>CP050229.2:16668823-17278823 GCA_012066045.3 Morus alba
AGAATCTGTTTTAAAGAGCAAAGAGTTAAACCAATGTGTTTCTAAAAACTCGGCGATAAATCAAACCTAAGGGCCCCTAAAAACGACAACCCAACTGACAACATTGGGCCTGTCACTGCCAACAAAAGAAAAAAACAAACAAAAAGCAGGAAAAAGAAATACAAAATTTATTCTAATGAGTCTGAATTTTTATTTTTTATTTTTAATATTTTTTTATTAATATTATTATTTAATTAAAAAATTTATGAATTAAAAATAAAAAGTAAAAAATAAAGCTTTTCGGTTGTATTTTTGAGTTATGATAATTTGAATGTAGATTTTGAGTTGAATTTGAGTTATAATTAAATTTGTATTTAGATGTACACATTTAAGTTATAATTTGGATTGAGAATTTAATTGAGTTTGTATTTGAGTGGGTCAAAATTTAAATTTATATTTAAATAGTATTTTAATAAAAACTCAATAATGATGAAAAATTTTAATATGGTATATAAGTAGAGTTTTATTCATCTATTAGTTGTGAATGCATAGAAAAAAATTATCTCAATCAGAATTAAAATAAAAAAGTTATGACGTTTTTAAAAAAAAAAAAAATATTGTTCATTTAACTTGAATTTGAGTTTAAAAATTTGAATTGAAAGTGAAACGATGTTTGGTTCATGTATTCAGAACTATAATTTAGAATTATTCTCATTTTATGTGAATTTTTTATGAGAGAAAAATACTGTAAAAAATTATGAATCATGATTAAAATTAAAGATGAATATAAAAAATAAATATCTCAAAAATTAACCTTTAATTAAAATTTAAATTTAAATTTAAACTCAAATTATATAAATAATTATGAATTTAAATAAAATTATAATTTAAGTTAATTTTTTTTTTTAAATTTTAACAAACCCTACTCTTGTACTTTAGATATTTGTAGAAAAAAAAGTCAAGACTCCTTTGGATTAGAGCCTGTCCTGCCTTTGTCACTGAGCCGATGCTAGCCTACGCCTAAGTGCGCATTTAACACTCTTTTCTCTCTCTGCCAGAGTGGCAAAACTTTAACAGCTAGAGACAACCCATGAGCTTTGTGGTCGGTACGACTTGACCTGAGAGTGACTCGCACTGCCGTTTCTGCCGACGTGTCCTGTCCCAATGGCCAATCGACTGTCAGTTAATTACACACACCCGTGACGGGACGTAACGAAGTGACTGTTCGGGCCCCACTTTATGGAACAGCCCAGGAATCTCTGTCGTTGTGTTTCTTCTCACCACATCATTATTGACTCTAATATGTTTCATTTGAATGTTGATCGAGCCCCTTGATGTTCGACACGTGGACGGTCTAGATCTTTAGTATAAAGATACTCTCCGTCAAAGGCCAGAGATGAACATGTGGGTTTCGGCCCATCGGTACATTTAATTCATAAATTTATAATTATTTTTAATTTATTTATATTTTTTGAGAAAATTATTTTTAATTTATTTATAATTTAAATTAAAAAAAAATTTAGGGTCCGTTTTTTAATAAATTATTTAAATTATAATTTTTTTAATTATAATACGAATTTAATTAACTAAATGTACCTTTATTAATTACACGAATTTATTTATTAAAATTTTTGGATTTGTATTTGCACATTTAACAAGGTGTGGGTATTTTTGTTTGAAAATAGTCTATTTTTTAAAAAAAATTCAATTTTTTTTGTTATCAACTGGAAGTCTGGAATATGGTTCATAATGACAAGTTTGGAAAGTTGAAAATAATTATGGTTTTTTCATAACCGCAAGTTATCGAAAATAATTTTTAACCTATTTAAAATTTTTTGATTTATTAATTTTTTCAACTCAAATTTTAACCTATTTTCTTCTTTCTATTTTTGTTTCTTCTAATATAATTTACTCCAGGCCCGAGGAAATTTTAAGTTGGGAACCTGCCGGTATCCTAAGCTAAGGTTGCTCAAAGGTAAATAATAAGGTTTAAGGAGTAAAAGAGACAGATTTTCAATGATAGAAAGAAGATTCCCTTGCCAAATGCCAATTCATATCCTATGCAAACACACGACTATAGCTAAGTGGGGTTACTAGTGTGTAGGGGTACTTGCTCTCACAGTCATTAGTTTAGTGGCTCGTTCATTTCACCGATTTGAGTTTTTAGTTTTAGGTTTTTACAATAAAAAGTTCTCAGAAAATATCACATCAAAATTTTTTACTACAATAAAAAACTCTCAAAAATTTCAATCTATGAATTCAAATTAAAACTCAAGTGGAGTTACTAAGTGAACGGGGTACGAAATTCATTCACAGTCATTAGTTTAAAAAAAAAAAAAAAAGTGTAATCAATGGAACAATGTACTTTGAACCGTTAAAGATGCAAAGTCAGATGCCAAATAGCAATAGGGAGAGGGCAATAGAGTATGAGGATGGTCCCACCAGTTTTTAGCTCAAAATATAAAAACATATATAGTACGGAATGGGAAAAAAGGGTCAATCCTTAATTAGTAAGATTCCATTTCATCCCAACTAGGTGGCTATGTCTCTAGAGAGAGAGAGAGAGAGAGAGAGAGAGAGAGAAAAAAAAAAAAAAAAAAGAAGAAGAAGAAGAAAGGTAGCCATGGGCTGTGGTCCCGATCCTAGGGCCTTTTTTTTTTTTTTTTTTTTTTTGAGCTGTTGTCTTTTGTGTTGAACTACAAAGTAAAAACCGTTTCATTGAACTTCTTTGTGCAGCATTTGAATTTTGATTTATTTTCGAGTTTTGTGAAAAATGTTTAAGCCTCGTTCACTTCACAGATTTGAATTTTAAATTTGAGTTAAAATATGATATTTTTTAAAAATTTTTTACTGTGACAGAAAAAATTAAATGTGATATTTTTTAAAAATTTTTACTGTAAAAATTTAAAATTAAAAATTTAAATCGATGACGAATGAGGAATGTTTGAACTAAAGCCAGCTCTTTTCCACTTTATTCCTTTTTCCTATTTGCCTGGAATTTTGTTTAATTCTTTTTTTCTCTTTGGTTCACTTTGAGGAATGAGGAATGTTTGATTCTCTTCGATTGCTCTTTAGTGGGTCCAGTCCAGGTTTTTTTGTGCTTAGCCCACCAAATCTGGGCTTAGCCCACAAACCATATCTAACTAAGTTTTGCTTGGCCCAAGACCAAATGACATAACCATTGAGTCATTTGAGGAATGACTTTCTGCATTTATAGTGGAAATGACACGTTGAAGTTACAAATTTTTGCACAAATCAGATAGTATGTTGGAAAATCATAGCGTGGCACTTTAGACTTTAAATCCATTTTAACGTTTTTATAAAAAGATATATATTTTTAACATGCATGATTAAAAAATTCTCTTTTCTATAAAACAAATATGCCATTAATATTACCTGTAAACAAAAAACAACTCTGAAAAATATATGTTTCCAAAATATGTTATTCGGAAGTTAATAGGAAAATGTATTTTTCATGTTAAAAATTATTCCCAAAAAAAAAAACATGCGTTAGATGAAAAGATAACAATAATAAGGTTACATGGTAGTGAATGGACAAAGAAAGGTATTTTCTTAGCAATAAAAACAAGCTATTTGGTGAAAACAGATGACCTTTTTTTTTTTTTAAAGAGTTTACCATAATTGTTACTTGAACATTAGAATGTAGAGAGCAATAAAGTGTGATAAATCAAAGTTTTAGAAAAGTTCAAGTTTTATTAAACGCTGCTTTACTCTTAAACCCATTCATAAATTGTAATTAATAAGGGGTTAATCATTTTTTCATCCATAAGCCATTGTGTATCCAGTTGTTCTTCTTGGACAGGTTTCTGAGACTAGACAAAACGAGTGTAAAAATGCATATACATTGTAGTGTATAATCCTAACAAGGAAAAAAAAAAAGTATGTACGAGAGGCCCTGTTTATTTCACCGATTCAAATTTAAAATTTAAGTTTTTTCTATAGTAAAAAATTCTCAGAAACAATCACATTTAATTTTTTTACTACAGTAAAAAGCTTTAACATAAAATTACATCTAAACTCGAATTATAAACTTAAATTAAATGAGCCTGAAATAAATGCATCTGAATCCAAATTCCTTTTTGGGAATAAAATTAAAATAAAAGTCCAGTGCCAACTCTAGCAGGATGAACCAAGTAGCAGACCAGACAGTGGTAATGTGCACATGCAATCCTAAAAGAATGACCCCATTATTTGCAATATTATAAGTGCATGTGGGTTTATATTATTATTGGAGGGACTAAAAACTAATTACTAATAATAATATTCACGTTCGCTACATCTCCACTCCAACTTACTTATCAGATCTGATTTGCTTGACCATGGACTTTTATTTTTTAAAATTTTTTGTAGTATTTCTTATAAGATCAGAGATTAACAAAATAGGACAAAGTGACAGCCTGGAGACAGTTTACTCGAGTGGATTAAGATGGGAAATTAGAAAGAAACTAACCACTCCAACAACCTTTTCATTGTTCAAGCTAAAAACAAATCTGTGACATTAGTTAAAAAAAATTGTTAGCGTGTTGCTACAAACAACTACTAGTGCAGAAAAAATAAATAAATAAAGGTAAGAAGATTGTTATATGATTATTTAATGTGACAAAAATCTCAACCGTCGAACACATCGAAAAAACAGATTACAAGTTTGATCTGTCGAGACAACTTGTTTTTCCTGCATTCAAAACTTTTAAAAAAAAAAAAATAAATAAATAAATCATAGCTATTGATCTATAAAATCTCATCATAATCTAACAAATAAATTCAAAAACCATTCAGAAAAGTTAAAAGTTAATCTCAAAAAATCAAATTTAGCTTAAAGATAAATCTAAGATTAATGCAACCATTCAAATCCAATGAAGAGATTAACTAAAGGCCTGTTTCACTTTGCTGATTTGAATTTGTAATTCGAGTTGAGATGTGATTTTATATGAGAGTTTTTCATTGTAGTAAAAAAATTAGATGTAACTGTTTCTGAAAACTTTTTACTGTAGTAAAACTCAAATTCTAAACTCGAATTGGTGAAGTGAACGGGACATAAGTCTTGTAATAATTCAGTGCACATAAAAAAAATTCCTCTGATAATGACAAAAATAAACATTATTTTTGACAATAATGCAACAAAAATCATTAAGGTCTCATTCATTTCACCGATTCAAGTTTTTAATTTTAAGTTTCTACAGTTAAAAACTCTAAGAAAATGTCACATTTAACTTTTTCTGTTACAATTAAAAACTCTTAAAAATCCGCGAGGCCTAAAAATCCTAAACATAAAAATTGTCCCACTTTCGGATGCCATATTATTATTAAGTTTTGTTAAATTATAGTTTAACTAATTAACTTTTAATAAACTATCTTGAACACATCATTAAAATATCAATTTTTTATTGACTAAATGTACTACATAAACATGATTACATGATATACTCGATTTACTGAATAAATTTCTTCTAACAATATAAATTGGAAGTATTTATTTAAGTTCTAAATCTATGGTCAAATGAACCGCCGTATTTATTGGTGTAAAAATACCTCCCGTAAATGGTCATGATCACCATATTCATGTGCATAAATCACATGTAGAGTATTGCAATATAATATTTATGCCTTGAGTTTAAAGGCAAAGTAGTGGTTCAACACTAGTGCTGTTGCTTAAATATTCTTGCAAGTAGAACGCTCTCTCTCTATTATTATTATTTTTTTAATGTCTTGTTTCTACCTCTATTCTTATATTAACGTTTGTTTTATAAATTAAAATCATGTGATTAAAATTATTTTTAATTTATGTATATTTTTTATGAGAAAAATACTGTAATAAATCATGAATCATAATTTGAATCAGGAAACGGATTTAGGTACTAAACATCCCAAATTGAGGGTCGCCCTCTATTCTTTTGAAACATAAGAGTGGTGAAATTAAGGCAATCTCCTAGCTACCATTAATGTACTACATAAAGATCGATAAGCCTCATTTATAAAAAAGAAACAAGAACAGACAAGGAACCTCTTAAACAAGAAGACTGTTCTATCAAATATATAATAATCAAACAATTAACTGTCTAACTGAATTTCCTGCCTGGGGACGCAAATAATGTTCCACACCAGCTCTACTGCCGTTGGCCCTCTGGCTAGTCTTGTTTCTCATCTCTATAACCTTCTTATGAGAGTTGGAGTGAAGCGATGGAACAAAAGTCGGACTTGCTGCAGGACGGTACTCTGGAAAGAGGCGTCCAGACCTAAAGCGAACCCCGCACGCATTGCAGAGGGTCTTCGGGCCCATTGGCCCTTCCCTCCATTGTGGGGTAGTTGTCATCTGACAGTGCGTGCATTTTTTGATCTCGCCCGATTGCTGCGAGGAGACATTTCTAACCTCTATACCTATGGGGTGTGGCGTAGCTCTTTTTTTCTTCATAGCTTTTTTGGCGGTTTTGAACATCTTGCCAACCTGAGGGGTTCCTAAATCTGATTCAGAAGCTGATGAAGGACGTAACCTTTCCAAAGCTGCAATGAAAGGCAAAGTGTAAAGCCGATCGAAGTTTGAGGGGCGAGAACGCTTCTTGCTTCGTGGACGCTTCACTGGAACGACGGAGGACTTTTGGTCAGCAGTTCTCGGATTTTCAGCAAAGCAGGAGCTATTGCTTTCAAGGATGGACACTGGACTGGAGGTCTTGAATAGGTGGATATGTTTGATATCAGAAGAAGAGTCATCGCTTAGGACAACGCCTCCACTAGAAGTTGTTTCAGCGGCACTTGGCGATCGGTTTAGTCGACAAGTTCTGTCATACTGAAAAGTAGAATATAGGACAGACAAAATATCAGGGTAATCAAATATGTTGTAACGTCCCCGTATATACATGAGAATTACACATGTATATGTCACCCAACAGTAACTAAATTCAAGAAGGAAACAAACTGTCAAAACTATTTGACAGCAACGTACATACAAAATCATCAGCTTAAATTGTGAAAAAGAGAATTTTATATGCGTAACATCTAAAGACTGATTTGCTTATTCACAAGTAGTATCTTTAGTCTTTACAACCTTTTCACATGAAAACTTCTTCAAGGAAATTGATTACCAATAATGTAAATGAGGAATTAAATACAACATGGAAAAATATAAATAAAAAACACGATGTATTTCCAGAGAAGCAAATCAGTCAGGACTCATGACAAGTTCAGTGGATATAAATATTATTAGAGACATACAAATCCAACTAATTTAGAAGAAATCATATTTTCTGGACCTTTCTATTCCCGGATCGAAAAATTCACAAGACTGGAAGTGTAATCCTGACACGAGACATAGCTTTGATTCTCATCCATCTGCAGGAACACTGCTGCATCCCACCTGTGTGCCATACTTTCTTGCCTATAATTGTCTTTTTCCCTTTACCTTCCAGTTGTTACTGGTTTATTTTCTCTGTCAACGTCACCTAACAATATTTTTTTATATATATATATTTTTTCCCGTCGAAAATAGTCAAGTCATCTCTACACTTTGATAAAAATGTATTCTACCGCTACCAATTTGTTGGACTAATCACATTTCTTCAACCCCAGGACAGATTAGAATCACCAGTCATTCGCTTTATCAGTCATACACCAAGAAATAAGAGTCTACATAGTACAGATTATACATGTACGCTGACGACATAAAACTCAAAGAGTTTCAGTTTAGTGGATGACAAAGTCAACAAATTTATTCATATAAATATATAAACACATAAGATATACATACACACATATATATATATACACACACACACACACACACACATACATATATTTACATAAGAGGGAAAATAACAACTCACCGAAATGGAGATATTTTTAATTTCTTTTGAACTATCATTCTGTAAGCCACTACAAAACACAGATGAAAGGCCCATTGAAATATCAGATGGAAGATCAAGCAATTGTATGTCGTTCCAGTCATCTTTTTCAGCACCGACTTCCACATCTTCCAGGGGGAAATCAAAAATGTTAAGCAAATCCGTGGAGACTCCATCAAAGTCCAACGAACCAACCATGTCAATTAGTACAGTCTAACAAAAGTGGCAAAACAAGACAACGTTAATTTAAAGGTACTGTACCATTTAACATAAACTCTAAGTTTTAAAAAAAATATATATATATATATATATAAATAAACACACCCTTTATAAAGAAATGCATGCATTAAATTTTTATTGGTTAAAACTTACAAAAATAAATAAGGTGATTATTAGTTAAAAAAAAAAAGGCAACGTAATCTCGTTGATTTGGGTTTATACGTGTGATTAATTATATCCCAATTGGGAAAATGGAATCGGAGAAAGACCACCGTAATTAGCAACCAAAAATTATGTATAGAAAAAAGTAAAAAAAAAAAAAAAAAAAATCATCTTCTGAAAATATATAGAAAAGGACTTCGAATATTCTAGAGGATCCTTAAATTTATTCAATTTCGGGATCACAATAAAATTTGGAAAATGGATACAAACGGAGAACTTATCCCGGTTTTTAAAAATGAATATACGACGTCGCTTTCAATTTTCTTACAAATTCACTTCTGTTTCAGACACTCAACGAACGGATGACGAAATAATCCTCACAAAAAAAATCTCAAATACGCTTACTGATAAACTGAGAAATTGCTTGAAAAGAGCATTTTAAAAAAAAAAAAAACAGTTTTTCCCCACATTATTCCTAAGAAATCATTTCTTTCATTTTTTTCTCGTTTCAAATCCCATTTACGGAAAGACTCCCACCATTTCCCCTTACTTTCTCGGAAACCAAACACGAAAAGTAAACCAAATGGCGTAAAAGACAGGAAAGGGAGAAGAAAGACGAAGCTCAGCTAACCTAAAACTCCGAGCTGGGAGAAAATCAATGGAGGAGTGAAATTCAGGAGATGAAGAACAAGAATAAGCGCATTTGCAGCTCCGCCATTACATCTCAGAAGCAGGGATCGATCGCCGGTGAACCGTTAGGGTGTCAGATAGAGAAAGACAGCGAGTTTGTGCGAGCAAAGAGAGAAGAATGGGATTCTGATGTCTGGAAATTGGAATTTTAGGTTTTCTTTCGACAGTGCGCGTATTGTAATACAACAACCTTTCCAGCTTTTACGGTGGACCCTCGGCTCTTGTGTTCTAATCAGCGTACGTTTTGTTTACTTGATAGTGATGTAGTTTTGGATGGTCGGCGTTTGGTGTGTTTTTATTTATTGAGGTAACGGTGAGAGGATGTGTGGGTCTGATTTTTTTAATTTTGGGTACAAATAACATCTACAGATCACCGACAATTAGATACTAGATCGAATGGTATTTATTTACGTTATTGAAGTGTTGAAGATTCAAACCATAAATGATTTAAAAATTGTGGTTAGACAAATTATTAATTTTTAGAAAGGGGAAAAGCTCGTTTGTTATTATTCATTTAGTGAATTTTAATTCTCATACATAAAGTGTGTGGTTAAAAAAAAAAAAAAAAAAAAAAAAAAACTATTTTGTGGTGTATATATTTAGACTGTAAGTTTTTATTTGTACGTTTTTTTTTTTTTTTATTATGATGTAATTTAATGTTTTAAATTATGTAATTTCATTAATACAATAAAACCTTAGAAGTTCTCATGGTGTAAAATTTCTGAGACCTTATCTATATATTTAGCATATATATGAGGATTTACCATGAACGTGTTAAATCAAAAAGGAAATGGAAAAGCCAACACTTATAATTATATTAAAAAGTAACTATTATTAGAAAAAATAAATAAATGGTAGTTTTCTACTTCAATTATCAAATGTGTATCAAAAATTATTTGTTGCATTTTTTTTAATATGATGTAATTTTAATCATATTTAACTATCATAAATTGACATTACTTGTAGGATTGTTCTACCAGAAAAAATTATGTAAAAAATATATATGATTGGTTTTAATTGATTTTTAAACTCATAATTATTATAAGGGTCTTTAATTTCACAAATAGTTCCTTAGGTTTATACACAATCCTAATTTAGTTTTTGACTTTTTAAACGTCGCACATATAGTCTCTGAAGTTTTATTTTGTTTTAGTTTCAATCATTCCATCAATTATGCGTTAAAATTTAATGAAATATGTGTAAATTAGAGTTTAAAATTAAAAAAACTAAAATTTTAAGGTCAATATGTGAAAATTTACTTTTTTTTTTGTATTGTTTTAATCTTTAAATTTTATATGTTTTTAATTTTAGTCTAGAACTTTTACAAATTATGTTAAATATTTAACACCAAGCAAATAAAATAATCGAAATAGAAACATAATAAAACTTATGGAACTAATTGTTCGATGTTTAAAAAATCAAACACTAAAGTGAAATTAAACTTAAACTTTAAGATCTATTTGTAAAATTAACTCTCCTTATAAATAAAAGAGACACAGTTACAAGAGGCTTTCTTTTTAGGAAAAAAAATATACCTTTTAAATTTCTTTTTTTTTTTTTCCTCTAATTAAAAAAATTAATGGTCCAAGCAAAAAAAAAAAAAAAAAAAACTAGAGTTTGCATTCTTAAAGAAAGTTAAAGAAAAGCCAACCTGGCCAACTCCTTTTAAAATCGATAATTATGTTTCATGTTTGATGCGAATGACGACTTTAATAACGTTACTGTAGATCGTGCAATAAAGCAGATCTTGGCCTTTAGCAGAAATTGCATTGAAGCCAAGAAAAAAAACGCATTATGCGGATAAAAACGTTTCCTTCTCGTCAGAAAAATAGATAGAAAAGAAATTCGTTACGTATCAATTCTCATGGCCAATAGAAATTTGTTTTGTGTATAAATTCCTTTGACGTTTTCTCATTTCAGGCCAAGTTCATTACCACCTTCTCTTTCCATAACAATATACACATAATTCACTATCATTCGAGTCATAAGAAAACAAAAGAGATACATTGTTCATTCATTTGGATAAAAAGAGACGTATTATTCTACTTACCCCTTTCTCATTCTATTTCCCCACTCCACATTATATAATAAGGTCAATAAACAGAAGCAAAAAAATAGTATCATATATATTATGTTCTGTGATGGGACCTCTCGCACATGGTGGAAGGAATGGCAACAAAACTCAAACTTCTGGAAGTCTTTTCAGTGTCTCAAAAATATCATGTGTTGGTTTCTATTACCCGACAAGGGCTTCATCAACATGGCCATAGCTTTCTCTGAATCACCAATTTGGCAAGACCTAGCTCTAATGGCAGCTTATCAATGTCATATGATATCGATAGGCGTTGAACCAAATCCAAAAGACCAGGTTCTGCTTTCTAAGATCCAAAATAGGTCGCTTTACTATGCCATTTCTATTGGGGTTTTAACTAAAAATGCAAGGCTTATACTGTGAAAGCAAACCAAAAACTTCCACCAGATACATAAGCCCATATCTTGGATTGAGCTTCAAGTACAAGAAACAACTAAATAGCCACCAAAAGAACAAAGTTAAGATCTATAAACTGGCATAGAGTACAAAAATGTGGATACTTTTCTTTATTCCTTTTTGTAACTCGTTTTTTGAGCCCGTGTTCCGGGAATATAATGGCAATCAAAAGCATTCATACCTTAACTTTCAACATTCTTCTTCGTGCATTTATAAATACAAAGAAGATAAGGAGTGAGACAAGTGTCATGCCTATTGAAAGGAAATTCCAAAATGTCCTGCCGTACGAATTGTTGAACATACTCTCCAACTTCTCCTGCAAGTTAAATATACGCAAAAGAATTTAAGCCACAATATAAGTGTGCTGCTCGTTTGGAGCAATCAAGATGGCGTTGAAAAGAGGACGAGTATATTTTTAAGCATTTACCCTCATGAGGTATAAATTTAGATTTAACAGTTACAGTGCCATCTTAGACATTGTATAACTACAGAGAATGATAACTGGAATATATAAATTCAATGGTAGAAAACAAGCTAAAATGACGAAGTGGAGTTGTCCTCAAATATGCCATGTTACCACAAATACAGCTCAGCTTCTACAGTGTGATAACTTTTTTCTTATTTTATTTTTTATTTTTATTATCATTTAAGCATCTAAAATGCAAAAAAAAAAAAAAAGCTCAATTTTATGTTCTGTTTAACATCTCAGACAGGAAGAGAAAGGGAAAAAAACAGACAGAGACATCCTCACATGCACCCTAGCCGCTCTAAGAGAGGCATCTACAGGAAGTGAGGACGTTAGGATAAAACAACCAAAAAGGGTCAGAATAAGACTCTGACAAGGACAATGGCATCAATTACGATGCAACAGCTGATGGCTAAAACAGTAAGCATATATTGGCTTAGGTCATATAATCATCTCAACAGTTCCAAACGAAAATGCCTATGAAAGCCCTTCTAATTCATGATATTAAATTCATCTCTTCCAATTTCCAAGCCATAACTTCATCATAAAATCATAACTTGAGGGCTGTACCTAACTAATTAACGAGCTGGAAGAGAAGCCAATACAATCTTACAAATATACATAGCCACTGAAAAAAGAGAATTGTAAGGACAATAAAAGCATCTTTGGATAAACAGACTTACTATGCCAACAAAATTATGCATTGAACGTTTATGTTGTTTTGCAAAGATGTCCTGGGCATATTTGTAGAGTTCCAAATCCAGGTGGTTAAGTGACCTTATTTGTTCGAGGACCGCTTTAGAGACATGATGGCGTGCCTGTTGAATTTCAAGCTTTGGGATGTTAGCAGAAACCAAAGGGGAGAAAACAAGTTAAAGAAAGTAAAATAATAATAATAAAAAAAAAGCCAATATTGCAAATGAAGTATGATTCGAAGTGTAATCTGCAAGGTGCAAGTAACCAGGGAATTGAGATTTGCTTCAGGTAATAAGTCAACAAAAGCATATCCATATCCAGGCTTTTTCTTACAGAAAGCTAACACAAAACATAGAAAACAAAGGTGTAAATAAGAAAATCAGCACCTGCAACTTTTTAATAGAACAAAATAAATTAACATCATAAGGGGTATCAGACCATAACACCCAGCAAATAAGAGCAAAACACATTGGGAAACATCTTCATGCACTTGCAAATAGCAAATCTTCTCACAGAAAATTCAGAAATTCAAAGCTCCTTGAGGGATCCAAATCTTGAATTTATATCAGCTTAAGACATAATTATATCAACAAAGCAAAGAAAGAACTTTCCCCACGACTGAATTGGACTGCAGCTATATTCACAAGAATACAAATAAAAGAAAGCGAGTGCAGAGAGAGAATAGCTCATGGAAAATAACGCATGACGTAATCAGTTAGCTTCATTAGACTGAAATTTTACATATACCTCCTTGGTGAAGTTTGCTGGTGAGATCCTCTTCAAAGAAGAGGTGCGCCGTTGTGTTTGGGCCTTTCGTAAACTAGAGATGCAGACTTCATAAGCATCCATAAGGTCTCCCACAGTCATCTAATATAAAGTTGGGATCAAAATGCAACATTTGTCAAAATAGAGGAACAGATCACAACTCATGCTTATATATAGAAGTTTAACATCATATGAAGTAGCTTACATTTTCTTTTAGTGCTTCATCATTTTCGGGTGAAGCTATGTCAGTAGTGTTTTGGTCCGAGGTGCTCTTCTATTGTGCAGGAAAAGTGCAGTGAAAAAGTTATAAGGATAATGTCCAATTCAAACCAGTCATTTACGATTTTTTTTTTCTCAAAAGAACAAGCAAAGAAAAACTTTCTTGATTACCTGATGGTGATTGTTATTGGGCCTGGAATCTGAAATTGAAGCACTCCGTGCTATAAAAAAGTAAATGAATTAATCACTGTACAATGAATCTATGCTGTCTAATACTTGACTGGAACAAGAGTGTTGACATTTTTAAGTATTGACATATCCCAGAAGGGTAAAAAAAAACCACTAAAGCAGCAAAAAACCTAAAGCAGATGTAAACTTGAACCGGGTGTTGTACAAAAACCAGCTCAAAGAAATAGGTGTTTTCCAATTCCATTTTTATTCAGAAAGTCCACAAGAGTAACTTTCTTTGCACATCAGTTATTTATGCCTAGTTAACATAAGAAATACTAAATGCCAAAATGATAACATCTCCCAAATTAAAAACAAACAAAGTCTAACCAATTCAAATGTTGCATTTTGAAGATTTTGAGGAAGAATAAACTTCTCTGTTTTCTCATTAAATGAATTGGTAACAATACACACTTATATACACGATTTACACAACTAAAGAAGATAACAAAATCCCTAAAAATAAGGAATAAGAAACCGATCCTCCTAAACTTATGGGATCTGAATAGGGGAAATCCGGATTCTCTAATCCACGGATTTCCTCCTATAACTACTCCTAAATATGCGAACTTTAGAGAGAAATTCCACACATTTGATACATACAAAAGGTTAACTAAAGAGCAAAAAACAGTTGTCACGCCACTAACCTGATTTGTTGTCAGTGGTGCTCTCTGTGCTTGAGCTTGACGTCCTGAACTGAGAAATCACTTGCGAACCCACTACATTTGCAAACATGGTTGCAGATTCTCTGTGTTCTTCAGTGAGACCAACATACAACATATCATCTAACCGCTTCTGCAGGATTTTAGCAAATCTCTATCATGGTCATTTGGCAAAAAAAGGATGATGAGAGAAAAATGGGCATTGACACAATACCATTCAAAACATTGCACTTAACACCTCAGCTTTAAACACTAGATAGAGGCTACTTCACAAGCACAAGGCCCGTAAAAGGACCTTTATTGTATTACCTTTGCCACTTGAAGCACTAGATCACCGAGAACTGTGTGCTTTTGCACACATTGGCGAACTTCATGTGACTCGGGAGTATAGGAGTTGTTTGTCAATCCTGCAACCTTTAAAGCTAAGAAGTCAGGTATTAAGCTCAATGGTTGTCGGATAGATTGAGCCACAAATAAGATTAGAACTACACAAATGCAGTGAACTATGGCCTAAGGACCTGCTCCACCATGCTACCTGAAAAGTTGCCCCATTGTGAATGATCTCATGAGCAACAGAATCCTCAATATATTCTTGTAGTGGCATAACCATCTCCGACATGTCATATGGGTCATTGCTCATAATTTCATTCAAGCCCCTAAGCTTTCTAGCATCTCTCTGCGCATAACAATAAGAATAAAATGAGGCGAGTCCTCAGTAAAGCTATTACAGGTATATTTAAAAAGTGAATCAAGGAAGGAAAGACAAATTCGTTGGTAGACGTTCAACTAGGATCCAATTTCATATTCTGACATAATGATAATATCTTTCAATGTTATCAGTTATAGTGGAAAAATATAAACTAATGCCCAAAGTGATTTAAGAGATATGGAAGGATTACATGTGGGTGTTTATGTGACGAGAGAAAAATAATAAAGAGCAACACAAAAAACAGGAACACATTTGTGCATCCTCACATATAAAGGAGATACAGCAAGCAATAGAATATGAAACATACACGAGCAAAAAGGTCTTCCCTCATCCATGGAACCAAATATTTCCACGGCCAGATATCCAGTGTGCTTACACCAGTAGTTTTAGCACGCAATCGTGCAGCCATTTGTGTTGCAGAAGTTAAGTTAGGATGCACCAAAAACCTAGCTGCTACTTCTACTGAAAATTCATAAGTACTGAAGACACGATCCACCGGATCCCTAAGTATTGTCACAACTGAAGTTCTCTGCTTTGGAAGTTTAGACATCATACTATAGTCATCATGAGTAACCAACAGCCTGCATTTTTGTTTTCTGCATAGGATACAAAATCAGTATCAACTACAATTCCAGGCAGAAGCAGAGTTTGCAAAAGGATAGAGTCAAATAAGTTGATAAGAAAGAACATTTTCTCAAGCTTTTTCTGTAATATATAAGTCAAACTGTCCTCCAATAGAGCGTCTTCGCTTCAGCTCCCAAGAAACTCTAGCCTACAAACAACTGACATTTACTGGAAGTACCTCCATGTATAACTCAATACTCATTTAGACAGAAATGGATCAGCTATCCAATTACCCCAAGAAGAAGCGGGCGTTTGCTATTCAAAAGAAAATTTATTATTTGAAATCTACTAGATATTCAAATGATTATAAAATTTAGAAAACGTCTAGCATAAATACTATCAGAGAGAGAAAACAAACAAATATTACCTTGGATCGAATCGCAGCTTATCATAAGATCGAGGGCATTCCAGAGAGTTAGGGTACAACTTTCTCAAGAAACTGCATCGTAAAAAACAGCCAGAAGCATAAATTTATAACTTCATATGTATAGTATCAGTATTTAGTTAACTGTACCATGCATGTATGAAATTACCAGTGAAAATATGTTCGCCCGCCTGTTCTGGGGACATGGAGAAAAAACAGCAAATCCCTTAATGTGTGTTTGTCTTCTTTAGCTTCTTCTTCAAGTGAAGAAAATGCCCATTTCTGGACAATTCTCTCACAATGCCCATAATCATCACTAAAAGTAGAGGCATTCACCCATACGGAAACTGTCGAAGTGTTGGGGAGAAAAAAAAAAAGGAATAAAAAATAACCAATAACTTAATCCTAATGGGAGATAAACATAACGAAAAAGAATGCAGAACAAAGAATAATCCAGTAATTTAGAAATAAAATATATACATATATTTTTTAGACATTATACAAAAATATAATCTTTTAGGAGTCCAAAAACACTGATTGAAAAGTGAAACTTATAATAAAAAAAAAAAAAAAAAAAAAAAGCCATATGTGAATTAAATTCAGCTAATACATACCAAATCCCAGAACCAACAGCAGCAAAGAAAATTTTTTAGCAGGATCCATAGAACCACTGTCAAGAAGCAACGAATATATATTGTCAAACGACATAAAAAAGTAACGCAATTCAAAACGGATGTTAGGATTACGAAGGAAAATTTCAAAGACAATTCCTTTATGGGAGTGTCAATTGTCCCTTACACGAAAAAAGGAAAAAACTTTCTCCCGGAAAATTAATTTTACTTCTACCCAAACATGATCCGAAGCAATTATGAGCAAGGAAAACGTCAGGCGATTGAAATGCCAGAAACTTTTGCTAAGCTTTTCAATTCTCAATATCAATAAAACAACAAAACCTTAAACAACGCAAATGACCAACCTGAAATGAGAATCCGCGAAATACCACAAACAACAACGCAACTTTAAAGTTGAAATAGAAATTAAAAAAAAAAAAAAAAAAAAAGCTCAAAACACAGGTCCGATCAAAAGAGCCGAAAACAAAAAGGAAAGGAAGAAAATTCGATTAGGCCTACCAGTTATGTTAGGAGGATTTGGTGCTCATAAATTCCGCCAAATCGGTGCCTGGGGAAAAGCAGACAGGCCTCGCGATCAATGAGGTCCCACTCTTTTCCAGAACCTTCCAGAGATCCCGAAGGAACGGAGTGTCCTCCGCTCGCCGGCCCGCCCGCCCGCTCGCTCGCTCACTATCCCACCTTTTTTTTTTTCAAAATTTTCTCGCCTACCAAACAGCGCCCTCTTTTTACTCTCGTGGAAAAGGATATTGTGGGTTGGATTTTCCCGGGAAACGACAATCTTCTTTCCTAGATATTCTTGTCCCTGTTGTGCCGGGGATTTTTCATGTTTCGGCCTTTCATTGGAGAGTCGGAGTCCTTTTTTTTTTTTTTTTTTTTTACTTTTTTTTGAGTGTCGGAGTTTGACTTTCAAAACGACGACGAAGCGAATGTACTGAAAGTTGCGCGTGGAAGTTGAATGTTGTTGTCGATTTGTGTCGTAATCCGTTATTGCATTGGCCTAACTTCGCAGCGGGTTGACCAGCAGAAAAAACTTTGAAGGTGGTAAAACGGTAATAGAATTTGGCTTTGCTTGTTCTCGCGGACGTAAAAACTGGGAATTTGGGATCGGTTTTGCATTTACAAAGCTACTTTTTTTGCCTCAACCAAAGCCATTTTCTGTCTAACAACACGTTAAACTAAGCAAATTTTTTATTGGCCGGCTTGTGAAATAGCAAGAAAATTGATTATTGCTCTGTACTATTTATGTTGTCCAATAAGATTTTTCCTTAAAACAGAGAATATCTGTCTAATAAGATATTTTGCTATAACAAAGTCTTATCAAAATAATTTTATCTGAAATTTAAGTAGCATGGAGCAATAATTAATATCCTTGCTTTTTAGCCTATTGCTTTTTTTTTTTTTTTGCTCCCATCATACCAAACAATAAAAAAAAAAAAAAAAAAATTCTAACTTCTTTCATTTCCTTTACATTTTCTTTCTATGTGTTTTCTTTTCATTATCTCTTTCTTTTCCTCTTATCAAACAGAGCGTGAGTCGGTATTAAACATGATCCTGTCATATAATGACCCTCAATTCAATAATGTGTGCTATCGGAAAATTCGTGATTTTGAAATGCACAAAGAATGTGGAGAAGAGGGTCCGGGTTCAGCTTGCAATTTTCAATGGTTCAGTAGCATGGGTCAACGTGACGTTGAAATTATGTGTGTAACACAATTACCATAATACCCCCAAAATTGTATGCACTTCGGTCTGTTATTTTTTCTTTTTTTAATTGTTGCAGTGCGACACAGGTCACAAACCACAAGGTGGCCCCTATGTGCATTGCACAAGGTGGTCTGCAGATTTTTCTCCTCTTGAATTCTTATTTTATTCTCAGTGAGAATATAAATTCATATATTCATACACACACTGAAATAAGGTAGTAAAATATTCAATGCTTTAACATGCTCTGAGATCCACCACTATCTCCAATAAGTTTGTTTGTCCAACAGGTAGACCCCACCCACTGACCGGTTTTGTATTTTCCAATTCCATAGCTTCGATTATTGTGTGTCATTTCATAATTGGCAGCAAACATGCACACCAAAGGTCACTTTTCTGTTTCTGATATTATATGATCATGGAATGGAAACTTAACGGAAACAAACAGTACATCATAGAAAAGGTAAACAAACCACAAATCTAACTTTGAAAATATAACACTAGTGGAGAATGGCATCTTTACAAGGTTGATTAAATTATCCATCCTAATGATATCTACAGCAACATGAATTCCAGCCAATTTCAATTTTGAATCAAAGAATGAGTTCTGCAAATATGGTTGCAGATCACAAAGATCTCAGATATACCTTTTAATTCTATATATGACCTCCCGGTTCTGGGTTAATCATGAATTGGGGAGATAGTCATTCTTCCAATGGGTATAAAATTGGGGTATTATCATGTTTTTGCTTGAGTTGGGGATATAATCAGTCCCTCACTAGAACTGACTTTGATGCGTCGAGATGATTAAGGCGGCAGGTTCCGAGAAGATACTCCGGGAGCTCTTCAGGTGTGTTTGCCTGAGCAAGAAGAAGAGAAGAGTTATGAGATTAATACTTGTTTGTTTGTAACTTTAAATTGTTTTAAGGAAACTCAGGTTTCATAAACTAAACGGTGCTAAATTAGAAACTGTAAAGCTTAATAAATTAATAATTATGAGGTATAGCAGATTAATATATGTTTGTGACTTTTAAATTAGAAAAAGAATAAAATATGGTATAAATGAAACAAATGAAGAACCGTCTCATACGGTTGAAAATAGAAGGTTGTTCTACCTGTACCAGAAATGCCATCTCGATAACCAGATTGCTAAGGTACCCCAGAACAAGACTAACCACACCCCTTGCAACCGTTGATGACCCAATATTGACACCGAGCTGAGTATAGTTCAGAATTAGCATCAATCACAGTAACAGAACAATGCTATAGTGAAGTACAGTATATATAATTTTTCTGTGATTTTAGATTTAGAAGTCGGCTGCCGATGTGTCTTTAAGTGTCTTAATCATCACGTCACAGCACAACACTCCAAACCAAGTCCACTTATATTCCTACAATTTATGAGTCGCTTTCAATGGTTTTTTCTACATCCATCTATATGGCACACTTCCACCCGTTTAGTAAGAAAAAGTAATAGTTCAAACTATCTCAAAACTCGTGGATCAAAGTGAAATATGCACAGTTAAGAAAAAAGCAATTTCCCTCCTATAGACATTGTACACCATCGTCCAAAAAGTCAAAAGTAATCAAATAACAGGAAGACAAATAGAACGTCATAAAAACCACAAGTTAACATATGTATATTCACAGTAAAAGAGCTGTTACTTGAGAAAATTTACCTCCAAGTAGTTTTTCCCATGAAAATAATTTATTTCAAGCGCTTGACCAATGAGGCATGCTTTCTTCCCCACGCTTTGCTTAACAATCCATGAACCCTGGGGAATCAAGTGTTGATTTAAGACCCATGGACCATACATTACAAGAGATGGAATATGTGAAACATAGACAATGTCGTCAAGTTATGGAATTAAAGTACAAAGAAAACCAAATGGTGACAACCATCACTCATATTGTATGCTTGTGCTGGGCATATTTTAACAGGAATTGAGCACAAACAACCACCAACTCCTCTTAAACGTAGTAATTTCATGCAGCTCCGCTCTTAAAGTATAATTTGCTGGATATATATTACTTGTACCAACCTTAGATATGTATGGTATGAGCTTAAACCTTGAATTTCTAAACGCATCATCCCCCTTGACAAAACTCTCTAGCAAGGGCGCATCTTCTAATCGAGTATTCATCATATAGTACAGTGCTAGACTATAAGTCGTTGAACCTGGGACCTGAGGACATAGTACATGAATTGAGTATTTCTAGAATGAAGGCAATAAGAGTAATTCCATCACAAACTGCTGTCATTTACCTGAATGTTCACAATAAAGAAAAACTCCGCCCTTCCTTGAACTGCATATTTCTGCAGAAGAAAAACTTTTAAACTGTAGAACAATAAAGCTCAACAACCAAGAGTGTGTGAAGTTTAATGAGTGGCTGGGAATTCAAAAACAACAAAATTAACTTGCAATTATAGAAAGGGTAAATATAGAGAAAGTGCCAAGAAAATAATGGGGAGCAAGAGGAACCCTGCCTGAACAATGCTTCCAGGACGGCCAGCAAGATCATCTTCCCTCTTGTCAGATCTTAGCCAATCAGCACCAACCATTTGCATTAATGTGCCCTTTGCCTTAACCTAGAAAGGAAAAAAATCATACATGAGAAAGAAATATGACCTATAGTATGAATCAGTATGGCGAGAGAAGATTCTTTAGCAGCATAAATGGTATCTACACGTGAGTAACTAATTACCAAATATAATTATTGTCTCATCCACACTGGGGCAGGTAATAACAAGTTACTACATTTGGTTCCTTTAGCGGCATGTTTGGTGTTTGTACTTGAGCAAAAAACATAGGCCAACAGTTGAATATAAGCCTAACATGATCTTTTCCAGGGCAGGAAAAAAATCCTATATTTGTTGACATGTGAAACATGATGCATGAGAAACAGAATTAAGGAAAAAAGCCGATACCTTCAGACGGTCCTCCAAATAACTCTTTCCACGAATAAGGAAAGTAGAGGGATCTGTTGTTGTCCAACTGCAAGGCAAAGCACAAGTTGGATCCTTTGGAAGAGTTGAGCCGTAACAGCATGATACGCTGTTTTCCATGGCCATCTCTTGTAAGTCTACATAGCCCCTCTTCTGAACTGTAACAAGTGACCTCTAGCTCCATTAATATTTTATGTGATAGAAAGCACACTATTAAGGAAGAGTAACATAAGCCATTAAAAGAAAAGTAAGCATAATTGTTGAGAAACTGACTTGCAAGATCATGCAATTTTTTCACAAAACCAGCAGCAGTTGACAACTTTGGGTGGCGTACGTCCTGCAACAAACAGTAGAAACCAAGTTAGAAAAACAGACAAGAAACATGTGTTTATGCGATTGCTCAAATCAGGGTAAAAATAAAATACGTTTAGCTATGAAGAACAAAAATTAAAAAGAGTAAAAATAAAATAGGTTTTAAGTCATGAAGAACAAAAATGAAAAAGATGGAAGCAGTAATTTCTTATTTTTATTTATTTATCTATTTATTTATTTTTGCAGTGCAAAGAAGCATAGGGAAAGAAAAAAAGAAGGAAAAAAAAAAACAAACACTAGTGGCTTTAGTGGCCTCTCATAGGATTTTGGAACCGTAAGAAGTGCATCTTGGGTCAAATTTACGTTAAAACCACAGTGCATCTTGGGTCAAATGTTTACAGCTCATAGACGATTACTGTGCATGTTGAAGCCCGTGGAGCAAGGAGGAATCGAATGTTTAAACCAAACTCAACCATGTACTAAACCATTCATTTGCTGATTATGATCATTTAAAAAAAAAAAAAAAAAGAAAACCAAAAAACTATACGAAGAATTTTATTTGTTAAGATAGAATGATTCTATTTGTCGGAAAGCATTCTAACTGCACTTCTCCAATGACTTTGGCTGAAACATATCATTTTACAATTGCAGGCAAGTTTACTTATCTGTGACTGTGCACTAGTCAATTCTGAAAAATCAACATTCGGAACAGTTAACTTCCAATTTCACTCTCTCTATTTTGCAGAGTTTGCTTAGATGTTTCTTTCCCTACTTTTTTATTTTTTTTATTTGATCTGATTGTATTTCTTGTTTCTTTTTCCTGTAATTTTCTTTAATTTTCCTATTCTCTTAGAAGCAGAATTGTACATTTTCCTTGTTGCATTTCTCTCCTTTTGTTTTAAGGTCACACTTATCTAAAGATTGTCGTAACCTATTCAGAATAATTCTAAGAAGTAATGCGTTCAGTTTTTCCTCCTTACCTCTACTTGCTAACAGACACCTAGTACGGTTATTCCAGAAGATCCTTGAATCCCAAATCTAACTCATTTCTATTGCGGGAAGTACAAAACTATCTATCAACTGCTTTTACCTGTAAATTTTGTTCTGGAACAAATTCAGGAACCCAATCAGCTTCTGATTGATCATAATCTGGGGGTTCGGGAACATCAAAGAATTCATCAGCTGCATCATTCAGGCTGACAAGGCTCGCATGTTCTGATGGTGTTTTATCTACTTCTTCTGCTATATTTCCCATACTGCTTCCATCCCCAGTCACAGTTCGAACATCAAACATGCTGTCCACCTCATTTTGATTCGCCCCAATATTTCTTGTCAACTCACCAGATGAATACTCAGACGAAGGATAACCTTGTTTTGCTCTAAATAACTCCCGTAACGCTGTGATTCCCAAAAAAAAAATGGAGGAAAAAAAACAAAACTTTAATTAAATGAATAAATTTCATGAGATACGTGATTATTGCAATACGTTTTAAAATTTTCAAATACTTGAAGTTTACCAGCAACTCTTCCAAGCATTCGGATGGTTATTGCCCTAGCCGAAGAAGTCCTTAGATAAGATTTCCAGAATTTCCAATCAATAGCAAGCATGTGCTTCACAACTGATTGCTTCCCTTGGTTCACTGGTGAAATAACATATCCTCCACCTGCAAAGAATGCAATATTGCATTTGACTTGATGTGAATACAAGCATAAAAATAAAAAATTCTGTACAAGAATATTGAGGTAGCCGGTAGGATATATTAGTCTTATTAATTGCCGGAAAAAAAAAACCAACATTATTATGTAACACATCACTTTTAACGAGAAAACATGCAGCATGAGAAACAAAAAATGTCCAGTATAGTTCAACTTCTAAGCATACATTACTTTTAAGGCAAGCACGGACATAGCCTTTTTGAGGGGGACACTTCTTGTGAGAGACCGAGTGATAGAGAATAACTGCGAAAAAACAAACGTAAAGAAGTAAATTTCTAATCAAATGAGCTTAGGTCTGTTCAAAAAATACTTGGAAAATACTTCCTTAGAAGACTTATTACCATATGTCCCATCGTCTTCTCTTCTCCAATAGCGTCGCAGCAATAGATCTCTTCGTTGCATTCCCCTGCAAAATATGAGAAAGCAATTAGACATTAAACCATTGATCAAATGCCTCAGAAATTAAATCACAACCAGTTGACTGTGAGACTTACCATGGTAACCAATCACTGTATAATTGCTTGTGAATAATATCAGTATGACCATCAAGGTGCTCAACCACACTGCCCTTGTAGAAACAAAAGTCCCACCTACAAGCCAATTAGTAAAGTTAACTTCAGCAACAACAAAACTTGGCTGCCAATTTTCGAACAAGCTTGAACCAAACAGGGAATAAGCCAGAAATCGGTCCCAAAAAGCTAATACAACAGCCAATACGTTTGGGCTGAACATGGTAACATAAGTATATTTGTTCATGTGTACAATTATTTTCAGTTTTATCAATAGAATTTTCTGGACATAAAGATAGAAGCATACTCCTTACAGACTAGCAGGGATATAATCTAGTAGAATTAATTGACGTTGTAGTTTATAGAAAGATTCAAACTAGACTTGCTTTTATCTCTATCTATATTTTCCTGCATGAGACTGGGTCCGAGGCAATCTGGTAGCATTACAATGAAAAGCAACAGTTGAATATCTAGCTTGGGAATTGGCAGCAAGTGATTTGTATTTTCTTGTTATTTTGTTGTTAACTTAGCAACACATACAAATTTACCTTCTTTGAGGCATGAAGAAGTCATTAACCACATTTGTGTCCCATGACTAGGATTTTTTTTTTTTTTTTTTTTTTTTTTATCTATAATAAAATTTTCAAAAAGGAAAGCTACAGCTACAATGTTTTAGTGGTGCTACGTAATCTAACTCAAATTTCATCAGACAAGTACGTTACAACTTCAACTTTGATATCTCAAACTTACTGTGATCTTGAGGGACCAAGAGACATAAGTGTTTGGAAGATTGCTTCTGAAGTTCCATCAACCACACCCACTGCCATTATAGCAGGATGATCATCCCACTGCTCAAGATAGGAACATGTTAGTAAAATGTCTGTTAGAACCAAAAAATGGCAAACAAAGCACCGGTCAAGTACCAACCTTTCCATGAGAGTCCCTATCTTTTGCTTCTTTAAACAACCGTAGACCTAACAAAAAATAATTAAAAAAATAGAGGAGAAAGATCATAAACCTGCATAACACCCATGATTTTGAGAAAAGAACTTTAGCTACCTCAACAGCCTATTTCTTTTTACTTCTTACCATTTTGACATCCAAATATCGTCCACGGTGAAGGAGCAATAACATCGGATGTCATTGGATCTGCTTGCGTAGAAGGACAAATAGTCCAGTCTATGGAATTAATACGACTTGACCGGCTAGGTCCACCCAATCTACATGCAAAAAAGATGAGTAAAATGATATGACATCCTGACAGAAAATAAAATAATATAACACACAAAGTACATAGAGATAAACGTCCGTAAGAAATTTACTTGTAAGTCACATCAAGTCAAAGTAGAAAACTACAACATTTGGTGAACAAGGAAAAGGTTAGTCACACGTGTTAAACAAGAATAGTTGGTAATAAGCTATTGCACCTAAATGATTGCCATCTTCTCTTTGAACAATTTATAATATCGTCTCCAATATCTGGACCACCCTGCATATATTCATAAACACTGGGATGAGAACCAAGTATAATTAGCTTTCCTGCAGGCTAACAAAATGATCTTTAACAAACCTGTAAAGCTGCTTCTTGAAAGGAATGAATCCACCTTGCTGCTTCTTCAGGACTGCTTGCCCCCAACTAAGAAATTAAAAAAAAAAAAAAAAAAAAAAAAAAAAAAAAAATCATTACTAACTATTACGACCAAACAAAAAATTCACAATAATGAAGGAAAGTCACAGAGTAATACTAATGAGAATATTGCACAAATATAGAAAAACAACACATTTCGGACAGAAAGATTACAGCACCTTAAGCTGATCGTTGTGATTGGAAGTGTTAAAGAGAGTGAATATGAAGAAGACCTGACATTGCAAAAAAAATAATTGGTTCTTATAAACACATTGCCAATACTAATGAAATCAGGAACCATGAAAAACAGATACATTAATACTATAAGAGCTGCATTGTATGAAGTCCATACTTTTCTATGTATGCTCTCCCGACCATTGTCCATAACACGAATGCAAGAATCTATAATAGCACTTTTAACCGGTTCCTGAAATTATAAAACATCGACAAGCCATTTATGCCATTTTTCTACCAAAACAAAGTCTGACAAAAAAGCAGAAAGGAAAAAATATCAGGGCAACATTTCCATTCAAAGTCCATATAAACCAAATCATTTGAGGTTCCTGCTCCTTTCTGTGGCATAATAATATAATATTACTAATTCATTAGTTGATGGTGCAAAAATGGTTATTATAAATGGTTTTTTAAGGCAACGTCCATGACAAAGAAAGAAAAGTAAAAAAAAAAAAAAAAAAAAAAAAAAAAAGTTTTTAATATGAAGATCACAGGAAATCAAAAGTACAAAATTTTCAGCCAAAATCTTATAGAAGTACCATTAAACCAAATTTTAATTAAAGGCATCACCAAAATCTGCACGACATTTATGTTGAAAGAAGAATTACAAGAAAGGGAAAAAGAAAAGAAAAGGCAAAAGCTGGCTAAAAGTAACCCTTGAAGCTTTAATGCCGCTCTCTTATTTTCAGTTTTTCAACATTCAGACCAGGTCGAACTTAAAGAAAAGAAAAAAAGTACTCGAAGCTGAAAGTATTTCCCTTACCCTCATTAACCCTCTCCGAAGGCATCCAAATTTGCATATGAATATCGAGAAATCGAATATAAATAGTAGCATTGTCGATATCTTACAGGAGATCATTACCATTAAAAAATATACCACCCTAAGAAATTCCTAATAATCAAAAGTTCGCCAGTCAGCTGGAAAAATTTTCCTCTACTAGAAAATAAGTGCATTATCAGTGTAGTCTCTAGTTACAGTTCAATACCTCCAAACATCTTCAAATAGTAGATGACTATTGACTCATAACTCTTCCGCATTATGCCTTTAAAACAAGAAACTTCCTTTATGCATACTAAGTTATATACACGCAAATACAGAAACAAAATATATTAAATCGAAACTTGATCACAGCTCAGTTCCAAACACGGTTTTCGACGATACGCAAACTATAAAGAAAAAAGAAAAAAGCAATCTCAACTGAATAGATTGATAATCGGCACTTGAACAAAATACTCCACTTTAAACCCTCAAAATCAAATCAATACAAAAAAAAAAAAAAAAAAAAAAAAAAAAAAAAAAAGTTCACAGAATTGAAAAGGCATTAGCAGTCTAATACGAACCGGAATTTAAATTCGAACACAGAAGCAATAAGAAATGGAGAAGAAAAAGAAAGAAAAAGCGACGAACCTCATCGTTTGAAGCGGGAACAGACTTGAAGCTTCTGAGATGGTGAGCTTCGAGAACGAAGTACCTCTTCCTCGAGTACTGAAGCCGAATCAGATTGGAGCGAATGAGGTACAGCCATCCCTCCATTCTTC
This sequence comes from Morus alba, assembly GCA_012066045.3. Classification (NCBI taxonomy): domain Eukaryota; kingdom Viridiplantae; phylum Streptophyta; class Magnoliopsida; order Rosales; family Moraceae; genus Morus; species Morus alba. The sequence goes on from CP050229.2 coordinate 16,696,165, forward strand.
CATCGGTCTGAGAAGTTTCCATTTCGAACAATCTCGAGCAACCAATTCTCAAAGAATCTCAAAATTCATGCAAAAGAAGCGGGATTCTGATCCTCTCCGTGTGAATTGCTCGGATTTCCGCCGCCGGAGAGAAATTCCGAGCAGAGTTCCGACGAAGATGGAGATGAAGATGAAGATGGTGATACTCTGAATCCAGCTAAGGAATACAGAGAATCACTGCTTTCATCCTTGGAATTGTAGAAAACTCTCTCTCTCTCTACGTTTCTCTCTGTTAAAGAAAAGAAACCGAACAGGTGCTTTATAAGAGACAAAGATTGCCAGGCAAATGATTCAACTCCAATTACTTTATTGTCCCTGCTTTGCTTTGAGTGTAACACTTTTTTTTTTTCTTTTTTCCATGGCGGACAAATTCTCTGATTGCCTTTCGTTTATTTATTGGTTCATTTTCAAATTTTTTTATTAGTATTTTTCACTTATTTATTGTTTTCTTGTCTTTTGTGTATTTTTTTAATGTACAGTTAACTTATTCTAACTCATTAGTTTTTCCTAGGAAGGTTTTATCCCACTTAAATTAATAGAATGTTTGACTAGAAAATTTAAATTATATGATTTAAATTATTTTTAATTTATATATATTTTTTATGAGATATAATAAATTATGAATTATAATTTAAATTAGAGAATAAAACTCTCTATTAAATATCATAATTCTTATATGCTTAAGAAACTGATGGTGATGGTTTTGTTTCTTTTAGGGAAAAAATGATGGCAATGGTTTTCCTTTTGTGGCCTCAGATTATTGATTAAAAATGTAATATGAGCCAGCTTTTTTTGTTCAAATTTATTATTCTTTTGAGGAAAAGTCTTTGAGTGCGTTTGAAATTAGTTTTAAAATAATTTTATTTTTAATAAAAAATAAATATGAGATTATTTTAAGAATTATTTTGTGATTGATTTTAAAATTGTGTTTGGTTAGTTTTTTAATAGATTATTTTTAGTATAATAAAAAATAAAATCATGTTTATTAATTAATATATTATAATATTATTGATAAGTATTAAAAAATGAAAATAGAAAAGTGAAAAATAACTTTCAACTGTTTTTTAATTTTTTTCACAAAAATTATTCTCACTGTTTTCATTTTTATTTTTTCTTTTTAAAATATTTGTTAAACAACTGTCGTTTCGTTTTTATTTTCATTTTTTACTTATCAAAATACATGAGAACCTTTTTTAAAAATGGTTCTAAACACGCATTTTATGTTCATTGAAGAAACTTTTTTTTGTTTATTTATTATTGCAAGTATTATTTATCCTTCAATATTCTATGACCTATAATTATTTTCTAAGGGAACCATGACCTACACATTAATGTTAAGTTGTTGAAGTGTTTTTTCATAAATGCGTCGTCTTTTTTTTTAATTAAAGTTAATGACACATTAATTCATTTTTATAAACTTTTATTAACTTAGGAAAATGAGAAAGAAAGAAAGAAAGAAAGAAGGTGGGGTATATAAACAACATCAGTCGTGGGAAACTTTTTTTCTTCTTTATAAAGTCGTCGGAGACCTACACATTAATGATTGCTAAGATGTAATTACCCAAACAGGTTAGGAATATTTCCATTTATCACAACCTATAACAATTAATAAATATGTTCAATAGAAAAAATTAACAAATATGTTATTATTAGAATTCCATATTAGTTAAAGATATTAACATGATCCACTTAATAAGGTGGATAATCTTTTTCTAACAAGTCGGTTATGTTAGGTTAAATTAGGCCTAATATCTTTTAATTTTTATAAATATAGTATCAGAGCAGGCTCAGTTTTACAATATTAGGTCCCCAATATCGATTTATTCGCAGCGGTTTGGCATTATTCACGTTATGCGTGAGGGAGCGTATTAGAATTTCACATTAATTAAAGATATTAGCATGATTTACTTAATAAAATAAAAATAATTCTCTTTTAATAAGCTAATTATATTAAGTTGAGTTAAATTTAATATCTTTTTATTTCTGTAAAAGTTATCAATTCTAAGATTTGCAATATGATTAATGACTATTTCGTTTTTAGAATTCTTCCTAAAAGTATGTCACAAGAAACAGACACAGTAGCATCAAAATCTTGACCTCTACGTCTCTCTAAACTCAATTCTCAAAAGTACCCTTTACATTTTTATTTATTTTATTTCAAAGTTTGTTACAAAATTTACGTGGAACTAGTGCCTGCAGTAGCCGAGGGTATTTGGGGGAAAACCAAACTATAGAAACGATTAGTGAGAAACACTAGTGATTTATACAAGACCCCATAGATTATTTAAGCCCAGTTTACTTCACTAATTTGAGTTTAAAATTTAAGTTTTGTTATAGTAAATAATTTTTAGAAACAATCACATCTAATTTTTTTATTACAGTAAAAAGCTCTCAGATAAAATCACATCTCAACTCAAATTATAAATTTAAATCAGTAAATGAACAGAAATTAATGCAGTTATTATCTTGGGATTTAAAATATAAAAAAGAAAAACTATGCGAATATTTTGCCGTATGATACACTTTTTTTTTTTTTCTCTCTCGAAGTATTAATGGGCATAAATGGTACTTTCGGGGGAGTTTCTTTGATAGATTGATGTCATTAGTAATGTCAATTTATAATTATTATATTATATCAAAATCAAATTAAATTAAAAAAATAAATAAAATGAGTAATTTTTAATACATATTTAATGATTAAAAATAAAAAACTATCAACAAAATTTTTTTTTTTAATCTTATCAAAAAAGCTCCATACATTTAGATGTAAAATATTTTTTAAATAAAAAAGAATGTGCTCCTTTATGGGTATTTTATTAGAGAATATAGAAGAATGACTTTTTATCATGAGAGTAAATGGATTTATGCTTTCTTATTATAAGATAAGATTCTCTTCTCCCGGTGCATGTAAAAAAAAAAAAAAAAAATCCTCCGTGTTCTATTATCAAATGGATGAATTAAGTGATATGTTTATTGCAGATAAAAAAAAAAAAAAAAAAAAAAAGTGATACGTTTATTATTGTAAATAAACTTAAATTAAACTTGTAATTTGATTATGTTTTAAAGTTCAAGACGTGTCTTATCAAAATTGAAAGTTCATAATTCACTATGCGAAAAAATTTGAGGTGCAATAATAATTTACTCAAAAATAAATATGCTGGCACTTTCTTCTATCACATACCAACTTGATGAAATTCTAAGAGAATGATTAGAATTTAGATTTTCTTGATTTTCTTTTCTTTTTATTTATTTATTTAAGTTTGTTTCGATTGGTGTTAGAGGAATGGCGTGAGCCCACTGTGAAGAAGCGGTTTGTTCTTCTTGAACAGTTGATACGGTGACGTAAGTAAGAAGCAAACTTTTTTTTTTTTTTTTTTTTTGGAAAGAAAGGAACCTCATAAACAGAAAGATCATTGAATTGGATCATTATTATATAGTAAGAATTCTACAAATCTTTTTCACTCTCCATTAGGTTATTCATTGGGAATTTGGGAGCTTTTTATTATATTTTTGAAATGTGATCATTATCATATTTTACAAAACTGATATGATTATTTTATTGTATTTGGTTAGTGAATTTTTGTCATGGTTTGAATCATGATTTGTGACTCGTTACAGTGTTTTTTATCAAAAAATACACATAAATTGAGAATGATTTTGAATCATGGTTTAAATTATGATTCTAAATTCATAAACTAAACATTAAATTAAAGATCTGGTGGTTCAAATCCTGTTAATTTTTTTTTTTTTTCTTTCTTTCTTTCTATATCGTACTATATCCTATTATAGATTATGGTATTTTTATAATCACCTTATTCGGCACCTAAAAAAGGAAGAAATAAAAAAACATGTTCGTTTATTTATTTGTTTCTGTCATTCTGGTGGAGTGGTTGTTTGAATATCCTTAATTTAATAAGTTACTATGTTCTTTTATGAGATGTTGTCACGTGCGAATGAATTAGTTGTAAAATAAGTTAAACTTTTGGCTTTTCTGATCAGGAACAGAAGGGAAAAGAAAATATCTGGCTCTTAAGCATTCAAGGGTCCGAGGTGGCTCTTCTTTAAGTTCGACATTTATATATTGTTTAACTCACTGATTTGAGTTGAAATGTGACTTTATGTGAGAATTTTTTATTATAATAAAAAAGTTAGATGTGACTGTTTCTGAGAACTTTTTATTGTAACAAAACTCAAATTTTAAACTCAAATCGGTGAAATAAACGGAAAATCAGTTAATGAAATTTCCTAAACTCCTCCAACTTTAGTTATCAACCCATGCTATAATTAACTATTATTCAGAAAAAAAAAAATGCTACCACTAATTATTATATTCAAAGTAATCTGAGATCCTTAAACTCGATGCCACCACATTCATTAGCCGGCACTTCCAATAGAAAGTGTGCATTAATTTCTCATAATTTTAGGTGCACAATATATGTATATATTGACATGGATACGTCCAACGACAGTAGCATCTCACATCTAATAATATGGTGATAGATAATGTTTTATTGAGTATTATATTTAGATAAAATGAGTGTTACACGCACAAATGATATTATATAGGTAAATAAAAAGTGTAACATGCCGGATTATCAACGTATGTGTATGTGTATGTATCAACGTATTGGGACACTATGCAAAAATCATATATATATATATATATATGTGTGTAGTGCATACTATACATGCATTTGATTGATAGATTCGTATCATGATTTAAATCATAATTTTTAATTTATTATAATATTTTTTTTATAAAAAACACACGTAAATTGAGAATAATTTTAAATCTATAAACTAAATATTTATTATATGTGTATGTGTATGTGTATGTGACAGTATAGAACAGGTGTTCTTTCACATAGGGATTTGGAAAGCGCATGAATTGTAACGTATAATTTCACATGTTTTTGTATACGATAAAAACCAATGCGAATTGTTGTTCGGCATGCATGTACAATCAAAGTCACCGTCCAGAACCATAACTATATAATATAAGCTTTATTATTATTATTTTTTTCTTTTTGGTCACAAAAAGGTGTTTGTGTAAAAGGAAACACCAAGAAAGGCATGCAATTGCACACATGATCAATTACCACCACAAGTTTCCACTTACTCTCTTGTTTTCCTCGAAAGTATTCAAATACATACGACATAGGACCACTTAGCATCTTTTAGGTGATCAATTGAATATTGTGTCGCTATGCCACGCTCCACAAAATGCTATGCATATATATATATATATATATATATATTTATTTATAGCTTAATGAAACGTGCATGCATGCATAGACATGCAACTTTAGTTAATTTGTTTTTCCCTCCTAGCTATTTTCTAATCTAATACATAAAGAATTGTCAGATTTTGTTACTTACGGTCCGTTAGGTTTCTGTTTGGAATCACAATTTAAACATTTAGCCATAACGTTTTAAAAAAAATTAATTTTTATTTAAATTTTTAAAAATATTTTCTCAATCAAAGTTCCATTTATTAAATGAATAACATTTCTGGCTACAAGATATCATAGTTTGTTATTATCTATTAAAAAGAAATTTGAATAAGCCAAATAAAAAAAATATTAATAAGAGTAAATTTGTCATTTTATGTACAAAAAGGAGTTTAGGGTACCAAAAAAAAAGTTTTTTTTTTAACGGCACCATTTTAATGTTATAAAAAGGGAGTCTTTTATGGTGGAGCAAGCTATTTTGCTCCACCGATGATGATTATATTTTTATTGTTAGATTAATTTTTTAACAGTTAAATTTACAGCATAAATAGTTATGTATGACATGCTGTATATTTTTAATAAGGATCTACACAGATCTTAATTGTTAAAACTAATCCAAAATTAAAAACAATTGTCCTCACCAATGAAGAAAAATAACTTGTTTCATCGTAAAGATTTCCTATAAAAAAAACTACAGGATACTAAAAACATATTCTGTTGTAACACATATCAAAATGATTCTTTTTTCCTCTATATGTTATCTCATTTGTCAACATATATTTGTAAGCATCCTATATAACCATGCACGAGTCCTTTTGTCTCTTTTTCCTTTTCGTTTTCCTTTTGCCCGTTAAAAAAGGAGCTACCTTGAATAATTAAAGCAACATCCACATTTGCGCGGCTCCCCTCATGCACGTGACATTACTAATTAAAAGCTTAGAAAGCAATTACTAATTACAAGCTTAGAGAAAGAATTCATTTTACCCTAAAGATAAATTTTATACCTCTTTTTGACCCAAAAGTAAAATCAGCAATTTAGCGATGCTTTTTTAGTGAATTTACTGGTTTGTCGTCAATCACGCCTTTTTGCTTTAGCTAACTAAAAGAGAAACAATACCCAACAACATTTCTTCTTATTTTTCTAAGACATTTTTAAAAAAAAAATTTATTTAATTAATAAGTGTTGTTTGATTCGAATCATGATTAAAAAGTGCCTAAATTTTTTATAATATTTTATTTTATAAAAAATACACATAAATTAAAAATAATTTGAATCATATAATTTAAATCCTCTAACGAAACGTTTTAATAAAAAATTTGTGTAAATATCAATTGAGTTATCGGCTATGATTAAGGGATATTTCTTCATTAAATCTGTTCATAATTGAGTTAGCTTAGTCTTACCTACCATTGCTACTGGGCAACCAATAAAGCTATATATATACATATCCTGATCACGTGAAATTGTCAATCTTCTTTACTCTGTTTGCATTAGCTGGCATAAATTGGACTGACAATCATTAATTTCCTTTTGCTAAATATATATTAGCAAGTTGCTTGCATATTAAGTCTTCAACTTTATATTAATTTCTCGAGTTTTGAAAGTCATACGACCATTTGACAGGGATGACACCCTATAGCAGCTATAAGTTATAGGATACTGGAACTCTAGGAAAACAACAATTTCTGGCCAAACCAAAATCAATTCCCATTTCCCAATATCAGAACGCTTTATAGCTGTGCAATTTGAATTCAATGTTCACTTTTTTTCCTCTAAAAGAATAAAACTAATATAAATGAAAATGATTGGGGCTGGGCTTCTTTTTTTTTTATTTTTTTTTTAGTGCTTTGAGCGATGATAAATTACACTGTTGTCTTTTAAATTATAAGTTTTGTTGTAAAATATTTCTGAATTTTAATTTTTAATTTTTTTTCTCTCCTAAAGCTGTACTTTTTACAAAATTTATATTTCTATTAAATTCTTGATAAAAAAAATCACGTAAAATGTAAAAATTAAAAAAAAAAACTCTATATATTAATATTTTTAATATAAATAACACATATTATATAATTAATGAGTGTCTTTTGAATAATTTAATAAATAATTCTCCTCACCTAGTCATATAAAAAGTGCGTAATTATTTTTTTTAATTACATCTAAGTAGAACTAACTTTCTACTTAATTTCCCTTGACGTAACGACTTTTAAGATTCATAAATGACGCAGTAGTAATAATAAAAGTAATAAAAAATTCAATAAAGGAGAAATTTTCTAAGAATTATTAAAATTTAAGAGAAAAAAAGTTAAATTTCAAGTTCAGGATTTTGTGATAAATCCTGTGGCTCGGGGGAAACCATATAACTTGTCCTAAAAGAGTACGTTGTTTTGTATCTATAGCCAATTACTGCGCTCTTTGAGTCTTGGACATAATTAGTTTGGTCGTCGTTTTCCAAACTATTGTCGTGTTTGTACTTTCACGTCCCTTTCTCCCACGCCCCGCCAAAATGGCTTTGAAACAAACAAAAGTAAGATAGGTGGCTGGTGATTGGTGAACGTGGTATTTTGTCGTCGTTTCATTTTGGATGTCGTTTTTCAATTTTTTTTTTTTTTTAAGATTTCGTTTTTCGTTGGTTTGTTTATATATATATATATATATATATATATATAAATATATATATATATGTATGATTGTATTGGTTGTATTAAATTTTTGTTTTGTTTGGTTATCATTGTCTACATTCTACGTATTTCTGTTGGCTGTCGTTTTTAATTGCCATACTTTGATCGCTATTTTTTTTTTTTGGTTGATAAACGAGATTTATCATTTATGCGTGCAAAAGCGTTTACCATATCTTATATGTTCGCTTGAATGCCACGCGAAAAGTACATGATACAAAAATGATTTTTTTTTTTTTTTTTTTTTCATGGAAAAATTTGCAGGTATTGCATTTTAATTTATTTCAAAGAATCAAAACTCATTTACACCCATCAGTAGCTAGCACGTCTTTAAGAATGAAAATGCAGGAGTAAAATAAAAGAAAGGTTATAGAAACCTTTGCAACACTACGTTGTACAAGTTTGAAGTTCCCAAAACCACTAGAGAAGATTAAACATGCATATGCATGTTCGGAAAGTTTTACGTTGTACCATAAGATTAAACCTCTTCTATATTCATGAGAACTTAAATATTCAAAAGCCTAGCCATTGCACATATATAAATCATTCAAACAAGAGAGTCCTTGGGTGACTTCTTAACCTCATGACTGTCTTTATCCTGGTGAACCATGCTCTTCACTCCCAAAAGTGGAGCACCATCCTTATCCTTAATCTGAGGGGGGTAAAAATGAAAAAAAAAAAAAAAAAATTTCAATTATTGGCACATGTCATAATTATTGTACTTCATCGATTTAATTCTCATTTTTTTTTTGTGGTTCAGATTTTTGCCACATTTTGTTGATCTTCGGCCATTTGTATGAAACAAATCCAAAGCTCCAATATCTGTGACATTAATTCGAAGGTACCCTTTTTTTTTTTTTGTGGCATTCCCTTCTTTTGATATGTTGCAATAAAATGAAACAATCTACCAAAAAAAAAAAAAAAGAAAAAGGGGTTGCTAAAGAATGAGAAAGAGAAAGAGAAAGAAAAAGAAAATTACCTGAGAGCCTAAGAGGTCTCCGGATTGTTTCCTTTTGGTCTCCTGTGTGCAGAAATAGGAGTACAGTCCCATCCCACAAACAGCAATAAATATTCCAATTATATTCCTCTCAGTGAAAGGGTCATGGAGTAATGTGTAGCCAAAGCCAAGAACAAGGCAAGTCTTGAGATGTCCCAACACTTGGTATGTCACTGGAGATGTCTTTCCAATCACCAAAAACGTACTAAAGTTCACAGACACCGCAATTATGCACGATAGGACGATAAAGGCCTGCACCAAATTTTCATTGAGAGGAATGGGGGAATCAGAGAATATTTTTCAACAGGGCATAATATGAAATTTATGAGAATTTTTTTACCGAATGGGAACGTTATTTGTAAGTTTTTATTTACTAAATTGTAAAAGGATGTAATGAGATTAGAAATGAAAGTAAAATAATAAGAATGAGGTCCATTGATTCCGTTTCTAGTGTTTATTAATTATTTATTAGCTAAATGGTTCGATGAAAGATAATCCAATTCCCTTATAATATTTACTAAACTAATGAATGGTGCTCTTATTTATGACCTGAAAGGTCTTTTTAAACTCAAATATCATTGTCTTAAAATTTAGTCTTCTCATAAAATTAAGGTGCAACTAAAATTTTGTGTTTTTAATTTTCATTGAGAAAATATTTTTATGATTGAAATTTGAATTATTCTCGTTATTTGTGTTTTTTTTATGAGAAAAAACACTATAGAAAAATTATGAATCATTGATTCTAAAATCGATGAAAGATAATCCAATTCTTTATAAAGATAAAATATATGAAAAGGTCTTTTTAAAATCATTGTCTTAAAATTTTTTTCATGTGTAGAAATTGAAAATTTTAAAATCTGAGGGAGGGAAGCACCTCCCTCAATTTCATAAGGTCCGTCACTGCATATGAACAACGATGCACAATGCACATCATGAAAAATTTTGCACCAACTTATGACACAAATTTTTATGACAGTGCCAAAATATTATTTATTGAGCTCTTGAAAAGTGGAATGAAAAAAAAGAAGGTAAGAGAAGAATACCACAACTATTGGATCATATTTGTGCGCAAAGACATGTTTGGAGGTAAGGTACTCATCTACAAAAGGGCCTGACAAAAACAGAATAGCAGCTTGGAATGGAGATGACTGATATAACAACTGCGTAGAAGACACATTGAGCTTCTTTTGTATTGTGTTTGTCAGCTGAAATTCAACGGTACTGAGTTAAGGACAAAACTCCTCTTATTTTTTATTTTTATTTTTTACATGTTGTGAGTAAATTAAATCAATGTTCATCAAAAAGCTAATTAACAGAATCAAGAAAAGAAAATTAATAAAAAAAAGGAGGATACAATTTGTCCAATGCAGGTTGTTACAATGGCTAGAAGAGATAAGACTGTTCCAAGAAAATTGAGTTGAAGGTCGGTTACAGAGGCAATGCCAACTCCAACCAGTAAAAGGACGAGAGAACACTTTATCTTTTGGCTGCAAAGAATCATAAAATAGCAAATTTAATTATCTAATCATGTATGTATATATGTATATATAACGTTTTATAGGCATGTATTATTACCTGAATTGCTTTTTCAGAAAAATTGTTTCTAGTAATACGGTAAATGGTATAATGGCAAGCTTGGTCATCTGCAAAATGAGTAGTATCCTCAATGTGTATTAAGAAGTAATTACATCAAACCAAAAACAAAAAAAAAAGAAAAATTCTTTGGTAGGGCGTTGCATTGCTCTTGTCTGGACATGATCAGATATTCACGATTCATGAGGATTCGTTAATTTTGAATATCTTTTCATTATAATATAGTTTTGATGTAATCTGATGGTTTAAAATTGTGTTATACTGGTACGTTGTGCATAAAAATAAGATATGTATAATAATTCGATTGTCGTGCACGTTAGTGACGTATAATTAAGAAAAATGAAGAAGGGGGGCAAAGTGAACCTGGTAGAAGCCAACGGAGTTGAAACCCAAGCTCAAGTTGAGAAGACCAATGGAGACACCATTGAGAAGGCCAAAAAGCACCACAGTCTTCATCTCAATCGACTTGTTCTCAAACAGATTCAACCGTTGTGCCACAAAAAGTGTGCAGTACGTCACCATCAGATGCCAACTAGTGAGCGTTGTGGCTTAATCCCCCAAAAGAAACCAAAGAAAATAAGGGGTAAATTGGTAACTAGTGAAAATTATGTGGTTGACGGTATAATTTAAAGACCATTTAGTTCGCTGATTTGAGTTGAGATATGACTTTATGTGAGAATGTTTTACTATAATAAAAAAAGTTAGATGTGACTGTTTGTGAGAGCTTTTTACTGTAACAAAAGTTGAATTCTAAACTCAAATCGATAAAATGAACGGAGCTTAAATATTAAATCCATACTTTAAATTTAAGATTGAGAGTTTGAATTTCCCACTCTATAAGTTTAAAAAAAAAAAAAAAAAAAGGTTAAAAGCAAAAATTACCGAATGGGAAGCCAAGATTGCTCATCAAAGCTTTATTGCAGATGACAATAGAAACGGAAGAAGCCACCGAAAGAAAAAGTGCTCCCACAACGCCCAATTGGAACCCCGACATCTCTCCCATCTTCATTAATTCCTATTCAACACAAAGCAACAAACAATAAGCAAAACAAACAAAAAAAAAAAAAAAAAAAGAAAAAAAAACCTTCGGTCACTATGATATGTACCTTGAGCAGAAAGTTTGAGGAAATTTCTGGAGTTAGGAGCCCTGAAATAGTTCACAACAAAACTCTAGTATTTATATGCTGGTAAACCTGAATAAAAATCCTGATAAGGCAAAAACTAAATTTTGGTAGCAGATCAACCTTTGATCAAAATGTAAATATCGGTGGATATTGTACAAGTTGATGCGCAGGAGGGCTCCTAAAACTCCGGGAAATTCAGCGGCGTTTCACCGGCAAGCTTCTCGGAATAATGACCGGTTCGGGAATCGAAAGAGATTAAGAGAGAACTAGACTTCAGAGCAGAGAGAGAGAGAGAGAGAGAAGGGTTGGCTTGAATGAGAATGAAGGTTTTGCGCCCATTTTATTTTTGAAGGCTTTTATGCGGTTGGTGCCAAACACTAACGGCCGTTAGTAGATTTAGAGTTGGCCGTTCTGGTTTTCCGTTTTCGTTTCCCACGCGTCTCTCTTTCGGTCTTTCCTTTAGGAAAGTTAACGGCCAATACAAGCAAGACAGTTAAATTCAAATGACGGTTAGTTAAGGTGGCAGGACTTGTTTGAAAGGACGGAAGTACCCCTGTTGTGTTTTTCATTGGGATTTCGTTTTGCGTCTTTATCTTTGCGTTGGGCTTATTCGGAAGTGATCTTGAGTTTGATTTGTTGATTATTGACCCAAAAAGAAGCTGAATATGACATTGTAATTTGTTGAATAGATGTTTTGATTAGATTGCTCTGAACTAAGAACCTAACACCAGATTACTCTGAACTAATAACACCAGACTATAATACATTTTAATTCAACAGATGAGGTACCATTCATTTTTATGTGTATAAAAAAAATTATCTGTTGATTATTAGTGAAAGATATGTGAAAAATTATTTTTAGGAAGAAGACATTGTTTTGAATCGCCATTTTTTTTAATCTTATATGACATTCTTATAATTTGACAGTTCAAAACTATAACTATATCATATATATATATATATATTTTTTTTTTTTTTTCTCATATACAATCATGAAAATCTATTATTTCTATTCTTTTTATAATGAGGATTTTTTTTTAAGAATTATCTGAGCTTTTGGGAAGGAATAGAATAACATTACAATTTTGTGGTCGAAAACATGTCACCCCCCAAAATAGTGATGGATTCCAGTATTCCTCGATGCACATCAAATTCTTCACGTTTGGGTGGTAGGAAAGGGCATTTTAGTCCATTTGATCCTCTTAATTTTTTTTTTTTAATTTAATTTAATTTTACTGAGTGCTTGCGGCCAAGTAGCTTTCAAGGGCTATATATATATATATATATTAGAAACTAGTCTTATCAAACAAGGCAGGAAGGTGAGATAAGGGTTTTCTTAAATGTGAGTGAGCTGAGTAGAGATAACTGCCAAAGCAAGCAAATAAAAGCTTGCCATCCTCAAACTCAATTGGTGTTTGGTGACGAAGAAAACTTCAATTTCACTCCAAATTTTTGTTTCTTTCTTAATTTAATGTCTTTTGACTCCTTTTTATCATTACCCACCAGGAATTAATGGTTGGACTTGGAGAAAATTTGATTTCCTGGCCTGATTAATCATAAGCAGGTGAAAATGGGGGCATCAAACTTGTTAGGATTCACTCACTTTTTGTGGAGAAATAATAAAAATAGCTAAAACATCAAATATGACGCAACAAATTCTAAAGTTATTTTCAATTACCTGAAGGGCAGTCCAAATAAAGAAAAGAAATGGAAGAATGAAAAGATGATCATCAAATCTTTTCATGTTCTTTGTCTAGGGAAGGAAAAACTTATAAGAAATGTGTAAAATGTTTCTGAAAACGGCTTTCCTGGTTCTGTAAAGCATGTGTATAAAAAAAAATTCTCAAAATTAAGCGTTTCTCAAGTGTCATTTTAGCTCCAACAATCCTATTTGTAAATGATACAAACAGAACGTGAGGATCTTACACGAAGTCCCCGTTTATTGAATGATACAAACAGGACATGGGGATCTAACTTTTTTTACTATAGTAAAAATACACATAAAATCACATCCCAACTTAAATTAAAACAGAAATTAAAAGGTTACTTAAACTTTGAACAGAACTAATAAGGTTGATATATTTGGCACACGTACAGGTTCAATTTTCTTTTTGACGTATCATGCAAATACACTCAATCTCATTTCTAATGGCAAGGTATAGAATTAGGCACGTGTTAGGATAGACCATGATATGCCAAATAGTTTTACCAAATTAAAAGAGTTATAAAAACAGAACGTAACGGTTATTGCGGTGGGACAGATTCAAACTCAAAATCTTGTAAAGAAGAATGAGCAGTATCCTACCAAATTACCAATAGTTGATTTGCCAGATGGAAGAATGAGCAGTATCCTACCAAATTACCAATAGTTGATTTGCCAGATGGTTGATCTCACTCGAGTGAAATGAAAAGTTATGCCGTCACTGTATACTAAAATATTGTTTTGAAGGTTCTTTCATTGCAGCGTATGACTACTTTGCAGGGACTTTACTTGATCCAGTCCTCTCTAGTCTACGACAATAATTATACTTTGTTATTTTCATGGTTATTCTGTTCGCTCAATTATGTGGGTCAAGGTACAAAGAATTGTGTGCTTTAAACTTTTTTTATATGAGTTGGTAAAATACGCAAGTGCAATGGGGCCATTCCACTCATATAGCTACAAAAATATATTAATCTCATAGAAAGGAAAAGTACAAATTTTTTTTTATTCTGTCTGAGCGCTCACGTATACGCCTACTGTGAAACTTCCGCAGAACTAGACGAATCACGTTTCTTACACAGCACTTTATGGCCAACTTTACGCCAGTTAGATTTACATACATAACCGATGAAAACAGTCAAATGCATTCATAAACCTGAAAAGAAGCATAAAAACACACACACACACACACACACACACTTTGAAAAGAAGCAAAAGCACCGGACATGGACAAAATTAAGATTAAAAATTGCCACTTTCTTATTGTTCCATTTCAGTTATAAGTTGTAACTTGGGTTCTGTCTAGTGTTAGACAACAGGGAAAGCGTGACTACTAGAGAGGAAGATACTAGTGAGGAAGCGTGACAACGGAGAACTCGACACGTGACACAAATTGCAAACCCGGTCACTGACCAGTCTCTGCGTTCTCAGACGTAATCAAAGGACGTGGTTTCCAAGTTCGAATGCAAAGTTGGAATATTAAAGTTTTATGGAAAAGCCACCCTAACTGCTCCCACAAACAGCATAAAAATGCTGCAATAAGACACCCATGACATTTGACAAATGCAAAATTTATCTTGTATATAACTAACATATGTAAGATACACAAGAAAAAAAAAGCTCAGAAAATAAACTTAAAACCTCGAGCAGAAGCTCAACTAACAAAGAAGAAATTGAATTGGGATTTTGAAGAAACCCTCAGGGCCAAAGCAAACATGTACAACGAGGGGAGAAGTCCGATGATATATTAAAATTACTCCTTTCCATTTTGATCAAGGTACGCCTTGTCAGCATTGTTGAGGCGAGATTTGAACTCGGCCCACTCACTTCGGCATCTTGCTCTAACCTGAATGGGGAACAAATCAAGAAAAAAAAAAAAATAAGAACCATTTTGTCCCTTTTCTTTGTTTCTATTTTTGGAGACAAAACTAATGAGCAAATTTGAACTCAGATGGATAGAAAATTGGCATACCCCTTCCCAAGGAGCTTTGCCGTTCTCAGATTGGCCCTGAAATTGACATGTGATTTAGAGACGAGTATGATTGGGAAAGGAGGATAAAAGCAAAAAGGTGAAGAGTCGAATATAATGAAGGCAAAGGAAATGAATGAATCAAATTGACATGACTAATTATATAAAACATTACAATCATGATAAGATACTACGCCTAACTTCTAGAAACCAAATTGTTGCAACTTTGATTATAGTTGTCCTACCTTTTTTTTTTTTTTTAATAGAGCTCATTTACATTCCAAGGATAACTACTTTCAAGAATTATTCCCATGTTTTTAAGGAGGATAGATTATATTTGTGCAAGACAATGCAGAAAGCTCCAAGCCATCCACAGAATTCCAAGTGCAACTCTTGAACAATAGAACACACGGAAGAAAACTCCAAAACTTCAAACTTATATTGGATGAATAGACTATGACAGCTTTCCAAACTAAATTAGATGCGGGTTTCACGTTGCATATATTGGAAGAACAATCCAAAATTTACACAAAATCCCTAAACTTCACGAGAAAAACCTGATTTTGTGTTACATGTTTTATTCACAATAAGCAATAAATTACCTCCTATCAAGTCTTACAGGCTTTATTTCATACCTTAACAAATTTGCTACTTCAATAAAAACTTTAGGTATTAGTGCAGGTGCAGTAACATTTGCAGTGTCACTAATTTAATGTACATGTATATGCAGAAACACAAATGTATTTGCTATTTGTGTGCAAAAACAAAAACACAAGTAGATGACGTGACTTGCCTGGTTCCCAAGAGAAGGTATTACTTGATGAATTATCCACTGTGAATCAACCACACCAATTTTTTCATGTGCAGGCTAGCAAGAGAGAAAAAAAGATCAGAAAAAGGGAACCTAAAATAGGTATTGCTTTAACTATGCATTCAATAAAGTTTCAGAAGCAGCTCATCTTGTTTGCACCACTAATAACCAGCCAGGCACTAATGACGCAACTGTGAGAGAACAGGAAAAGCAAACAGGGGCTGGGGGAATAAAACTTCTTACCTCTACACATCGTCTAAGAGCGAAATCCAATCCCCATCCATGCACCAAATCATTCTGCAACAATCCAAAACGTTGAATTGGCTATATAGGAAATCCAGAGAAAAAAAGGGCACTCAGAGAAAGACAGTATATTTACGTATTATTTCCTAGTAGAAACAGAGGAAGAAGAAAAAACAAACGTACAAAATTTTCATATTCATAGGAGAAAGGCCATTTTTTTTGCGCAATGTAAAAATTGTACTGATTTTGAAGTTTTCTTGTCGTATGGATTTTTATGTAGACTTTGGGTAATCTAGTTAAACAACTTTACAAACATGCCATACCTGAATCAAGTGCCACACACAACGCCAAGCTTCCCGGGAAAAGACAGGGGCCATAATTTCCACAAACCTGAAAGATGTACAAAAGGTACTGTTAAACACTATAAACACTCTTAAAAATAACCATTATAAACACTAAAGCTCAGGAATATAGAATAGACAATTGGTGTTTGTCAGCTTAATGCTGACTAAAGCTCATGATTTAACAAGACTGTTTTCCCAAGAAATTCCACAGGATCATCGCAACAAATCAGAACAATTTAATAAAAATATGGAAAATAGACAATTCGCAAAACGTAGAAACAAGTTGGGTAGTGTTAAGTCATATTTGGTAATGGTTACTATAGTAGCAGACTACCAGTGCAGATTTTTAATTAACTGCGAAGACTACGTAGCTGCCTGGACTATTCTAGGACATACACATGCACACCTCAAAAATCATACATGCTTAAGTAAACCTAGTAGTCCTAGTCAACAGCATGCACAGAGAAAAAGAAAAGAGAGAAAAGGAGAAAGAAAGTTGGGGTACGCTGCACAAGGCGGCAGATGGGGGTCACTACACCAGCCTGGTTTCTCTTCTGTATCCCTGACATAAAAAAAAAAAAAAAAAAAAATCTAGAATCACTTCTCAATTCATGGCATAAAAATATCTGATGACATACAATACAAGTAAACAAAATATTTGTAACAGACTCACTTGTGAACTTCTCTGTCACCTCTCCTCTTTGTCATCTGCCATGTCAGTCCATTATTGGGCTCAAGACCAGGTTGCGAGATCTCTAAACCATGTTTCTTAACTAACTCGATGTACCTGGTAAGATGAAGGACCGTTAGGAGAAACATTAAAGAAGAGATGCGACGAGAAAACATGAACTATGTCAAGGAAACAAACTTGTTTCCGTTGAAGTGCTCTACTCCCAGATCCTCGTCCCATATGAAAATATATTCATAAGAGGATACAATATCAGGATGCAGAAACCTTTTTGCATACCACCTGCAACACACAAAAAAGCATCACCATCAGAGAAGCTTGAAGAAGTTTAATTAAAACAAAAATTATGCAAGAACTCAACAAAATCATGTATGCTTATAGCATCTAGTTTTGGGAGAGTTAAATTACAAAAATAACCATAAATGCTTACCATTTCGTTTGTTTCTTAACACTAACATGGATCGCATTCTTTGACCACTCAAATTGATCCCATTCACTGACCCAGCCATCATAGTGAAAAAGCATAATCATAAAATCCTCAGAAAACTATTACAAGAATAAGAGCCTTTATCAGTATCCTTGACTGTTAGAATCAGATAACACTAGCTATAACAAATAACTGAACTGATTGAATGCCTACCTTTTTAACCGCAGCATCAATGTTGTTTTTCTGGTCAAGACCAACAGTAAATGTTACCAAATACTTTGGCTTTTTCTTGAGATCCTGCACGTTTCAAATTGTCATTAGCTTGTAGGTAAAGCTCCTACCAGTTAGCTTTAAAGCAATAGATTCACGTCATTGCCAAAGGATCAAATTTTTATAACAGGTTCCAACCCTATCGATTTTCACTACCCTAGACTTTTGCTAAAGCTCAAGCTGCTGCAAGATTTCCACAATTCGGAGACCACCGTTGAGCCAAATCTATTACAGCCATTCGTTTACACATACTTTTTTCTTTTTTTGAAATATTGACGGCATTTTCATTCAACGAATGATTCATCCGTGGATCCAGTAGAAATACTGAGATCAATACCACAAAACATCCATTATGAGGTTAAAGTGGCAGCAAAATTGTTGGCCCAGTAAGTGGCACCTTCAGAGCAAATAAAGGACTTCTGGGCTGAGGTTAGACATGCTCTGGCCTGACTTAGCCCAAGCTCATGGACACATTAACTCCTAAAGATTCTCGCTAGTGCTACATTTTAAATAATGAAAAAATTAAACAAAATATTTTGAAGCTCACTACTTCTGCGGTTTTTGCCAAAGACAATTTATATCATACCTCACTCGGTTCACCCCACAATCTGCGCAGGTATAAATCAGATTCTGACACAACAATCCCTGGAGGTAGTAATTCCGCACCACGAGGATTTGTTGGGAACATATCTGGTAGCAAAAAAACAAAACCACATAATACTTGTTAGCATCATAGTATCATGATAAGCTACCACTTAATTCACTGAATATAAGCGGTGGCAGAAACACTAGCGGATGCAGAAACGACTTAAAATTTTTTTGAAAAAGAACACATGAAAATGCACAGACAACTGCTTACAATTAGAGCTGAAAACTCATCCAAACAGGAAATTCATTCACAAATCAAATATGCTAACGGAATTCTAGAAATCATCTATTCACTGTCTTTATGTCAAAACATAATATCTTAATTAATCCAATCTGCATTGGAACTAACAATCTATTACAAATAGAAAGGCTAATTGATTACAAAATGAAAATATGACTACAAAAACAGGAGCAAGGAGATACACAACAACAACAACAACAACAACAACAAAAATAATAACGATAGAAAAAATTTCCTTAATTCTAAATCGCCATGTTGCAGAATGGAGTGATAAATGTTTGTTCCCAACAGACTTTAGTTGTACTGGTTCAGTAAGTTAGTGAAAATCTATGAACACCACTAATATAATTTAAATCTACATCTTCAACGGGTAAAAGATGTAAAGGGTAATAGTCCTCAAAGTTTTATATTTTCCGTGAATTCAAGGGTACTAGTTCTTATAGGTTCATATTTTCTGCAAAAACAAAATCAAAGATATTTTGATTACAACATATTTCAGAATAATCATAAAATTTACCTTAGGAACATTGCTTGGTCCATGATCTTCAACGCTTTTACTTGTGGTGGTTCTATGTATGTCAGTGATGGCTACATCAAGAGATGATATAAGGCTTGAAGGTAAGTTAATCTGCGAAATTTAAAACAAATCAAATAGATATAAGGTTCAATTTGGATGAAAATTCCTAATAAGGGAGGCTGACATACCTTAGTTAAAGAAACAGATGGAAATGACATGCCAACAAAAAATCCAAAGACAACTCCCAAAATAGTAGTGATCACGAGTCTGGCACCATCACTTGATTTTTTACCCATTCCACTGCAGTAGAAAAAAATTATTGGGACACTTCATAAACTTAGCCGCAAAATATAGTAGCAAACTATAAAGGTTTTGGCCTTTGAGAGAAGACACCATATCAACAAAAACAATAAAAGGTATAGAACTGACTCGTACCTGCGGTGTAAGCTCCCCATTTTAGTACAGTCGTGTTATGTCCGAAATCAACCCAAAAGGTGACACACCCAGCAAAACCTCAACTCATTGAACAACTTCTGAAACAAAAATTGCATTCACCGGCTCCAAAAATGCAAATGTGATCTCTGGCAGAGTACTAGGCGTTACCCTTCAATAGAAATTTGGGATGAATAGCCTGAAATAAATTGAAAACCAAATCCTTTTATCCCCAGCAAATGGTCCACAATAATGCACACCAAATATCAACATAATCATGATTAACCATAACCCAGTTTGCAGGAACTTTAGTCAGGATTACCAACATAACTCTAACCAACTCTAAGACCCCAATTAGTTGCTCATAAATTCATATACCAACAAGGTTTAATTTAGTATTTTCCTGATAATTGATCAGGAAACAAACGCTGAAAACCTCTCCTCCAAACGTGCACCGCCCGATATCGTATTAATTACCCTCAAGCTCAACAATGTCCTATGCAAGAAGAGTCCTTTGCTTGTAAAATTAACAAAAAAAAAAAAAAAAAACACAGTTTCAATTTTCAAAATCACACAACATTCTCGACCAGTTAACCAAAGCAAAAACTAGCAATAAGAAAACGACCAAAAAAATAAGTACGATCCCAATCAGCCCAGTACAATGGCGACAAAACAAATGCAAAATCAAGCATTTAACCAATTGAATAAATAAAAACAAAGCGAGCACCTCGAAATTCCCACCATATACACGGAATGCAAAACAATAACAGTCACAGTTGAATTCAGAAGAGACAAAATCATGCTATTTTTCTCACAAGTATCCAAAAAAAAAAAAAAAAAAACTGTTCTTTTTTACTCTAAACCAGAAAATTTGGAGCGAAAAACACGATACAAATAAATTACGTAAAACAAAATCATAAGGAACAGTTAGGGTTCGGAGCTTACGCGCTTTTCCGATCGTATCGGATAGAGAGAGAAAGGAAGAGAATGTTGGTAGAGAGAGAAAATCAATCCTGGATTTTACCATCAACGGAGATGAAGAGAAGAAGGGCCCTGATCATCATTCAGGTGGTGAAAATAAGTAGGTGCTTGGGGGGTGTAATTGTTTAGGTTGACCAAATTGCCCCGCCTTTTGGTTTTGAATTTCGGCCGTTTAAACGTAGTATGGAGTGACACGTGTGGGGAGTGCTTTTTAACTCTCTCCTTTTTCTTTTTTTTTCTTTTTTTTTTTTTGAGGGTGTTTACATTTGGTGAGGTGGCATGGCATCACATGATTGCAACGTGAAATCGACCTCGTACCAGTTTGCAAGTGTTTGTACTTTTATGCCTGTCGTTTTTTGAGGTTTTCTCTCATTGGTTACTCCTATTGAAGCGGCCACTCATCGGAAGCCACGTTCTGATCTTTTTGACGAAACTGCCCCTTGACGCTTCCGTATTAAATAAAAAAAAAAGTTGAATTCCAAATTCTAAAAATGAAATTACACAAAATTCTTGTAAAATCTGTTTACTTTACTAATTTGAGTATATAATTCGAGTTAAAATATAATTTTATGTGAAAAAATTTTTACTGTAGTAAAAAATTAGATGTGATTGTTGTTTCTGAGAGCTTTTTACTATAGTAAAACTCAAATTCTAAACTCGAATCGGTAAAGTGAATGGAATCATAAACTCCGTTCATTTTATCGATTTGAATTTAAAATTTGAATTTTGCTACGATAAAAAACTCTCATAAATAATTACTTTTAATTTTTTTATTATAATAAAAGTCCTCACATAAAATCACATTTCAACTCAAATCAACAAATTAAACCATATAAGATTTGATTTTCTACCAAAACAACAAATAGAGATTTGATTTACTTACCAATTTTTGGGTTTTTTTTTTTTTTCATTTGATATTTGAACTCTCTTAATTTTTTTGTTTACACTATATTTTCTTTTAAAATAGGAATATATTCTAATATCAACTCGTATGGTCTCTAATTATAGAAAAACGACAATCTGTTCCACCAATAAAGTTTAAGGAAAATAAATAAATGTATACTAGATTCTAAATTTGAACGTTGGTATAGTATACCAACGTTCAAATACATATAACTACTTAGCAAAACCTCCATAATCGAAATGGAAAAATATGATTAATAGAGAAGTATAACACCAAAATTATATAAAACACCACCAAGTATCAAAATTATATATTGGTCTTAAAACAAAGCATAAACCAAAAAAGAAATATTTTGACTCTTGCAACACGCAAAAGAAACGGGTGAAAACTGAAAGATGAGGATTTTATTATATTTTTCCCCTTTTCTTACTTTTTGGGTGAATACAAATTTCTCCATTTTCTCGGGAAAGTTCTAGGAAAATATCACATCAAAATTTGATTCGGTAAAAAGTTTTTAATTAAAATGTCACATGTGATGTTATGTGAAGCTTCGAATCTTGTAGAAAAAAAGTTAGATGTCTATATTTTTTCCCCTTTTCTTACTTTTTGGGTGAATACAAATTTCTCCATTTTTCTGGGAAAAATTTATATCCTTAAATGTGATGTTTGAACCTTTTCCTTTTAAACTTGTGAACCCAAATTTTTTTATTATTTTTTTAATACGACATTCGGATTTATGATTCTCATTTTATTCAAGAAATGAAATTATTAGACTTTAAACCTTGATGGACACAGGCACACACTCACATATCCAACAACTTATCAATCCAAATTAATATTAAGGAATCTTTAGCATTTTTTTTAGATTCGATTAAAATTTTTCAAAAGGAATTTAATAAGCAAGTTATTGGTTTTTATTTCCTAATTAATAAATTTTTCCTCATAGAGATATGTATCTACTATCCACATCGTTAGGGACTCGCGATAAGTATAAGTCAAATCTAAAATATAAATTTCGTTTATTTTACCAATTTGAGTTTATAACTTGAGTTTTATTACAGTAAAAAGTTCTAAAAAACCAGTCATATCTAAGTTTTTTTGTTACAGTAAAAAATTATCACATAAAATCACATCTCAATTCAAATTTAAAACTTGAATTAGCAAACTAAACGAGCCATGTACAACTATTCGTTAACACATATTTAGTAATATAATCTTTTTTTATTAGGAAAAACTGGTACTTAATCTATGACTAACTAATAATTATCTCTTGTCCCAATCCCATGGTAGTTTGTGTATGATTACCATTTATCCTCTGAACTTGTATAACTTTAGTAATTTGTCTCATAAATTTTAAATTTTGACAAATTATTCTTTTAATTTATAAAATTATTGTAATATGTCTCATTTTAATAGTAATTATGTTAAATTAATATCGAAAAACAAGTTCAACATCCAAATTTTAATGATGATTATTGCAATTCTTTTAGTTCTTTAAATTTAATAAAAAATTTGAGTAAATTTAATAAAATTGGACATTAGAATAATTTTATAAGTTTAAGAATTGATCGTTAAAATTAAAAATTTAAAAGACAATTTATTAAATTATGATAAGTTTGGAGATAATTGTACTAAAAACCCATTACTAATTAGTGCATGATGATGCAATACTTGCAGTACTTCAACTTAAAATCATTAGTCCGTTGTTTGGCAAATGCAAATGCGACCCCCAAGAAAGGGGCTTTAGAACCCAAATTCTTCAAAGTTAAGCTCACTAATAAATCAACATCTTTTTAGTTTTAGCTACACCTACCAGAAACGCTTTTGAAGTACAAAAGATCTTTAGCTAATAGTTTTCCTTGCAAACAAATTAGTTAAACAGTTTTTTTTCCAGAACAATTTTGAGGGTCACTGGGTTAATTTGGATCTCTGAAAAAAAAAAAAAAAAAAAAAAAAAATAACTGATTGAACATTTTGCTTTCCTAAGTCCCATCTATACACGTGTGTTTTACCTACCACTTTTTCAGTAGTGAACTGAAATCCTAATTTTTGACACTTTTTCAGATGGGTGTTTATGTTTTTGGTGATCAATCGTTTTTTCTGTATTGCTAATTGGTAATCAATCACATGAAAAACTATCATATTCATCATCAGGCAGCCCAACTGTATAACCATAATAGAATATGCTCAAAAGTTGCATCATATTTAACTGCCTTGATGGGCTTTTTGTTGCTAAAATTTTGGTAAGGACTCTATACTTCGGAGGACTTTTTGGAAAAGCAGAAGACAGATTCTGTTCCAATCCATGAGGGACTAAAAACATGTCCCATGTTTTCTCACAGACCAATACAATAAATCGGATATGTTACAAGTTACAAAATATCGATCTCGATCTCAATAATAAGATTCTGGCAATCATGGTTCTTATATATACTTGATTTTATGCAAAGTGTATCTGTTGAGAAGCTAAAGATTACTAATTAGAAGTTATATTAATGAGGCGGATCTCCGGAAAAAAACTGCTGCTAGTTAATTGAAATCCAAAAAAAATTCGAAAAACAAGCGATTGAGAATAAGTTCTCAGATTTTTTTTTGTTGATCTTCAAACCTGAAAATAACAATATTCTTAGATTTGTTTAAGGAATTGTCTATAGTCCCCCAGTTTAAAAATGAGGGACAAGCCTCTGATGTGCCATCGTTACGGGCCATGTGTTAATCATAATTAGCTGAAAGCTTAGCATTATTCTCTTCTATTGAGTAATAACAGTTATTATTTTAAAAATCATAAATCATTTTTAAACATGTAGCAATCAACGACTATCATGTACACATGTCATGAATAATTATATGAAAAATATTAAAAGACACATTAGTAAATGACTGTCGTTTTTATTGTTAATATCGGTCATTTTATCGTAATCGACTGTTGTTTTAAATCTGAATAATATTATCATGAAGAATTACATATGTCATGTTCTTTTTTTGATAGGCATATTCAGTCATGCATGAACATTTGTTTAGAGCAGTACATGACAGTATTTTATTTGCCATATGCTTAAAATTGACTTCTAGTTTTCAAAATAGAAATTATTACGACTTAATACAATAAAATTATGCTAATCATTTAACCGGTTACGCTAATCTTTTAACCTTTTACGATGAGAAAAATTTCCCCCATAAAAATAGTAAAGGAGAAAAAGCCTTTGTTTAAAGAGATAATTCAACAATTCAAAAATTAAAAATAAAGAAACTGCTTTATCAAAAGATGAAATTTAAAATAATCTAATCATATCTCAATATTCTGAGATAATAATATCTAACCCGGAGCCTACTAAAAAAGGAACCTTCAAATGCTATAAAGTAAATCTTCTTTGGAAATGGTTTCTGCTTTCTGGTTAACTAGACGGAGGCAACCGGTTAAACGATTGGCTTTGTTCAGCATAGCCGCTACATCATGTACACATATAATCTAGAACACGTGTCTAGAAAATGCGCCGAAGCTCATTATTGGATAGATGTTTGATCGAATTGTGCGCGTCGGACTTATGATGATATAAATGAAATTAAGCCCTTTTTTTAAAAGTAGAATTGAGCTAAATTCTTTTTGTTTGTTCTGTTGGTAGACCTGAACTTTCTGTTTAGTGGGATGGATATGTCATGTGGATGGCTGATCCTGTTTTTTACAAGAAAAAAAAAAAAAGATATGCAAATAATAACTTATTCGTTGTGGAGATCATGTCATACTGCATAGTACTGTTGAATTATTAGTGTTGTCTGATTAGTTTTTAACTATTGATTATGGATTTAAGAAAGGAGCCTACTTAGTCCAATATCTCTCTTAACTGAGAACCTTAAGTCATAAAGTGAGAAAACTGAGAATTATACACTTTTACAACTCAACCATGAGTGCGACTGAGATACCATTGAAAAAAAAATAATAAAAATAATAACTGAACTTTTCTTTGCATTAGAAAATTATGAGAGCCACTTTTGGCTGCATTTCAACAATAGTAATACAAACAACATTTAATCTTAATCCAATCAAATGTCTTTTCCTCTCATCCCAGACCACTTATCCCCACATTGACCTGCCTATATATGTAAAACAAGCCTCAACACCAACCTCCTAAGAATAATAATAACAACAATAAAACAAAAACAATGTCCTTTCTTTCCCTTTAAAAGAAGAAATGAATAGAATGAATTACAGAGACATTAACATGAGGAAATGATCAGAAACTGGCACAGTTTGTTGGAAGGCCCGTTTGGTGATCAACAGCCACAATCTCAGTGGCGTTGTTGCATCGAAGCACATCCTGGCCCAATTTAGCCCCGGCAGCCTTGATTCCCTTAAGAGAGAGTGGCTGGTTAAAGAGGTTCAACGATGGAAGCCTTGAGGCTGGAGGCAATTTCCCATTTGGCAACAAAGCCCTGAAGTCCTCCTTCAACAGCGGCACCTCGAAATCCGCTTTGTCGTGCCTCACAACGTTGTCTTTGGCGCTGATATGAGCCCCCGGCTCCATGTGGTTGGTTGAGAAGCTTGCCTGGTTTGGGAAGTTGGGGTAGAGGCTGACATAGCCTCTGAGGTACATCATGTCAATGAGGAACTTTTTCCATGAGGCCTGCCAGCCGTTTGTTCTTGACTTGGGAATCTGAACCGGGTTTGCCTTGGCGTCTTGGGTGAACCTCATGTTCATGTACACATAGAACTCTCTCCACTGTTTTGGGAAGAAAACTGCCCCCCAACTGCAGGGTAACTGGTGCAGATAAGGTGTGTTTGGGTGGATTTTCTTGAAGAATTCGGTTGGGTTCCATTTAGGCCTCTCTTTGACAACTTCAACGATTCTAGGCGTGTAAAGGGAGATTGAGGAGAGCTCAGGGAGGGAAACTTGGGGGTCATAGTGGTAGGCTAAGAGGGCATATTTGATCCATAGATAGTAATAAGGAGAGACTTCGATATCATCCTCGAGCAAGAGACCAAAATCGTCGTCAGATGAGGGGTACCAACTCTCACTCACCGCTCGAATTAGGCCTCCCTGGATGATTCTCCTTCTCAGAGTTTTGGGTCCATGAGGCCACTCAAATGAGCTCACTACTCTAATAGTTGCCTCATCCACTTTGCTGTCCATGTTGAAGCTAATTCCAATCTCATCACCAAGATAGTAGGCGTTCTTGAGAGAGTTGAGAAGCCTTGTCAGTGACTCAGCTCGGTTCTGAGTAATGATGTTGACGGAAACCCGCATGCGGTTCCAATCTGCACGTGACAAAATTGACTTGTTAGATGAATTCTTAGTAGATCAGCACCACAAAGGATAATGCATTTATAAACAATAGTAAGCATAGTAGAAGGACCACTCAATTATAGAATATAACCCATGATATTTTGCCTTATGGATTTGCTAAATCTGACACCTTGTTGCATTGTCAGATTTACCAATTCTACTCCTACACTTTGGCATTACAAATCCGCAAATAAAATGGTTGAAATATTTTTGTTTACTCACTAAGAGTTACCTACAGGGACGCATAAAACCATAAAATTTTAAATCCAGTAAAAATAAATAAATTTTTCATAAACTTTTTCGCAATAAAATTTAATTACAACACAAAAATAAAATTAACGACTTCTTTTTTAATACTCTTGCATAATTTTTTTATCAAATTAAAAAATCTTTTTATTTATATTAATAAAATTCTTTTCAGTTTGTAATTATAATTATTATCGACAAATTATCATCTTAGTAGAAAATAGGCCAATTTCTTAAGTAGGAATAACTTTTTTTATCAATCCTATTAAAATGTCAAGTTTGTTAATATTTATATTCAAGTTATGGTTATAAACCAGAAATTATGGACGAAAATAATCTTTTCAGTTTATTAAATGTAAACTATTGACCTATTAATTTTAATTCATCTCAAATTTTGGCCTATTTTCTTCTTTCTCCCAATTATCAATTAGAGCATAATAAAAAACCAGCACAAAGAAAAATTAGAGCCCAATAAAAAAAATCAAAGAAAGCCCAAAAGTAAAAGAGCAGGCTTTTTTCAGAAAAAGAGAAAAAAAAGTGTCATGAGTATATCAATGGAGGCACAAATACGAAAAAATATTCTTTTGAAAATTTTTTTAAAAAATAATTTTAATTTTAATTTTATTTAAATTTATGTTTTTTTTTTTAAGTTTTAATTTTACTTAATTTTATTTAATTTTATTTAAATTTTAATTTTAACTCAAATTATAATTTAAATTTAACTAAAAAATTACACTCAAATTACATCTTAAAAGAATAAACTTAAATACTTATAATCATAGAAGTTATAGGAAAGTTTTTTTTTTTTTTTTTTTTTTTTTTTTTTCTCCCCCACTGGTCCCAACGTCACTCCATCTACGGTTACCTATAGTATCTGAAAAGACAAAACCACAGACTCTGCTGAAATGAAAGTATACTAAACCAAGTAACCAACCACCACAAAACAAGCATTTTAATTCTCGATGATCACAATTAGTGAGTTTTCCATACTCTAGAATTATGTTACCCCACCTTAAATAAAATTGAGCAATAGAAATGAAAAGTTTTCTTACTTGGCAAGGCTGTGGATCGCAGGTCGGCCATCCAAAGCACCTTTGACACAGAAGGCCGTGGCAAAAGAACCAATGTAGTACCATTAGAGTTAGTCTCTGAAGCCATTTTCAGAGCTTTCTTCACATTGGGATCAATGTCAGCCACAGTAATCACCACGCTTGGGTTGTGAATCTTGATCAAACCTTTCACGCTCGCATACACTGCCTGTACAACTGGAACCTCAGAATTCGATGTCCCCGAGAGAGCCCCCACGTCAAGATCAAAAATCTTAAACCTCCTCTCCTTGCAAACCACCTTAGGCCACTTGAGAGCGGCTGCGGCCTCTTCACAAGGGCAGAACTTGTCCCCCGCGACCGCGATGTAGGCCTTCTTGCCGACAGTCGCTCGGAACTTGTCAAGAAGTGGTGAGAGGGCCTTGACTTCGTTAACTGAGTGGGCATAGAAGAGTGCATCAATCTTCTGAGGGTACATTGCAGCCCACTGTGTGATATAACCAGTGGACAGCGCCTTCCACCATTGGTCGTCCCGGACTTGGACAGTGTCTTTGAAGATCACCGTCGTTTCGGAAACATATGCAAGCCTGTGTTCACTATCACCCCATGTTTCCTTGTCGTTTTGATCAACTGGAAGAACAAACGACCCTGCGTTTCTGTACTTTTGAAGCGTGTAACTGCATGTTTTTGTTACAAATGGTTAAACGTCAGAACTAAGACGTTAATAAAATTAGACGATACATAAATAAAAATAAAAAATAAAAAAAATATAGTAAAAAATGCATTAGTTAACAGCTCTTTAGTATTCTCTTCATGGTGATTTTAAAAATGGAATTTTTACGGTGTACCGATACAACACTGCTCGCATTTATTGATCAGATATTGTTGAAAAATTAATCTCACTTTTTAAAACAACATTATCTAACAGTAGTAAGAAAAGACAGTTCCTGCCGTGAAAATTTCTTTTAAAAATAACATTTTAAAAAAATGGTTTAGGCAGAATGCTGTTTCAATTTTTAATATGAAAGGGTCTTCTTGAGTGGGTTTGGTAACAAGCCTATAATCTGCATACCACTAAGTTGCCTAATGGTCAGCTCTAATCATGGATTTGAGCCAAAATTTCTCTGTTAGAAAATGTAAAATTCATTTTGTTCAACTAGTGATACAGGGAATCTTGAAAGGGACAATCAGGTTCCAAGAAAGTTGCTTTGTTTCTTAATCACGTACTAACAGACAAATCAGCGGATGAAGAAAATCAATAGTGGAAAGTAGTGGAAGAGCATTAAACCCTTCTGAATAGAATATATCATCTTAAAAAAATTAATTAATTTTCTCTGACAAGCAAATGTTGAGCGGAAAAGCTGACTGCATTGTTTA
Source organism: Morus alba (assembly GCA_012066045.3). NCBI lineage: Eukaryota > Viridiplantae > Streptophyta > Magnoliopsida > Rosales > Moraceae > Morus > Morus alba. The sequence goes on from CP050229.2 coordinate 16,725,953, forward strand.
AAAATGAAGTTAAAAAGATTCTTTTTAAAGATTAGTTGAATAAAGTATAGTCTAATCAGTGTATAAAGCAAGTTATCAATTTAGTTTTCCAAGACGAGTTTTTACCGGCTGAAGAGAACTCAAAACCTTCTTTGACTTTCAATTAAGGTAACAAAATCACAATATTGGGTTATTATTTATGACATCAAGACCCCAAATCCTAGTGTAATTGGTAAATACATGAAGACGAAAAAAAATAATAATAAGTAAAGCTTATTTTAACAATTTGATTCAAGTTACTCAAGATATTAAGGGGTTGTTTTTTTTAACAAAACTTAGAAAAAATTTAAACTTGAGTTACAATTTTATTCAAATTCATATTCTTTTGTAAAATTTGAGTTTGAACTCGAGTTTGAGGCTAAACTCGAGTTCAAGTTTCCTCTTTAACTCGAGTTCATAAACTCGAACTCAAATTAATGAACAATATTTTTTTTATTCTTAAAAATGTCATAACCTTTTTATTTTAATTCTGATTGAGATGATTTTTTTATGCATTCACAACGAAAAGGCAAATAAAACCTCATCCATATACCCTATTAAAATTTTTCATCACCATTGAGTTTTTATTAAAATAGTATTTAAATACAAATTTAAGTTTTGACCCACCCAAACACAAATTCAAAAAGATTCTCAATTCAAATCATAACTCAAATATGTACATTCAAACACAAACTCAAGTTACAACTTAAGTCAAATTATAAATCAAACTCAACTCAAGATCATCATTTAAGTCATCCTAATTCAAAAATGTAAAACAACAATCCTTAAACTATTTCCCGGTTGACTCCAACTAAACAAGTTTAAACTCGTTTTATGAATAAAGTAAAAACTTAAAAGTAATATTGTTATTAGCAAAATCTTGTAACTAGGATATGATCAATAATGAGAATTAATTAAGACATACCTGAGGTGAAGGTCTTCTCCAGTTGCAAAAGTGAAAGGTGTCTCAGTGAAAAGAGTCCTAACAAGATCTGCAGACAAAAACCAAGAGCTTGAAAGAAAATCAACCTGCACAATCTTATCAACTGTGATATCATAAGCAGGATCAGGCAAGTAGAGCCCGGCTTCCTTGGACCGGAATTTTCGGTAGCTAGGGAAGGTGAAGTCCTTCTGCCTGAAGGGCAAGATCCTCCCGATACTGCCCAAAACCGCATTGTGGTACTTCTCAGTCCCGGCCACGTGCGACAAAATCTGCAACATTTTCTTCCCAGGAATCATGTCATCATCAAGGATGTACACAAGATCAGCCTCGGTCTGCAAAGCCATTTGGAACCTTCCGTAGTACTTGAAATCGTAGCTCGAGCTGATGAAGCTGATCCGCGAATCGTTGTAGCTCTCGACGATTCTCTTCAGGGACATTTCGTTGGGGCTCCCAAAGGAGAGCACCCAAACATGGTGAAATGGAAGTGTTTGATGAAGCAATGATTCCAATTGAGCACAAAGAGTTTTCCTCTTGAAGTGGTTCAATATAACAGTGACTTTAGGCCTGTTAGGACCTCTCAAGTCCCACTTGGACTTCATTGCCATGAGCTGAGCAAGAGTCTCTGTGCCTACTGACATGCTTTGGAAATCCAACACCTCATTGTAAAGCTCCCTCTTGATCTTGATCATCACCGCGTCGTTGGACTTCTTCTGCGAGAAATCGATCTTTTCGTGCTCGCAGACTTGGGATATCGGCAGGATGGGGTGGATTTCAGATTGAACAAGAGAGTTGGCCGACTCTTGGTAGTGACCAAGGACGTGTGGGGTGATTATGAGGCTCTTCCAATTCTGAGCTATTCTTGTTGCCCATGTGAACTCCGGTTTGGTTCTTAAATCTATGGTAGGGCTCATGTAGTAGAGAAGGAACGTCGCGTAAACCGCGAAAGCGAATTGGAGACATGTAAGGAAGGTGACAAGCCTGGGTGAGCCACTCTTCTGAGGCTTAACCGTCTTGGAGTTGGCCTTCTCGGTACCATTGACATAGTCATTAAGCATTCCTTCCAAATAATCCCCGCTTCTCATCCCCGACTGCCGTACTAACCCCATCATTCGAAGCTTATTTAGCCTGCAAATTACAGAACAAAAAAAAAAAAAAATTTCATGACTTTGTATTATAATATTATACTAGGAATTGCAAAACCAACGTATAACAATGTGAATGGAAACAAGTTTCATGTTTTTTGGGAGGAGTTCCATTATAAGCTTGTAACTTACCAAACCCCACCAAGCTTTAGCTAATTATTACAAGCCAAAAAAACAAAAGAATTTCAATGTACAGCCACGGATTTTCTTCAAATCCTGTGGTCTAAGTTCACGTTATATGAGAGTTCACGAGAGAGAGAGAGAGAGAGAGAGAGAGAGAGAGAATTTTTGGAGAAGTTGGTAAGAGAAATTTTTGGAGAAGTTGGTAAGAGAAATAGTACAAGCTAGGTAGGATTTTTGAGCAAATGGTCCTATGTGTGAGTGTGCTTATATATTATGTGTCCATGGAAAGAGAAAAAATAAATAAATAAAAAAGGTGACTTAAAAAGCGTATAAGGAGAAGTAGTCCCATGAGAAAATGCATCAAAGGAGTCACATGGGCAAAGAGTAGGAGTTGACGAGTCCAAGGATTAAACAAATATATATATATATATATAATATAATATAATTTTATATACGAACGCGTTAGCTTCACTATGGCTCATATAATTCATACATTTCCACCCTTCAAGACACCAATTTAAAGCCGGCTTTGCTGCCGTGGAAAATGGCTACCCTTGCGTTTTTGGCACTCTCTTTCTCTCTTTCATGTCTCTTATTTCTCTTCTCCTTTTTATTTTCTTTTTAATCAATACAAGAATACAGACCAATCAAACCCTCAAAGTCTAAATATTGTTTTTCTAATATGAAAATTTATTTAGTAGTGTTGAATTAAATCGAGTTTTATATAATATGGGCGGTCTGATTTAAATTATGTGGTCATGACGTCATATCTAATGAAGTCATAGAACATTTCCTTTTTTAAATAAAAAAATATTAATTAATTAGTACTTAATACCCAAATCCCCATGATTAATTCTAATATTCTATAACGCAAAAAAAAGTTGTGTATTAGTAAAGCCTTATGGGGTGTTTGGTATGATGATTCGAATCATAATTCGAATCATAATTTCGCTATAGTGTTTTTTCTCACAAAAAACACAAATAAACTATGAATAATTCTGAATCCATGAATTAAACGTCTACTTAAATTTGTCAAACCCCGGTTCCCAAGAGGGTATAGTATCCTTTCTAAAAAAGTATGTCCAAGCGCATGCACATGAATTAGACTAAAATCCACGAAAAAAAAAAAAAAAACAACATATATAGAGGCAGGTAACACTTGATACCTTAATTAGAAAGGAAATGAATTAGCGAGAATGAAATTTGGGAAGCTAGCCTTTCTTGTAGAGCAAAACAAGCTATAGCTAAAGCTAAAAAACCTCAAGCTCACACCACCTCGGAAATAGTACTATTGTCGATCGAATGGAGTACGAGATGCCGCGTGTATTTGCAGTGAATGAAAGCATTGTGTATACACACGCACATGTATATATATACATAAATATTATGTAAAAAGAATTAGTATTATGAATATAACAAATACCGAAAAAAAAAAAAAATGTACAAACGTGTAGAAAGCGTTTTGACTTTCTTGCATGATACTGATCAGATACCAAGTTGAAGATCTCAACAATCTGGAGAAATGGCATTTCGCCAAACATAGACAAGTTGAAGGGTACATACGTGTACATATACGCAAGTCAGAAACTCGTTGGCAAAATCTGAAAATTGTAGAAAATAAAGGAGAGTGGTTTTTGAGAAAAATGGAACAATGGAATGGAAGAAAAAGTACAAAGAAAAAAGATCAATAGGGACATGGGAAACTTCTTCCCTATATGAAATAAGGTCAAGTCGTTATTTTGTAGGTGAGTTGCCATTAGTGTTATTGCAGATTTATCCGAGAGATTAGAATTAAGACAAAAACGGGTTTAGGTTTAGCCATCCATATCTATGATATTTCAAAGGAGGTAAAGACATAGAAGTTGGGATGGATTAATGTGTTTTAGGGTGTCTATTAGCACTCAATATTGTATTAATTTTTCGTGATAATCCTATTATTTAATAAAATTTCAAAATTAATGTAATATGTATGCGTATTAGTGACATTTATTTTTCGTGTAAAAAATATCAAAATTATGTAATATGTATACCATGTTGTAAAAAAATTTAACTATACATTATATAATTTAAACGTTATGGAAATTAATTTTTACATAATATGGGGCCGAGCCCAGGGTTAGGTTGGTGATCGGGTCAGGTTTGGGGTCGGGAAGAGTTTAGGGATTGGGGTTAAGACTTAAGACCATGGTTAGCGAACATTCAAAGAATACGGCACAACATCTTATTAGAACATAAAACCAAAAGCACTTTATCTCTTCTACATAACTAAGAGATAATGGGTTTTTTTTTTTTTTTTTTTTTTTTTTGTGTGTTATAAGAATTTATTTAGTTCGATGATTCGAGTTTTTAATTTGACTTAAAATGTGATTTTATATGAAAATTTTTTATTGTAAAAAAAAATTAAATGTGATTATTTTTAAAATTTTTTTATTATAATAAAATTTAAATTTTAAATTTAAATTAATAAAATTAAGGGGTCTAAAAATGTTTAGTTGTGAAAGTTTCACACGAATTTAGGAGGAAAAAAAACCTTGCATAAGGAGAGAGAGGGAAAGAACTCATGCGTTTAACTCTTCGTTGAAATTGCCACATGTCCTTTTCTAATTAGAACACTCTTAAGTGGAACCCACTTCCGATTGTTTAACAGTTTACGTTGACACGTGTCAGCTTGTCATTAATTGAAAAGGACAAAACAGGCCACGCTTCGCGTGTTGGTTGGCTGGTACAAGGTAGCAACGGGACCCACCCAACACAGACCAGCTGAGACTCCTACGCATTTTTGTGCAGACAAAATACTCTATTTATAACAAAAGTACTCTATTTATAAGATATACTAATAAACCTTTATTTCACCTTAGTTTAGAATTTAACTTTTATTATAATAAATTTTTTTTAAAATTAGTTACATTTAATTTTTTTATTACAGTAAAAAATTATCACATAAAATTATATTTAAATTTAATTTAAAAACTCAAATCAGTAAATTAAATGACCCTTAAAAAATTTCTAAAGAAACTCTCTAAATTTTAGTTTAAATAGTTAAAAAGTTATTTTGACTAGTAAATTTTTGAGTGATTCACTCTAATTATGCTCTCTATTTTTGCCAAATACAAATTATTTTAATATTTATTGAATTGAAAATATAAATAATTTTATTAAATTTATAAAAAAGATATTTATATTTATTATAAGTTGAAAGAATAAAATAATATAAAAATGAGATGACTAGTCCCTAAGCTAGTTAAATTTAGTTAGTATGAAAGACAATATCTAAAATAGCTAATAATTTAATTAATGGTTGAAGTAGAAAAAAAAGCTAAAAAAAGTTAAATTTCTTTATTTTAGCTAAAAACATAAAGGGTCCGTTTAGTAACGTTTTCAAAATGATTTTGTTTACAGTACAAAAGTAAAAATGAAATTATTTTGAGAATTATTTTGAGATTGATTTTAAAATTGTGTTTAGTTAGTTTTTTAAGAAATTGTTTTGAATATAATAAAAAAATAAAATCGTGTTTAGTTATAATTATTAATTAATATATTATAACATTATTAATAAGTACTAGAAAATAAAAATAGAAAAGAAAAAATAAATTTTAACTGTTTTTTAATTCCTTTACAAAAACTATTCTCACTGTTTTTATTTTCATTTTTAAAATATTTATTAAATAAACATAATTAACATACCATTTTTATTTTTATGTCTTAAAAGACAGTTAAAAATATTTAAAAATAATCTATAAAATTAATTTTAAACACACTCAAAAAAATGACTAATATTGTTGAAATTACTCTTATAAAAATTCCAATGCATGACACGGTATGAAAAGATTGTTTGGAGTTCTTTTAACTTACCTTTTCTCGTAACAATAAAAACTAATTATTGTTAGAGATAATTTCGAGCTTTTCTTGTGACGAGGACAGAAACATTTAAGAATGGAATAACGAAAAATTGAAAATGATTCAAATCATGCAGAAATTTTTTGACGCGACTATTTTCTTAAATTAGAATCATCATTTTGACTATTTTCTTGCTGTCATCATTGTGAAGGAAATAAAAAAGAATCCTTTCACTCTTTTTTTTTTTTTTTTTTTTTCTCGCTTGGAAATTCAAATCATCTTTCTCACTTTCACTGCATATTTAATGACCTTAATTTAAAATTATCTTTATTTGCATGGGTGCAGTTAACTGCTATGGAGGCCATGTGCATGAACTATACAAATGTGAAACATATCTACGTGAAACGATCGACTTTCAAAAAGTAGACTCAAGTGTGTGTGTACGGAAAATAAAATAAAAAAAAAATTTTTTTTTTTTTGTGAGGCCGGAAAAGGGTATAGTTCCCAAACTATTTGATTCATGGATTAAAATCATGTGATTAGAATTATTTTTAATTTATGTGTATTTTTTGTGAGAGAAAACACTATAGCGAACTATGAACTATGATTCAAATAATGATTTGAATCCTCCAACTAAACGTCATCTTAATGGTCAAGTTTGATATAATAATAATTGATTCATTTTTAAATAAAAGTTTGATGTAACAAATATTTGTTTACTAAATAATTATCTGCCAAAATTTTTTTAGCTAAGTATTTACCAAAAACTGCAGTTAGTGCCATTTTTTTTTTCCTTCTTAATATAATCTACTAATTGATCACATTCTTGGCATGCAATTTAGGACAATAGGAAATTTGCAAATTTCCTAATTGTCCAAAATTTAAGTAAGTACTATTGGTTAATCTTAGACTGGTTTGCTTACCTATGTGTAGAATCCAATGCACATTGTCAGCTTCGGTTAGAATATATAAGTGATGGATACTTCACGCTAAAACCTAAACATAAAGTATTTTTAGAGTCTGAAAACAATAATTAATTATAGTAAAAAAAAAAAAAAATTAATAACATTGGATGTTCTTTGCAGTTCAAAGAAAAGACTCTTGTTATGCGGTGACTTTTTTTTTACCCATCACAAAAAACAATTACGCTTTGTTTTTTTGTTGCTTGTTCCGCTTAATTAAGCTATCACTCTGATGTTAACAATTAATCGACAAACATGATATCTTGATTAATCTTTCAGTTTTACCAAATTTGGCACTATTGTCTATACCAGGATGTATTATAAATTCCATAACAAAAAGCAATGCCCCTGCTGGAAATAATATTATTGTGGTTGTATTTAATTGTTTTTATATGATACAAAGAGTTCGAGTAATATATGTTTATTAACTATTTACTATTTTATTTTGGGAGAAAGAGGGAAATAGGTCAAGACTTGAGATGAATTAAAATTAATAGGTTAATAGTTTGCATAAGTTAATAAATAGGACAAATACTGTTTTCGTCCATAACTTATTTGGTTATGAACCATAACTTGACAAATTATTATCCATAATTTACGATTTTTGTCCATAATTTATCTAGTTATAAACCATAACTTGACAAGTTATGGCCTATTAATTTCTATAACTAAAAATTGGCCTATATACTTTCTTAAGCTTTTCATATTGGCATATTTTCTACTATAGGCCCTTTTTTTTTTTTCTCTAGCTAGCTCAAGTTTTTAAAGTTAAAACTAATTATGCCAAAATGGTTGTATCTTTATATATTTGTCTAATTTTAACAATTTATGTTAGAGAAATGCTGTAGTAGGTTGCCACTACGTACGTTAACAATATTTTATTTTAATATAGTGGCCATCCATTAACTTTTTGACAAAGAGGCGACCTTTGCTTAAGCTAATAAAAGTTTAAGAGGTAATTAAACGCTTCCCAAAAAATTTCATAGGCCATGTTATGATTTTTCTCAATCTTTTTAGATGTTGGTGTTTTTCAGGGCCACTAAGTTGAATTCATTCGTTTGTAGAAGGATTTAAATAATTAATAACCACATGATTCAAATTTTAAATTACTATTTTATGATAATATAAAACATACAATATAATAAATTCGTGAAATAATTATCATCCATATCTCCTGCCAAACAACAATATTATCAAAGATTATTAGCCTTGATTGCATTCTTCATCTCTTAACTCTCTCAATCATTCTTATATTATGATAATAATGTTATCAAACAACAAGAAAAATTATTATAAATCCTTTCCATGGCTCAAAAACTCACTCTTTATAGTTTATATATCCTTCTTTAAATGCATGGATAACAACATTGGCCCACTCCTATCAAATGATGACATGAAACATTACTATAGCCATCTCCATTATTCATAATATTTCTACCTCCATCTCTCGCAATTCTTAATAAAAACGCTATGATTATAATCATCATTTTATAGCCAACAAGGCGGCTAATAGTTCAGAAGCATCCCCACACGTGCCGCGCATACAACACTCTAGCCACGTGACATCTCGCTCACGTGCACATGCACGTGCCCAAACATATCATAAGCCTTGAATTAAAATGTCAAATTCGATCTCACGTGTGTAAACCAATATTTATATGATCGATCACAGACGTACTTTGGGATTTTATTTTCCTCCTCATGAAGATCCATCCAAAGTCAAAACCCCAAACACTCCAGAGAAAGTCAACCTTGGAAGTCAAATTTTTTTTTTTTTTTTTTTCCTTTGACATTTATAGCAGTAGGATATTGTTTATAGAGAATATCATTGAAAATGAAACGCACACGGCACACGTATAGACGGGCAAAAATTTGACTGAGGAAGCCAAGAGATGAGACAAATTTGGCAGGCAAAAGTGGAGGGCATTTTGGCTCAGCGGAAAAGAAGATCTAGTGGAAACCATGTCAGCAATTAATTCGGCATGAGGAGGCTATAGGATGTGCTAATTTTATGTCACCTAACAAGAAGAAAACAATTTCTAAATTTCATACCAAAAAAAAAAATTTCAAAAAAATACAAATAAAGGACTTTGAAATTAAAGGGGTCGCCATGTGAGCTTCTCTTGTAAGTCTTGGGCTATATCTTAGGTTTGTCATATGGACAAAGTCAAACCAATTTTTCTGGTCTTATATAGTGTGCCTTTTTTTTTTTTTTTTGGCTTGGTATTTATGAGTGGTGTAATACCTAATGGTTTTTCTCGAGGCATTTCACATGGTTTTGGAGGATGTTAATGAGAAAATTGGCAGACGTACTTCTTAATTGAGTTATTTCATCGATTTAAATTTAAAATTCGAGTTTTTTTATAGTAAAAACTGTCATAAACAATCATATTTAACTTTTTTATTATAATGAAAAACTCTTATATAAAATTACATCTCAACTCAAATCAACGAACTAAACGGACCCTTAAATGCTATGCCTTATTTTGTAAAATTGATCTAAAACGCTCACTTAGTAACTAGAAGTACGAATAGGCAACTATGTTCAGCATCTTTCATTAGAGTAATTTGGATTATTGGTGATTTTTAATGAAGTTGTCAAATATCAACTATTCTCCATTTCTTGGAATCAAGATCTCTATTTGTAAAAACCATTATGTAACAAGGAATTACTAAAACTTCTTTAATATAAACAATGGGGTTTATTTGAGAAGATAGATATATTGTATTCTTTTAGATTTTCAAGAAAATCTACAGTTTATAACTTCTAAATGTTCAATTACAACTTGGAATTAATTATCAAAAACAAAAAAAAAAAAAAAAAAAAAAAAATGAAAGAAAGTCCTCTAGTTGAAGTTTTCGTTTCTGGTGCATGTGAAAGTCTAGAACCCGAATCTTTATATTGAACACGTTCTTTTGGCATATTTCATCGTTTTGACTTGCATACATATAATATATAAGAAAACAGTTCCTTAAAAAAAAAAAAAAAAAAAACTATAAACTAAACCAGAGATTCAAGGGCTGTGATCGATTAATTGTGTACTTATATGACAGTGCATCAAATATTCGATATCTATATCTTTTTAAGGTATCTTTTGATTATTTACAAATAAAAATAACAATTGAAAAAACAACCTTATTCATGTCTCGGTCGTTGGTTTTTATGGCCACATATATTTTCGTAGGCATGAACTGAAGCTTGGAGTTTCAGGACCAAAAAAAAAAAGAAAAAAAAAGGGAAAAGGCCTTATTAGCGACGTAATTTAGGTGCTAATTAGAATCTTGGTTGCAATTTGCATATATTCCAAGTAAATCTATCTCTTTCTTGCTCTTTTTTTTTTTTTTTTTATTTTTGAATGCTTTTTCTTTCTATGTTAGTTTTAGGACAACATGGGATTTGTGCAAGCGACACTGAACTGAAATCATGTGGATATTACTTAAACACCTCTAGAGTTCACATTAGTTTTTATAGAGCAAGTTGTGTCAGCTTCCAGATTTTGTCCCTTAATTACATGATCGGTATTAAATGAAGAGTTGAGAAATTAATTAACATTACCAATATTAATAATTTCCTCAACTTGATGTTCGGTATAACAAATCAGGGACAATGTATACTTGGTGCTCTCAATCATTCCCAACAAGTGATAATTATGAAAGAAAATAAAAAAAAAAAAAAAAACTTTCTACAACAGTTTCAGCACAAATCATGCTATTTCTTTCTTTCTTTCTTTTTTTTTTTTGGTTCTGTTTTTCTATATTGTTGACTTCTGGGCAACCAAAGTGAGCACTAGAGAACCAACTATGCATAAAAAAAAAAAGGGAGGGAATCAAATCTACAAACTGTTTAAAGAGTCAACTTTTTTTAAGTTTACACTAACAGAAGTGGGCAACAAAGGAACAAAAAAGAAAGCAAATTCCACTTCAACAATGATTTAGTCACCTAAAATTAGTTCATTTCACCATCACACCAATGGGCTATTTTCTCTTTGTTTCCTGCCCAAAATGTGAATGATCTGTTCACCTTGAGATGTCCAACTTTGGGGGGTATCCTAATTGCTCAATCTCCCAGCTTTGCTTTGAAGCAACTCTTTCATGGCGCGGAAAATACTCCTAAAATATCGAAAAAAAAAGAGAAGCAAAAAATTAAGAAAATTCTTTGAACAAAAAAATGAGATTAAAGTTGGATTAAAAAAAAGTACTAGTAATAAAAGAATTAGTTGATTGGAAGAACATTAATTACCTCCAACTTCTTGACTAGCTCCTTGGCAGAAGGAGAAGAGACAATGATATGGCGCGCGCTTGGGCAAATGAAGCCTTCCTCCACTGCTTTGTCAATAAACGACAACAAGGAGTTGTAGAATCCATCCACATTCAACAAACCCACCTGAAATATCATCAAAAAATGAAAATGTTTATTATTATTATTATTATTTTTTTGAAATGGGAAATGAAAATATGTTTGATATTGGTCTTTACTATTTAAAAAAATAATAATCTTCTTCACCATCTTAAATCATGAATCTTTAACTAGAAAGGGAAAAAAAAAAAAAAAAAAAAAAATTCCTTGGAAACTTGCATTACCGGTTTGTCATGGATGCCAAGTTGTGCCCAAGTTATCACTTCAAGAAGCTCCTCAAGAGTCCCATAACCACCTTCATACAAGAAATGTTGAATTTTAAATCTCCTAATTCATATGGCACACAAGCACTTGCTAGTAAATAAATTTTTATAACATCTTAAAGGCACAGAAAAGTTTCACTGAAATTTGATGCAGAAGATCAAATATTTATGCCATGTAATGTATTGCCTCTGTTTATTGGCAGAAAAGCCTTGAAAAAAATAAGCCCAAACAAAGCTTGGGCCCTAGTCAAACAGTTCAGACCACAACCCAGTTCATAGAGTTTTTGGGCTAAGGGTTTAAACTCTGTTGTCCATCTGACTCAATGCAAGCTACACTTAAGAAGCTCAACAATAAAACTGGCCCATAGAGATTTGACTCTTAGCCCAAGTTTGGTTAACTAACTTCATAAAAGGCAAGTTTGTTGGGTTTCACTGCTATTCTCTCTTATTATTATTATTATTATTATTATTGATATGAGCCAGAAAATAAAATGAGGAGGAACAGATTTTTGATTTTGAGAAAAGGTAAAAATATATAATTTCAGATTTTTAAGGGAATAAACTACAAAATCTAACAAAATACACATACAAAATTTAAAAAAAAAAAAAAAGAATCAGGTCGGGCTGTTGCTTACTCTGGGATAGGTGTAAGAAAAGGAAGAGTTGAAGCTGAAGAGACCTTTTTTTTTTTTTTTTTTTTTATTTGGGAAAGAAAGAGATGAAAATCACAATCACTTTCATTTTTCTTCCAAAATAAGTGAATGGATTGGATATCAGAGTGAGACCACAAGCTGAGGGAATAATCACAGTGAGAAAGTGCATGTTAACCACACAAGCTCCCTAGAAGCCTGATTGTCAGCGTCAGAGCGTGATGAAAATAAATTCAGAAAACTTGAGTGGTTTCTCTCCAATTGTTATTATTACGGGCCTTTGGGGTTTGAGGACCAACTATCAAACATGTCAGAGTCATCCATCCAAAAATAAAACTTCACTGCTCTGCTTAAAGTTTAAACCCCATAATACATGAAAACTTAAAACAGTTTTCTGACACTAAAAACTTCTAATGTGAAATTCCATAATGGATATGTTCACAAGACTCTTGTCTTTGTTCTTTATTTGCCTTTTACTTTTTTTTTTTTTGGTTAGGTAAGTTTCCTGAATAACTCCTAATTTATAAGGTGTAAATAAAAAAGACATCAAAGTTATCTATGTGAGATGAAATCAAGTGCACAGAAATTAGACCATAAAAAGGCTAAGTTGGTCTTACACAAGTGCACAGAAATCAGACCATTTAGATAAGGAGGGCCAGGTTCAAGGGGACCTCTAAACAGGTATCTTGACAATATACACATCTTAAAGAATATTCACCAAGGAGCATTTTTTTTTTAGGACAAAAATGTATTAGTAAGCCAGTCTTTTGTATTGGTGTGTATAACTTTTTAAGTGCACAACATGGTATGTCAACATACATAGTTGACTTTTAGAAGCTAGTTCCTATTTCAAAACCTTAAAAACTTGTTTCACCCCAAAAAGAGAGAATTTTATTGAAATGCGGTAAAGAAGACCTTTTATAGCAAAAAGAGAATTAAGCTACTTTCTTTAATTCCATACCTGCCCCCTACCATTTTATGGTGTATTCACACAATAAAATATTTGCAAAACTCAATGGCACTTGCTTTTTTTTTTTTTTTTTTTTTTTTCATTAATGCCAATATTTTCTTTTAAGAAAATTCTTTTTATCTCGATAGGAATTTATCCCCATAAACATAAAAAGTGGGCCTATATATTGAGACTCACGTGGACCCTACAAGTGGGGCCCTTTTTTGCATTTGATTGGGATAATTCCCATCGGAGTAAATAGGCTGTTCTTTTTTTATCTTTTCAATTGGTAACTATATATTGAGGAACATTCTAATTCATCTCGATAGGATTAAAATTCACTAATCATAAAAGATTAATCTCGTTAGGTGAGTAAATGAGATAATATCTAATATAATCTATCACTTTATGAGTATAGGATATTATTTCTATCGGAATAAATATCATTATTTTATGTTGTGACTTGTGGGTGATAAATTAAATAATCCCCTTAGTGTGGTAAAAAGTTGTGAGATGAAATTGTAGGAATGGGGGGGTAAGAGGTTTTACAAACCGGGCAAGGCAATAAAAGCGTCAGAGTGCCTAGCCATCTCTGCCTTCCTTTGGTGCATGTCTGCTACTGCCTTCACCTCCCCCACTGTTTCTCCAGTTATCTGAAGACTCACCAAAATCCCAATTCATCAGTCCAAAAAAAAAAAGACAAATAACAAACAATATAAATATATTTAGACACAATTTTGGCACTTTTGTGTGTATGCATGGATGAGTATATGCATATAGTGGTTATAGAAAGTTCCTGAAAAACAAAAAAGACGAGGAAAAAAAATAACTCTACTAATATACACAACTTTAAATAATTAGATTTTTATTAAATTCTGTCGAAGCGTTGTCGTATTTTTTTTAATATGATATAATACTAATTTAATTTGACCATTTAAAATTGTGTTCTATTAGTATATATCTGTTATGATTTAAGTGTGATCTCTTGATTTAAAAATACATTTTATTGTTAGGTTTTTTTCATACTATACCGTGTAATTCTTAAAATAATAATAATAAAAGGAGAGAGAATGAGAGAGGAGAAGAGTAGAAATGATGAGTGGTGGACACAAGCAGATGTCAAAAATAAATTGGCAATAACTCGCCTGGAGATAACATTTGCCACTTGGGAACATAAAGAAGGGGTAGAAAAAAACAGGGGAGAGAAAGGGAAAAACACAAGAATCAAAAGAGATGATTACACACACTAAAAACGCTGATATTTTGGTTTTCATAAGTTTCGGATGTAATAAAAAAAAAATCAAACAAGTGGGAACACAGAGATAGAGAAGGACAAAATGGTGAAGACCCCGGATGAACAATGGGAATGAGAAGAGAGTTCCTCAAATCCTTTTTTTTTTTTTTTCTTTTGCGAAAAGAAATACATGAAAATTTGAGAACCAATCAAAACAATTCATGTTAGAAATCATATGAATCTCGAAACAGACAAGCATGTAATCCTTAGGTTTAAGATAACAAAAGTGAGCAGAACTTCATGTATATACGACAAGAAGAAAAAGAAAACTTGAAACCAAAAAAGAAAAAAAAGAAAAGAAAAAAAGAATTAGATAATGTTCTTCTATTACTTTCTCTATAGTTGTTTAGTCACTTTCATTTTCAAGTTTTACAGAAAGTAATACAACAGTAAAGAAAACAGACATACCTCTCTAGGCATGAGTGTCTTGGGAATAACTCTACAGACAATAATATGACAAAAATCAGTTGAGAAGAATGAATACCCAAAATGACTTCAAAAAAGTAATTAGTACATGGAAGAATTTTTTCCTGAGAAATTATGGGAAAAAAAGAGAGAAAAAGATATAGCTCACCCAATGACATGGCGACCACCATCATAAACAGCTTGTGAAATCAAACCCATCAAACCCACACTCCCTCCTCCATAAACCAGATCAATGTTTCTTGAAACCTTTTGAAATCCAAACCAAAAAAAGACCCACAGAAGAAAAGATTGAGATGATTTAGAAACTCCACAATTTCATTACATGGAGAATAAGAAAAGCCCAATTCAGAGAGATGCCCAACAAAATGCATTTGATAAATTAATGAAAGAGAGAACAAAAATCAAATGAAATTAAGTTTCAGAGAATGAAAGAGGAAGCTCATAAAGAACGTTGCCTTTCCAGCTTCCTATTTGTCATGTTCTGAGTTGGTCCATCTTTATTTAATCATTAAGGTTCAAGAGCATGCCATATAAAATGGATAGGTCTGAACTTTGAAATGAATGAACCAGACAAACAAAAAGGAAAAAAAAAAAAAAAAAAAAAAAAAAAAGGAAAGCCAAAAAAACAGAGAAGCATTAGTTTACCAATTCCTTGCCAAGCTCAATAGCAGCCTCTTTATAACTGGTCTTCTTCCCAGGACTGCTTCCACAAAACACACAAATTCTCTTGAATTTTGATAGCTTAAATTCATTCTCAATCTCCATCTCTCTGTTTTTGTTTTTTTTTTGTTTTTGTTTTTTGTTTTTTTTTTTTTTTTTGGTGGCAAAGCAGAAGAGAAGAGTGCAAATATCCCCGGGCTTTAGTGTCCCACACTTTTGACAAAATGAGAATGAGGGAGGGAGGGTTAAATTCATGGGGGTGTGTTTGTAATATATTTATAGGGACTGGGCGTACATATTAGCACGCGCAATAGTGCACGCCATACTCATACTCGTACATACCACTTCACAATCACGACTGAGTACTCACGGGCAACCAAAATATACTCCACCAATATTACAATTCACATACCCATCTTTTACGGTCCTCATTTTTCTTTTTGAGTGGCTTTTTTTTTCCACTAATTATCTCCCCTGTCACATAAATCTAATCAAATAAATAGAAATAAAATATTAATGTCTCATTCACTTTACGAATTTGAGTTTTCAATTTGAGTTGAGATATAATATTTTTTTAGAGTTTTTTCACTGTAGCAGAAAAAGTTAGATGTGACATTTTCTGAGAACTTTTTACTGTAAAAACTTAAAACTAAAAATTTAAATCGGTGAAATGAACGAGGTTTAAAATTACTTAAATTATTTATAATGTGTCAAAATTTAATTGGAAAGACAATTACGGAAAAAATTGGATAACATATCTTGCTTCATTTTAGTCTTACCTACATATACATAGCTCACCAATGACAAACGATACTGCTTTTTTGCTTACAATTCAAGGTGAGTTTTCTAATTTTTATCATATTCTGCTTTTTTCTCAATATGTGGGTATGAAGATAAAAATTAGCACGATGTTTTAAATTTGATTAAAAAACATGCGATAATAATTACCAGTAAGTGAGTAAAAGTCACTGAAGAATATACAAACTATTAGTTTGTGGGAAAAAAGATAGATTGTATAAGGATCAATCGACTTAAACACTTTTATCAAAAAAAAGAAAAAAAGACTTATCTAATCTAATGTACATAAAAAAGGTAAAAATCTTGCTTCTCCTTTTACCACATATCAATCTCTCATTTTTCTCTTTTGTTTTTATTTTTTACATCTTCTTATTTCTAATCTTTTTTTTTTGTTTATTTTTACTTTTTCTTATTTCTCTTCTTCTTTTGCTTTTTTTTTTTCTTTAATATTTGTTAATCTTTTGTCAAGAGCTTTTTGTAATTTAATTTTCTTACAAAATACTTTCATGATTTTTTTCTCACTTTATTCTATTAAAATAATTCATTTTATATGTACTTCATAAATAATTTATTATGTGATCTTTTTTTTTTTCTTTTTAAATGTGCTCTATTAACTAAACTTTTTTTTTTATTATTAAACTCAATTATTAGCTTAGTAATACATAAATAAAATTAAATGTAGAAAAAAAATATATTTCTAAATTAAAAATGTAAGGAATGCACGCATGGGGCGCGTGCTTATAACTAGTACAAACACAAAGAGAATGACTATTAAGTAAAATTTAATGAAAATCAGATGGTTTAAAAATAATCGCTTTTCTAGAGTACTTTTTCAAAGCCTCCTTCATAGAATTTTGTTTTGTTTAATGTAGGATCAAGCAATTTGTTCATTTTTAGACCTAATTTCATCTTACGGTATCAAGTTTAAATCTCCTTACACAGCTTTTTTTTTTTTTTTTTTTTTTTAAAAGTGATATTGGTACTTTTTTTAAATAAGATTCATCATTGAGTGCGTAATTCTAAAACTCATATCACATCAGCATCAGGTTGAAAACATATTGTAAGATGTAAAAAAGTTCTTTTTAACATTCTACCTCAAAATTATGGTATATATATGCAAGTTAAAAAAAAAAAAGTATTACATGCATATATACATAGTATATACATATAATAAATAAATATGAGTTTGAAAATTTAATGGGTTTTTTAGGTCTGAAAAAATTAACAACTTTGTAGTTTGCCAAGCAAGTTTAATTGTCATATATCAAATAGATATATATATATTAAGATGAAGTGGTATATAAGCTTTTTAATAGGTTCAGATAAGATGCAAGTAATCCCGTTAATTTGTTTTATATATTTAAATTTAAATCATAAATTTTATTATAATATTTTTTTCTCATAAAAAATTTAAATTTTAAACATTAAAATTAAAAATCATAATTTAAGTATATTTTCAAAACAAACCTTTAACTATTTCTATAAAAAAAAAAAAAAAAAAAAAACAAAAAAACAAATAAATAAATAAATAAAGTGATATTTTAGCTATCATGACGCCATGACTTCTAATTCTAGGTAGATTTTATTATTACACGCTTTCCATGAGCTTCTTCTTCAATTTTGACTCTGGCGTTTTAGTTCATCACTTTTTTTATTTTTTATTTTTTGAAATGGAGTCCATCACTTTTAAGTTAGTTGAAAACTATATTTGGATAGGAAAGTTTGGGAAAAAAAAAAAAAAAGTTTACCCTACGCATGAAATTTTGACTCATTAAGCGATAAGTCATGAATTGTTAAAATCAATTTTTTCAAAATTTTCTACTACTATGTATGATGTACTGTATGTTTCTCGTAATTTAAAGGAAAAAAAAAAAACCCCTATATATATAATATTATTTTGAGCGAGTTTCTTTTACCATTTTCATCTAATTTTTTTTTTTTCCCTCAATTACACCCTTAAATGTATGGTCATGAGTTTACCCAAACTTGAGGCCATAAGAAACTGACAGCACGGCTATATAACCATCAAAATCACACTCATATATATATATATATATATATATATATATATATATATACATATTACATTATAATGGGGTTGTTCATATCCTCACAATTTTTTTTTTATTTTTTTTTTTTTTTTAGTGCGTTATCAGAAGAATGCATATGGCAAGCTGAAGCTGGCAAGACCCACCATTTGTAATAAACACATTTCGGCAGACAGAACAGAATTTGTGTCTGTTTTCAGTTATTCCCTTTTCCACAATTTTGGCACACAAAATAGTACATGTACTATTTTGACAAATCACCAACATTAAAAACGCGTACTAATAATTAGTCCTACACTTTGCACCATTACTGTATATATAGAGGCTTTTTACTATTTATTTGTACTGATCCGACTTCTTTTGGTTCACAGACTGGTATAAGCACCACAAAAAAAAAAAAAAAAACCCTCTCTGTCTTTCTCTAACTGCTAATTTTCAATTTGGATTAATAATTAATTACTTTTTGGATTAATACTTTCTTTGTATCCACCCAAACTATATATTCGTTTGTTCTATCCTAATTCATCATGTTCTTTTCTTTTGTTCCCCATTTTGGTAAGGGAATTTAAGAGTGCATTTAGTAGATTGATCCAAAATCATGATTCTGGATCCTAGTCCATAATTAATATTTATTTACAGTGATTTTGAATCATAATTCAGAATCAGTGTTTAGTTTGGATGATTCTGAATCATGATTCAAAATCTGATGTGGTGTTTTAAATTAGCTCAAATCATGATTCTAAAATCACCCCCTCTTGATTCAAGGTGATTCAAACCCCTGATTCTGAATCATAGTTTCAGAATTATGATTTGAATCTAAAATTATGAATCATAGTTTTTATTCTAAAATTATGATTAGAATCACCCTGATTTGAATTCTCGTACCAAGCGAAACCTAATATTTGTGCTCAAACAAGGGTATTACTAATTAATAAGACTCTTTGTATTAATCTAATTCTTTTTATAACATGGCCAAGCATACTAGCTACATATAGAATATTCTTATTTTTGTTTCAACCAATAGCTAGGTTCCGGCGAGCTTTGCGCAAACCTTGACTAATGACACAAAACCTGTGTACCATACCTCGAAAGGTTCTCTAAATAGGTCGCCAGTTTAAAGCACTAGGGCGTAGAGGACATGGCTTGAGGGATTTGCTTCCAATGATTCAAACCCTTAGAACGTCCTGTTTACCACAAAAAATATATTAAATCTTCATAAAATTAAATTGTACGTCAAAATGTTTTGAGAAGTAATATATATATTTGCAATGTTATGTTTCATATAGATGATCCATACATATATATATATATATATATATATATATATGTGTGTGTGTGTGTGTGTAATATTTCTACTACTCATGCATGCATGCATGTACGGTTGTGAAACATATACGTACATGCAAACGTATTATAGGAAACACATAATATGGGAGTGTGTGCGTGTGTCGTAAATTGAATTAGTTTATAAGTAATATTTGTAGGAAGAGGTGGCACTGCATGCTTAGATATGAGCCCATATTATGTGTAAGCTCAACCACCTTCTCTCGTAGACCAACTTGTTACTTGTTGTGTGCATAGGAAACATTTAATATTTTAATCACAAAAGGAACAAGATCCCTCCATTTCATCACCACACATTCTCACTCTCTTCGCGACCAAACCATGCTGCCCCTAACCCTACCGCATCTGCCCTTATGCTTCCTCTCTATAGCTTCAAATAATATATATATATATATATATATATATATATATATATATATACACACACACACACACACATATATTTCTTCTTTATTAAAATACATTGGGAATTAATTATATTTGTTTTTGTCATTTTTGTATAGGATTTTTAATTTCATGGCTAAGTACTATAACTTTTATTTTATTTTATTTTATTTTTTTTGTGTGGAAAACATGGCTAACTAAACTTGTATTTATGCGTTTACGTATTATCATGTACATAAATTAAATCACTACCCAAAACTGTCTTTGTCACATTAAATAATTTGTACTTACAATGTCGCGGTATATATGTGGCCATTCATTATAGGATCATATAATGAATGCGACAACGTTCAAACCAAAAAATTTGTGAAACAAATTAATAATTAGTACATGTTATCCATCCCTGTCGAGATCATGCATATATCATGTATGGATCATCGCTCTCGATGATGTTTGTAATTTTTTTTTTCGAGATAACATTTTCAATATTTATTTCCTGATCGCATCAAATTCTTACGGCCATATGCTTGTACACATGCACTTGACACAACCAAGACTCTGCCACCATATATTTATTTATGTATGTCGTCAAAGCTAACGTAGCAATTTATGGTATGTCGTCAGATAACTATTATAAGCCCCGGTTTAGTATGATCAATGTGATGAATGTACGTACGACCGATTGGTGGTTGGTGCATGCACGCAAGTTGTGCCAGCAAATTTCCAACATGTTAAATAAGATTGAGCCTTCCATATTATAGAAACAGAGAAATACATATATGACCAACACACCACAGCATATAATAGCCTACAAACTATGCCATAATTAAGAAAAATAAATGTATTTCACGGATCGGATCAACTTGCTACTTCATTAATTATATGCATATATACATATATTTACTCTTTATCAAAATCTTTAGCAGTATATATATATATATATATATATATATGAATATACGTGTGTAAATATATACACTAATCTTATAATCATGAAACTAATTGTGTAGGGTGCTAATATATTCATAGGTTCAAAATAGCACCACGATTATCACCATGTATGTACGTGGATAATATTTGGAGAAATAAGTCAACTCTAATCGACTGAAATTAATTGGAGACCAGATTGACTCAAGACAATTAGAGAAGATTGACGGCATGAGGAGTGTAGGGACCATTGCCGATATTTAAGGAGGGAGATTTCTTGAAGGCCACGAAGATTATCTTAGCCAAACATTAAAGGGTCAAATCAAATCAATAATAAAGAGAAAATATCCCAAGAAGCCAATATGGAAACAAAAAAAGGGAAAGTCAACTAAGGAAAAAGGAAAACTATCCAATCTAAGAGAAAAGTAAAGTAAAAGACCTTCTCCTATAAATAAGGGGTGAAGATCACGAATTAAACATCTTGAAACCCTCACATCACGCCTAGACTCTCTCTAAAACCCCTCCCTTCTTCTTCTTCTCTCTTTTTCTCCATTGTAATTGTACTTTTTACAAGAGATAGTAAAACCCCTTGAGCCTTATAGTGGATGTACCATGCATTATCAGGAGAATCATTATAAATTCGTGTGTTTGTTTATTTTTTTGCATTTTACGTTATCGTTCTAGCGCTCTATCGACTCAAATCGATCCTAAATCAACTCACCAATGGA
Organism: Morus alba; assembly: GCA_012066045.3. Classification (NCBI taxonomy): domain Eukaryota; kingdom Viridiplantae; phylum Streptophyta; class Magnoliopsida; order Rosales; family Moraceae; genus Morus; species Morus alba. The sequence continues at coordinate 16,747,806 of CP050229.2, forward strand.
TCGACTTTTGGGAGCGGTTAATGACCTTCTAAATAAATTTAATTGTAGAATCAGACCTCTATATATATATATATATATTATGTACATGTATGATGGGCGTGTTGCTTGGAAAATTCAAGTTATGATGAGCCCCATCATGATTAATTTCTTTATCCTGATCGATCATGCTTGTTCTTTTAGCAGTAGAAGAGAGATATGGGGTGAAGAGCTAGGTGGGGGTAAATGTTCTTTCTTTTTTGTGCAGTGTTGTCTCTGATGGGTTCGGATCGGAAGAGAGAAAATGCTTCCAGTCATACCAACACCCGACCTTCCCTTTATTACTCCTTTCTCTTCCCAATGCACACACACAATATATATATATATATATATATATATATATATTATATATATGCACCCCATAACTTTTCTAGATTTTATATATTTAATTTTCGTTTTACATATAAAAACTTATCCAGTTAAAGATATTTAATTAATAATTACCAAATTGCAGTCACAAAATAACCTAGGATTATATATGCAATTAATTATTATTTAATGATATATATTTGTATATAGGAATACAGGAGCATAGAACAAGATATATGTGTGTGTGTGTGTGTGTGTGTCATCTCAATATTTTGAATGTGAGGCCTGCTTGGCTCACGATATTTTCGTTTTTCTCTTCTCAACTTAATTTGAATTGCGAGAGATCGAATACTAATTTGAATTAGTTATCACACTCCTGTTTGGAATGCTTTCGGGTAATCCTTTTCAAGTCATACAAAAATCCACTTCAATTTACTTGTTTAGATTTTTTTTTTTTTTTCTGAAATGACTATTTTCGATTTCAAGTTGTAACTAAAGACAAATTGAATACGACAATACTGAATGTAGGTCAAAATAAGAAAAACAAAATATATTCAGAAAAAAAAAGGGAAACAAAATTGCAGAGGATAAGCTTGGCATACATCCCTTGAATGACACGTGTACCCTCCCCCGGAAACATGAGTATGGACATTTTTGAGTGTGTTGGATCCGTCATAATAGTTAATTTATCATTTTCATGAGTGTGGAATGTGGTATAAGAGCTTCTGTTGGAGGCATTCCTTTATTGTTTTATATATATATATATATATATATATATATATATATATATGAGTTTTATTAGTTACGTTTTGATGCTGGTTATTAATAAAAATATAAATTTAATTATAATGTTATGTGATAAGAATTTAATTTTATTAATTATCATAATTTTTTTATCAACTAACCCTATTTATTACAACTATTGAATTAATATTTTAAGATTAGATAATGATACCACTAACGGATAAATATTAGAATAATTATACATATGAATTCATAAGACATATATATACAGATGACCAACGAGGAAGAGACACATTTGATACGTAAGTTGTTGGTGGTCAAATTGGATTCTTCATTTATGGTATACGTGGTTCCAAACTCTCATCTCCAAATGTAGAAATGTTGAACAATAGGTCTACCACAACATCCACTCCTTCCAGAAGACTTGCACCAAGTTTTAATGAAAAGCTTGAGAAAGATATATAAAAGATGATTGAAGTCTGATCTTTTCAAAGTGCATACTATCTGGTTCAGTTTTGTCTCAAGTCATTTTAGTGTTGCATAGAGATTTTCCACCATCGGACTCCTATACTTTTTGAACCCTCAATTAAGCATAACCAACTAATGATCTCTTTTGAAAAAGTCTTTGTTTCATCTACATATACAAATGATTAATGATGTGTTTAATTTAAGTTACTTAATGAAACTTTTTTCATATCAAGTGATGATGTGATTAGTGATTTGTTATTTTTTTTAATTATATAGTGTTGGAAATTCCAGCTAATTTTATTCAAACTTTTAGAACAAATTAATTTGACATGTGAATTGTTATGCGTGTGTGTGCATGGAAGGTCAAACTTAATTGCGCAAAAAAGTTTAATTAGACAAAGAAAACATACCGATTAATGATCCAGTAATAATTAGGATATAAAGAGCATTATTAAGTCAAATATTGTTTGCCGATTGATTAAATATAAGGAAAAATATCATTACGATACCTTGTAGTTTAACATTTTTCAGTTTGCCTCTTTAGTGCTTGGAAAATCTATTTGAGACACCCTATTGTTCTTGAAAAAAAAAAAAAAAAATACTCAGGGTACCTTGATACGCTTTTTTAAGATGTAAAAATACGAAATTATCATTTTGAATCATTTTATTAAAACTTGAGATTTTTTTTTTCTTTGTGGTGAGAGGTAGATCTAAAATTGTTTCGGTTTGGTTTCTTAGATTAGGTTTTTTTTTTTTTTAGATTTTTTTTTTTAAGAATTTCTTATTTTTTCTAATTATTTAATTATGTTTTTTGACTAAAAGAGTAGAGTCATGTTCAAAAAAGGGGACTCAGCGTACCTAAATGATATATTTTTAATAATATTGTACTTCAATACAATTTTTCAAACATAATGCGCCACCATTTTTTATTTTATTTAAAAAAAGGACCAAATGATATTTTTCACATTAAATAATTAATTGTAGTCTTATAAACATTTGGTTAGGTGGGCGGGAGAGTTGTTTCACTTTTTATAGGTTTCTTCAAAGAAGCTCCGGAATTGCCTTGTTTGTTGGAGTTCTCATCATAAAAAGAAACAATCATTCCTTGAGCATTTATTATTAATATATACAAGGGTTCCACTTTAAAATGGTGGAATTCCTACTCAGAGATAACTGATATCCATTTCTTTCATTCGCCACTAGCATCCATGTTTTGGTGTGCTATGAATTATATGTGATGAAGACTTGTATATATATAAACTATGTATGGCCATTTTAAATCTCCACTTAGAAGACAATACTAACTCTTAACATCACGTTTTGTCCCTATTATTTGGAACATCTCATTATTTATTCTTTTTTTTTTTTTTTTTTTTTTAACATATATATAGGAATTATAATACATATACATTCTTTAAGCTCAATATATTTTATCCCACCCTTTGTTTAGCTCGTTCCATGCACCAGCTTATCCACGTAAAAATCAATAACGGCAAATTTCTGTTAGATTACAAGCTTTAAAATTTGAACATAAGCTAGCTCTAGCTAATGAGTGAAGATATTAGTAATTAGTAAACTCAAATTTTGAATTAATAAATCATTGTCTTATGTAGTGGCAGAGTCAGCCTTTTACTTCAGTGGGAGCATATACTATTTTTTTTTTTTTTTAACAAATTATCTTAGTGGGAGTATATAAGAAAATATATTTATTTTAATAGGGACATATATTATTTCAGTGGGGGCTTAAGTTTAAAATTTTAAAATTTTTAAAGGTAATTTTTTTTAAAAAAAAAATTGAGTGGGGGTGGTTGTCCCTGCTCATCTTCAAGTGGCTCCGCCATTAGTCTTTTACGCAAGGGAGGAATTATTATAAGAGAATTAGAGTTATCTTATTATGTGGATAGAATTAAGGCTTTAGGATAGTTCTTTAATATTCCTAATTAGCTTATTACCTTTGAAAGATTATCCTAATTATATATTGGTAAAAAAAAAAAAAGGATTAGGCTATTATAGTTAACTCAATCTTGCCTCAAGATGTGACCTAATTTTTCTCTCCTCAATTAATTAGAAGCTCTCATATGACTTGAGAAATTATAAACATTTATCATCCTAACTTCCTTTTTAGCAATAATATGGGATATATTAAGCCAGAGGATCCATCAAAGGACTAAAAACACAAATTAAGGAAATTAAACTAATGGTTACTTGATTTCAGGGTCAAAAACTAGATCTTGGAAAACGTTAAATGAATATAATAGAAAAAATCGGAGGATTGGCTAATTGAGGAAAACTCTAGGGACCTCAAGTATGGCCCTAACTACGTAGATTCCTAGAGGTTTTAATTAAATGAACATGTGGAGTTGAACATTCAACATATATTATAATTAGGGCTTATATATTAGTCAAGTTTTGCGTGGAACCAACCGTTGGAATTTGGCATTTCAAAAAAAAAAAAAAAAAAAAAAAAAAAAAGGAATTTGGAGACCATGTTGAGGCTGTGTCATAGGCTTAACGTAACCTATTGGATAAGGCAGACATACCCTTTTCAACGTTATTTAATATACTTCATATATATATTTATATATATACACACACACACACACACGCAAAGAGACTTTTTTTAGGCCGACCTGTACATTCCATATTCTTTCAAGGTCCTGTGTACTTTGGACCACTTTTTTTGAATGGAAGAAGATGGAATTACTTAACCAACCAAAATTCTTTGATTATTAATTGATGATGTGCGCTAGAGAAGAAAATGACAGAAGAGAGATTGTCAAAACACAATGACATTATGCCTTCGAAACAACTTTTGTACCTTTTTGAAGAGCTTTCAGACTAGCTTTATTTGGGTTTGATTATGAATTTACATCATTATTTTTCTCTTTTTGTCTTCTTTTTCCTCTTGATGAATTTACAAATTTCATTTAGCTTAAAAAGTCCCATTAAGTCACCTTCCATTCTACTTTATACATGATATGTGTATGCATTTATTAAAGTCTTTTTAAAAAAATTAAAAGAGAAAACTCTTTTCTTATAGCAAAAGCTAACAACTTTTTTCTAAAACCGCCACTTAAAAGATCAAGAATCTTGAATACTTTATTGACTATATACATATCAAGCCTTTGTTTTTATGTTATTGGTTCAAATTGCTCTAATTGTGTTTTCTAGTGATCATAATTAAGACATAACCATGTGATATCACTGCCTAGCTAGCTATAAATTTTCTCTAAAGCTTGTTGCCTAGCTAATTGGCTATATTAATTATATTCTTATATGATCATATTATAATTACAAATTAAATGCATGGACTAATTATTAGTACACAACCAAATTAGGAAACCCCATATAATTAATCTGGTAATCAAATCTTGTTGATAAATAGCAATCAATTGTAGTTAATTAATTATATATAGGTTATATATCCCAGAAAAAGAAAGAATTAAACAAACTAAAAGAATATAAAGGATATGGTAACAAAGTACCTCCACAATTCGTATTATTTAAAAAAAGTACATCCATAATTTTGCAAACTCCAAGAGTTTCGGGTGCCATGTCAAAATCTTGTCGGTCGTCCTTCATTAGAGGAGATAAGTAATCAACTCAAAAACTGCTTGTTTTGTACTGGAGAAGACAAATATTCAAAGGCATTTGATATTCTAATTGAAAGTTCCCGACGTGACTTTACTGCCTTTTGTTCATTCCAAAATTTGCACAGGGATAGTCAAAGAAACAGTATAAGGCTAATATGTGACTGGCTTCTTGCGCTTATATTATAATTTAGTTAAACATATTTTCAGTTAATTTACTCCGTCCAAACATTGAGCCATACATATTTGCAGTTTGCTTTTTATATTACTTAGAATTTGGATAGTGTTTTGTTATGTTTGTATTTGCATGCATACATGCGTCCATGCATAATTTAATATTTAAAATATTAAATTTATTCCTTCGATCGATCGGCCAAGAACTTTCTGTCTAAATATGTCTAATCAGAAAAAAAAAAAAAATAGGGAAGAAATCAAACTAAAAAAAAAGGTAGTATGAAACAAGAATATATATCTAAGCGTACCAATTGTTGGAAATAAGAATAGTCTAAAATTATTACTTTTGGATCTTGTAAATATTCTCTCATTCTGAAAAGATAGAAAAAGAGAGTTCTATGAGTCGGTTGTCGTGTCAAAATATTTCTAGAAGCTGATTATATTAAGATCAATATGCAAATCCATCACTATTTTGATAAAAGTTTAACTATTCTTAACTATTTGTAAGACTTTCTTTTTTTCTTTTCTTTTTAATAAAGTTTTTGCTTATTCAAAGAAAAAAAAAAAAAAAAATGAAATCTCCAAAATCTGTTATTATTCTCATTAACTAAGGCCTAACTAACTTTTGGCAATTATAATCAGCAAAGAATCAAACTAATCAGGATAATTACTCCTACAATATTATACTAGGGAGAATAAGTCAGCATCTTTATAATTACGTATGCAAATTATAGTATGTGCAAAAGATCCTCCAATAAAAATGAAGATAAAACAAATACCTCATCAGCATATTTTTTCAAATTTTATCAAAGGAAGTTTCGTGTTTCATAAATTGTGAGCTAGTTTCTTCTTCCTCATCAGCTTCTTCCTTTTTTTTCTTTTTTTTTTTTTTTTTTTTTCTTGTGATAGAGTGCAATTCATATAATTGGATAGATGACAAACAATTCACATGTTTGCTATTCTTGTGGGGACTTGTGAACTGAAAACGCCTTGAGATCTTTTTAGAAACTAGTTGTACTACTAGCCAATATGTTCCGCTGCACCTTCCTTGAGTCTTCTTCTATATAAATTCTGATCCCTATTCCTTGGAGGCCCAAATATCAGTGTATATATTTTGATTTTCTTTTTGTTCTTAAAAATAATGGCCAGAAAAAGAATTCAAATTACAAAAATTGCGTTACCAATTATATTAATGATAATAGGAACATATATATATATATATAGTTAATAAAATATAGAAAAGGGTCAAAAGACTTGAAAAGAACCGCTCGTAATTATAAATAAGGATGGGCAAGAATGTATAGTGGCTGTCAACGTTTTGATGAGCAAATTGTTCCAATGTGGACCAAAAAGTGACCACCGACTTCCTGAGAGAATGTACGTCTCATTATTTTCATTTGGCTCTTCAATATGTCATTTTCTTTAATCTCCACATCCATCGGACCTAGCAAATGACAATTTGAGCAATAACAAACACATCAATAACATAATCAAATTTGGCCAAAAAACAAGCACAATATCTAGAAGCAAAACAATGCACGTAACCAATTTACACATATGACATATATATATATATATATATATATATATATATATATATCATGCCTCATTATCTTCATGTGCGTACGAACCCTCTGACTTGAAACGGATCATGTATCTATATTTCCCTTCTTTCATTTATCATAATTATTAGTTGCACTTTTCCTTTTGGTGGTCGCCAACGATTCCATACAGTGTTATTCAGCTTTTGACAAGTCGCTATTAATCCTATGTCATTACTATTGTACTTTTTCTTTTTTCTTTTCTTTTTGAAGGTTAAAAATACTAAATATTCTTTTTTTTTTTTTTTTTTTGTCGGACTTGTTAGACCATTTAGTAATGTTTTTAAAATAATTTTGTTTTCAATATAAAAGTAAAAATGAGATGATTTTATGAATTATTTTAAGACTAATTTTAAAATTATATTTAGTTAGTTTTTTAACAAATTATTTTGAATATAATAAAAAAGTGAAATTGAGTTTGATTATAATTATTAATTAATATATTATAATATTATTAATAAGTATTAGGAAATGGAAACATAAAGGGAAAATTTTCAACCGTTTTCTAATTCCTTCACAAAAATCATTTTCATTATTTTTTTTTATTTTCAAAATATTTACTAAACAAACACGGTTTGTAGACGTTTTCAATTTGTGTGCCTCAAAAAGAGTGCACAAATATTTTTAAAAATAAGCAAAAAATCAAATCGAAACGCCACTGTTATCGTATATATAATTTGCATACAGTTTATTAACAGGTACATGCATGCACGAGTATATATTCGGTCGGTTGCATTACAATTTCCTGCAGATATATATTCTCATTAGATGTTACAAGCAAAAGCCGTGGGAAAATCATTATTTTTTTTATTTTCTTTTCTTTTTGGAAATTCTAGCGTTTAAAATCATTGTTTCAGTATTATATTTTCATTATTTGTAAATTTCGAGTGGCGATGAATTCGAAGTTTATGACATCAATATTGGAGTTAGGTACAATTGTATATATTGATAAATAAAGTATATAACATCATAAGTTTTTCCTTAAAATTTTATTTTTATTTATTTATTTTTTTTTAATTTTTGGTGGGGATTAGAAATTTATAATGACCTAAATTTATAGGTAGGTATACAATCACCGGACCAATTAAGTCCGTAATCATAAATATTTGTTTTCTTCCCTTACAAAATGGTATTCCATAAAAAATATGTGTGTGAAGGATCCTTTAATTTATTCCCTATCTGATTCCATTGCAATATAAAGAATTTAATATGAAAATATCTAATTAAAGTACATTCGATAATTTAGAAATCATAATTACCTGATCACTTCACCATGTACCTAATTCATGTGTAAACAAATTAGGATCCTAACGTACTAGGTTTAAATCCTAAGAAAATAACTCACTGCATGTTTTTCTCGTTTATCAGTTGTACGTGTTTAAAATTTCACAGTATTATGGACGGCAGTCTTTTGAATTCACATATAATCCTAAGTATTACACACACAAAGACATGTTATAAACAGTTGAATGTATCAAAAAAAAAAAAAAAAAAAAAAAAAAAAAAACCTTTCAAAAATTCATACTTACCCATCATTTGGAAATAGAAAAAACTTACCTCCCAAGCGCTCCACTTTTATTTTTTTTATTTTTTAAATGAAAAATGAAAATGAGTGGAAAATGAGGCATCATCAACGCCATAATAGAAGACAAGGCACCTAAGTCCTGAGATAGAACCCTTTCGAAAGCGCTGCTGCATGTGGAGTTGTCTCCTAAATTCCTTGGTCAAGGACAGATATATATATATATATATATATATATATATATGAGTTGTACTATAGTTTGGTCGATGGTTATGTTATTTGCGTTTATGATGTGGCCGTAATAGCCAAATTCACTTGTGTCATTCGAAGATGGGTATTTTTTCTCTGTTAGGATCATCAAGTACCATCGGCATCTATGACCACCTATAATAATACATGACAATTGACGATCCTTAATTTGGGGTCTTCCTTTCATTAATATTTGATCCTAATTACATGATAATAAGTTCACCACATTTCGTGAATGAATTTTAGATGACAGTCTCAATAAAATAATCTGTTATCAATTCAAAATTCTTTCAATACAATTAATCTGTCGGGATTATATTTAATTAATAGTGGATTGGCAGATTTAATGGACACCTTTAGTGCTAAGTCCTACCCGTAGACTAACAATATTTTCTGATCTACAAAGCCAGCATTCCATGCATGTCATAATTACCAAAAATAGAGTTACCATTGACTATTATTAGACAATGCATGATTGAAAAATACGTAGAACTAGCTTATAAATTCTATTCTCGTGTGTAAGCGGCCGTATATGTACTCTTTTGGTAAAGACGCTGAACAAAATTATTGCTATGGCCTATGGGTAATATTAGGTATAAGAATTATAAGAATTATGCCTCTGATTTTATAAATTAATGCCTTGAGAATCAGAATCATGATGATGCTAGTTATGATCAATTGATAAGTAGGCATCATTGAAGGTTATATGGTAGATTTTGTATTAGTCAAAACCACCTGCATGCACTTATGATTAAACTTATACTACAAAGTCAACTTTTCAAAGGGATATGGCAATGACTTATTCAAAAAAATTTTGCCGGTGGAAACTGAGATAAAACAGGTTTGATATATATATTTTTTCCATGCATCGTGGGAATGATTGGACTTTGGAAGAGCTCAAAAGCTAGTTTCAATTTAATTAGCCCCTTTTTTTCCAAAAGAATTTTATCAACCCTTGAAAACACTGCATAATTGTGCGAGACTTTTTTTTTTTTTTTTTTTTACGCAATTTATCGATCTTGAACCTTAATACTATTTTTTATGGACTCTTATATCATATATGGCGTGTTTTTTTTTTTTGAAATGGTGAGAAGAAATAACTAACATCAAGATATATAAGGTACATTCCGATTAAGTAAGGTTTTTTGTTTTATGTTTTGTTTTAAATAATGAGAAGGAATAATTAGCGCATCAAAAGATTGATCATTAGCATATCTCAATTAAGTTAGCACACCACTAGAAAGCCAATCTCGATATCCGGTAGTAGGGCAAATAGAATATATATGAGCAAAGTGTGGGGTTTTGCCATAATTGATCAGAGAGCAAGTTGTTTAGGCTTTTAATAGTACAAACTATCAGAATTTCTTAATTACCAAAAGTATATGTCTGTCCCTACGCAAAAGTAGACCACATATATATAATTGGGGTCGACTTTGTTAGTTGTTGCAGGGTCTAATCATCGATAAACCAAATCATGTACTGAACAAACAGCGACCTATTACCCGTCAGTAATTATGATCATGTATATATCCAGTTTAATTTCTCTCCCACATCTATAAATGTCAGAGCGTAACATGATAAGTTTTGTAATCGATTGTGTTGTTGACATCGTCCTAAAAGGAAATGGTGGCAAATACAATTTTGGAGTGACATATAATAGCTAGGCCTAACAATATAGCTATAGTGCTGTCCGATGTATTTAGCATATAAACGTTACATTGTGGGCTGCTGTTTGTTGGTTATATGTATGTGTCTGTGAAATGTAATGGTGTCTGTCATTCAGTAGTTGAGTCAGAATGCCATAAGGTCAATAATATTATAATTCCATCTGTTTTTTTCCCCGCTTTTTTTAGATGTATATATACACACACACACACACATATATATTGATCACATGCAGAGGACAAATCTAAGAGATGCAGAATCGTAATGTGGCTTTGGCCACTAGAAGTGGTCTGTGGTAACTTCGACAAGAAATTAACTGAGCACAGCCAGAATTATATCATCACGTCTTGGTTATTGGTTGCTTGATTTCTCCGCCAATTCTCTCAAGTACTATTGATTTCAATTTTTTTTTTTTTTTTATTGTTTCGGTAGCATATTGATTTCAAAAGTTTATACTATTAATTCGTACATTAATATTGATTCACTCTAGGTGTTCTCACTTCCATATTCTAACAAGTAACAAGTACATGATCAAGAAGAAAACATCTCAAATAATTACATTTTATCAATAGTGAATAACCTTTGAATTCTCAATGTTAATTTTGCATTTTTTTTTAATTTATATATATGTATATAAATTATATTCGATGTATTATGACGTTAAAAATGGATATTGTTTCGTAATCCTTGAAAAAAGAAGAGGATTACGTGGAGAAATTGTGGGCTTTAAGCAATTAATTCAGGCAATTGAAATAAATACCTGATTACATTGGTATGAATATTTATTATTTACTCTTTATTAATACCATTTTTAATTAGTTAAAAAGTAATAATCACGGATAAAGAGTAAAAATTTAAACCCAAGTTAAATAATTTTCTCTTATTTCTTTTAATTTGTACATGCAGTTGATGAAACCAGGAACTGTCATTCTAGGGGCAACTTTGTCATTCTAGGGGCGGCAGTTTTAACATAAATATCCGTGAAACGTGGTATTTTTGGTTGTTCAATATGTCAAAGCAGGCTACTTCCTAGCCTTTGAAGGAGAGCAAGAAATTACAAATGTAATCGTTTTAAAAGACTTCTAATTAATCCGTGAATTCAAGGAATGCCCCCACTGCTTTGCAAAAAAGAGACAGAAAACACTGAAGGGATGAGAGTTGGTATATATATGAACAAGATTATATGTTGTTCTTGGTGAGTTAATTTAGATTGTCACTAATTAAGGCTTAGTGACATGCATCTTCTTGCATGACAATTAGGTAAGCTGCCCTTGTTTCTTTTCATAGTTTTCTGATTTTCTTTGAATTCCCTCCCCTACAAGGCACGTAAATTAATTAACTTATATACAGAGTCAAATGGACATTATTATTCTAATGAGGGTAGGGATTTGCTCCAATGAATGTGGCTTTATTAACTCAATTCTAATGTCATATCCAGCATGAAATCCCCACTCTTTTAAATTTAAATTGAATCCCTTAATTAATGTGGAAAACCAAACTGACCCAGATGGTAAAATGATCATTAGTACTTTCTTTAAATGATTGTCCTAACTTTGGTCTTATTGGAATGCTGAAGTTTCTAATACCCCTTTTGAAAATTCGCTAAAAGGTAATTTTAAGTGGTATTTGACTTCTTCTTTTAATGTGAAACTGTACCCAAAAAGTAAACTTATATGTGAGTCCTACACTATAAGAACCATTTTTTTTTATTAATGATGGTGCTAAATATCAGTGTCTCTCATTGCTTATATATAAACTTACTCACATTCTCACCAAGGCCAGGCCGATTGTCAAAGTGGGACCAAGTGCTAATGACTAGATTCACACCAAAAGAATTTGGATTGTAATAGTCTGACTGGGACAGTGGAAATATGGAATGGACCCATGAAATGTCCCTTAAAAGTTGGTTAATGTGTTTTAAGAGGGACGTGGGGACGATGCCCATGAGACCCAGTCCTGTTTCCCTTAACTGATTTTGTCCCTCTTTTTGGAGGTTAATCGGATGAATATGTCTACCACCCTCATCTCATCTCTGTCCCTTTAATACTCTTTTTTTTTTTTTTTTCTTTTCAAAAGTTTAATAGATAGATCAAGGATAAAAGGACTAATTTGAAACGATTTGATAGACAGAAACTCATTCTAAGATATTCTAAAACTCAGTGACTAGAATGAAATTCTACTTATAATTTAGAGATTCAAATTTATGTAGTTATGTTTTCATTTGTAATTGCATTAGTAGCCAAACTAACTAAAAAAAAAAAAAAAAATACTTGTAAACTGAATGCACTATTACTTGTGAGCAATTAATCTCGATAGATGTTGTAAATGCTTGACGTTTAGTTTATGTCCTTAAAGAGGCTTTAGGATAAATGTGATTAATTTGACTATTTGTAACTTATATGTCACATAGGATAAGTTTAGTTCTACACTTGCAAAAAAAAAAAAAAAAAAAAAAAAAAAAAAAAAAAAAAAAAAAAAAAAAAAAAAAAATTTTTTAAGTATAAAGCATCACATTAGTAATAGTTAATCCTATGATAAAGTATGAAAACAAAAAAACTTTATCATATATACCTTCATTAGATGTTAAATTGTCACATTTAAAACAACTTTTTTTCTTTTCAATACCTTATTACAGAACTAGTCGAAGAATATGGCATCACATGAATGACATCAAGCCCATGCCAAGAAAGAAGAAAGAAAGTTGAAAAAAGTGGAAAGTGCTGTATGGCCGAAAAACCCATCAAAGGCCTCAGCAATCCCAAGATTTATGGGTCAAAAAGGCCGAAGATCCTTTTCTTGTTTTGAGAGTTAAAACAAAAGTTCGGAACTCTGTGTTTGTCCCATCTGCTCGTAGAGCAATCTGCTGCCCTCCAAAGGTGCAAAAATGCAAAGAGTAAAAGCTAAGACTAGGGAGGAATTTTGCTCTAAATAATGACCATAAACATATTCATGATGTTCGTACTAAACCATTGATTGAAAAAAAAAAAAAAAAAAAAAAAAAGAATATGAATAAGAAGATTATTGCTTAGCTTATTACAGAATATGTATGGAGAGGTCAAACATTATGTGCTCCAAAAGTGCTAAGAACTATATCTAGATAGAACTCGGGCACTCCCATTTCTAGTAGTCTAGTTCTTCTTTTCTTTTTCTTTTTCTTTTTTTATACAAATTATTAAGCCAATGATCTTTGGAAGCACTAGCAAAAACATGTTTTAACTTTCTTTTCACTTTTTCTCCCTGCTCTTTTTCGTTTTGGAGACAGTAGAAAACATGTTATAACATACTTTGGATGTTCTTCTTTTCTTTTTTTCGGCGACGCTAATTTTGAAGAAGTGGATTGGAAATTGTTGTACAAACTTTAAAAGGGATGCGTAAAAGTATTTGTGAATGGTAACATGCATTGACGCAGTTAATCAGATTCAGATTCTTATTATTAATATTTTTCATGATTAATGAATGGGCTAAGGGATAAGGGGGGGTGAAAAATAGGAAGTAATTCAAATACGAAATTTGAGCCAAACAAATATTCAAGATTAGTTATCTTGAAGTTATCTGTTGCTGCTGAACTTATGCATGCATACATACATATATAACGAATGTGGGTAATAATGGCGCTGGATTGAAATTTTGAAATGTTTGATAAAAGAGATGATAAAAAGCGTTTCACAACAATAATAATATTAATTTTAAAAAGGAAGATTAAGGCCCCGTTTACTTCACCCATTTGAGTTTAGAATTTGAGTTTTGTTATAGTAAAAAGTTATCAGAAACAATCACATCTAACTTTATTCTTACAGTCACATAAAATCACATTTCAACTCAAATTATAAACTCGGATCAGCGTAGTGAATAGGCCCTAAAAAGATCATTCATAAAATAACAAAAAGTAATAATTCCAAAAAAAAAAAAAAAAAATTGATTACCACGGGATTTTTCTGGTCTTAAAATGATATAATAATAATAATACAATGAATGTTGAGGGGTTAATATGGGCGATCAACGTAATTTTTCTCTTTTATTGTTTTGTATGATACTATTTTCTCAGTCTAGGTTAAATATCATCTTTACACGGGCTCAATTCAAGACAATTAACTAAAAAAATGGCATCGGAGAGCTACATTAAAGAAGATCCTAATTCCAAGTTGTTATTGGCCGGGGGTTCATCTGACAGTTTTAGTGACTTTAAAATCGGTTTTCCGGTCTAGGGCTTCTTTCTTATTAAATTTCTCTTTATTAGAAAAATAAAAGACTTATTTGCATAAGACTGTCCTGAACTTTCTGTGTTTGGTGGATTGGTCTCTAAACCAAAAATTTTTGTAATTGATTCTCTAAATTTTGAAATTCGTTATAATAATGGTCCAATTAATGACGGTGTTAATTTTTTAGATGGAATGAATCACGTGCTTGTTACATGACTCTTCTTAAGAGCATTTGTCAGTAATTTTCTTAATAAAACACACTAAAAAAAAAAAAAAAAAAAAACAAACATTCATATTGAAGAAGAAACCCAGATCCGGAAGGAAAAAAAAAAAAAAAATAAAAAATAAAAAATATCATATTTGAAAACATCGTATCTGAACAAACAAAGATGAGCAAGTTGTAATATGGGGGCATTTTGAGATTCCAAATCATTTCTTTAATTGGGTAATAGCAAACGTCAAAACAACTAAATAATCCCAAAAACCACCGTAAACAATACACTTTCATCCATCTGCAATCAATTAAGACTAAACCAAAATCCAAAACAACTTAAGAGACTATTGTAAATTTTTAAGTTTTTAATAGATTGGCTTTTTTGAAAGCAAAAGTTAGATATGATTGTTTGTGAGAGCTTTTTTCTTTGTAACAAATAATTCTAAACTCAAATCAATGAAATGAATGGGGCCTAAATTTTTAGGATGGATTGGTAAACTAACATGGTATTAGAGTGGGAGTTCCCGAGTTTCAAATTCTATTTATCCTCATTTAAAATGTCAATTATATTATTTGAAAGGTATGTTTTCCTCATTTAAAAATTGAAATTAAACCAAAGAAACCGTAAAATCGAAACGTAAATGTGGAAAATTAGGTCCTTAATATATCTAAGTTCAAAACTTAAATATTCACTTTGTTAAGTCTTCTTTTTAATTCTCCCAAGAACCAACTCAAAAGTGTTCTAACAACACGAACACATTAACATTTCATTCTCACACCGAACAGATGCAACTTTTCTTTTCGACCATGTGTGTTCATTACACGTTCGCTCTAATATCAAAACCTTTATGCCACTATATATACTATCACGTAATCACGTTCAAGACATACAACCTACATCAAAAACGTCTCCAAGCTTGAAGATCTTCCAGCCGTACATCCCCAAGGTCAACTTTCAAAAAACTTTTTTCTTTGTGCCACCAAAACTTTCCTTGAGAGGCTCAACTAATTGTTGTGCCACCAAAATTTCCTTAAAAGACTCATTTAATTGTTTGCCACCACAACTTTCCTTAAGAGGCTCACCTAATTCTTTGTTTTTAATCTTAAAAATAGTTTTCAACTAAATTGTCAAAAATAAACCAATCACAAAATACACTAACATATCTCAAACTTAAATATTCACGTGTTAGGTTTTTTAATTAATTTACTCACATGATTGTTCATTGTTCAGCCCACACATGAAGAAAAGTGTTAAAGTATAAAACTATTGTTAGCCCACCTTTTAATAGCTTAAGATTTTAGAATGAATTAGTAAATTAACACAATCACTAACATATCCTTCCGAGAAAACATAATAATAATTCGATCCAGAATTTGACGGACATATACATTTACATAAAAGCTCATAATTGATCAGAGTTAAACTAAATCCACCGAGCAAATTATCAGAGACCAAAACTTCCTCAATCTTTTCATTTCTTTTCATCCGGATTTTCTCTAAGAACCAAATACGAGGAGATTCGGCGGCGGTTCCAACTAAGGTCCCCAGCGGAGAGGAGGAGTGGAGAGGTTGAAGGCGAGGCGAGCGAGCGAAAGAGTGAAGAAGATTGAATATCGGGGACGTGTTTTATTATCATTGTTTTGTTAATTCCAAATTTTTAATGAAAATACCATTAATGCCCTTATTAAGAGTTCAAGTGCAAGTCACGTGTAAGAAATGGTTTAAAACCGTTCAAAATTTGATGAAAGTTACTAAAAGGACTACCGATGGAATGAATTTTAAAATTTAAGGAGCTGATTGCTAAAATTTTTAATTTAGGGACCAATCTGCTAAACACGAAAAGTTTAGGAGGGTCTCATACAAAAAAGCCAAAAATAAAATAAAATAAAACTAATATATGGGTGTTAGTGTTCGTTGATATATATATGAGAAAGATCACCGAAGGTGGTAAGCGACTGGTATATGAATATTAAAAGATGAAAGCCCAGAAAGAGAAAACGTTAAACTGAGGGGGAAAAAAAAAAAAAAAAATATTGGGCTTGTTAATTTTGCTCATAAGATTATCAAAAACAATCGTGTCAGTTAAGACTTGAGATTAATTTTTCAGTTTTCTCAAAAGGTTTCCTTTCTGTTTGATTGATTCTTAGACGT
The DNA here is from genome assembly GCA_012066045.3 of Morus alba. Lineage (NCBI taxonomy): Eukaryota > Viridiplantae > Streptophyta > Magnoliopsida > Rosales > Moraceae > Morus > Morus alba. The sequence continues at coordinate 16,764,729 of CP050229.2, forward strand.
CATAGAATTCATTTTTCGTACTATTATGATATATAGATGGTATTTTTACGTAGAAATTTTGCTAAGATTTCTTTTTAAAGATTGAGGCACCATTTATTTCACCGATTTGAATTTAAAATTTGAGTTTTGTTACAATAAAAAGTTTTAAAAAACTAAACTCTCATATAAAATCACATCTCAACTCGAATTACAAACTCGAATTAACGAAGTGAACGGACCTTCAAAAATTTCTGTAGTAGCACTACTTTATACGTACTTTGATCCCTTTTTTTTTTTTCCTTCTTATTCTCTTAATGAGGCAAAACGATAACAACCATCACATAGCAGAAACACTCCATGCACAACAGTTGGACCTGAGATATTCATTAAAACTGGTTTTAACTATCAAGTTTGCTTAACTCTTGGGAAATAAATTAGCAAGGATATTGATTCATGAACTCCTTTTTTTTCATGTGAAAACAATTCTTCTTTTTCTTCCTGTTGATTCAACAAGTATACAACAAAATCTCAATACAAAATACTTAGTAAATAAACATTTATGTAAATAAAAAAAATATATGAAGAACAACCTTTAAAAAAAAAAAAAAAAAAACTGTGGAGAACATTAAACATATCTAAAAAAAAAAAAAAAAAAAATCATTCATTCATAATTTGATCAAGTGTATTCAAGATCATGAATAGAAAAGAAAACTTTTCAAATACTAAAAAAATTATAAAAAAAGAATAAAGCCAAATTATCATATCATATTATTACACTGAATTAGTAGTTTGAGTAGATTTCGTAACTATTTGTTAATTAAATCTCCCAGATTTTAGTTGTATTTTAAATTAGATAGTATTGATCTAATACCTCCAAAATAGGCTAAGTTTTGATAGAACGTGAGGTATTTAATTATACCATGTTTGCAAATTGGAAGGATGTATTAAATTATGACCTCTATTTTATCACGTAAAAAAAAAAAAAAACCCACTTTGTACCTGTCGATTATAAACAACGAAAGAAACCTTGACGCAAAATGTAGAAAGAATAAACATATAGGAAATAAAACAGTACGATAAATAATATATATTAAAAACATCATTCATTAAAAACAGTAAAATATCATTCATTAATTATTTCGTAAAGCGCCCCAATTAAATAGAAAACATGAGAACTGAACAAAAGCACTAACACCTAATTAACATCACAAAAACATTATTAAAACCTAACCAAATTAAACACAAAAAAACATGACATCAAAACAGCTAATTATTGGTGGCGCATAATATAATGATGAGATTAATGGTACTGAGAGCAAACTGCCCTATCCCTCGGAGGGTAGATCTGATCCTTAAATTGTGGCGAAAAGTGGCTGTAGCAACTGTCTACGACACCGACCACGTAGCTGCAACAAGCTGGTCCAATAGTGAAATTTCCACTTCTTTTTTCTTGTACAATCTCATCCACGCATGGCTTCCACTTGCTAAATCTGCGAGCCGCCTGACATTTTGCGATTTCATCCGCTATCGGCGGCTCCGGTGGGGAGTCCGATCCATTCGGGGCCTGTGCGGAGACCGAGTCGACAGGAGGAGACGGCGCCCCTGGTGGAATTCGTTTCCACCATGGCCACGAGTGTGCCTCTTGAGCACACACGGCTAAGAAAACAAGGAGTACTATAGCACTCAAGCTCTTCATTTTTGCTAAGCCTTTTTTACTTTGAAGCTTTGCAAGTTTGTGATCGTAGATCGTGAGTCTATGACCTCAAATTTATAATACACCATGTGGGGTGAGATTGGTTGATAATTATCTATGTTTTTAAATTTGAACACACGTATATGATAGTCAAGGATATGTTATAGTTTTTCAAATCACTAAATCTCTTTTGATAATATTTATCTGATAAAAACCCAAATGAAAAATATAGAGGATAATATATATATATTATATATATATATATATATATATAAATAAAATTCATTCGGTCATAATTAATAAAGAACGACAATTGAATAGAACAAAAAACTTTAGTTTTTTAAAAAAATATAAAAAGTAATAAAACCAAATTTTTATTGATACAATATTATATTATAATTGATATATCAATTTTTTGAATCTAGATATCTTCTGAATATTTTGATATATAGTTGACATATCAAACGTGTTCTAAAAATAGGGAGAATACTTAATGTATTATTTGCAGAAGTTAGGTTATCTTCATCTTTCGCTTAAAATTTGATTTTGTAAATAGTTGTTTTTGATAAAGTTGTAGTTTAATTTTCTCAGTATATTTGGAAGATTAGGCTTCTACTTGAATTTGAATTCTTGTGTCATGGATACATGTCATTTGTTATCTACCCCATTATTTTTCAAACACTTTGTTTATATAAAAATATTAAAGAGAAAATTTTTAAGTTTGACTATTATTTTTCTCAACTGATCTATTATTTATGTCACCACATAAAATTTTAATATCACGATAAGAAATAACTTTTAAAATATGAAGTAATCATAACCTGTAGGTTACTAGTAGTATAAGATAAATTTAATAACAGTAGTAGAAAAAAATAGTATTACTTTATTAATTGCATTTTTAAAAATTTCCCTATATTTAAATATACGTTATGGGAAATTTTATTTACACCCCATGATTTTATTAAGACATTCTAAACTATATTTAACATTTGAATTTGAGCTTGAGCTTGACCAATATTCTCGGTTGTAGCCTACCAAACACTTATACTATCTTTAATGCAAATTCTAATGATATTTGTATATTTGACACTAAAAAATAAGATATGCTATCTTAATTTCATTTGTACTCTAATACATAATGTTAATTAAAATGCTGAATATACTTGTTCTTATAATCAATAAGTTTTGAAAGTTATAAAAGTCAACTTTTATTTTTAAAATAATTTAAAAATACAAAAGTTGTAGTAATTACATGAAAAAATAAACATTTTAATCAATAATAATTACATGCCAAGTTGTAATATGTTATACTTGGTGAGAAATTTATTAGAAAGTAGAGCATATAACAAATTTAACATAATAAATAGCATTACATTAAAGAATTTTTTTTCCACTTAAATACTAAATGTTGGCACGTTAAATATGGCATTGCATTGAAGGTGCTCAATTAGAGTAGATTTCAAATGATTGATTCCATATTTTTACGTTTGAAGTTTGAACCTAAAAAAAAAAAAAAAAAAAAAAAAAAAACCTACCCTTCATATCTCCTAAACTTAAAACTGGTATCTGTACCATCACATATATGATAAGGCACCACTTCTATTTCTTGCGTTCTTGGTGTTTTTTTTCGATGGATTTGTATTAAATGACTATGTTTGCTCCTTAATATTTAATTTTTTTAAAAGAATAGCCTTAAATTTTGTAATCCATTGCCAAGTATCCTACAATCAATAACGGGCTATTGAAATTTGTTAGAAATGCCTTCGTTTGAGTACCTCACATGTAAAAGAACACTTGCATCAAAATTTCAGTAGTCATATAATGGCTTTGGGGACAATCTACAGCCCGTTCACTTCGCTGATTCGAGTTTGTAATTTGAGTTGAGATCTGATTTTATGTGAAAGTTTTTTACTGTAGCAAAAAAGTTAGATGTGACTATTTTTGAGAACTTTTTACTGTATTTGATTTTATGTATGTTTTTTACTGTAGTAAAAAAATTAGATGTGACTATTTCTGAGAACTTTTTACTGTAACAAAACTTAAATTCTAAACTCGAATCAGTAAAGTAAACGGGACCTACAACACTTTACAAAATTTTGGGAGTAGATTATCGAGATAAAACGTTCAAGAAGCAAACAGTGCGGATAATTCTTCTTCTTCCACTTTTTTTTTTTTTTTCCAACGAACACCAATAGCAAACATTGAGGAAAAAGAGAAATAAAACTTGTGTGCAAACCAAAGGCAAAATTTGCTTCCACTAGCTTGCAATAATATATCACAATCAATTAAACAGTCATATAGAGCACCCTTATTGCATACTAAAATAAAGAATAAGATTTACACAAGAGACCTGAAGCTTGCAATTTACAATATTAATAGCTCCTGATTATATGTGTACTAAATCCCAACCAAGTTCTCGAACATACTCCCCATTGTATACAAACTAAGTTTTTTTTTTTTTTTTTCAAATATTAAATCTCGTTCCTAGTTTTGGGCCTACAATGAGGAGTAAATCGATGTCCAATCCGGCCCAACCCAAAACACAGATTTGGGACCCCACTCACTATTCCTCGCAGACAGAAAAATCGGGCTCCGGCCGGCTTTTGCAACGAGCTCACAACCCCAGAGTCCGGCCCAGAATGCTTGACAACGGGCTTTCTAGTGCTCGCCGCAAGCCTCGCTGCGTAAACTGCAAAGCCCGAACCGTGTTGGGCCGTGGGCTGGGGCTCAGCAACGGTCGGGCTTTCTTTGGCCCGTAGCTCAGCCAGTTCCCTGCGCTTCTTGTACCGTCGCCAAGCGGCCTGTACAAAGCAAGCGGCCCATAATCTCCACTGGTGGGAATAGAAGCGGAACTTGTGCCTAAGCTGTTTGCTGTGGAGCCTCCTAAATTGTGAGGCCACAAATTTTAAGTCCTCTGCCACTAGAGCAAAGGCCTCAACCTCGGATATGGCTTTGACTGTGCGCGTGGAGGACGGGAGGATGACACTTGGCCGCGGGTCGAGCGCCCACGTCAGCAGCTCCTCACCGCAGAAGTCACCAGGGCCGATGTGGCAGGAGTTGAAGAAGCCGGTCCGGCCGCCGTTTGTGGTGTAGGAGTCTAGGTGGCCACGGATTATGAAGAGCATTTCGTTGACCGGATCACCTTCACGCACTAGGAATGTGCCTTCCGTGCACAATGCTGGCTTAAGCCTCTCACATATTGCGTCAAGCATTCTCTCGTCCATTTGATCAAACAAAGGCACCTAATCATCATGTTCATTAAATAATAAGATATCAAATGCAAATTGAAAAAAAAAAAAAAAAAATTGTATTCTTAGCGATTATTTGATCTATACTATTTTTTATTTAATACAATGCTACATATCAAATATCTCTATTATGTAGTTATGTTACAGTTTGTGGCTATCACTGGAGTGAAAATTGCTCATTAGAGCAACGTTTGTCTATGAGATTGGTGCAAAATATGGATTAAATACTATAAATCTTCATTCGGCAAGTGGTGAGTACTACAAAAAAATGGATTACCATGTGAAAAATGCCTAAATAAAAGAGTACATCATATCGATTATATGTGAAGGGCAAAATTACTGAAAAAACTTACTCGTCTAACAAGGTCAAGACAAAGATGGCGCTTGATGTCTCTGCGGAGATCCATAGGTAAACCTTTGAGAAGTGTCTCTTCATCTACTCCTCTAGTAGCCACCCACTTGTACTGATCATACTTTCGCACTGATTGTCTTAGTTCTTGAGGTAGTTGCCTGTGACGCATCCATTGCTCGGTATCGGTTCTTTTGATCCTCCATTCTTCTAATCGAACGGTTGTCGATTGAAGATATGTCTGCCATCAAAATTTGTGATTACAATTCAGAGTTAATATTGTAACTTCAATTGATGCACGGTTAGGAAGGGCAATGTGGTCATCAAAGGACTTACTTGCATATTGCCAATAAGCAATGCAAAGAGGACTAGCCCCACAGTTGCTATGATTATTGCAAAAGTGATTTCTCCAACGAATGTGCTTGTTGAAAGATTTTGTCCCAAGGAACTGCACAAATTATTATTAGAGTGATGACAGATTATTAATGATTATTCTAATAAAGCTCTAACAAATCTTCATATGCAATAAGGATTATTCTCACGTGTGCCCTGAATTTTAGGGTCCATTCTCAGTTTGCTGCCTAAGGCCCTAAACTTTAAAAATTTTCACGTTGTCCATTAATCTTTGAATTAGTCTCACACTCTCACTTAACCTGCTCTTCTAATAGAAGAGGTTAAGTCAAACTGATTCAAAGGGGCAAAGTGAGAGTTTATAAAGCACAGGAGACAAAGTGACGATGATCTCAAAATTCAGGGCGCAGATGAGATTGGTCCTATGCAATAATGAAGGAAAAATATACATACCTCAGATTTCTGAGGCCCCACCAAAGACAGTAAAAGTATTTGTTGAAGAAAGTTGCGTTTGTTACATCGTATGTGACTGCATCACCATATATGCCAAATTGATAAAAGCTATTTCTTGGATTGCATAAGGTTGTGGCATTGGTAGTTTGGAACCAAGTCTGCCTATTAAGGCCTTTAATTTTGTGGCAATCAAAGTATCCATATTCACAAAATGGCTTTTCCAAGTCACAAGCACTTCTCCAACATGCCTCTTGTCTTTCTATTGACAGTAGGTACCAGCAAGCTCCCAAAACCTTTTTCAGTTAAAAGGAAAAATAAATGAGTCTAATTTTAGTCTGTTTAGTCTAAGTTGCTTTTATGAACTATAATATTTCTCTCATAAATAGATCAAAATGGGTTATTATTTTCTCACACGAATAAGTTTTCACTAAGAAAGAAAAGCAAGAAAAAGAGGGGGAAAAGCAGAAAAGTTTGACTAACATGGCTTGCCAACATGTAGAGGATGAGATTATAGGCAGCCCCAGCCCATGCTGTTTCTGTGACAACACCAGTGGCGTTGACAATTTGTGATGACAAGGGAAATATTAGAAACAGCCTCGGAACATACTGAAAGATCAAGATGAAGCGGAGAACGTTTTTCGTGTTCGTCGTGGTTGAGCCGCTAAGATTCGGGATAATCATCCAAATCAACACCTAAAACAAAGACCAAAATTTCATATTTTAGTATAACGAAATATGTCAAAGATAATGACATCACAAGAAGAAGATTACAAACTACCTGAGGAAGAGGCAGAGCAGCAAATAATTCAATCCAGAAGTGTTGGCGCAAATACCTCTTTGCAATCTTTTTAGTGTCAATAACAAGCTCTCCTCTCCCAAACACACGAGAGGAAGGAGCAATATAAGCTGTACGGAACCTAATGAAAATGTGAATCATGTAAAAGATATCTGCTACTGATCTAACAATAGTGAGGGCTACTTCGAGGCGAATCCCAATAGCAATGCACACTTCCTTGCGGACCAACGGCAAGTAAAAGAAGAGAGGGTCCACAAACAGGGAAACCAAGCATGTAAATAAGAAAATCTTGTTCCACCGGCGGATGGTAGGGCCTCGAGGATCGAGTATCTTTCTCTTCACCCTTTCGTAGTCCTCGGAGAAGACTCGGGACAGAACTTTGGCCTTTAAGGATGTCTTTCTCCTTGCAAAGACCTCCTTGTGTTCATTATTTTCCTTGTCCTTCTTGGATGTGGTGTTTTGTTCAGGAATTTTTGTCCCATCAATCATGTATTTGAGCTTAACATGATCTTTTTCTTCTCCTTTTCCATTGGCTTTAGGAAGCTGTGCCAATTCAAGGTCATCTTGGAATCTGGAAAGTGAGAAGCTAAATCATAATACTTACCAAGTAATGAACTGAAATGTTTTGAAAAAGTAGTGTAAAATTAACAACAGAACATGGTTAATTTAGGAAGGAGATGTACCTCACAGATCTTGAATTACCATAACCCATTTGAGAAATCTTTGTGGAGAACTTGTTATTTCTTCAATGCTTGACAGAACTGATCTGGGTTTGTGCAAAACATTTGTCAATCCACGAGATGATTAAGTATTGTTATTGTAAAAGTAGTAGTAGCTGTAATTGAATCAAGTTGACAATGACCAAGCATGAATTCAAAGCCACAAGAAGAGAAGAAAATAACTTCCTTTGCCTCCTTATTGCATGACTCATGTGAGACGATTTAAAAAAACACAAAAGATCAAACCAACAGGGACATGAAACTATAGGGACTTTCTCCACTTTCTTAGGCCCAAAAATGCAAGTGAAACATGTGACTCATCCCTTTAAATATTAGATTTTAACTGCTAAAGATCTGTTGTTCGGTTTGCATCCTTCAGGAAAATATCACAACCTTAATTTTTTTTTTTTTTTTTTTTTAAATTATGATATGAGTCAAAGCAAACAGTTTTGGGGCAAATAAGTTGACCTTTTAGTGTATTGAACTTGTCAAAAATATAATTCCAGGTCTCATATATTTATTCTTTTATTCAAAGACCACATAACGCATGACTGCCTAACCGACCATTCAAAGCCACTAACACTGATAATTTGTTAATACACACACGCACAATCAAAAGGAAAATCAAAGAAGACCAAGTCTTCGGGAATAGTGGGTTGTTAAGCAAAAATGAATTTGAATCTTGACTGGTTGAAAAAAATAGTCTCTTCTAGTGATTTCAACAGAGGAAAAAAAAAAAAAAAAAAAAAAAAAAAAAAAAAAACCGACACTTAGTTTATGAGAGAAGACTTACAAACATATTTCTCCGCAAAACAATGATTCTCGTCTGCCTGTGTATTTCTCTGTCTTTTTTGAGTTCTTACCGATTGATTGATCAGTTCAAGTAGAGAAGCTTAAAAGGAGTTAAAAAGCATCAAAACCCAGTATATATTTTGAAGAAAAGATATAAATGCAGACCAAGAAAAGAGCTCAAAATGGAAAGATAAATATGTTATGTGCGAGAGAAAAAAATTTCCCACAACATAAAAGAGCCTCTTCCTGGTTTTTCTCGCTCTGAAAACAATGTATAACTTACAATTTAGGAATTTTAAAGAAAAGGACAGAACAGAAGAAGCTATTTTAGGAAATAAATATATATACACAATTCCACTTATAAATTGGAGAAATATATATAATTATATATATATTGATATATCTGAACCATATGACACGCTTCAATAAAGACAGAGAGAGAGAGCCATAGGAATCTGTCCAAAGAAAAATGCTAGAGAAGGTTAAGCAAGAAGAAGAAGATGCTTCTTTTGCATTATTTTAATTTTATGTGTTTGTTTATTATTTGTGATTGGAGGGTCAGGACCAATTTCTTTCTTCACTTTAAAGGAACATTTAAAAAGGAGATTTTACATTTAATTTAAATAATAATTTATGATTTATTATAATATTTTTTATAAAAATATATAAATTAAAAATAATTTTTATATTATAATTTCAATATATAAACTAAACCTCTTTTAATTTAGATTTACTTGCTTTTTTTTGTTTTTGTTTTTTTTTTTCAAATGTAAAGATCCGAGAAAGGAGTTGACTACGTAAGATACTTTGATGCAAATTGAATACTGACACATACTTTTTATTTTTCCTGTGTTGTGGGTTTACTAGGAGTAAATCATAAGTTCATAACTGGCTGGTCACATGCCACGTGCGAGAGTTTTTCCGCGTAAAACTCCACGTTAACAATAAAAAGGTGTGACAAAAAAAACATATATCTTTGAAATTCGTTTTAAAATAATATTATTTTTTATATAAAAATAAAAATAAAAATATTTTTAATTTTAAACATAAATTATTTTTAAAAATATGTTTAATAATTTTATTAAAAGATTATTTTTAGTATAAAAAATTTATTAATATCTCTCTGTTTCTCTTTGTTCGAAAGAAGCGAAAACGAAAATAAAAAATAAAAAATAATTAAAAGTCATTTTTTATTTTTCTCTTATTTTACATTAAATTAAAAAATCATTTTTATTTTTATTTTTTATTTTTATTGCTCCAAACGCCATTTTAAAAACGTATTAATTTTTTTCTCAAAAAACGTAAAAAATAAAAATGAGATCAATAATAAACACGGCCATATAATTTTCCTTTTCTTAATTACTCTTTCCATTTCAATTGTCAGGGTATTTTTATTTGCTAATAATAAAGAGTATTTCGCATGCCATTTTTTAGGATTAAATATAGTTAAATATTTGTCTATTAATTTTAGTTAAGCCTTTTCTCCTAAAGATCTTTGCTGTTTTTTTTTTTTTTTTTTTTCGGGATGGAATATATCTTCGTATTTTCTTTTAGTTAAATAAGTATTGCTTATATATGATCTAAAGTCTAAACGCTTACTTGATTATTTACGACAAGGAATTTATAAGCGTACGGAATAAAAATTGTATGGTCTTAATGGACAATAAATTAACGAAAGAAGCACATTGAAAGTGACCCCATGTTTTTTTTTTTTTTTTTTTTTTTTTTTTTTTTTTTTTGCTGAATAGAGTGACCCCATGTTAAAGCATTCCAAAATGGCATGGCGAATATGATATATATATATATATATATATATATATATATAATTAAGGTTTTTGTGTTCAATATGGCACTTTTCCATGGTCCCCTTTATTGACTTTTATCTTAAGAAATAAGACTAATCAAAGGATCGGCCGGCTCTCTTTTATATCGTATAATTAACAAAAACTTGCTCTCCTCATTTAGAAAGAAAAAGAAAAAAAAAACTTTTTTTTTCAGAAAAATCAATAAAAATATATGAAAAAAAAAAAATCTTGCTTGATGAATATATTTAGATTTATATATCTACCTTCCGCTTCTGCATGAATTGGCCTTTAGCTGGACGGCAGAACCAAAAGTAGAATATTTTGCCCTAGTTCATAAATAAGTTCCCCTATGGCATTTCATGACAATATGCCAAACAAGATTTTGCTTTCATTTCCATTTTGTTGGATTTGATCTTCACGAATTGAACTTTTCTTTTTCAGTACGTACTCAAAAAAAAAATTGGTTGAGAGGGGACAAAAATAGGTGTGAATCCCGTTCACTTCACCGATTTGAATTTAGAATTTGAGTTTTGATACAGTAAAAAGTTCTCAGAAACAGTCACATCTAACTTTTTTACTACAGTAAAAAGTTCTCACATAAAATTACATCTCAATTCAAATTACAAACTCGAATCAGCGAAGTGAACGAGCTTTAATACCAAGCTCTAAAGTTTACTAGGTTACTTTAAAGAAGTTTGCATTTGATGATAATACCATATATGCACGTATTTGTCAAGTGATCTTTGCAGTTGCTATTTTTTATATTTATTTTTTTGAACAACTATATACGTATATATATATATATATATGCACGTACATATATATTTATATAAGCAGTTGCTAGCTAGAACTATAGCATTAAAAAAGTCGCGAGTACTGGTTAGGACAGTTGGGCACATTGTGAGTTGTGATGGTCTATTCTTGGTTGTTGATTTTATTGGTCTAGATTCAGTATCCGCATGTTGCTTATACCAACATCTACTAATAACCAGCAGGCAGCAAGCAGGTTTCCTGTTAAAGAAAATTGGGCAAATGTTAGTAAGTAGTAGGATTTTGATTTTAAATTTTGTCTTGAGACTTTTGGGCTGATTTGACAGAGCTTGAAAATTTACGAATGAATGAATGTGAGTAATGATTCTACAAAATAAGGAAATTTATCCGGTGTTCCATCCTTTTTAAGAATATTGGTGTTTCTTATTTTTTCAGTCATTATATTTGATCAAAATCATACTAGATTAAAAATATATAGAACAAACAGATTCTAATACAGATTTAATGGCTAAAAATCAAGAAAAACCGGTATTCTTAAAAATGAGAGAACACCGAAATAAGTCCCGTAAAATAAAAGAAAAATACACGTTGTGCTAGACAAGAACAAGGATTCATGTTGCAAAAATAAATTTTGTTTATGCTTAAATGTTTGGCAGAGGGATTCGTTCCTTGATTCGAATCATGATTCATGATTCGCTACAATATTTTTTCTCACAAAAATACACGTAAATTAAAAATAATTCTAATCATATGGTTCTAATTCATGAACCAAACGCAAAGAAGATTATATTTTGCAGTTGTCAACGGCCATTTTTTCTTTTAGTTTTTAGTTTTTTTTATATACTTATTAGGGTTCTATATTTTAGTTTGCGCTTCAGAGTGGGTTTGTTATTTTCTTTTAATTCTTGTATTTTTCCTTTATTTAATTAATTTTGGGGTAGGAATTCGTAGTGGTACGAATTTTTATAGAAAATGCTAGCTTTGGTTGTGATGTTCTAGAAAATTCTGAAGCTAATTATTGGTAAAAACAAGTTATACCAACAAGCGATTGCGATCAAAATTAGTAACCGTAACCAAAATTCGTTGCCATCCCTTTATTTGAAATGAATTATTCCGTTTGCTGAAGAGTTTTGCCACATATAGTTTATATTGAACTCAAGACAAAATGTAACAAGACTAATTGGGTTGTGAATTTAATTATAAGTCATCTATATATTTTAATCACTCGTTGAAATGATCCTCCCAAGACTTATATTGTGTTTGAAAAGAAGATTCATATCATGGTTTAAATTATAATTCATGACTCACTATAGTATTTTATCTCATAAAAAATACACGTAAAACGAGAATAATTTTAAATTATGATTTTGAGTCTATAAACGAAACGTTACATAATGTTTTGTTTACGTTCGATTGTGCAAGAACTGGTTAAGTACTATTTACATGGACACACATAACAAATTATTTGGATATTCTTTTAGTCTATTCTATTTCTATATCTTGTTCCCAAAATCGTTCTATTAACTTTCACTTTAAATTCAATTAACCCCTACCCCACCAACAGTTTTTTCCAAGTTATATTCAAATAAAGCATTTAGTAAAACGATTTAGAGAGAGAGAGAGAGAGAGAAAATTTGAACAAAAGAACTAATCGGCTTTGAAGTCTCAGAAAGTTCCATAATGTTAATAAAATAAAATAAAATGAAAAAGTTCTATTCTAGGAGAACTTTGGCCATGTCTAGGTGTCTGGCTGCTCCCGGTTGTGTGAATGACGGTGGGACATTTTCATAAATTCAAATTATTCAAGGGGGCTAATTGATAATTTCCAAAACATGTACTACTTATTTTTTAATCACAAAGGATTATGTGAAAAGAATAGGATTAATAAGAGTAATCCGATCCGACAAGCCAGCGAGATCTCGGTTCCTTACCAGCTTCACACAATCAAAGTCTTTTCACTTCTTCACCGGACATTATGGAATTGATTTTCATGTGTTAGTTTCGTACATTCGCATACATTTAGATATATCCCCACTAATTAAACGTTATTATTAAGAATTAACTAATTAATTGTTAGACGAAAGTAGGCATAAAAATGTATTTCATTATTATTATTATTATTATTTGAAAATAAAATATACTTCATTATTATGATCATGTCCCCATAATAATAGTATAATAATAATAATAGTATAGTTTTGTTTGTTTGTTTGTCAAAGACTCTTAATGAGGTTAGCTGCATATTTCTTTTGTTCATTTAAGTTAATATTGAAAAGAATAACATAATCACATTCATACGGATGTACTTGCTTTAAGGAAATTTCATCATAGAATTAACGAACCAAGCACATTAAATACTTTTTTCATTCATTTATAATTTATATATATATATATATATATATATATTCCCTGTAAGGTATGATAATACTAAGATAGGCCTCTCATGGGTGGTGACAAGTCACAATCATTTAGGACTATCTTGTTACGTACCACTTCTCATTGATTTCTTTTTTTGGTGCAATTATTTTTTTTTTTTTTTTTTTTCTACTGACATTAAAACTATGTTACATTCGAAAATTCAAAATGTATTATGAATGTCTCTGATTTTGTTGAATTAGAAAATGTCTATTGTTTAAAGTTCGATGATAAATAATTTACATGATTCAAAATTTATATATTATACTAGTGTTGATAAATCAATAGTTTATCAAAACCAATCAATAATCTAACAAAAATAACAAACGTATTATCGAACTATTTTGGTTTTACCAAAACTAGAGAAATTACTTAAAGTAGGCTTTAAAAAAATCATTCACCGCAAATATTTTTTTAAACTTGAATCTTTTCTTTCATCATCCAATTGTATTTTCCTTCCGAATACAGAGGTGTTTTGGAAGGAGGGGCGATAACTCAATTATGAAATAATAGAATTCTAATTTTTTTTAAAAGAAAATTATGAGTGATATATATAGATATATATATTTTTTAAATATGAGTAGAGACAATCCTTGTGATCGCATTAAACATGTTGCTCGCCCACCAAATGCCAAAGGTTGTCATGAACAGAGTGGACTGCTATGCAAAGTGTCCCACATAATTGGGCGCCCCAATGGATCTGCTTATATCCTCTGCACGTGTTTATGACCCACACGCACTCAACAGTCTCCAAACTCCTAATTTCAGCCCGTATTAGTCCCTTAAACATGGATGTTTGGTTTGAAGATTTAAACCATAATTTAAATCAGAATTCATAATTTATTACAGTATTTTTTTATAAAAAATACACATAAATTAAAAATGGTTCTAATCACATAATTTTAATCCATAAACCAAACGTAATTATCATCATTTTTAAAATCAATTGCAGAAATTGTTCTAATTTCTTTGTCCTTTATTTTGCAGCTCTACATGTGACATTATGTTATTGTGACTTTTCAATTGATACAAAATAAAGAGGAATATTAGTATCACTTATTCTATCACTCTCTTTATCACTTTCTGTATTTATTATTTGACACGTAGACTCTATTATCTCATTTTCTGTTTAAATAATAATAATTTATAGTAATAAAATTTACATGTCAAACAATGAATAGAGAGAGTAATAGAAATCAAATAAGAAAGAAGAGGACACACGAGCTGAATTCCTCGAGGCAAATATGATGGTACGATCAAACGACATAGAGGGCATCCAAGTAAAGATATCAGCCCCTGGGCCTAAGATTTCAATCGGTATTCAGGAACCAAAGAAAATCATTGCGTTGGCATTGAGTGTTGGAGGCCAAAATTTGGAATAACATTAGTGACTCGAAACAAAAGAGGGGGGAAAATCTGTTTTCTGCAGTACATTCTTATAATAACTTCCACTTGATGAAAATATTACCTGATAAATTTAAAAGAAAAAACATTCCTAACATGATGTGAATTTCCAGAACAATAAAAATACCAATCACTTGATAAAAAGAAAAACAAAAAAAGGGGGAAAAGTGTTCAGGTGCTATAAGCTGTAAATCCTATATACAAAGCAAAATTTCACATGGCAATTCCCCACTAAAAAACCACCTTCATATGAAAAACCTGGCTCAGCTGCACCAAAAATGTCCGGAAACAAATCTTCAAAGTTGATTGTTTTCAAGACCAAAACGAAAAGAAAAAAATAACTTAAAGAACCGGCTCGATCTATAATTTGTGAAAATTTCAATCCTAGTCTTCCGAAGCAGAAGCAGCTTCTTTCAAACATGATCTCATTATCTTTGCAAGCTTTGAGCAAGCATCTAGGCATAGCTGCATTCCCTGTCAGGAGACGCATTGTTACGGAGTGTCATCAAAAGGGGTTACTTCAAACACAAGGGGTGTTGTTAACTAAAATGAATAATTTATTTTACACCAAACATTTTTTTCATGCACTTACAATTGTAGTTTTCAATTGTCATAAATTCATTAAGAAGTAATTGAATAACTTTGATGAAGAAGCATGTAATACCCAAGGGCTTAGCTAGTAAGATGCCGTACCTCGTTAATTTTTGCGGTTGACCATTCCCCTGTAATAGTTAGCTGAGTGACCTCGTATTTAGAAGGCATACACGAAAGCATCAAGCTTCCGTCTTGGTAGCTTTCCTCTTCTAAAACGGGATCAATGACAAGGTTTTTCCCCAAACAAGACTACGCTCCACAAATGCAAAACCCCAAGCGTGATAAATCAATGTACTCAAAGGAATAAATATTAGCAAAAGTGAAATTTGCAAAAGAAAACATGCGGTACAAAATTGGTATTTTTCCTCAAAATTGGGTTTAAAAGTTATAGAAAAAAAAGAATGAACCATAAAAACAAAATATTTAGCGGACCAACCAAAATGACAGAACAAAAACAAAAGATTACCAATTATGGCCTTGTTCATTTCACAAATTTGAGTTTTCAGTTCTAGGTTTCTATAGTTAAAAGCTCTAAAAAACTGTCACATCTAATTTTTTCTGCTACAGTTAAAACCTCTCAGAAAATATTACATCTTAACTTGAATTGAAAAATCGAATCTACAAAGCGAACGAGGCCTATATAACCTTGACCTTGTCATTTCAAAAATCTAATTTCTTTAACAGGTTATGCATGCTTGCACACCACCATTTAAAAGATGGTAAAAAGCTGAACTTGAACAAAGAGAAAGAAAATAGATAGCTTTAAACCACCTTAAGGTAAAAATTTACATTTTCATTCACGCTCAATAAGCAACAGAAAGTAGGGAATCAAAACTCTGGGGCAGGTGCATACCACAGAAACTGAAGTAACAAGGTCGTACATCATTATTCCAGCATCTGCTAGGGCAACACTAGCACATGAAATAACAACAGGAAGATCACCTGCAAAGAAAAAATGGATGAATCCCATGAACACGCTAATTAGATACACTGTTTCTTTGCATATTGAGATCATATTAGGAACTATCTTCTGCACCTAAAAAAGCCAAAAATACTACAAGCACATATGAAAAAAAAAATGGTCGTTATACCTCATTTCTTCCATAGTAAAGTATCCAAAAATACATGGCTAAAATTAAACATTGAGCTGTTTCTTCTTTATTATTTAGTTATTATCAATTGTAAATCAAATCTAAACATCTTTCAACAACAGGCACGATCTCTATCAGACAACAGGCATTGACTACATGTTGACCTGTCACTTAACTATTCACTAAACTCCAATTTTTCAATATTTTGCCAAGGGAAATCAACCAGGTGTGAAAAAAGTATCCCAAAAAAAAGGTTGGGGCTGAGATGAAGACGCAGAAGCTTTATAAACGTAACAATGTTAGTAAATAGAAAATAAGCTAACTCAAACAACACCACTTCCAGTGCCTTCTACAAAAGGCAGAAAGTGAACCAACATCAATGAAAATTCTTATCATAAGAGTGCAAGAAATAACAAATAAAATAAACTAAAAGGTTTAGTCAGAGATCAACAGAACATGCTGAATGCCCGACCATTGAGTAATTGTAACCAATCAAAAACATTATGCAAGAGAGGACTTTTGGGCTTCTTCGTTTCTATCGTAGCCTAAAAGGGAGAAAGTTTCCAAAGAGACTCAATGGAAAGTAAGTGATAGAAATCTATAAGATTAAAAAAATATATTATCAAAATTCGCGGTAACAATAAAAACATTTTGAAGCCACCAGAAATGCTTATGAACTTACTGCCACCGGATTCCAAAACCAACGCGAAAACATCGACGGTTGTTTTGGGGAAAGTTTCTAACATGATTGCACCTTCCAAAGCTTTATGAAGCATTGAAGAAAAATCTTTGTCGTCTGATCCCTAACATAATAAATTTTCAAATTTTACACGCAATAATTAATTAAGGGAAGGTACAAGAAAATGTTATAATTTCCAAATTCCAAAATGGTTGGATAAAGTTAGTACTAACCTGTCCACGGACTGGTGTGGCAAAAGTTGTGAAGGTAACATTACAATTCAAGCGCCCAATATCACTGTACATCATTGCCTTCTTACTCTCTCTTGGCCCAAATCTAAACTCACATGTCAAATGAGTAAATAAACAAATGTATGCATGTGTGTGTGTGTGTGTGTACATATGTGTTTTTTATATATCATATGAATGTGTGTATATAAAGAACAACACTCACACAGACACAATGACCTTTGTATTTCCAAACTCTGCATAAGCAGATCCCGCGGCAGCATTCACAGCTCCAGTCCTGAAAACTGAGAATTTCGCAAGAAATGAGGTTTATTTCTTGTGAAAGATCACGTTTTAAACATGCAGTTCAATTTCATAGTGGGGAATATTTAAGGAATATAAAAGGGATTAAAATATCCCCGTTGGGTGTTTTAAGAACATCAATTTCTGAACCTCAATCAAAATTTTTTTTTAAAAAAAAGAATAACAAAAATAAAAAAGAGGGAAGAATAGGGAAGACAGAGAAGGCTTACAGGCAGGTCTGCACTGGTGAAAACCGCGGCCATCGGGTCGGACCCAATCGACGTTGTCGTTTTTGAAAAAGGGAGATTTGGTTTTCTGGGTCGTCGGAGACGGTGAGTAGGTGGTCGGCGTTGATGCGGCCATTCGCGGCGGCTCTTTCTGTCTTTCACGGTCTTTGGCTGTTTGAGAGAGTTAGTACTCGGTGTCACACTCACACGCGCACTCTTCTTTTAGCCTTCCCATCCCAACCCCCTCATAAAACGGTGCGTTTTGCCACTTGTATTCTTTTTTTTTTTTTTTTTTTGGAAGTATCTTTGTTTTATTTGTTTCTATTTATTTTTTTTTGGGAAAAAAAAAAAATAAAATCTGTGAGATTGCCTTTGATTGAATTAAGCAGCGTAGGTCCTCAATTTTTGTTCTTTGATGACAATCTCGTAATCTACTATCGTCGTTTTGAAACGATATGCCATTACAATGGTGTCCATGGCCCGAAGTCGTTTTGTTAAAATACATACTAATGTCTAATTACTTGTGTCGTTTATTGTGAGTTGAGTTCTAGTGTAAAAACGTGTTTTTTATTTACAAAATTGTGTGTATTTTTTAGCGTATATCTCTCTCCCCCGTTTAGTTTTTACGAGTAGTTTTATGATAATGTCGTTTTTATTTCGAGGCATAAACAAGATGTCGTTTTCTACTAATGTCGTTTTTCTAAACTATAAAAACGACATGTTCTTTAACTTGGTACACGCTCTCTCCCGTTCATGTAACGGCTAAAAGCAGAGAAATCGTTTTAGAGAAAGGGAGAACAACAGAAGAGGGAAGCGACATGCATTACATACAAGTAGAAAAATGCTCACATTGTGTTAAATAATTTATTTAGTAATATAAAAACAGGTCCATTTCCAATTACATTTTAAGTTGTTGCCAACATATACGTTCACAATACAAAGAGTTTGTAAATAAATTACAAAAGATTCTGTGATTCTGTGATATAAAGGTTGTCGTTTGCAACATTAGGGAGGGGGAGGTCCAGGTGCAAAGAGCGGTGGACAGCAGCTTCTAAATAGACCACAGCAGCACAGAAACGACAAACTGCAAAATATGTAATCCTTAAGATTTGGCTTCACTAACTTTTCATGCCATTCAACATATTGATGAAAATAAAATTAAAAAATTAAGAAAATAAAAAAAATTTCTCTACCATGATTCTAAGAATCCTCCCTCAGGAGGAGCCGGAGCCGGAGACAGCAACCGTTCGCTTGGGGGTGGCGGTGGCGGTGGCGGTGGATCCATTTCTTACAGCAGCTCTTAAAATGCAGTAATGGGAGTTGTCTAAAATACAGATGGCTTATAATATTATATCTCAAATGTTGCACCATCCTGTCATCAAGTCATACGCTCCATCTACCATTCAATGAAAGGCAGGTTCAAGAGTACTGGGAAAATTGGGTACTCAACTAACGCAAAATACATCATTAGTTGACCATATATATGCACTTTTTTAAACATCCAACTGAAAGTAGAAGGATAGAAGTCTAACGCCCAACTAATTGCCTTCTGGGGCAATTTTCTTACCACATTTTTAGAAAATGGCAGGCTTCATATGCTCGAGTACATGTGGGTTTTCTCATCGGTTTTTACTGTCAAATAGAAAAACCACAAGACGTGGCTATGTTTTTGGAACAAAAATTACAACATAATGGCACGGCAACCAAATTGATATCCGGCCAGTGCTATAAGTATTGTTGCAGACTTATGTAATACAAGTAGAAAACGATCAATTTTTATATCAAAGATGACAGCCTTTTGAATTTCTACAAGTTTTCTCTGCACAAGAACAATTTAATGAAATAATCAAGTCAATCATGTGATCATCTAATCATATCGGATAAAGAAAAAGAAAATCTAGTAACAAGCCCTCACGGAACCTGCTTCTTTCTCCTCCTCCTGTAAAAAAGAAAAAGTTTTCTGTATATCCAACAAAGTTGTACAACAGTAATTCTAAGTTACCAGGACAAATTTCTGGTCCTCTTTCTCTTGCTAAGTCCATGTTTGCTATCAAGTTATGGGGGACGAACACTTCCCATGCGGAATGCTTCAAACCAAGGTTCAGTCAAGTCTACTGTCTCACCATCCGAGGCACGCCAGCTCCTAGCTTTTGATGCCACGAGTACCAATCTCTCCATATACTCGGCTGAAATTCTATTTTCTTCCTTGTCTTCAACATGAATAGCTGTGTGGTTGACATCTAAAGGCACTGAACACCGAACCGAGAGATTATAGGACACGACTCGCTTTAGCTCCTCTGCATCCTCAGAACTCTCTGTGTGCATGTGTTGTTTGGAAATATGGCTGCAGTCAGGTATGTCTATGCATTCTTCGCTGTGCGCTCCATAAGTTGACGACCTCTACGTGACAAGCAAAGAGTCAAGAGAACAAAAGATTATCAGGCAAACACAAAACTTGTTAAAGGTCATAAGAAAGGTTTTGTGAAAAATCTTCCTGTAGTTTGCCAATAGTAAAGCAAGAAGGGGACAAAATATCAAGCACAGAATTGGGGAGACGTAGAGATGATCAAATCAGAAGTACCAGAATGTAGTTGGTGAAAAATAATTACCTGAGAAAAATTCACAGAGATGTTCGTCCTTCTAGATCTTTCTGGTGCAATACTTGAAAGAATTTGAACAACCTCACCCATTGTCGGTCTAGCCTCAGGATCCAATAGCAGGCATTCCTTCGCCAAGTAAGCCATTATCTGCATCTCTTCTTCTGGGAATTTACCATCTAAATTCGGGTCCGGCAGCTCCATGATTATTCGCCTACTGTCCTGTAACCGAGGAGTAGCCTGAAACATGACAAACATGTGCATTCCAGATCTGCATTAGACAATTCACGATGAACTTCTTAAATGGTAAAAGCTATCAGGTTCGAGTGTTTCAGCCATTTTAAGTAAATGAATTATTCTTCCTAATGGAAGCATACCGCTCACCCCAATCAGGATGAAAGTGGAAAATTAAACAAGGTAAATCCATAATGGAAAACTGCCTCGTGATAATAAGAAAAGTTGATGATAGGATATATTTATGATTAATAAAGAGATGAGGATGAGATTGCTTTTGTCAATGACATGACATAGTAATAGAATTTCATACCCATATGACAAGGCTTTCTTCTCCTTTGCCACTTTGTTTATGAATAGGCGGCCGACCAGTGATAAGCTCAAGAAGAACAACCCCAAAACTGAAAACATCCGATTTAAGAGAGGCTCGTCCAACAATCGCATACTCTGGTGCAAAGTAGCCGAAAGTCCCCTCCACTCTTGCTGGAGAATTCGAACCGCTGGAGAGACCATCGGCTCTCAAGTGTTTTGCCATACCAAGATCAGTTATCTGCACAATAAGAGTAGCATTGCATTACACACGTTCCAACTGGGTGAGATATGAAGATAATATCATTAAAAAAAGAATATCGAGTTCTTCGATTACTTATCACTTATTGAGGGAAGAAACAAGAACTTCCAGTGACCACTCCCAAGACAAGCATATGAAAAAAGCAAATTACTTTACTTTTGAGAATCTAGACCGTACTTGACATCTCAACATGATAGACCATACTTTGTCAAGCTAAGAAACAAGAACATCTCCATGATTCAAACACAAGCATATTACTAGCTAAGAAGACAATTAGTTGGCAGAAAACAAACTTGATAGTGACACTCAACTTTCGCTACAAATTGAACATTTCTCTAGTTTCTATAACCCAATCAAAACAACACTTGGTCATTTTCTCATTTTTCTTTCTAAACTTTGAGATTTATGTAGATGATTCAAATTTCAAAGGATCCAAATTCTTGCCTTTGCTCGCCATTCTTCATCCAAAAGAATGTTTGTTGATTTGACATCTCGATGCAGAATTCTTGGAGCAGCTGCTTCATGGAGATACTCTAATCCTCTTGCAGCTCCAATTGCAATTCC
The DNA here is from genome assembly GCA_012066045.3 of Morus alba. NCBI lineage: Eukaryota > Viridiplantae > Streptophyta > Magnoliopsida > Rosales > Moraceae > Morus > Morus alba. The sequence goes on from CP050229.2 coordinate 16,786,591, forward strand.
AACTCGAGTACCCCAATCCATCTTTTTCCCCGAGGCCCCATCTAAACAATCTCGCAGATTACCGTTAGGGATGTATTCAAACACTAACAACCTCTCAGCATTTTTTCCGCGGGTTTCTGAGCAGTAGCCAACCAGAGGCACCAGATGACAGTGATTCAGTCTGGATAATACCTCAATCTGAGAAAACAGCAAACTTTCGCTCTTATAAATTGAGAAAGAGCAAATTACTCTCTAATATGCTCAAACATGATGAGGGCGATCAAACGTGAATTCAAGATGAGGCGTTATTACCTCTGTCAAAAACACAGAAACGGCATCAGGCCCTTTCTGAGTTTTTAGTCGCTTAATTGCCACAGTCTTGCCATTTTTGAGGTTACCACGATAAACATAACTACTTCCCCCAACTCCAATAAGCTTAGACTTCGAAAATTTTTCAGTGGCATCATGCAATTCAGAGTACGAAAATTGAACAATCAATCCATGTATTGTTCCTGTTCTGCTCCCCAACAAGCAAGAATTCCTGTGAAAGCACCCTGTGAATGAATGAAAAGGCGTTACAGAAGGCTTCAACAGACTACTTAGAAGCATTCAAGACGTTCATCTACCACATAACCAAGGTAAACCATGACTAACCTTTGATTTGTTTAATAGGAGAATTTGTAACAGTTTTGGGTTCAGAGAGTGAATAAGTCCTGTGGCTAATTAAATTGGCAGCACTGTTGAAACTAGTTTCTCTGTCTGATGACAACACTGGTGGTTGAATGGCAGACTTGTCTTTTCGGTAGAAGTAGCATGCCACCGAGGAGAGAAATGCAAGAGTTGTAAGGATGACACATATTAATAATACAACTACAACAACTTTGCTTGCAATGTGCGTTTTTGAGGATTCTGTATCACCAAGAGATCCTGTCAAAAAGAAATCAAAATACACGTTAGTTTATTGAAGTAATAGATGTTAAATGAAATTGAATCTAAAAACGAAATATAGTATAAACAAATAAACGGAAGCAAAGAGAAAAAAGAAGAATAGCACAACACAAGATTGCTATTGAGAACAAAAGACACAGTAGAGGAATGGTAGATATCAAGTATTAGATCCTTAAAGAATAGCATAACAATAAGCCGTGTACAGTAATATTGATAAGGAGAGTTAATCAACACCGTTTTAACACGTTAGATTCTTAAACACTTGGAGAAAAACTTTAGAGAGAGAGAGAGAGAGAGAGAGTAAATACCAATGGTGCAGTTACAGGCTGCAAAACAGTTAGTATACTGGCCATCAGCTGCAATTTTAGGAAGCCCATCTGCAGGACATTGGCACCTCCATATACTTCCACCATCTACGAAAGAGGTATGTCGTTAGCATCTCCACACATCTTAAATTGATCATTCTCGGACAAATAAATAATCCAGAAAACAAATATGATTCTATGAACAATGCCATTGTATTTGAACATTTACAACACAAACATGCATCTACACGGCATAATCAAGCATACTCCACATAAGTATCAGAACACTGAAAAGGTGAACAGCAAAATAGAGCACTGAAGATTAACTTAGAACATGAAGACTTGTGTTACTGCAAAAAAAAAGTAAGCATAGAAGGAAAGTAAAAGACCTAAATTATCAAGTAGATTTAAAAAAAAAAAAAAAAAAAAAAAAGGAATTATGCAAATTTTCCATCCCATATGTAAAAATATCACATTTTTATGTATGCGTAGATGGGTCCTGCCTCTATCAATAACGAATTAACCAAAAATGCTTCCAGTAGAAGCTCAATAACAATTTTATGCAGAGCAAAGCTTTCCGTTATTGTACCACAAAAATCAGCAGCATACCCTGACTGCAATCGCAGGATGTTGAACAGTTAGATCCAATTGTGTAACTCTGATTCCCTTGATATGAAGAGGAGCATTCACACGTCCAGTCCTTTATGCCAGAGGTGTTGGAAATTTCATCTGCCCAAGAAAGCTATGGAAATAAGCTTCATATCCTGCGATTGCATAAATCAAAAACACAGTACAACAGGCCTAAAAATTGGGGAAAACTTGAGATACTGCGTTAAGCAACTGTTACTGCTGATTATTTAAAGAAAATTGTTAAATGTGCAGGAGACAAATATATAGTTAGACTCTCCTTTTGCCTAGCGACAAAATTACATAGTAGGAATATGCCAAATAGACTAGTAAGCTTTTGAGAGCAACAATCAGAGATTTGTTTCTGTAGATATTACATCACTTGATACTAACCACAGAGACTTTGATGAACACAAATGAAGCTGACAACGCAAGCAAGGACAACTTCCGCGTGGAATTTCATTTGCTCCAACCTGAGCAGCATATGAAATTCAGGATGAGAATTCTACGCTTAATAATGCTGCATCAACACAAAAACCAAGATAGAAAGGAAAGTTTATCTGAATATCTTCAGAGAATGATGGCAAATCCTTTTAGATACAAGGAAATTATAGTTATAGGAATATTCCTAGTTCTCTCAAACTAAAAATTATGATAAGCAAAAACTTGTTCCGCGTTCCTGACTGGAAGCTAATGCTAAATTGTATGCAACTTCAAGTAGTTCTTTATCTTGAAACGAAAAGTTAGCTTATCATTATTGATAAATTGGGAGAAAATAGAGGGGATTCAAAAAACTTTCTTAATTCACCAGTTACTACAGCAGGTGAAGAAAATGACCGACAAGCAAGAATGGTAAATTTCTAAAGCTTGTTCTGGTTACTCCATGAAAACTAAAAAGAAGCAAACTTTGTTAAAATAAAACTTTAGACTATAGAACGAGAAGAAATTACCTTCATTAGGGACTAAACGTCTACTAACTGAACGTCCTTGATTCACACCCTGCAATCCGGTAAGAGTACGCTAATGAAAAATCGGAGTCTCGATAAATGTATTAGCACAAATATTTAAACATAAATTTCCTAAAGCTTTATAACAGACGCTTATTTCTAGAAATGAAAGAGACTCTCATAGTGCGACTGTGATATCGCTTATAGTAAAATGTGATGGACAAACAGAGCTGTGAAATCATTCTTGGTCTGACTATACTGATTCAAACACTTCATTTTGCAGAAAATAAACAAAGAAAATGATAGGTAGGAATGGCCAAATATAGTTTGGCCAACAAACTTCTAGAAAACTTCCAATTCAATGCAACCCAATATACCAAATTCTCAAGCAACACACAAACAGAAAGAATTCTCTGCAAGCTTCAAATGTTATTAACACAATTTTGGCATCGACATCCTCTATGGTCACAACACATGAAATGATGTTACACAACTAAATTTATAAATGCACCACCATAAAAGCTATGAATGCAAATCTAGTTGCACCCAAACAATTAACTATGATTTGAAGCATGGGACTGTTTAAGCTAAGGACGCTATTGGCCTATTGGGCCACAAACAGGGCCAACCACTGCATGTGTCACATTAAGAAACAGATATTTGGCACATCGGAAACATAACCCAGTGAGTGATTGCCTTGCCCCCACATCTTTCTAAGTTTACAACTGACACCATAAAAATACAACTATAAGCCGCATAACATGAACCAGCTGGCTAGCTACACCAAAGCTTCGTAGACTTAAATTCTTTTAAGTTTAAACTAAACACATATTAGCTTCAAAGAAAGTGAATTCACTTGTACTGTAGCATTACAAGTCGCCTATCACAAAGAAAGTGGAAAAAGTGAAAGCATTTTAGTTCACCCACTTGAGAAGAAGTAAGAACAAAACTAAACAAGGGGTTTTGAGAAATTTAACCACACCTTAAGAGAGAATTGAACTTTTGAATGTTATTGAGGCTTGTTCGTTTTGTGGGTTTGAGTTTTTAATTCGAATTGAGATGTAATTTTTTTAAAAGTTTTTAATGTAACAAAAATATATGTAAAATTTTCTAAGAATTTTTAAATATAGAAACCTAAAATTAAAACTTCATATCAATGAAATAAACGACGTTTAAAACTCATCCCACGAGAAGAATAAGCAACAAATACCCAGAAAACTAAAGACAGATAATTTTAGTATTGAAAAAACCCATCAAAGTTAGTGTCTTAATGATCTAGTTGGTGTGTTTAAAAAAGGAAATTACATAACAGACATGTGACAGCGAGTGTAGAGGACAAAAAGTTTGATGGGTTCTTTGGAACATTTACAAAGAGAAAAATGGTGCTAAATCGAGCCCATCAAGTTCAACCACCTCTTTGAAAATGAGAAATACGCCAATATGAAAGAGACTCCTCACCACTCACCATATCCTAATCCTTCCCAAAAAGTTTACTTATGTTTCTTTGTTGAAGCTAATCATGATTAAAGACCATTTAATTAACTTCTTTTAAAAAAAAAAATTGGGAAAGGATATCAACGGCTATAACTTATTACAAGACTTTCCTTCAAAGACAGACATACAACATACACGTTGGAGCTCCGTAAAGCAACATGTAAAGTAAAATTCCAACGTAATGCTCCCGACACTGGGGCCCACCTTCCTGTCGGCTATGGGCCGCGTGAATATTACATCACGGTGGGCCAAGTCCCAGGCTTAGGCCAGAGGCCCAATTCAATCTGCGTCGGCACCTTTCGACAGACGATCACGACCGTTGGATTAAGTGAAACAGTCAGATAGAGATAAAAAGATACCGAGTTACGGAGGAGAAGAATCCTATCAACACTTTTCAAACCCCCTAAACCGATGACGTGGCATTCCCCCTCCTCGGGAGTCACGAGAAATTTCACACGAAAATAAATTATTACCTTATGATAATATTCTCGAAGCTCGAAAGTCGATGACTGGTCTCATAATTCATCAACCTCGCCATTTTCTCTCACCAAAAAGAGAGAGAAGATGAAAAAGACCATAATTGTAACCTTGAAGCCTTAAATTCACCGGAATTTCAAATTTTCAATCGTGAAATATCGACCGAACTGATTCACTGAAAGTGGAAACGGAAGAAGTGGCAAAAAGTATACCTCGAAGAGTGTCTTCTCTGGCGTCTTCTGTGGTACTGAGACTGAGAAAAGCACCGAAAAGGAGCTTCTTTTTTGAGCTAAATCACATGAAGCATACGGATCTGGGTGAATCACAGTGAGCCAGGTGAAAGAGTAGTACCGTGTCGAGTTTCTTCTCTAATGTAATCGCTTCGGTTAGGTCGAAATTTGAGTAACTAGCACCCAAAAAAAAAGGAGAGAAAACTTGAGTGAGGCCGGGAAGAGAAGAAAAGAGGCGAGAGGTTGGAAATGAAGGGGACAATGAGAATTCATCTATGCGCTAAAGCAGAGGTGGTGAAGCGACCTGACCGACCTCCTCGGCTTCCCAGTGTGGGCCCACTTGTTTATTCATTTATTTTGAAGGGATAAATGGTAGTGGTACCCTCCGTTGTATCTGCCGGCATCGTGTGTTTTTAATAATTATTAAAAGGGTACCGTAATTTTTTTAAAAAAAAAAATTGTTTTTAATACTTTTGACTGATTTTTAAGATATAAAATATCCATTTTACCCCACCCGATAATAAATTAATAATTTTTAAAAGAATTCTGAAAATATTTAAAATATTTAAAAATTAAATAATCAAAATAAATTAACATGTTTTCAAAAATTAAAAATTATTAGTCTCTATTTAATTAATGAAAATGCAATTTAGATATTGTAAGTTTTGAAAATTAATTTCTACAGCATTAAAAAAGTGTTTTTAAAAGTGAATGTATCATTTTAATATTATTAAAAATATAAAATATTAATAAGATATTTTGTTATATTAAGGATTATTAAAATGATTTTATTCCTGTTTTGAAATATGTAGGCACGTACACATTTAAAATATAGGAAAATTTTGAATAAAATAAAACTTATAATAATTAGGGAAAATTTATTATGTAGTTATTATAATTGTTTTTGAGTAATTATTATTTCTAAATTATTTTTTAAACAAAAATTATTATGTTTTAATTCCACTTTTGCGGATGCATCACATAGTATAATTTTTACTTTTTTTTTTTTAGAGATTTACACGAATATTCTGAATAAATTTCAGTTGTCAATTTAATTGGTGCATTAATTTTAACTTTTGATAAAGTTGTGATTTGATCTTAGAGTGCCAAAATCAATTAATTTCATTTTTGTTTGACTAAATAAAAGGTGAAAAGGATATTTTTTAGGTCTTAAAAATACAATTAGGAGAGATGTTTACTTATGTAGAAGGGATATTTTAATTAATTACAAAATATAACAGTTATTAAATCATACTGTTCCGTCATGTTTGTTTGTAAAAGAGTTTTTTTTAACTTGAAGTGCCGAAAGTTTGAATTTCTCAGTAATTTAAGTAAAATGCAGAAAACATCAACGTACCAAACGGGAGGCACGTGACGGGCCAAACGGGAGGCCCGTTGGGCCCGTGAAGGGGCCAACGGAAAAAAACTAAAATTCAACCTTAAAATTCTCTATAAATACCCTTTAATTCCACCATAAATCTCACACAACAATTCACTCTCATCTTCTCATCTCACTCTCATTCTATCTCTCAACTTCTCTATTCGATTTTGATTCTAAGCTTTTTTCTCGCGTTCATTCATTTTCTAGCTCTTTCATTTACAAAGTTCAATCAAGTTCTATCAATTTCCAGAAAAATGGCCTCACCAAACTTTCCTGATTTCACTGCTCTTCCTGAGCTTGGTGATGAGACATTTTTTGAGGAAGAAATGATGCCTTCCAACCCCACCCCCACTGAACCGGAAAATGCTCCGGTGGATAATGCTTCAAGACACAACGAGGAAGCTGGAGATCGTGATGAGGAAAAAAGACCCGCGAACTTCTCCGGCATGGCAACATTTCACCGAGGAGCCCCGACCAAATCCAAAAATAGGTGAGATGGAAATTGTGCGGTATGTAAATATTGTAAAAACATTTTTCTAATAAAAAGGGTGGGGGTCTTGGTCATCCGGATAGACATTGGAAAGTATGTCTACTGTTGCATCAAGTTGGGAGTGTAGACTCCGCCAACAAACACTATCACTCACATCACGGGGTTACAAAATTTTACATACGATGCTGGCGTGCTCGTGAGGCACTAGCTAAATTTCCGGCTAGTGCCGAATTACCTCTTTCTTTTGAGATGATGCCTCCTTGAAGAATTCATTCGAGATAGCCTTTTGCCCACAATTTAAGCGGGTAAGTAGAAACACAACCCGTTCGATTGCATGAAAGTTTTTATGCAATGAGACAATCTCTTGTTGATAATTTTAGGACTTTTAATGCTTGTGTCTTGCACTTCCGATATGTGGGAGGGTGTAATAAAAATGGATATTTATGTGTCACAAGCACTATGTTGATGACGATTGGGTTTTACAAAAAGAATAATTGGTTTTCGTTTATGTCCATATCCTCATAACGCAATATCTATTTTTAATACAATAATGGAAATTTTTGAGTTTTATGGGATAGAAGATAAAGTTTTAACAATTACTTTTGATAAATCGTCGCCTAATCAATTTACAATTAATCTATTTAAACGTAGTTTGAAACCGCATTTGGGGGAAATTTTTCATCAACGGTGTGCATGTCACATAATTAATTTAGTAGTTCAGGCGCAGAATTGAACATATCTCGATTAATCTTACAAATATTAGAGAAGCATTATCCTTCATATCTAGTTCGGAGCTCGGCTCCAAGAATTCAAACAATATTGAGGAGAACAGTCGGGCCCCCAAGAAAGTTTCAACCGGCGTGAGACATAGGTGGAATTCAACATATTTAATGTTGAAGGCGGCACTCCCATATTCTGACTTATCACGACATATGTAAACAGTGAAGAACGATCAAATTTTAATTTTCGATTTCGATTGGTAAATTGTTGAGTATTTTTTAAAATTTTTAGAAGTTTTTTACAATGCTCTCTTTGAATTACTTTTCGGTGTTTATTATCCAACCGCACATTTAGCTTTACATCAACTATTTAATATTTCGTAAACATTTTCTTATTATAGGGATCAGAACTTTTTAAAAATATAGTTAACTTAATGGAAAATAAATTTAAAAATTATTGGTCGGGGTTGTCCTATGTTATATGCATTGGCAACTATTTTAGATCCTAGGTGCGGAGTAGATGGAACCGAATCATTAATGATCGCTACCGCAGAGAATTTAAATATAGATATGCAACTAAGTATTCGACGCTAAGAAAATGTTAGAAAAAGTTTTTAGTTTGTATGAAGTAAAATATAGCACAGGTCAAAAAGAACAGGGAACTTCATCATCAACTACGAGTTCGGGGCCTAAAGGATCGTCATGGAGTTTCTTGAAGAAGAAAGAGAAAATGGCAGGATCGTCCTCAACACAAGCGTCTACGGAACTAGTCAAATATTTTTAAGCAAATTTTGTAATCGATGACGACAAACTAGACATCTTACAATGGTGGAAGAGCAAGACAGATCGTTTTCCAACACTGTCCATAATAGCTCATGACATTCTGACAACTCCAGTATCAACGGTAGCATCAGAGCAAGCTTTTAGCGCAAGTAACCGAATTCTTGACGAGAAGAGAAGCAGAAAATCCAGACATCTTGGAGGGACTAATGTGCGTTAAAAGGCGGGAAGATGCGTAAGAAGGCGAAAACAACAATACACAGATGATTCGATGCAAGAATATTTTTCTAACTTAAAAATAACAGAATCTTCTGGAAGCACTTAGATTTGTAATTTACTATTCCTAGCTACTGCACTCTTTTTTCCTTCGCTAAGGTTTTGTCCCGATCTCCCCACGGGTTTTACTTAGCAAGGTTTTTAATGAGGCAGTCATTTATGTGTACTCCTATTATGTCAATTTAATAAAATTACATCTTTTGGGGCATGTGATATATATTTTTTTGAATAAATTTTTTTAAAAAAAAATATATAAGGGCCAAGGGGCAAGGGCTAAGGCCGGCCCTTCAAGGGCCTGGGCCCAAGGCACGGCCCTGGCCCTCATGGACAAGGGCCAAGGCCTGGACCGGGCCTGAGTTTTTCTTCTCAGGCCGTGCCTAGCACGGCTCAGGCCCGTCACGGGCCTGGAGTCAAGCGTGACGTGTCGGCTCGGGCCGACACGTTTGACATCTCTAAATTTAGCCATGAGTTTTCATATTTTCATGTGAGTCATGTTAAAATGATGACGTGGCAGTCGGCACGTGGAGGTGGGGAAAAGCTGCTTGGAGAGCGTGAGCTGGGATATGCATCGTTCCCCAAATCTTTCGCGCGCTTGTTTCTTTTCTTTTTTTTTTTTTTTGGTGGATAATCGCCCTTCTGACCGATTTAGGTGATTTAGGAGGTATGATTATCCTAAAATCGAGGCGTTTATGACTTGACCTTAAATTCTCATTCAATTCAAGGTAATGATGCCCATTAGTGGTTAATCATTAATTATTATAACCTTTCACTTTTCCCCTCTCACTTGTGATTGTCAAAGATGGAACTGTGGGTGTGAATATCCATGAATTCGTATTTATAAAAATTAAAAAAAAAAAAAAAAAAAAAAAAAAAAAAAAAAGAAGAGGAAGAAAAAGAAAAAGAGAAAGTTTAAGTGGTGGGTCGTTCAATCTTTTCAACACAATTAACGGCTTTTCAGAATGCCACTTTAGTTATAACTATAGAAGGCAATGGAATAGTGATCCTAATGGAAAATGCAAACAAGTGAAAACGGTTAAAATTCTGTTTATTTTACCTGATTTAAATTTTGTTACAGTAAAAATTTTCATATAAAATCATATTTTAACTCAAACTAAAATTTGAATCAATAAACTAAACAGACCTTAAATCAATGCTTTCATTTGCCGTTTTCCATTTTGTATAAGAAACAAGTGTGTTGGTTCTTTTAACTCTTCTAGCTCTGTTTCCCTCCCGAAAAATGGTAGGATTTGTTTTATTTCTTGTTGCTTGCTTTGCGGGGTTTGAACAAAAATTCAAATCTTTGCACAGTTGTAATGTGCCACATTACCTGTCTCAAATCTGAATTAAGATCACTATGTCCTTGGTCTAGTTCTGCAAAATCTTTGACAGGAAACCTTCATATTTCTCAAAAGGGAGTTTTTTGCCCTTAAGTTTAAAATGGAACTTTTTATGTAAATTACGTACTTGGAACGGTTTAGAAATGGGATTTTCTTTCTTTGAGCTAGATAATAATAATAATAATAATAATAATAATAATAATTATTATTATTATTATTATTATTATTATAATTGGAGAACCAAAATAACTCAAACTCAACATAGATAGATGATATAAAAATTTGTGCCAAATATTTTACTTGAAAATAATGACATTTCCGTGAAAAGAATCAGGAGTACATATGTCATAACATATACCACAGTGAAAAAAAATTCACCTCAAGTATCCCCACAATTACAATGCTATACCCCCTCTTCTCAAAGAAAGAAAGAAAAAAATAAACAAAAACCAAAAAGGAAAGAAAAAACAGTGCTTTATGTACATCATCCAAAACACCACTTATCGGTAAACCCCAGCTCCCACCTCTTCCTTTTTCACAATTGTTACCAGGCCCCTATTATCTCACCTATTTCCATTTTCCCCCAATTGCTTATTCATATACATTACCAAAACAAGGAAATATAACCCCCACCATGTGAAGACACCAAAACTCCCACTTATCTCTCTTGTTGCCCAAAAACCACAATAAGCACAATTTAACAAGGAAACAATATGGTCCATCTATATTAATATAGAAGATATAAAACTATAAGGGTGAGGAGACTCTTCTTAAAAGGACACTTGTGATGATTACCTTGGCCTAGTTAATCGAGCTGGAAATGACTGAGCAGGCTGGAGACTTCTTTGAGGAGGGTTCCCGAAAACCATGGTCTGCGACCGGTTTACCATGTCTACCATGGATGGAGTTTGGTAACTCTGCAGAAGGGTTGTGCTGTCTGTGGAATCACCTCTTGCCGTTGCCCTCTGCCATGAGTGTGAGCTCAGTCCTGATAAAACATAGGCTCTTCCGGATTCCTCATACACGCGACGGTTTGCCATCCTCTCCTGCATCTCCTTTAACTCGGCGCAGAGAGCAGTGCATAACCTGTCTCCAGTTTGTGCGGAGGCAGTTTCAGATAATGCCCTACGACAGCTCTCAAGGATAGAGACTGCGCCAGCCAAATCACCATTCTCAGCTGCAGCTCTAGATTCAGCCATTGCATCTGCGGCGCGGAGCCTGTTTCTCTGCCTGTCCACTTCAATTGACACTAGCTGTTGCCTGGTTACCTCAGGCCTCTGGATCTTTACTTCGATGGCTTCTTGCGAAACCATTTCTTTGGTGATGGGGTCTCGGAAAACACATCTCACAGTCAGCAGTGAAGTCTCAGCACTAGATCCTTCAACTGGAACATCAACATTCACCAAGAAGTCCCTTTCTTCTTCGGCATACAAGTCTCCAACTCTGATTGATCCTATTCTTGCATCAGCCATCATCATTGTCGGATAACTTCCTGCTTTTATTGAACCCAGTCGCAAACTTGGATGGACACACTCAACATTAACCTCAAGTTCTTGCACAACCACGCTCAGCAGCCCCCCAATGCATTGCGCAAATGCATCCTGGATCACGCTCTCAGCTTCTATGAACGAAAATGTCCCACCAGAATTCTCGGAGATGGAGTGCATAGAGGAAGCATCATGGTCCGCACCAAATCCAAATGCATGTACTGGAATGTGCAAGCCTGCACTGTTGTTTCGATGAATCGAGATGGGAAGAAGTGACTGGTAATTTGTTCGGCCATTTGACCCATTAGAAGCATTGACAGTATACGTATCCTGTCCATCAGAAAGAAGTATGACACTGCCAACTGGGTTCTTCAATTTGCGATCCCCTAGCACCTTGGCGCCTTTTCTGAGGCCCTCAGCAATGTTAGTTCCACCATTTGAGATCAAAGAATTAACAGCCTGTAGTGCCTGCTGCCTTCCACTCTCGGTCATACGACGGAGCGGGAAGAGACGGCGAGCTGTGGAGGAGAAGGCAATGACCGAGAGACGATCAGAAGGACCGAGGTTCTGTACCACAAAACCCATAGCTCGTTTTAGCAAAGCAAGCTTTGTGCCTGCCATGCTGCCACTAACATCAAGCACTGTGACAAGGTCAACAGGGGCACGGGGATTTTGAGATCCTTGATTACCAATATTCTCTCTAGAGATGAAAGGAGCCTTTAGGTGGATTAACACCGTAAAGTTATTGTGAGAGCTTAATCTTGGGACAGCTGAAACTTCGGGATATGTTTTGATATCCACTATTTGAGCACGATTGTAATTGGTAGCATCTACTTTTATAGCACTTCCGTCGCTGATCTCAGGTTGTTGATCCGATACTTCATCATCATCAAAGACAGCCGGCTCTGCAGCATGAAACAGTGAGGCAATCTGCCGGCCTGCCTCCAGCCGAGGCGAAGGAAGCCGTCGTAGAACAGTCATCCATGCATCATCTTGAGGCCAGCCAACTGGGTTGATTCTTGGCGGGCCATTCGGAAGATTACAAGAAGGGTTCTGAAAGGGTATTTCTTTCCATTTTGCCCTGCAAACTGGGCAAATTTGGTTCCCGTGTTTTACATTAGAGGTGATGCAGTGGAAGTGAAATGAATGTGAGCATTCTGCGGTGAAAATGGCGTGGCCCTGCCCTGGCTTCATGGCGGCAAGGCATATTGCGCAGGTCCTCTGCAGATAGGAAAAGCCAAGCTGGTGAGGCTATAATATTATATTGTTACAACTTTCCAGAATTACAAGAGGTTATATTATTATGCAAGCAGAAAAACATTATAACAAAGGGAGTTAAGCAATTTCCTCGGCGGAAACAATTTATTTGAACTTAGTTGATCCAACCTAAGTCATCAACTCACGGGATACCTAAAACATTCATTTTTTAGCACAACCACACAATCAACAAAAGACTGTTACTATCTATCAAAACACAATGCTAGTCACGGGTTAAGAACCTCAATTTCACGGGTACCTTGAAAGCTACCTACAGCCCACAAGTGACAAAGCCACAGATTCCGAATGCTTCCAACGGTATCACTCATATATGCTTACTGAAAAATTGGTAACTGTATTTTGTACAGTCACGCATTTAATCATATTTAGAGTCTGGTTTAGGAATTAAAAAAGAAATTTCTTAATTCTCAGATTCTAGGAAGTTAGCTTTAATTCAAAATTCTAAAACCGACTAAAACCAGATTTGAAAAGTGTTAACTCTCGGAAGTCTTCCCAAATCATGGAGCAACATCCCAATTCAACCTCTCTTTAAAGAAAGGCAACGTGGGCACCTGCTTAAAATATAATAATTTACTTTTAAGGTTATGGGATTGGATGTGTAGAACATTGTAGCATCAATGCTAACCCCACTGTGCCCTTGCAGCCCCACTGGAGGGACTAATGCCTAAAAAGATGAACTGGAATGGAACATGTCTGGCACTATAAATTGCCAATATCGAGGACCGTTTTAGATTTTTATTGAATCACGACTAAAGAATAATACTATGATTAACAGTTCTTTGGTAAACCAGCTTTGCTAGCCCACCCAAAAAGGAAAAAAAAAAAAAAAAAAAAAGGTCAGAGTTTGGGTGGTCAAACCATTATGGAGGAGGACATAATGGGAAATTAACGAAAACCAAGGGGGATGACTTTTTTGAAAAAGTAAGAATAATCATCAACAAGCAACTCTCCTACTCATCAATGATGAATCTTTCAAGACAAATAATAAGAAAAGAAATGAGGCACGACGGTTGTAAAAAATCAAAATTTTACAGTAGTGTACGAAAAAAGGAAAAAAAAAAATTACCTCTATTGGGATTTTGTTTTAAACCGTTAGATCTTATATTTGGTTCTGTAAGTTTTTTAGCGCGATTTTAACCATATATAAGGCTAATAAACATACTTATATGTATATTTTGTATACCCTACCACCATAGAAAACTTATGTGAAATAACCAAAGCTCATCAAAAGATGGGAAAAATGATGAATAATTGCTCTATGACTTTCCACTTAAATATTTCTCCTTACTCTTCCGAATTTCCCTCCTTTTTTCCTTTCTTGAAGCTGATAATCAGCGGTCCACAGGCTTTTCTAAAATTACCATCAAAAGGAGAGAGAGAGAGAGAGAGAGAGAGAGTGGCAAGCAATGGTGCTGAGCAGACAAAACACTTTCCGTTGAAGGGAAGATGAAATGGAAAGGTACAGTAGGTAATGTGTATTACTTTTCTAATAAGCCAAGGGACAACTAGTCCCCACTTTATCTCTCCCCCACACAAAGTCGTCAAGCTGAAAACAGCATGACAAACCAATACCCATCATCTAATCTTAAAATCACAATCCCATCTCACATTACCACACTTCTTCTTCTTCTTCTTCTTTTTCTCTCATCTCCTATTTTTACAATTTAACCCCTACCCCACATGAACAGAAACACAATTGGCAAATAAAGCAAAACTAAACAACAACAATAGTCAGAGATAATTAGATTAGACAAACATAACAATTTACTAATCATGGAAAAAAAAAGAATTCTTTTTTCTAGATGCTTAAAAACCCATTATTGAGAATCTACCATGGATATTCAGCAAACAACACAAGAAATGAATAAATAAATTTTTGTAAAAGTTCCAGAGAATAAAAAATCGCACAAAAGATTAACATAGCAGAAAAAAAGAAAGAAAGCATTGGATTCCCACTCAATACTTCAACATGCAAAAGAAATAATAAAACTAATAAAATAAATTGGGTTTAAGGGGAAAAACAAACCTTGGAGGACTTGGTTCCGCTTTTGGACAATCGGAGACCAGACGACGATGGGGTTGGCGTCGTTGGGCGGCGATCGGGGCCATGATCTGTCGGGGAAAGCGCAGAAGGGTTCGAAACGACGTCGGATAACCTGGCCGAAGCGACTCCGTTTGAGGGCGAAGAGTCGTCGGAAGTTTGGGGAACGTAGAGACAACTGTTGAGCCCAAGAGCCAGCTTCGCTTTTCTCCATTTGCTTCCCATTTTTCTTCTTCTTCTTCTTCTCTCAAAAAGATCTACCCAGCGAGATAGAGAGAAAGAGAGAAATAATAAAATCAAAAAGAAAAGAAAAATCAGATCTTGAGCCTATTACCCATCAAGCTAATATTGGAAGCCTCGAAGTGGGCACAAAGCAAATGGGCTTAGCTTCGTCACAAGTGCTACTCATGACCATTAGAGAATCAAGAGAGAGAGAGAGAGAGAGAGAAGAGAGAGGTTTTTGAGTGGCGGGTTTTTTACCTTTTATGGGTGAAAGGGGAAAGGATTGGGGAGAGAGAGAGAGAGATAGAGAGAGAGAGACAGAGAGAGATGAATGGGAAGAGTGTATGTATATGAATTACATGAATATGGGTGGAGTTGGTGATGTTCATTGTTCATTTGCAACGTATATTGTATTCAATTTTATTATTGCGAAAAACTGTTGATTGTTGAACGAGGAAAAGGTTGTGATTCATTCCTCTTTTCCTAAATTGCCCTTGCCTTTTGCATTTATTATCTTTATTGCCCTTCACAATTTCTATGTTTGAGGTTTTTATAACCTTTTGACATTCTTTATCGAACAAAAACATATATTTATTAAAAAAGGGGTTTCTTGCTCATTTATGAGTCAAAGCTGCCTTGGCTGCGTTTTTGGTTGAGTTTTTAACGCTTTGCCAAGAAAAAGAAAGATTATTCTTTGGTTTATTGCAAAGAGCTTTTTTATGGAATCAAATTCCAACCTACCATGGTGCATTTGGACAAAATTCTTGATTAGTTACTAACGTTGAAATAATAAACACATTTTTGCAAATGACTTATAGAGAGCTAGTATGAAATTTCAAGGAACGAATGTGTAATTTGGGTATTCTTTGCATTAATTTCCTCTATTATCTTTTTTTTTTTTTTGAGTAAATATCCTCCATTATCTTTGTTGCTACGTGTACGGAATATATAGACGAATTAAGCATCGTTTACTTTGTATATTCGAGTTTTTAATTCGAATTGAAATGTGATATTTTTTTAGAACTTTTCACTGTAATAAAAAAAAATTAAATGTGATATTTTTAAGAATTTTTTATTATAAAAACTTAAAATTAAAAACTCAAATTAGTGAGATTAATACCTAAATCTTGACTGGTCATTTCATTTCATTGCACCGAACACATAATAAATCAAAACACAAAAATTTGCACCCTTTGCTCTATGCCAAAAGCACAATGAGATTAAAAAAAAAAAAAAAAAAATTAACATTTAACATTTAACATTTTACGAAATAAATCAAATAATTAAAAGGGCCTTTTCGCTATGGTGGTAGCAATATTCGCTTGATTGTTTACCAAAACAAGAAATCACTTGATTGTTAATACAGTTGTCAGTCACCATAGACAAAATAAATTCCCTCCTGTCATAAATCAATAATTGCTCGATTTAGCTTTTCTTTTTAACTTTTAAATATACTGCCCTAGCTTCACCAACAATCAATTACCATAGTCGTAATGGGTTTTGAATGGGAAGATGAAATTATACCAATCTTTTCAAGCAAAAAAATTTATACCAATCTTTATTTATTTGCATTTGGTGAATTTGGGTCTGTCAACAAACATTTATTTATTCCTTTGACAGTGATTTCTTTTTTGTTTTGTGAAGAAAATAAAAAGTTATTAATTTAGACTCTATTTATTCGTTTCGTTGATTTGAGTTTTGTTACAATAAAAAACTCTCACAAACAGTCACATCTAATTTTTTTATTACAATAAAAAGTTTTCACATAAAATCACATCTCAACTCGAATTATAAACTCGAAAACGAAACTTGAGGGCGTCATTTGTGGCAAAGTGGTTAAAAGTGACTAATTCCTGTTTACAAAGAAAAAAATTAAAATTTTATCAAAAAAAAAAACAAATAAATGAAAAAAAAAAATGTACTTTGATTGTTTGGTAATATTCCATTGGACTCCTGCCGGGGTTGAATACTGACAATGATGTATGAACAATGAAGAGAGGGATGTGCAATGGTTTGACCCATAAAGAAAAAAACAATACTGTCCTAATAATTATGGGGATTAGCATATTCGATTGCTAAAATCAGAAGATTGAGATCCTCTAGTTACTAGGAGTAAATAGATGTCAATTGTCAATTTCCTCTAAATTGGATGTAAACCTAAACTAATAATAAGACTAATCCATTTTGGACTTAATAATGCAAGAAAGCTTACTCTAGCCACGCACTTTTTAATGGTCTGCACGCTTAATTAGTTAGGCCTCGTTCACTTTGCGGATTCGAGTTTTCGATTCGAGCTGAAATATGACATTTTCTGAAAGTTTTTTACTGTAACAGAAAATTTTAATGTGACATTTTTTTAGAACTTTTTACTATAGAAACCTAAAACTAAAAACTCGAATCGGTGAAGTGAACGAGGCCTTAATTTATCAAAACTCATTTAAATTGCTCCAGAGTATTATTATAGGTTTTTATTTTTTAACTCGCCTGATAAATTTTTCGACCTTCAATAACTTGTCTATTAAAATTGTAATTGTAAATTTTTTTTTTCCTTTTAACTTCTTAAATTGTTACGATTTGATTTCTTTTGTTAACACGTATTAAATTAGTGGGGAAAAATCACGTCGGACTAAAAATCTTGAAATCTCATTTCAAGCCTTAATATGAACAGCAGGGGAATGCTGATAACCCAGCATTGGCATAGTGCGCGCATTAGGCGATGGCTTGGTGGACTTCACGACCTTAACAAGGCATAAGCAAGGAAGACGACTTTGGCGACCTTGCAGGCTTGGAGGACAATGAAGCCCTTTAGGATCTTCACCTTGTAGCCATTGACGAATGAAGAGGTTTTCGCAAATCTTCATCTATATTCTATATTTAAATATGTCATTCATAAGTTAAAAATTGTCACAAAAATTTTAATGAGTTTTCAACACTAATATATCCAAATACAATTCAAATTTTATTTCCAATTCAAATTACAATCTATTTGTATATTTAAAAATCTGTTCGAATTATAATTCAAATCACTATAATTCAAATAGCAAATCAAACAATGTATCAGTATTCCTCATCGTCTGTTTAGAATGTACACTCAAATTATGATTGAGTGTATTGACGGGAACTTTGTGAGAAAAGAAATTTTAAAAATTCATAGCATAAAATCATGATTTGAATTTGAGTATAACTTTTAAACAATCCGTTAGTAAAATGCATGGTGTACAATGCAATAGTTTAATTAATTAGAGGAGTTAATTATTAAAATTAAAAAATTTGGAGGCAGGTTACCCAAGAACGAAAAGATCGGCAAGCAAGAATACCAAAACCCATATTATTTTTAACAAACTTGATTATCTAAACTTTAATCAGAAAAATAAAAACTAACTAGCTTGGTTTGCAGAAAACTACTTGCTGCTTGAACAGCTTCAAACCAAATGTCAAAGGGCACACCTACTTGAAACTAGTTTTTAGTCTCGCCGTAATAGATTTTTTTCCCTTACCCATTCTATTTTTTTTTTCTTTTTGTACTCAAAATTTATAATTTGTCACCCACAAGTATTGTTTCTATTGTGGTTGTAGAAATAATCCAACGATAAATACACGCTTTTGTCTTTCATAAATCAGGTCTAGAGTTTGAATATCTAACTAAAAAAACATTATTATTATTTTATAAAAAAAAACATTATTATTATTATCAGTATTTTTTTTTTCTCAAAGTGCAATGTAATGAATGTTTAAATCTCAATCATCTTAGGGTTTTGTTCTTTTGAAGTTTAACTTGAGTATAATTATTGAGTTGAATTTGAGTTATAACTTAAGTTGAACTTATAACTTGAGTTTGTATTTAGTTGTGTACATTTGAGTTTTGGTTTGAGATAAGAATCTTTTTGAGTTTGTGTTTGAGTAAGTCGAAACATGAATTTGTATTTAGATAGTATTTTAATAAAAACTCAATGTTGATAAAAAATTTTAATATGATATATGGGTTGGGTTTTATTCGTCTTTTCGTTATCAACGCATAGAAAAAAAAATCATCTCAATCAGAATTAAAACGAAAAAGTTATAGTATTTTTAAGAATAAAAAGTTACTGTTTATTAATTTGAGATTAAATTTCTGAACTCGAGTTCTTAAACTTAAATTTAAATTTAAATTTAAATTTAAAAAAATATAAACTCAAATAAAATTATAACTCAAATTATTTTTTTTTTAAAATTTTGTTATCAGAAGAAGAACTCCTTAATAAGTGAAGACTACACTGAAAAAAATTTAGTGAGGACAGAGGAGTAGCTTATCGCTGACTTTTTTTTTTTTTTTTTTTTTTTTTTTTCTCCGTGAGAGCGCTGATTATTTCGTAGCCGGCCATATATTATTAATTGGGAAAAAAAAAAAGGAAAAAAGGAAAAATCCTCACTTGGAAAAATGATAACGTTATAATGTATATCAACAAAAATATATTTATTGAGGAATGCTCTAATTAAACATTTTTTTACTTTCAAAAAAACAAATAACAATACATTACCCAAAAAAAAAAAAAAAAAAAAAAATACTTTTTATAAGCCACGAGAAGGAATTTCAAAGTTAAACGAAACTTGGATGTGATAAATAGCAATAATGGGTGGTGGACAGGTCGCGTCCAAATGCATAATTCCAGCACAATCTAGCTATAATTACTTTTAGATTTGTCCATGGCATTGAAAAGCAAAATGGCACATTAGTCAAGCCTTTATTCGTCACTAAAATTTTCTTTTTAAGGAAATGTATAATAAGAGAGAATATAATTATGATAATTATATAAAAATAATATTATATACCGTACAGTTAAGTAAGTTTGAAAATATTTAATTTATAAATTAAAATTATATAATTTTAATTATTTTTTATTTACGTGTATTTTTTTAAAAAAAAATATTATAAATTATGAATTATAATTAGATCATGATTTGAATTTTTAAACTAAATATTCTCAAATTTTTTTAGAACAACAAATAAAAATAAATAAATTTAAGATTTTTGTCTTATGACTGTAATTTTGCCACGTATAAGCATCATGTTACACACCTTTTTTTAAAAAAAGGTGAAATATATCTTACTACGATTATTCTTTTAATATAGTCTTCAATGCATATAACCGCCCAACCACAAGTCATTTTCTCAATTCTGGATCTCTAAAAAATAAATACCCTAACTGCCGTGACTACCTAAACTTAAATCCCGAAACTCACTCGTTGAATACTGCATTGTCTTTATTATTGCTTCAAGGGATTATATAATTGCTGCATTCCTTGATGGTCAGAGCACATCTTATCAAGCCTTTCACTTTTATTTTGCTTTTGCTTTGACCCTTTCTCATTTGTCCGAATCCAATTTTAATGTACAATAATATTCACTGTTTATAGTTTTTGACAGATAATAGAAACTGTTGGCTGCCAACAGCGATGGAGTGATAAATTAATATAAAAATTTAAATAAATTCGTATTATTATTCAGATCATAATTCATAGTTTGTTATAATAATTTTTTTTATAAAAAATATACGTAATAATTTTAAATTTATAAACCAAACGTTACGAAATTATTTTAAAATGATGTAGTAGAATGCAAGAGAACAATGTATTTTGAAAAATTCTATTATATAATTAAAATACAAGAAAAAAATAGAAGTAATGCTAGTATCATTGATGTAATGAAACATAATCAATAACAATTACACACTAATATTATGCAACGACAATATTTAAAATGATGTCTAAGAAAAGTCAGAGACAACTTACTATAGATTCGAATGACTATACTCAATACGTAGGAACATGTAATAACAAACGACAAAATGTCACTACATACGTGATAAAAGAGAGATAAGCAATTTGTTATCTTATGTGATTGAGAATAAATGCAGGCTTTGTAAATAGATACAAACAAATGTGGAAAATATACAAGTCTTGTTATGGTCCAATACAGGAGTTAGTGACGTAGATGTTCGTTTAGACATTAAATATAATTAATAAAGTAATTAAATATTTGATAATATAAAAATCAAAACTAAAAGTAAAATATTAAGAAAATTTATAAACAAGTCTCACATTTTGTTGAAATTAAATTACAAGAAAGTGATAGGAATTTTCACATATTATGAAAAAACAAGTTTTAAACTAAGTCTCTGGCATTGTTCAGAATTCTACTCACATGATATACAATATTGTACATACATGAATATGTAAACTTTAAATCTTTAGACTATGGTTGATGTCTGTAACACTTAAAACAAAAAAAATGCAGTTTCTAAAATGAGGAACATGAATATATCAATGTACAAAGCTATATGAACTAATAATAGAAAAAGACGGCTATTATAATATTCAAATACACCATTAGGACTTAAGCAATGTGATCGATGAAGTCTAAAGAAAATATATATATATATATATATATATATATATGTATATATATCTTGCCATAGAGGTTACAAACGTTGCACTATGAGAATGTCTTATTTTTCTTGATCATTTGATTTTTTGCTATCCCTCCTATCGTCCTCTTTTTTCTTTTAAAAAATATTTTTATGATATTCTTTTGAGACTTTAACTCTTTGAATTCTTTTTCTTCTTCTTTTCTCATGGCTTTATGACCGTTTTTCCTCTCTAAATGTACTAATTAAGAGTGGATTTGATCATTTTTCATATTTTTAGCTTACAAATTGATGTGTTATAAGGTTAGTGTGAATTAAAGAAAAGATCACGTGGAAAAAAATTAGATTAACATTTAGTAATAGCAAAAAAGTTCGAGTGGTACTATTTATAGGCCCGTTTAATTCGCTGATTCGAGTTTTTAATTCGAGTTAAGATGTGATGTTATGTGAGAACTTTTTACTGTAGCAAAAAAGTTAGATGTGATTGATTCTGAGAGCTTTTTACTGTAGCAAAACTCGAATTCTAAACTCAAATCAACGAAGTGAACAGAGCCGCTTTTTATTTTTTTTATTTTTTTAATGCACGCGCACACATCTTTGTTGTTGTCCTTCTTCTTCTTTTTTTTCGTGCCTTTTGGAACCTCTTAAATCTCTTCCAATGGGGGATATAAGTGGTTTATCCCTATATCTCAAGTCGTTGAAATTGCCAAACCAACAGTGCCTCAAGTATATATATGTAAATGAAAAATGCCCAAAATAATAACAAGACTGAGTTAATACGGTTATTACGAAATTGCCACTCCTTTGGCAAATTGAACAAGCATGAATACGAATTTCTACCCCTAGCTTACAGGACAATTAAGCCATCACATGTTTCATAAATTACAATTGTGCCATTAATTTTTGTGCCAGTAAGATTGTTTTTTTTTTTTTTTTTGGACACTCTGTCAATGATCTGAATGGGAACTCTTAAAAACTGAGAGATATAGGTCTCGTTTACTTTGCTGATTTAAGTTTTTAATTTGAATTGAGAAGTGCTATTTTTTTAGAGCTTTTTATTGTAGCAGAAAAAGTTAAATGTGATATTTTTTAAGAACTTTTTATTGTAAAAACTTAAAATTAAAAACTCGAATTAGTGAAAGAAACGATATCATAAAGTTGACAGAAAAATTTTAGAGAGATAAAAAATATAAGAAAATTTTGACATTATTACTGTTATTAAAAAAGGTACATCTCTAAAATATAAAACGTCACATCTTTAAAAATTTTATAGTCTTCTCAACTTGTTGCTTCCACCCAAAAGACATTCTTCCGATGATGTTCTTCATCTAAATTAATTGCATAAAAAAAAAATATTAGGATTCATTTCATGCATGTGCATAAAAAAAGCATAGCTTTAGCATCACCTATTTTTAGTGCTAAACCGCCGTTCCTTGTTAAGATAATTTCTAATGTCTTTTTTCCAAACAACCAATATTCTCATGTCCACCATGTTACTTGGCCAATGCGGATAAGGTTTTTTACTTGTGCCAACCCCGAAACTATGTAATTAGTGTCAATGCTATGCTTGTTAGGAGAATTAATCTTCCTATGGCAGGGAAAATAATGAGCTTGAGCAGGATAAAGTTCATGGTTATGTTCTTTAACAAAATTATGAACATACCATTTTCCATCTAATTTCCTTTTAACATGCAATATGGCCTTGCAATCTATCTTCAAAGCAAAAGGACGTTGGTTAGAGGCATTAGATTTCCGTTTCACTGCCATGTCTTGTACAAACAAACTTGCACTCAATGAATTCTCTAGATATCCATGATCTACGACTTGATTTCGTTGAAATACCAAATCCAAGATACTTAGCATACTCTAAGCAAAACGAAAATGCCTCTTGGTGTGACAAAGCACATGTCATCTATTATAAGGTTCTAAATTTTTGCGACCTTCATCCGTCGTGTCTTCTCTCACTTCATCGATAAAATTCTTGTCCCATTAATTTAAGTCTAAGGGGACGTTTGGTTCCTAGATTCGAATATTTGATTCGAATCATGATTCATGATCGCTACAGTATTTTCTCTCATAAAAAATACACGTAAATCAAAAATAGTTCAAATCACATGATTTAAATTTATGAACCAAACGGACTCTAAGTTTAAATCAATGTCTAATGTGACGTTATCTAAAAGAGAAAAGATTAAGGAGAGAGAGAGAGAGAGACAGAGAGAGAGAGAGAGAGAGAGCAATGTAGTTTCTCTCCTCCAATAGTTAGAGAGCTCTTCCTATTCATTTAACAGAGGGACGAAGATGAAATGAAGGGCATTTAAAATGCAAAATGAAATTGGGATTTGAGGAAGACAGCTTTTCTTTCCCGCCCTTATTTTGTTAGGGGTAAGATCGTAATTCAACTATACAAAAAAGGATAATAATTTTTTTAAAGTAATGCAACAATATGGCAATTTCGTAATAACAATAAAACTCATGCCTTCTTTCCTTCTTCCAAGATGCAAAAAATAAGAGACATCATCGGCCGCACATAGCATTCTTCTATAAGGAAAAAATACATGTCCAATTGCAATCTTGATAATATCGTTGTGACAAAACTTTACCAACCTTTTTTTTTATTATTAAAAAAAAGACAATGTAAAAGTTTGAAAGTCAATACCAATATTTGCATACGTACGTCCCACACTTTTTGATAATACAACAGTCTACAGTCTACAGTCTACAGTCTACTTGCTTCTCGTGGTTCAAGGGGCGTATTATTCAAATCCAAAGCACATATCATTTTGCATCAAGTGCTTGTGTTTATTTTTTTGGAGTGTAATTTGAGTATAATTTTTGAGTTGAATTTGAGTTATAACTTGAGTTGAAGTTAGAACTTGAATAAAGTTAAGTAAAATTGAGTGAAGTTAAAACTTAAAAGAACGTGAACTTGATAAAGTTAAAACTTGAGTTGTCTTTTTTTGAGTTTTATGTGTAAAAGAACATGCCCTGAGTTGCTTACCTCTCTAGGTTGTCTGTATTAGATTTATAATAATATTTATGATAATAACAATATCACTTCATAGTTCATACACCACCACATGAAGGTCTAGTCCAACTACTTATTTTATTTTATTTTGTTTTTTATATTCTTTTAATTTGATGCCCTGTGGTTTGACACCTGATGAAATTTGGAATTTTTAAGAACATAAGTTCTCATCTTAAATTCAACATATTAATAAGTAGAGTAAGTTAATATTCTTATAAGTTGGTGTTCATTGCACTAAAGAGTATTTGTTCCCTCCTACTTATAACAATACTTTGAGACAATAGTAATTTGCCTTCCATCATCTGTTTGCCCAAATGCCGAATTTTTCTTTGTTTCCCAATTGGCAGGCCGAGAAGTAATTTATATCGGTAATTTTGATAAATACTCTTTAAAAGTGTACGAATCAGGATTTTTATATTTTATTATTGATTCATAACATTTTTATTCAAATAATTACATTAAGAAAATGATATTTATCGAGAGTAATGAGTAAAAATTCAGACTCATACATTTTTAAGAGTAAATTCTTCCATTTATCTCTAATTATATTGCACTTTCATTTTAGAAAAACATTTGGTTGCAAAATTGTGTGGTAGATAATTTTATTTTATTTTTTTTTTTGACAAAAATAAACTTTTGTACATATAGTCAATGTTTATAAGCTAATGTTTAATATTTAACATACACTATATATGTTGGTATATCTAATGGCTCAAGCCGGGTTATCTGCTTTTGTAAAACGTAATGATTACAACGGACTTGGTGCTTTCCGAGACAAAAGCCACTCGTATAACAACTGGACCACGGCTGTCGCTTTGGTTGCATCATGTTGCTATACGTCCAAATCATTTTATAAAGCGGCAACACTCTTCGTTTCTCTCGAGATAAGGTTTTGATAAGTTTGGATCAGTAATGTTGCATTGAATAATACACAGATATTTCATATATAGTATGATAAATTTATATACCAAATAAAAATATTCTACCTTACACATAAAATTATTTAGACACACTACCCTTCTATCCTTGTAACTCCGGTCAGTATTATTAACGTTAGTCAAGTGGCAGCGTTCATATGGACCCCAAACTGAACAGTGCAGATTCGTCCTGTTTCAAAGCTTCTGTGGTGTTTGTGTCAAATCCTTTTCAAATCTGTAGCTATATATATATATATATATGTGCGACTTCTCTTCTTGAAATATCTATATATATATATATATATATATATATATATATAGGTCCTACATGACAACCCATGACCTTGAAAAACCAAAGATTATCGCAGATTTTGCTGACCCTCGAAAACCAACTTCACCGAAAATTTGTTAGGAAACAAAAGCTATTGCTGGTGGAGCATCAATGTTGAATTAATGTGTTGTCACACGCATGGTAATAAAACAGAATTCTTATGTGATAAAAGGGAGGAGCAAATTATCGATGACATGTGTGGTGACAAATGGTATTTTTCTTGCTGGCAAACTTTTAAAAGGTTTGTTTGATTTTCATTTTCGAGACAACATTTAATAATTATGAGAACATCTACTCCATTCATTTTTCCCGCATATAACTTATAGAAGCGTTCTGTTACAGCTGTCAAGAGATTAAAAAAAAAAAAAAAAGGTGCAATTCCTCGGCCACATTAGCATTTTGAACATAATGCAGTCAATGCAACATTTTGCTGCATGCTTTTGTATGGTTAATGAAGTTATTTTAACTTTGTAAAAGAGAAAAAAAAAAAAAGGAAAAAAAATAAAAAATGTTTTGTTCGGTCAAAGTTGTGAAGTGATTGGTGGACCCTTATTGACTTGTGATAAATTGGTACGGGCCTTAGTGCATGGATATTTGTTAGGTGTTGCTTTTTGACGTGAATTTCACTAGTTGAGTACGTTTTTTTTTTTTTTTTTTTTATATATATATATATATATATATATATTAAGGTGAGAGATTTAAATTCTACATTTTTTCTGTAGAGTCATGTGTGCATCTACTAGAGCCGTTTGTACTTTGTAATGATTTTAATAACAATTGATGTGTAAAATTTTAACGAGGTGTCAAGATAGTGAAAAAAAAAAAACCAAAGATTGGAATAACAAAATGAGGATAACAAATTTAGACTCTGTAATCACCGTACTTTCTTCCTAAATAGAAATATTAACAAGTACATGTACTAGCACAAATATAATTAATGTCTCGTTCATTTTATCAATTTGAGTTTAAAATTTGAGTTTTGTTATAATAAAAGATTATTAAAAACAGTCACATTTAATTTTTTTACTACAGTGAAAAATTTTCACATAAAATTACATATTAACTTGAATCAGTAAACTAAACGGACTCTAAATTTTCATCTAATTTTGTATTATTCTAATTTACAGATTTTATATTTAAAAACCAACTAATTTATCTTATGGGTGCATAACCAAGGGATTATGTTGGTAGTAAAATCATCGTCACGTTTTTATAAATGGGTTTGGTTACTAACTAATGAGGTTTATGATCAGTTGACATATATTTGTTTAACATATTTGTTTTTCATTTATCTCTTGGCGCATATGATTCGTTACTAGTAATGAAGGCAAAAATCCATTTGAGTTCTGAAGTGTGTCCATACATTTCTGTAATAAAGTAATGGACTGGAATCTGGATAATGGAAAATGGCCAAAAGTTGACTTCTCAGTTTCTTGGTTTGAACTTATTATTCTTTTGCGAATAGGGGAACGTGCAATGAATTATAAAACTCAAATACCACGCTGCACAAGTTGACAAAAGCGCCCAATTAAAATAATAAAGCATTTATTTACTAGGTTTTTTTCTTAATCAGGTTTAGGCACACTAGGGCGGTCTCTCTCTCTCTATATATATATATATATATATATATATATATATATAAAGAACAAAACAAAAAAGTTCTACGATTTTGCAAAATATATGGAGATCTATCTTATCTGATTTCTTAATCTCGGGATTATTTTTGTAGGTCCCGTTAATTTTATCGATTTAAATTTAAAATTTAAATTTTATTATAATAAATTTTTTTTAAAAACAGTCACTATTTAATTTTTTTTTACTATAGTAAATAACTATAATATAAAATCACATTTCAATTTAAATTAAAATTTTAAATCAACGAACTAAATAGGCTCGAAGCATTATGATTTATGTATGCAGTACTTGTTTTAAAAAGTACGAGCTTTCTATTTTTTATCAGTTGTATGTCATGCCATGCCTTTTTTTTTTTTTTTTTTTTTTTTTGAATTTCACTCTGGAAATTCTAGCGAGAAAATGCATGAAAATGAGATTGAACCGTACGTTTTTCTTGTACATATATCCTTTTACGTTCTTTCAAAAATACTATATGTAATTCCAACTAAAATCTTATATATGGTCCTAATAAAAAACTAAAATGCATACCTTGTAAATTGAAATATCATGTCACATCAACTTAACTAGCTAATTAAATATTTTCATTGATATGGTATGATATATATTATTTCTAAAAGTACTGTTCTTCTAGATATATATATATATATATATATATATATATTAAAACACGTGCAATTTGTAGTTACCAACAATCTTCTATTGCATTTTCCTTTAGAGATTTTAACCAAAAAAAATAAGATGGTGTTCTCATTAATAGAATTGTCCCTTCTGGCAATGTTCAAACACACACAAACCCTTTTTTTTTATAGTAAATAACGTGATTATACACTCATAAACCTTTGTTATGGAATTAAAACACATGCTAATATACTGTGATGTGAACCGGCGCTTCGGCTCCCAAAATCTGTCCGCTAAGCAAAACTCGCCTCTTGCTCCTCCGATGCTCCGTTTTCACCACGATTAATTTAGAGGCATCCTTCACATATACCCTGCCCCTAATCACCCACTTAATTAAAACTAGCTGGCACATAGCATGAGATTATCAGTGTACAATTGCCCCTAATCACCCACTTAATTAGAAGACAACATGAGCTGGATGTTCCCTTTGAAATTGCTTTTTCCACCTTTTCTGTTGACTTGCTCCGAAAAGTGTGGCAAATTTAAGGGTAAGAAACAAAAAAGGAGGGGCAAATAAATAAAAGAAAAAAAAAAGGAAGAAGGGCAAGGAATCACAACCCCACACAAGTTAAGGAGCTAGCCCTGGGATTTTAATTAACTTTTACTCACCTAATAATTTATCCAATAAGTACTGTTAATGAAATTCTATCTCTTTTTTTTTTTTTTCAAAGGGAATCAACATAATTCATCAAGTAGGAATAAAAGGTCATTTTGTGGTCTCAAAAGGAGTTCAAAGAGCCCCACCATGTTGGGTCCCTTTCTTCATGTTCTCTAGTGAAAAAGAACAGCTTTTGCATCTAAAAGATAGAGCCACTTCTCTTTTATGAGGGCCCCTCTATATACAAGTCCATACAAGAGTGAAGGAAAAATAATCAAGTGGGGTATTTATAGCTATCTACTAGCTAGAGGGGCCAATTTCATGCCTACTATATAGCTATTCTTTGTTTATATTTATATATATATATATATATATATATATATTTCAATGTGCATATGATTATAGTGGATTGTTTATATAGAAGCTAGATTAGTAGCAATTAGTTTCTTTTACAAGGAAGGAAAAAAAAGGAAAAAAATGAAATGATATTAGATAACCCTAATCTTTAATAATGTGAAGACTAAAGGGCGCATGTATATTTTGGCAGAGTTTTTAATGCATGAGAGGCATAAAAAATTAGGTTGCAAAGTTTGAATTTCTCAACCATTTTTGTGTGTCTATGTATTTGTATATGCTCGGTCCCTAGGTCATGACAGGGTGTCATGCATAAACAAAGTTTTGCCAAAAAACAAAAAAATGGAAAGATGAATGGTTACATTTAGGGCATGCTAGCTAGTTGTCAAAATTGATTGCTTCACTCCATATATATATATATATATAAGTCAAAGGCATTACTAAAGATTGCCGGAAATGAATAAAAGGTATTCATTCCATTTGGTGTGAGGTGGTAAAAGAGAAATTGAAATTCCATAGGGACATGACACTTGAGAAGAGAGGACGCAACGGTGTGTTTTCTTCTCAACTTGCGGCACTAGCACTTAATTAAAATTGGCCACGACCACAAGATAATGCGACAAAGAAAAAAAAGATAAATACCTCTTAAAAAATATATGAGTCAGAATTTCTATCTCTTACTCTTAATTAATAATCTTTTTAATTAAATAACAATACTAACAAAAATGTATTAATCAAGAGTGAAAGGTAAAATTCAAATTCATGTACTCTTAAAGATAAAATTTGTAATTTTCTTTGTTATAAAAGATAATGATCTTTAAACACTACCTAAGTCTTAGGCTGTCCATTAATTATTAATTATTGATTTCGTCCATTTATTTTTATGATATTAGGGATTAGGGATATCACACGTTGTCAAGAAAATCTAACATGTTTTATATTATGTACCTAAGAAAAACTTGATTACTTTTTTAATCTATCCAAGTTATGTTTTGAAATTACATTTATTTGCACCCTCTTTAGAAGAAAGTTCAGATTAATAATAACGCAAAATACTAACTTCAAAATCGTTATTTTCTACAAAAGATATAATAATAATAAAAAAAACAGTTTTTAGTTGAACTTCTAGATTTTTTTAAGCCGGCCTCAATTCAAGAAAAGTAATACTCATAGGCTTTGTTTATGCGTGATTTTGTCATCGCAATAGACTGACCAATTCAAGATAACAACTTGTTCTAGAGATTAAACTTAAAACAACAATCAAGTGACGCAGGCTTAAGCCTGCAGCCTCAACTATTTAAATTTAAAAAATCCAAATCTTTGACTGACGACTGTCGTTAGTCTCTTTCTTTGAACCTCATTGGTGATAAGAGAGTACAATTTCGCAAGACCAACTCCAGAAATATTGGCATTCACTATTATATATAGGCCAAATCACTTGTATATATTTTTTTAAACATGTATATATATATATTTTTTAAATCATGTATATTTCTCTTTAAAATATGTATATATAATATATTTTACTATAAAAAAATGTATACATTTTAAGTGAAAATATACACATTTTAAAAAAAAAAATATACATGTTTTAAAAATAAAAAATATATATTTAAAAAAAAAAACATATACAAGTGTCACTCTAGTTCAATACTGGAGACAATTTCATTATATATATATTTATGGTATGATGTACCGGTAATCCATATTTATGAATATTAAATCTTATAAAATCACATCAAATAATTAAAAAAACAACATAGTTGAAGAATCTACTGCATACTTGACAGTAAAAAACAAGCGCTAGTATTAGTGTTTTCCCCGTCGTACAATAAAATTCTCATTAAAAGAATTGTAAGTTGGTTTTACCATTCTAATCGAGTCCAACGATGCTAAAACCCGACTTGATCAAAATTATGATTAAATATTAGGAACTAAATATAATGGATGAACCTCCCGAACAAGAAAAAGAAAAAAAAAAAAGAAAAAGAAAAAAACCATTGGAGAAAATGTTTGTATATCTAGGGATCGTGAACAGGACAACGACCCTAATTAATTATTATTATTATTGTGTCAAAATATATGAGTAGACCACAGTTTTCAAAAGCTATCACACAAGCAAAGAGATAAGAGTTCTGTTTATCAAACCATATGGGCTGGAGATTATGACAAGACAACAGGAAGTGGATTGGGACAAATATTATAATAATATTAAAATATAGGATTGAAAGTTGAAACTTCGAACGAGATGGAAGTTTAGAAAGTAATATATTATTGATTATTGATATTGATGACATGTATACAAAAATGCTTAATAATTTTTATCTCTTCCTTTCTTTTTCTTTCTCTATTATTTCTTTATTTATTTTTTTAATATTTCCCTCAATTGCTTGTCAAACCTTCCAATTTAACGAAATTAGAACAAGGGTACGCTTAAGCTTCTAGATAGAGACAATGATTTTATTTTTTTTATGAAAATAAAAATAAAAATAAAAAACGTGTTCAATCTTAAACATAAATCATTTTTAAAAATGCGTTTAGTAGTTTTATTAAGAGATTATTTTTAGTATAAAAAAATCTATTAACGTCTCTCTTTACTTGAGAGAGGAGAAAACAAAAATAAAAAATGAAAAACGACTAAAAATTATTTTTTATTTCTCTCTTATTTTACACTAAACTAAAAAATTATTTATTTCTGTTTTTTGTTATTGTGTCAAACGTCATTTTAAAAACGTTTTCATTTTATCTTTCTTGAAAAATGTAAAAAACAAAAACTTAATCAATTCTAAACATAACCAATAAGTCCATGATCCGCATTTGCAGTTTCATAATTTATTTTTATTTTTATTTTTAATTTACTACCTCGTTTGGGAAATTTTATATACAATAGCATATCAATGTATTATGCACTTTTCAATCTTGAACTAATTCTCTATTGTTTGCAAATTGCATCCAATGGACCAATGCTCCAAAGTCCCGATCCACGTGCTTCAAAGTTAGAATCAAATAAGAACGCTAGCTAAGCCAGAATCGGTCAAAGGGAAGAACAAAGCAAAACGACAATGGGACCTATTATCAAAACAAAATTAGTTTTGTTTGCAGCCCCATAGCTCTTAATTTCTCCATGCACATTTCATCAAACTAACGCATTAGCAAAACGAAAAAGAAGCCATGAATTCCTACCAAACAATATTAACTCAACAGAGATAGATTTCAACGGGAAAAAAAAATGGAGAAAACTCATTTTCAACGAACCAAACAGAATATATAAATTTAAGTAATTACTTCACCTAGCTTGAAAGTTGAAACTTGAAGATCACGAAATGTCCCATTACTGTTTCACTCTGCTACTTGCGCCGTCCGTCTACCGAACCCGATTTGAAAAGACGACGGAACATGACTAAAAACGGCACCAAGTGAAGAAGCGACAATGACGTTATCCCAAGACAAACGACATTGGCGGGAATAAGAGGACGGCATTTCCTAAAAAACGACATGAAGCTGAGAAACGACAGAAACTAAAGAACGGCAATAGTGATAGCGTAAGAAGAAAAACGTTAGCGTTGACAAACGAAACATACAGTAAACACGACACCAAATAACAAAACGACAGCGTAAGAAGTTAGAAAACAACAACCACCCCATAGACAAAAACGACACCAAGTGGATAAACGACAAAAAACTATAAATCCACGTTAAGCACCGAAACGACAGTAACCAAATCGAATATAGCATAAGAAAGCAACATTGACTGGAACGCGGCAATAGTATCGCTGAAAAAAATTGACGTAAAAACAATACGAGCTAAGATATAGGCAATAACCCACAGAACGACATTGACTTTAAAAGACATCAAGAAACGACAGGAAACAAAATAAAAGAATAGCCTGACAACACGACACTGGCAGTTTAAAAAAAAAAAAGAAGTAAAAAACGATAACGGATAAATGGCAGTAACATCTAAAACGATTTTCAAAAGAAAAAAGACATCAACATATTTGGGAGACGTTTAATTTATGGATTAGAATTATGAGATTATAATCATTTTTAATTTACGTGTATTTTTTATGAGAAAAAATACTGTAATGAACTATAAATCATAATTTAAATCATAGTATGAATTTTCTTACTAAACGCATTCTTAATTAATAAAGGAACAATAGCCGAGAAAACGACATTCTTTATAGGGAAATGATAAAGAACCTACAAGAACAAGTTGACGATGAAACAGAAATTTGTCTTTTCCAAAAATTAGCGTAACTAGCCATAGATGTTTAACAGAATTTCTAATCATCTTCAGGAAAAGGAAAAGAAGAAAAAAGAACAAAAATCAACTACAAAAAACAGAAGAATTCATACTTTTTAATGTAATAAAAAATCGGATTAACCCTCATCAGGTAAACTGAAGATTATAGTAATGAAAGGAATGACAGGACAAAACTATGGATAATAGGACAAAACTATGGACAAAAATTACAAAGGGCTTCTGGAAGTTAAAGTGTCTGCTATTTCTTCCCTTTCACATATGTAAGTACAAAAAAATTCCCACAACTCAGAGTACCAAAAATCATATTGGGTCAGTGTTAATTTAACCAGCTATACATCATGGTTAATCGTCATCTGACAAATATACTACTTCAGTCGGTGCACATGTACCAACCGGGTTAACCGATGCAATACTTGCCTTCACTACTTGGCAAATTTGTAGCTTCCCTAACAAAAGGTACATTAGCTGCATTAAAGCTACGAGGTGAATAAGAGGGCGGTGACAGATGCACTTGTATAGTAGGCTCAGAGACCATTGCTTCATCATCAGATTAGTAGGATAGTGCAGGTTCAACTGTTTGGGATTCAAAAGCAACATAAGTCCTCAAGTTAGGAAAATGCATTCTTGATGCACCAATTGGTTGATTTGAGGAAGAAGCTGAAGATTGTAAAACATATTGGTTTAACACGAGAGTAGGGTTTAGAACTTCTGTGGCCGTAATAAAGGTACAAACTTCACTACTTGGCAATTTTGTAATTTCCCCAACAAAAGGTACATCAACTGCATTAAAGCTACGAGGTGAATAAGAGGGCGATAACAGATGCACTTGCATAGTAGGCTCAGAGACCATTGCTTCATCGTCAGATTGGTAAGAGAGTGCTTGTTCAACTGTTTGGGATTCAAAAGCAACATAAGTCCTCAAGTTAGGAAAACGCATTCCCGATGCACCAATGGGTTGATTTGAGGAAGAAGTTGAAGGTTGCAAAACAAATTGGTTTAACATGAGAGGAGGGTTCATAACAAGTTATGTGGCTGTAATAAAGGTACAACCTTCACTACTTGGCAAATTTGTAACTTCCTCAACAAAAGGTACATCAACTACATTAAAGCTACAAGGTGAATAAAAGGGCGGTGACAAATGCACTTGCATAGCAGGCTCAAAGACCATTGCTTCATCGTCAAATTGGTAGGACAGTGCATGTTCAACTATTTGGAATTCAAAAGCAATAGAAGTCCTCAAGTTAGGAAAGTGCATTCCTAATGCACTAATGGGTTGATTTGAGGAAGAAGTTGAAGGTTGTAAAACAGATTGGTTTAACACGAGAGGAGGGTTCAGAACAAGTTCTGTGGCCATAATAAAGGTACAACCTTCACTACTTGGCAAATTTGCAACTTCCCCAACAAAAGGTACATCAGCTACATTAAAACTACGAGGTGAATAAGAGGGCGGTGACAAATGCACTTGCATAGCAGGCTCAGAGACCATTACTTCATCGTCAGATTGGTAGGACAGTGCAAGTTCAACTGTTTGGGATTCAAAAGCAACAGAAGTCCTCAAGTTAGGAAAATGCATTCTCGATGCACCAATGGGTTGATTTGAGGAAGAAGTTGAAGGTTGTAAACAGATTAGTTTAACACGAGAGGAGTGTTCAGAATAATTTCTGTGATCGGATTAAAGGTACAACCTTCACTACTTGGCAAATTTGCAACTTCCTCAACAAAAAGTACATCAGCTGCATTAAAGCTACGAGGTGAATAAGAGGGCGGTGACAGATGCACTTGCATAGCAGGCTCAGAGACCATTGCTTCATGGTATAGTGCATGTTCAACTGTTTGGGACACTGAATATATAACTGCAGTCGCATTCTGCTCATAACAAGGTGGGACATCTCCAAGTTACATTCCACAAGATATAGATGATAGAGTACATTCATTTCTGTGTGCCTGTAAAATTAAAGATCAGTAACCGACTGTTAAAACACTTCTTCCAATTCTTAAGTGCATTTCATTCACATGATGTAATAAAGAGAAGATAGAAAAGATGTATCGAGTATCAACAAAAAAAATATCAGACAAATGCCATCAAAAGCATGACATAGGAGGTCCTCACAGCATAATGACATAACGACAATAGTATATGAATAGTAATAGTACCTGATTAGCTGACATTGGATCACCATCAATCATGGCTATGGCAGGATGCACACTAGGTGGGTTCTCCTTAGACAACTCCTCAAGCGGACGCATAACTTCAGTTGCATTCTGCTCATCACGAGGTGGGACATCTCCAAGTTGCATTCCACAGGATACAGATAGTAGAGTACATTAATCTTCGCGTGCCTGTAAAATTAAATATCACTAACTAACTGTTGAAAACACTTCTTCCAATTCTTAAGCCCATTTCATTCAGAGGATGTAATACAAAGAAAATATAGAAGATGTATCGAGAGTCAACAAAATAATATCACAGACAAATGCCATAAAAAATAGGGCATATGAGGTCCTCACAGCACAATGACATAACGACAATAGTATATGAACAGTAATAGACTTGATTAGCTGACATGGGATCACCATCAATCATGGCTATTGCGGGATGCACACTAGGTAAGTTCCCCAAAGACAACTCTTAAAGCGGAGAGTTCTGATCAAAACCGTTATCCACTATATCCTGGTGGTTCATGCCAGTAATCTTATTTGATGCCACAGTCTGTGTTTCATTATTCTCTATGTTGGTTTGACTAACTTCCACTGCAACATAAGAAGCTTCAGGCACTAATGTATTTTCTCCACCTGGAACGTTTAATGTGGCTATGTTTGGGATTTGTTCTGCAAGTGACATTTGAGTGACAGAACTAACGCTGTCACCATCACCAGAACTTACATTCTCAGGTACTCTTGGCTGCATCTTATTAATTGCGACACTTACGGCAGTTGCAAAAGGGAAAAATTTGAGGGTTAATTTGCTAAACCATGATAAGTTCAGGGTAATTGTGTTAAAACCCTTTTCTTTTATTTGAGATAATTTTTATAATAGAAACAATTATCTTTAGTCTACAGATAATGCTATAGGACACTAACAGTACTATCACCATCTAATAAAAAATGAATCTCATAATGTGAAACTCATAAATAGAGCCCACATAGTATTTAACACCGATTGTGTCCTTTAATATTTTTCTTATTCTACAGATGTTTAGGGGGTTGTTCTTTTGGAGCAAAACTCAGAAAAAATTTAAACTCGAGTTACAATTTTATTCAAGTTCATGTTCTTTTGTAAAATTTGAATTTGAACTCGAGTTTGAACTCAAATTTGAACTCGAATTTGAACTCGAGTTTGGGGCTAAACTCGAGTTCAAGTTTTCCCTTTAATTCGAGTTCAGAAACTCAAACTCAAATTAATGAATAATATTTTTTCTATTCTTAAAAATGCCATAACTTTTTCGTTTTAATTCTGATTGAAATGATTTTTTTTCTATGCATACACAACGAAAAGACGAATAAAACCCCACCTATAACCCTATTAAAATTTTTCATCGCCATTGAGTTTTTATTAAAATACTATCTAAATACAAATTTAAGTTTTGACCCACCTAAACACAAACTTAAAAAAATTCTCAATTCAAATCATAACTCAAATGTGCACATCTAAACACAAACTCAAGTTACAACTTCAGCTCAAATTATAACTCAAACTCAACTCAAAATCATCACTCAAATCATCATAACTCAAAAATGCAAAAGAGCAACTCCTAGTGATGATGTTTGGTTGGTGTGAGGCTAATTCCCCATCCCTCTGTGGGGCCCACTCCCCCTGCGTGTTGCGGAGTTGTGGATCCACGGACGTGCTTAACTATGATCAAATATATTTTTGTTTGAATGGATGACATGGTGTAATAAGCAAAAGCACATTCTTCCAATAATTAGAGCTCTTGCTATTGGCAATAACGTTTTTTATATGATATACATTACACAATTTTATGAGAGCCTTGTGGAAGAACTGTTTCTATTTTGGCCAAGTAGTCTCTCTCAAAAGTAAAGAGGAAAAATATTAGTATAAGAATAGGTATGCAACTCTCATGCACCATAAAAGATAGAAAGGGGGTCATTGGTTCTGTTTTAATGGAAACCGTGATCATTGTATTCCAAGTACAAATTATGGCTTTCTTAACAATAAAGTAATGGTCGTTAATTAAATACATTAAGAACACATCGAGGAGCTCAAAATATTTTCTTGTTTCACAAAATTGAATCATCGTGCAATGCCATGAGTGACCGTCATCTGCCGGCCACATGTCACCTAGCCTTTGGATTATATGAAGATCCAATGGCCACAATGTACGTAGGGTCCGTTTAATTTGTTAACTTAAGTTTAGATGTGATTTTATGTGAGAATTTTTTTATTATAGTAAAAAAATTAAATATGACTATTCTTAAGAGCTTATTACTGTAACAAAATTTAAATTTTAAACTCAAATGAATAAAATGAACGTGTCTTTACAACAAATATCTCCAGCTTGATTATAATTTTTTTTTTTTCAACACGTCCAACATAGCAAGCCTTATCTATTTAAAGACCTAGCACTCTATGTAGTTGAACCAATCATCGTCCTCCAAAAACAAAAAAACTTTCTTGTTCCCTTCTTCCTTGCTACATAGATCACGCAAACCAAAGCAAAATACCAATAAAAATCATGGCAGTTTCAGGAAAGAATGGAAATATTGTAGATCATGTGATGTTAGAAAAGTCGCGCACTCCTACTTATGACCCGTTGAACTGGTCCTTTATGGCCGAGGGTTTAAAGGGAAGCCATTTTGAGGAAGTAAAGCGGATGGTGAGGGACTACCGTAAGCCGGTGGTCCAGCTAGGTGGCCAGATGCTGACCATAGCTCAGGTGGCGGCGGTGTCCTACGGCGGAGCAACGGTAGAGCTGGCGGAGTCGGCGAGGGCCGCCGTGAAGGCCAGCAGTGATTGGGTGATGGAGAGCTTGGAAAGAGGTATAGACACATATGGAATCACAACTGGGTTCGGTGCAACCTCACACAAGAGAACCAACCAAGGCGCTGCCCTGCAAAAGGAGCTCATTAGGTGATGATCACTAACTTAATTAAGTTATATATGTTAGGCAAATATATAGCATATTACTTTCGATGTGACTTGAAATAGACTGTGGTGGTAACTTGTAAGTACCTAAAAAAAAAAAACAAAGGGACTATGAGGTTTCTTTTATAGAGCTGATTGACAGGAGGTTTTTCTTTCAGCTTTTCTCAATTTTGTGTGCACATTTTGAGAGTCAATTTCTCATATATCTGCTGTACATCACTTTGAGCATATAAATATATATTATTTTGATCTTTTTACAAAAAAAAAAAAAAAAAAAAAAAAAAAAAAAAAAAAAAAACATAAATTCATATTGACTCATCACTAATACGAAATAAGTACCACTCAAAAATCAAGCTGAAGATGATTTACCAACCATTTTTCCAACCATATATATGTTTTAGCATTGTTTTACTGCATCTTTATGTATTGTATGTTACCAATATCGAGGAAACATTTTAGAGTTGGTATTTAAATATATTATCTTTAAGATAATTTAAATCTAATTTAGACATAAAACTATTAATTATGATCCCTCAAAAAAATAATAATACTAATAAGGATGAAAAAGCTAGATTTTACCCCAACCTAATCCACAAGAGCAAATGTGCAGTATACTGGGTCACGAGCACAAAAGAGTCAACACCGAGCACATATGCTACGCATCCCCGTGCATGCGGTGGTTCTCATGCATGCATCGTTGCGGTCATATAAAAAGTAAACCTCACTTACTTTTTATTTTATTTTTATTTTTTTTACATAAATAACTTTTACAAGATACAAGTTACTATCAATATTATAGACACACTCATCTTTTTGAACCAAACCTAATACATTACGATCAGTGACGGATTCTTAGATTTATTGGGGTAGGGAGACTTGAAATTTTTTCAATTAGTTAATAATACAATAAAAATAAAACCTATAATGATATTTATGACTTACTAATGATTATTTGGATACTCTTATCATTATTTAAAATACCCTTTCCAAAATTATAGTCCATATACTAATTATAATATTAATTTCGTGGAGACTTAAGCAAATGTTTAATAATAATATTTAAATATAATTGTACAAATTACGAAAGAAAAAGAATTTAAAATATTAAACATACACGTAAGAAATAAGTATAAATGAATATTTCTACATCTCATTTTGACATTTATTACTTGTTGAAACTTATCAACTAATTTAGAAAGAAATACCTACTTGGAGAAATGTAAAGATATAAGAGAGAAACTGTGTTTTTTAGAAAATTAAGGCTTTGAGTAGAAAAATACAAGATGACTGGTAAATTTAAATTGAAAATAAAATACAAAAATTAGCAACTGTAAACAAAAAAATTTGAAATAATAAAACTTGAGACTTGAGAGGACACATGAGAACATTCTGAAAATATGGAGGCTACATTTTTAGGAAAATAAATAAATAAATAAGCGAAGGCACTTAGGAAGAAACATGTGAAAATTCTACACTTATAAACATGTCTTTTCGTTTCTTTTTAAAATGTGAGTGCTGACACGTGCTCCTAACTGAGTATTATCTAGGTACACCACATATCAGGCCTCGTTTATTTCACCGATTCGAGTTTTATTACAGTAAAACGTTCTCAGAAACAGTCACATCTAACTTTTTTATTACAGTAAAAAACTCTCACATAAAATCACATCTCAACTCGAATTACAAACTCAAATCAACGAACTAAATGGGCCCTGAGTATAATAGATAATAATCGAGTATATAAATACACAAACACATATTTACATCTAACATCTTTTGGGCCAAAAAAAAAAGATCATTTAAGGTATGTCCATTGTGTTTGATCACAGATTCTTAAACGCTGGAATATTTGGCAATGAAACGAAAGGAACGAGTGATCACACACTTCCACGTACAGCAACAAGAGCTGCAATGCTGGTGAGGATCAATAGCCTTATTCAGGGCTACTCAGGCATCAGATTTGAGATTCTTGAAGCCATCACGAAGCTTCTCAACCACAACGTCACTCCACTAGTGCCCCTAAGAGGCTCCATCACTGCCTCTGGAGATATTCTCCCTTTTGCATATATTGCAGGACTCTTGACCGGCAGGCCCAATTCCAAAGCCCTTGGGCCCAACTGTGAGCCCATGACCGCTTCTGAGGCCTTCCAATTTGTGGGCATAAATGGTGGCTCTTTCTTTGAGTTGGGCCCCAAAGAAGGCCTGGCATTGGTTAATGGCACAGGAGTTGGTTCCGGGTTTGCTTCAATTGTTCTATTTGAAGCCAATGTCTTAGCTCTAATGTCACAAGTTTTGAGTGCAATTTTTGCTGAGGTTATGCATGCAAAGATAGAGTTCATTGACCATTTGACGCACAAATTGAAGCACCATCCTGGCCAGATTGAAGCTGCTGCAGTAATGGAGCACATTTTAAGTGGAAGTTCTTATATGGAAGAGGCGAAAAGAGTTCATGAAACGGATGCTCTACGAAAGCTTAAGCAAGACAGATATGCTCTTCGATCTTCACCTCAATGGTTGGGACCTCAAATTGAAGTCATTAGATTCTCAACAAAATGTGTTGAGCGTGAGATCAACTCTGTCAATGACAATCCCTTGATCGACGTCTCGAGAAACAAGGCCTTGCATTGTGGAAATTTCCAAGGGACCCCTATTGGTGTCTCTATGGACAACACGAGATTAGCCCTGGCCTCTATTGGGAAACTCATGTTTGCCCAATTGTCTGAGCTTGTCAACGACATCTACAATAATGGGTTGCCTTCAAATCTCTCCGGGGGCAGGAACCCGAGCTTGGATTATGGATTTAAAGGCGCGGAGATAGCGATGGCAGCTTATTGTTCCGAGCTTCAGTTTCTTGCCAACCCGGTTACCAATCATGTGCAAAGTACTGAGCAACACAACCAAGATGTGAACTCATTAGGACTAATATCTTCAAGAAAAACGGCTGAAGCAGTTGAGATCTTGATGCTCATGTTGTCGACGTACTTGGTTGCTCTATGCCAAGCAATAGACTTGAGGCATTTAGAGGAGAACTTGAAGAGAACAGTTAAGAAAACAGTTAGTCTAGTGGCTAAGAAGGTCCTAACCGTGGGGGTCGATTTGGTGCCACACTCTTCAAGATTTTGTGAAAAGGAGTTGCTTGAAGTGGTTGACCGCGAGCATGTTTTTGCCTACATCGATGATCCTTGTAGCGCAACGTATCCTCTAATGCAAAAGCTGAGGCAAGTCCTGGTCGACCATGCATTAGAAAAAAAAGATGACCTGAATGAAAACGCTTCAATCTTTCTAAAGATTGGCAGTTTTGAGGAGGAATTGAAGACCCTTTTGCCTAAAGAAGTTGAGTCTGCAAGGAATGCCTTTGAGACTGAAAGTTCCGCCATTTCCAACAGGATCAAAGAGTGCAGGTCTTATCCATTGTATAGGTTTGTGAGGGAAGAGTTGGGAACTGAATTCTTGACTGGAGAGACGACGAAGTCTCCAGGAGAAGAATTTGATAAGGTGTTCTCAGCAATTTGTGACGGAAAAATAATTGAACCATTGTTGGAGTGCCTTAAGGAATGGGATGGCACTCCCCTTCCCATATGCTAAGACTAAAGTGCATGCTGCGTAATGATGGAGCCAAGAATGTTTCTCACGAATTAATAACTATAATAACAGTTTGATTACATGTATAATAATTCTGCCCAGTGAACACGTACTGTGTTTCTTCTTAGGCAAGGTTTTCTTTTCTTTTTTTCTTTTTCCTTTGAAAAAAAGGTTGTCTTGCTACATTTTTTCGTTACGGCTTTAAACAACTAGCAAATTGTAGCTGCCAATCAAAATATGAAGCATATAGTTGAAAACAGAATACAATCAAATCCAAAATGTCGGCACGCAAAAATTGAAATCAATCATATATGGAATTCAAGAGAAACTGCCAAGCATAATATTGATCAAAATTTTCAGTCATTAAATATAAACGTATTTTGTATATATAACCATCTTCACCGAATCATAGTACTGTTTTTTTATTATTATTTATTATTTTTTATTTATAAATGAATATCATCAAACTCCTTCTTTTTACCTCCTGCTTACTTACGGAGAATTTGAGCGATAATCTCCTTGTCGCACTCAGCTTTTAGATGCAGCTTCTGCTCAAGGAGAGGATAATTTCAACAGAAATGCAACTAACAAAAAGCGATGAAAAGGAATTTCGTAATTTGAAACCACGTATATTTAAAGAAAAGGAGTAGGGAA
The DNA here is from genome assembly GCA_012066045.3 of Morus alba. Taxonomy (NCBI): domain Eukaryota; kingdom Viridiplantae; phylum Streptophyta; class Magnoliopsida; order Rosales; family Moraceae; genus Morus; species Morus alba. The sequence continues at coordinate 16,829,161 of CP050229.2, forward strand.
ATCAAAGGCATAACCAAAGGTTGCCGGAAATGAATAAAGGTATTCCATTTGGTGAGAGATAAACTTTTCAAGTGGATCCCAGTTTTGCAATACAGGTGAAAACGTGGAGCTTTCCTTGGGACGGAATTATGCCGAGTCAAGAAACTCCGGAGCGAATATCGTTTTCCCTTCTTCAAAACTTTACTTCCACGCAAAAGCGAATTTAAATACAGTTCAGTAAAGATTACCGTCAAATTTTTTTTTTAAAAAAATATTACTTTTAAAAAGTTTAAAATTTTACATTTAAACTCTCACTAAAATAATATATTTCATATATGTTTTTACTAAAATAAATATATTTTTTTATATATCCCCATTAAGATAATTTGTTAAAAAAAATTTAGCATACGTCTTCACTGAAATAAAAAGTTGACTCCGCCGCTGTTTCCACATAACTTCTTTATAAGGCATGCACCCTAATTACCTAGCTTTAGCCGACTAATTGATGTTTAGGTAAGATTAAGATCGATCATACATTTATTGATGAACTTTTGATTCCGAAAATAATAACGTACGTAACTAGCAATAGATGTTTAACTGACTTTCTATTCATTTTAGGAAAAATAAAAAGGAAAAGAAGAAAGTCATTCATAATTAAGCTTTTCTTTTGGTAATAGGATCGACGTTTAACATTTTTTAAAGGTTTAAAAAAAAACACTAGACCAGATGTACCCATATAAATGAGCTAGGAAGATAAACAAAGCGCACGTGCAATTTCCAAAGTACCAGATATCTGGTAGTAATTTCGTGTAAAGTTGTAAACCACGTATCTAAAAACCACCGGTTAGTCATAAAGAAATGAAGACTTTTTAGATGTGTTTGAAACTTATTTTAAAATAATTTTATTTTTTATATAAAAATAAAAATAAAATTATTTTTAATCTCAACAGAAATTATTTTTAAAAACGTGTTTGATAATTTTATCAAGAAATTATTTTTAATATAAAAAACACATTAATATCTCTCTTTCTCTCTTTGATTGAGAGAGGAGAAAACGAAAATAAAAAATGAAAAACGATTAAAAGTCGTTTTTATTTTTCTTTAATTTTACACTAAATTAAAAAACTGTTTTCATTTCTCTTTTTTGTTTTTATTGTGCCAAATGTCGTTTTGAAAACTTTTTTATTTTTTCTTTCTCAAAAAACGTAAAAAAATAAAAACGGGATCAATTCTAAACACGATTTATATATTCATGTTCGGATACGAACTGAATAGGTGACATCTTGATCAGTATCACACTAGTATTTGCACTAAAAAAATAAATCTGTTTTTAACAATAGAATAATCGTGTTAGTCTAAAAAGAAAATAAAAAGAGTATCGAATACTGAGTTCAACTCGCAATAAGATAAATAAAATAGTCTAATAATTGGTATATATTTAAATCATTTGCTTTCAATAATGTGTTTTGTCAACCTACAGGGGATGTCTTTTTCTTGACTCGACTGTTATTATGAGTTTATGATTTATGTGGGTTGATGAAAACAAAATATATATATATGAAAAACGAGGGAAGCTTATGATCAGTATTTGCAGTGTCATCAAATTATAATAACTGATCCTTTCCAATATATATATATATATATATATATTATCATTATTTATCAATATTGAAGGACGTCTGAAATATTTTGCGCTAGAATATATATAATTAGCACTGATCAGTTAGGCTACTGTCTCAATTTGCACGTCTTGTATTTTTAGTAGTTAATCCAAAAGAAATGTGCTCTAATTTTGTAAATGGACTAAAACAAAGGAAATTATTCATAAGGAAAAAGTTCATTACATCTCATCATGAATATCAAATTTTCAATTAATAATGTACTAGCTAACATGAAGAATAACGAAGCAGCACATTTGCAGTAATAATTTTTGCTTTTTATATTATTTTTAAGGGATCAGCAAATATATATATATATATATATATATATATATTCTTTTTAGGGAAAAGCCATTAATAGACGTGATTATTTATCAATTAGGAAAAAAAGATAAAATAAAAAACTATGACCTAGGAACTCTCATACATATACTCTCTTATTTCCCTTTTATTTTATTTTTATTTTTTTGGAGATTCTTTCACATTAAAATGTAATAACACAATTGAAGATCTTGTAAAGTTTCCACTTTCCACCAACCGGCCTTGGAGCAGGGAAGAAATCAGCTTTAATTATTCGGTACTATCTAAGATATAAATAGTATTCTTTGAAAAGAAAAGAAAAAAAAAAGGTATTAAAGCACTAGTTTCACTTTCATGAAATACAAAATTGTTTGGCACATTGATTTTTCAGCATTGATTGGGATTTAATCATCATTAGTGATCGAGAAGTTAATGAAATTATGACTAATAACTATTAATTTAATGGTACACATAATTTTGATCCCTAGTTTTCTACAGGCTTAAAAAAAAAAACACTAATGTAACCTACACAAATGAATTTACGTTTCATTCAGGAAAACAGAAATGACGAACATTATATAAATTATTAGCAGTGAATATTATTGTGTTGGAATATATTTTATATAGGCTTCTATAATCATAATAATTTAGTCTATTATGAGCCAAAGCGTGTTATAGATAATATTGTTATTGAAAATTTAATTATACATGTATATGAAATATCAGTTTATTGAGAATTTTATTAACTAGTTTTAAGACTCGTGACTTTATTTCTTATAAGTACTTTGATCAGCCCATTGGGCCAAAGAACTTCTCATGAAGCCTAATAGGCCCAAACTAATTAAGCCCATTATGTTGTTAAGTTAAACACTTTATATATAAATGTTAAGGGCTTTGTATTTGTGTGGTGTGTGTGTGGCCATTTTGGGTGGGGTATTATGTGTGTGTGTGGAGAGACTATTAGAGAGCAGAATGCATTACTCTCAAACTCATTCTATCGGCGATTTTCGATAACTTAACAGCGACGTCAATACTTTCGACAAATAACCCACAAATTTATTGTTTTTGATATGTCTTGGATACTAAATAGGCAGTATTATTTCTAACATATTGAAGATGAAAACATGGATTAATAGCGAGAATATTAAAACCTGTACAATTATCTTAGTGGGGGCAGTAAAATGAAAAATTAAAAAGAAAATGGTTTGTTAGTTAAGGTCCCGTTCATTTCGTTGATTCGAGTTTAGAATTCGAGTTTTGCTACAGTAAAAAGCTGTTGGTTGCCGAATCGAATTCGGCGGCAAAAACGCAGCGGAAAGGCGGATCGTGTATAACAAAAATTTTTATAAAACTTTTGAGATACTCTATAGATTATATTAATTTATGCACCAATAAATTAATCTCATTAATTTATAAGATTCAAGGATCAATCGAAAAAAAAATACCTTGTAGCCAACTCGGATGATATCTTGATTTTCTTTGACCACGAACAGTCCTAGCTCCAAGCTTTTGTGTTTAGAACACCAAAGTCTTCCACGTCAATTCCTTGATTCCACGTAGACGTGTGTGTGGGCACACGTGAGACAAAACGGTTTCTAAAACACTCGAATTTCCACAAACACCAACGCATGCACGATGTGGAATTTTTTTGGAGAAAAATATTTTCTCTCTCTTAGCTATGAGAAATTTCGGCCACACTAGGAAACTAGGGCTGAAAAGTGTTTCAAAAATTGTCTCACAATTTTCCATTTATCTCATATTTAAAGAGAAGAAGTCAAACTTCAAAATAGGATCAAATCCTTATCTCCAATTTTGAATTTGGAACAAAAAATCCCTTCCCCTTATCTCTTTGATGGCCAGCCACCCTAGGGTTTTATCCCTTTGTGTGTGGCACCTAAATAAGATAAGGAAGGAAGATATTTTATCCATTATCCAGTAGTTCAATTTTAATTCAGATTCAAATTCGAATTTAAGTCAAACTTAAATGAATTTGAATTCTAAATTGAACAACTTATCAAATAAGTTTAAATGGATAAATCTAGATATGTTCAAATTCAAATTTAAATAATCTCATTATTTAAATAATAATTAATTCTCAATTAATTATTCTTCGAGTATTTAATTTTTAGAATTCCGTAATTCTAAAATTCCCATTTTGCCCTTTGTGTATGGGTAGAATTACAAGGACGACGGGGACTAATGGACCTATAATTCGAGCTCCAATAAAATTAATAATTAATTAAACACTTTAATTAATTAATTAATTCTATTAATTCCAATAGTTACTCCACTATAAACTTGGAATTGCACTCTCGGAATTATAGACATTAATTACTTCTAAACCGTGAAGTGTCCATTTGATATAGTCATTGCATATAGATCGATCCTCCATAAATAATTCATAATTAGAGTCGGGTAGAATCCGTTAACCTCTCTAATTACATCTTTATCCTTGAGTACCATTGATTCTCTAATGGATAGTGATTCATAAAACACATTCATGAACCGAGCGCTCTTACTAATCCAAGTACCGAATCAACACTCAAGAGAATTATTTATCCGCTTCTTTCTCAAGAAGGAATGGATTCCATCTCGTATAATAACATTCTCGACTACCTATTTCATTATGTCTCCAAAATACAAGGAATAGGATTCAGGGGTCTCGGAACGTGCATCGAGTAAATCAAAAGACATAAATCCATAAATAGGAGTTTGTTAAGAACTCGGGATTAAGATCATTTCAGTATATGACCATCGGTAGACTCAATTAGAATTTCTATGCTTAACGGAAATTATTAGAAATTCATATTGTGTTCAAGGTCCATGTTCCACATAATCTCATTATGCGAAATACACTCATTCAATATCTCGCCATATTAACGGTCACGGATAACACCGTTCCATTCTAAATGGGAATGACATGTATTAATAATGTTTTAATTAAAGATTCGAACTTTAATTAAATTCATTATGAACGATTATTTTTGATTATTATCCTTAAACATTATCCTCTTGTATATAACACTTATATACCATGTTTAAGGTTACATAAATAATCAAGGAATTTTATTTGATATTCATAAAATATTCATAAATATATGCACATAAAATGATGAATAAACTATTTTATTAAATAAATAATAAATATCCTTTTACATTTCATGCTTTCAGGACACTATTCCCAACAAAAGCTCTCACAAACAGTCACATCTAACTTTTTTACTACAGTAAAAAGCTCTCATATAAAATCACATCTCAACTCGAATTAAAAACTCGAATCAACGAACTAAACGAGTCATAAGATTGTTTGGTCTAGTAGCAACCTATCCCCGTGTCCCATCTGTCGGGGTTTGTAGGGCTTAGAGAAGATGGTGCGAAACGGAGTTGCTTGAAGTGGTTGACCGTGAGCATGTTTTTGCCTACATTGATGATCCTTGTAGCACAAGGTATCCTCTCAAGGTAAGGCAAGTCTTAGTAGACCATGCATTAGCAAAAAAAAAAATGATGATTTGAATGAAAACGCTTCGAAGTTTGATTTTTCTAAAGATAGACAATTTTAAAAAGGAATTGAAGACCTTTTTGCCTAAAAAGTTGAGTCTACAAGGATTGCCTTTGAGAGTGAAAATTATGCCATTATGATCTTTGTAGCACAAGGTATCATCTCATGCAAAAGGTAAAGCAAGTCCTAGTAGACCGTGCATTAGCTAAAAAAAAATGATGACTTGAACGAAAACGCTTCGATCTTTCTAAAGAGAGACAATTTTAAAGAGGAACTGAAAATCTTTTTGCCCAAAAAGTTGAGTCTACAAAGATTGTCTTTAAGAGTAGAAGTTCCACCATTTTGAACAGGATCAAAGAGTGCAAGTCTTATCCATTATATAGGTTTGTGAGAGAAGAGTTGGGGATTGAATTCTTAACTGGAGAGACGTCGAAATCTCCGGGGGGAAGAATTTGATAAGGCCTTCTCTGCAATTTGTGAGGGGAAAATAATCGAACCATTGTTGGAGTGTCTTAAGGAATGGGATGGCACTCCTCTTCCCATATGCCAAGAGTAAAGCGCATGCTTCACAGTGACGAAACCAGGGATTTTTCTCAAGAATTAATAACTATAATAAAAGCTTAATTAAATGTGTAATAATTATGCCCGATGAACGCGGATCGTGCTTCGCCTTGGTCAAGGTTGTCTTGTTACATGTTTCGTCATGGTTTTAAATAACTGATATTGAGCTCATTTTTAATCAATTCCAACACATTGGTTGGCTCTCTATCTTCTTCCATTTCTTCTTCTTCTTATTTCACAACAATTTCATAATAGAACGCACAGAAGCGGTCTCTACAATCTAACTCCTCTTTTTAGTATGCAAATTGACTATTATATTGGGAATCCATATAAATCTTTTATCAAAGGATTTTAAGTACTTCTTCCACTTTTTGTGTTTGTGTGTGTGTTTCCTACAAATAACTTAATATATACTTTCCTTGCATGCAATAATGATACCATTGTACACAGTTACGGATGACCATTTGCCTCACCATGGCTCTGAATGGATTTTTCCCCACCATACACCGGTCCAAGATTGGCATAAGAAAACCTCGACTATTATTAATTGGGAATGAGGCTGGATGATATCAGACACAGGTCTAGAACCACCCCGATTATATATGATTAAAAAAATGTATAGATTAAAATAAAAATAAAAATGTATGCTGTGTATTAAGTAATTTAGATAATCTATCTTAAATGTTTATTTTATCTAGTATAAAATTTCATTAAACATCTAAAATTTTATGAATTAAACGGAATATAATTGGTGTCTCGCTAGCCTGTCAAGGAATCCCCAACCTTGCAGAGATGATATTACTGTAAGATGTTGTGATTGAAAATAGTATTTGAAAAACCGATCTATCCCCATATAGATATTTGTTCACTGAATCCGCAAATCTAATCAATCTGCCGAACCTATATTAACTCACATGGGTTGGGGTGAGTTGGGAGGAATTTTGATTTGGTACAGGTTAAATTAAATCTCATTCCTTTTGAGTTGGTTTACAATTTGAGCATTTCCGAGTTGGCAAGGAGTTGTAGATGTTGAACTACTATAAAACAAAGTTAATGGATGATAAGACTTTTTCATTTTCATTGAAATTTTGTTGTTATGATGTACTGAAATGTCAAATAGTAAGGATCCTGATTGCAATTCGCTTGAATTTAAACTCGAATTAAATCAACTAAAAAATATGAATATTCTTGACAAATACCCCACGAAAACACAAATTAAATTTTTTACTCTTTATTCTTGATTCATAACTTTTTTAATCAAATAATTACACTAATAAAAAAATATTTATTAAGAATTAAAGAATAAAAACACAAACTCAAGCACATAAATGCTGCAATTTTCTCAAAAGGATATAGAAACCATACTTTTTAATCTTAGCAGTAATCAGATTAGCCCTCATCACGTAAACTGAAGATTATAATAATGAAAGAATTAAGACACAACTATGGACAATATCAATAAACTTCTTTATACATAAGACAATATTTTGATAATGTAAAATTACGAAGGGCTTGTGGAAGTGAAGGGTCTGCTATTTCATCCCTTCACCTAGGACCTCATGTACAAAAAAAATTCCCACAACCCAGAGTACCGAAAACCATGTTGGATCAGTGTTAATTTAACCAGCTCGACATCATGGTTAGTCGTCATCTGACAAATATACTACTTCAGTCTGTGCACTTGTACCAACTGGGTTAACCGATGCACTACTTGCGGTAAAGTCGGTGGTATTTAACTGGCCAGTGTTTGGAAGCCAACCTCCAAGTGATGGTGAAGCTGCAGATGGGCGGTCAACATTCCTAAGTAACTCCAGAGCAGATAATATGTTGGGAAGAGCAGGCAAACCTCTGGAAGTTTCAGGAGGAAGGGTGGCATCACAGGAACCAGACTGATTTGTGGAAGATGGCAATCGAGGTGTTAAACATGGAAGTGCGTTTGACTGTGCGGCAGGGGCATTTGTGGGTGGCGGAGTCGACATTCTTTGGGGGTGAGGAAGAAGACTGGTTGCGGTTGCTGAACTGCGGAGATGAGGAGGGCAGGAACGAATTTCGGCACTACCTTGTAGGTTTCCATTGGAATAGGAGAGAGAGCTGATCTGAGGGGGTCTTGCTATAGCACTAGGAAAGAGGGCAGACGGAGTGCTAGCCCCTTGCACTGGAGGTGTACTGTGTGGGCTGATTACTGGTGCAGGTAGCGTTGTCTGCAGCTCAGGAGCTAAAGTCTGCAGGCTAGTAGCAGCGGTGCTGGCCGCAGATGAATTGGCAACTAGCAAAGGCCTTAGTGCATTTTGTTGCATTGATAGCTGAATCTGCTGCTGCATGTAACTAGCATTTATATCTGCCAATCAAAATATCAATTAGCATCATATAGTTGAAGACAGATATAATACAAACAAATCCAAAATGTAGGCATATGCAAAACTTGAAATATTGCATGCAAGCATATATGGAATTCAAGAGAAAGTGCCAAGGACAATATTGGTCAAATTTTTTAGCCATGAAGATAAAAGTAATTTGCATATATAACCATCTTCACCGTAATCATAGTACTTTTTTTTAGTTTTTTAGTTTTTGGTTTATTTATTTTGTGTGTGTGTGTGTGTGTGTGATGAGGAGATCATAGGTTTGAAATGCATACTACTCGGTTGCACTAGCAATTAAAAGTTATCAAGGAGATGTGTACCTTGCTGCGTTCCTGATCTACCAGATGACCTAAATTCCATGCATTTAAACCTGAATGCTTCAGCCAAGATTCTATTCATATCAACTTTGTTCTTAATATCATCAAACTCCTTCTTTTTGGTAAAAAATTCAGCATCAGCCTCCTGTTGCTTAAGTTCATACTTAAGGAGAATTTGAGCAATCTCCTTGTCGCACTCAGCTTTTAGATGCAGCTTCTGCTCCAGGAGAGGATAATTTTAACAGAAATGCAACAACCAACAAAAAGTGATGAAAAAGAATTTCAAATTTGAAACCAACCTTATCTTCAAAACCTTTACGCGTTTGGTCAAAGTCTTTACTTAACCGTTCCAATTCCTTCACAAGGGAGTCCTGGTGCTGAGATGCAGGTAACCAGGGCGTTGCAGGTAAGGCTTGTGCAGGACGGTTATTGAAATCAGAAACAACAGAAGACCTCAAGTTAGGAAAATTCATTCCTGAGGCACCAATAGGTATGCCAATGGGCTGATTTAAAGAAGTTGAAGGTTGTGAAACAGATTGGTTTAACATGAGAGGAGGAGGGTTCGCAACAAGTTCTGTGGCCGGATTAAAGTTGCAACATTCACTACTTGGCAAATTTGCAACTTCCCCAACAAAAGGTGCATCAGCTGCGTTAAAGCTAGAAGGTGGTGAATTAGAGGATGGTGACAGATGCACTTGCGTAGCAGGCTCAGAGACATTTGCTTCATGGTTAGATTGGTTGGACGGTGCAGTTTCAACTGGTTGGGACACTAAACGTACAACTTCTTCAGTCGCACTCTGCTCATCACGAGATGGGACATCTCCAAGTGGCATTCTGCAGGATATAGATGGTAGAGTACATTCATCTTCGTGTGCCTGTAAAATTATAGATCAGTAATTGACTGTTAAAACACTTCTTCCAATTCTTTAGCGCATTTCGTTCACAGGGTAATACAGAGAACATGTATTGAGTATCGACAAAATAATATCAGACAGATGCCGTCAAAAATAGGCCATAGGAGGTCCTTACAGCCAATGACATAATGACAGCAGTATATGAACGAAATAGTACCTGATTAGCTAACACTGGATCACCATCAACCATGGCTATTGCGGGATGCACCCTAGCTGAGTTCCCCCGAGACAACTCCTGAATTGGAGAGTTTTGATTGACAGCATTATCCACTATATCCTCCTGGTTCATGCCAGCAATAATATTTGGTGCCACAGTCCGTGTTTCATCATTCTCTTCGCTGGTTTGACCAACTTCCACTGCATCACAAGAAGCTTCAGGCACCACTGTATTTTCCCCACCTGGAACGTTTAATGTGGCTGTGTCTGGGATTTGTTCAGCAAGTGACATTTGAGTGACAGAAGCAACGGTGCTACCACCACCAGAACTCTCATTCTCAGGTACTCTTGGCTGCATCTCATTAATTGGGACACTTACCACAGTTGTATCAGGGATTTGCTCTTCTGACAAAGGTCCATCTCCTGAGACAAGGTTTTCTAGACCATCACCAGAACCTATCGTCTCTGACACTACCAATGGAACCTCACTACAGCCTATCGTCTCTGGCACTCTCAATTGAATCTCCTTTTCTAGCACATTCACCGTTAACCCATTACAGATTTGCTCTTCAGATGAAGGTGGATTCACATTTTCATGAGCAATATTATTAGCACCATCGTCAGAACTATTGGTCTGAGGAAATCTCAATGTCGCCTCTTCCACATTATCATCAGGTTCACTTGAAGAACTATTGCCTAACAACTCATCAAGAGCCACCCAGGATTTCACTGAATCTATGCACTGAGTTTTCCTATCCTGAATTTTTATCCTTACAGCCAGATGTTCCGCCTCAATCTTCTCTAAGCGTGTGTCCATCTGGTGTTCGAGTTCTTCAAATTCTTTAGCGAAAGAAATATCCACCGACTTAAGTTTATCCACTCTCATTGAAGTATTATTCTCCAAACATGAGCGGATAACAACAATTTCCATTTTCTTTTTTTCTTCTATACGCGCCTTATCTACCTCAAATCTACGCACTAATTCATTTTTTTCTTCCTGTTGCTTTTGAGTTAGTTTATTCAACTTCTTGTGGAATTTCTTCTGGATTCCCTTTATACTCCTAGAAACATCGTTCTGCACCAATTTAGTTTCTAGAGCCAGTCCCGACAAGGAAATAAGTCTTTGCTCATTAGAAGATGGAGAATGTATTCCGTTCATATAGTCCTCCAGGGAGTCAGTAATAGATAATATAGGAGCTCTAGGAGAGTCTGCAACCTTGAGTCTCCCAGTCCGATATAAAAACAATCGTTTCAAACACCTGAGCTTTGAGTATTCAAAATCTGCCTCTTCTTTACTGCAGTTAAAGTTGAGATGTTGTATCGCAAGAGCAACTGATTCTTTGTGATTAATCTTCTGTTTCAGCATAGAAGCTACAGTCCAGCACTGAAATTCACAGTTAACATCCGCAAAGTCACTCAGAAATGTTCAGTTACCAACAATGTTGTTATTTTATTTTATTTTATTTATTTTTTGTCGCTAAAAACTGAAACAGCAATTTATATTAAAGGAAGAAGCCTCTGACCAAAGATATCTGAAAAGCCTGTGAGATTGTTGTTGATTCTGTACTGACATGGTGGTTATTAGTGACATATTGGAGAAACTCTTCAACCATAGCCTCCGCAGTATCCTGCACACAGTGAATATAATATAATCAAAGAGAGGTCAATGCCGCTGCCTGGTAATGAATGACAAAACTACAACTTAAACATATTCATTCGTAGTTCATACATGTTCCACGTCTCTTGGTCAACATAGGACGGTTGATTCTTGAACAGATAAAACTCAAAACTACTTTTTCCTTTTACTGCATAATATTTTACCTCATTCAAATTAGACCAGAAGAAAGAGAAAAAATCTTTTTTTAATAAGAAAATTACTCATTTATGAATCAAATACAAAGGATAATAAAAGATAAGGTATCCACTTAAAGAAGATCGAATAAAGAGAGGTAATAAGGACAAAAAAACTAGTTAAAAACAAAAAATTACTGGAAAATCCCATCAAGCCCCAAAAGAAACAAAAATTGGGTGCGTTTGGAACTCATTTCAAAATGATTTTGTTTTTTGTATAAAAATGGAAATGAAAACGTTTTCAATCTCAGATAGAAATCATTTTTAAAAATGCATTTGGTAGTTTTATCAAGATATTGTTTTCAATATAAGAAAACCCATTAATCTCTCTCTCTAGAGAGAGAGAGGAGAAAACAAAAACAAAAAATGAAAAACGACTAAAAGTCATTTTTCATTTCTCTCTCATTTTACCCTCAACCAAAAAATCGTTTTCATTTCCCTTTTTTTGTCTTTAATTAAGCCAAACGACGTTTTGGAATCGTTTTCATTTTTTCTTTCTCGAAAAATATGAAAAACAAAAACAAGAACAATTCTAAACATGACAATTGTGTCCCTATTTTCCGATCTCATCTTTCCAATTCAAGACTATTAGAGAAAACAGCCTTGTCTGTTGGCGCTCATAAAGTAGCTTGAAAATTTAGCTCTCATAAATGTCAATCAGCTTCATATATCTTTCCTCAAAGGTTCCGATGTTTCTCTCCATCCAAATTGTCTACTGCATTGACAAAACCATGCATTACCATCAGACCTTAGCCATCATATTAGATCCAAAACCCTGCACATTCTCCACCATCAAACACTTGCAATGAGCCCAGGGAAACCCATTCAAAACCTACTTCTGTCAAAAATTTCTGCCATAATATTCTAGCTGCATGGCAATGTAGTAAAATATGATCGATTGACTCCTCGTCACTTTAGACAAGAAGCACCAAGATGGCGAAATAGCCATCTGCAGATTCTTTGAACCATATCACGTGTTTAGTTTTCCTAGGAAATTTAACCAAGCGGAGACTTTTACCCTATGTGGAACACTAGGGTGTTGTTTGGTATAAGGGTTCTGAACCCGGAACCATGATTCTGATTCAGAACCAGTGTTCGTTTACAAAAAGTAAAAAGTGATTCTAATTTGACTCACCCAGAATCAGTGTTTGGTTAGGACGGTTCTGATTCAAAATTTGAACCCTGATGTGATGTTTTAAACCATGAATCACCCTTTATTCTAAAACCATCCCTCCCTTGGTTTTGGGTGGTTCAAACCCCAGATTTTGGTTCTAATTTCAGAACCATGATTTGGACCCAAAATCATGAATCATGATTATGGTTCCAAAATCAAAACTAGAATCACCCTGGTTTGAACCCCCATACCAAACGAACCCTAGATTTCCAAACATAACTAAGGTTCACCTTTCAAATTGTGGTAATTTGAACCTTTTTGGTTTGAATTGAAAAATAAATTATAATTGAATCAGTATCAACTACAAGTTGAATCAGTATTTAGATACGCAAATAAATTATAATTGGCAGTGGGAATAAAATCTAAAGTGTGTTTGGATAGTGGAGTGTTGACAGTCATTTTAAAACTTTGAGAGTTTTTGTAACAAATCTATCATTCCTCTCTAGACGCATAGGAAGAAGAATTACCTCAATCGGAGTTAAAATGAGAAGCTATGGCATTTTGAAGCTTGAGCTAGAAGAGAGAGAGAACAAAAGGCATTCCATTTCACTGTAGCATATAGGTTTGAATTGTGAGAATTTAAAGGACGGTTGAATTTAGTTGGGTGGTTTGAATCATATTTGAATTGAGCATTTAATTCGATGTCCTCTATTAAATGTTGCACCAAAGAGTAATTTGGACCTTGGGCCTCATTCGAACTGGAATTTTCGATCCAGATGGTGAACCAACCACCCCCTAAAGGGTTCGAAATTCGAATAATCCCCTACATCAACGAGGGTAGAGAAAAAAGACTTGCATGAAAATCATGACGCATTGCAAACTCACTTTCTAGAGTCAGGAATGGAGAGAAAAAGATTCTAACAAAGAAGAAGAGAATTCAAAACCTCTTACCACCCTATCATTTAAGTTTCTTCTAAAACCAAAATTCCAATTGAGAACGTTATCAAATGAAAATAAACAGTTTTGGCTAATGAAGGCTAACTGATTTTTTGACAAGTTGAACAAATGTGGGAAGAATAAATTAAAGGATTGTTTCCCACACCACACATGTTTTCAAAACAAGATTCTGTCCTCTCTACCAACAGGACGTTTAAAATATTAAAAGAAAGCATTTATTTACAAAAGTACGAAGCAGTAATCTACCCTAGGCATATCCAACTTGTTATTTTATGTGATAATGGAGACATCCTTTATCTTTAACATTTTTAACCATCATCAAGAACATCAGTACATAGTGAAAAGAAAAATTGCACAGTTTGAAGTTTGAAATAGTTTACCGAGAATTTGAGGATCTTGCAGAGTTTTAATATCTCTGGCTTCAAAGAAAGATGAAGACTCTTTTGGGCGACACACAATTTTCTCCGCTCCTCTGATTCAAAATTGTACTTCCGAGAAGTAGAAGTGCAATTTGCAGAAGTTCTGTCATTGATGGAAGCAGGGGATCCAGATGCTCCTAAAAAAACAAGAAACAGTCTCAGAAAGTAAAAGGAAAAACAAAAAACAAAAAAAAAAAAAAGGATTATAGGTCGCGAAAAGGGATTCTTAATAATATTTGGTGAGCCACTAGACCAAGAATAAGTTGTCAACAAATTTCATGAAAAAGTAAAATCAGAAGCAATACCAGCCGTTTACCTTCTTTGCCCCAGGAAATTGTTTTTCCAACTGATCCAAGTTCTGGGGAGGGTACAACCTTCCTGCGCTTCCTAACACTTTCACCAATCGCACCTTCTATTTGAAAATGTGGTACCCTTTTCCTATTTCGCTGCGATGATCCGCAAATATATTTCCACTCAGGATGTTTTCCTTCCAAAAGTTTTGTCCAAAATATAGAGGGTTGCCCCTCGTCAATTTCACTTTGTAGCTCACCAGGTAATGAAGACTCTATGCTGTAAACTCCTCCAATTTGTTGAACACTTGAAATAATTGAGGAGCTCGTCGGCTCTGTGTTTTTGCCATTAGAAAAAATTATCTGCAACATGTCCTGGGTAACATCTTCCAAGGATGAACCCTTGTGCAAGATATCTGCTTCAGAGGCCATGACACAGCCACTATGGAACTTATCCAAAGTCCAAAATTGATGAGATGCACCCCACATTAGCAGCATATGACTAGCACTCCAAGCAAGGTTTTGTACGTTGTTGTTTCCTTGCTTTGCAAGGATTAGAACCTTTTCTTCTAATGTGAAAGATGAGTACAAACGGAAGACTGTTATCTGCTCAGCCTGTGAATCAAGAGTCAATTTTTGCAGTGCTCTCACATCATTCACTGGGTTCCAGTCACTACCAAATATGATGACAGTATCCACTGATGACAATTTGATGCTGCTATGACAAGCACGGGTTTCTATCAAGAGCACAAATCTACCAGACTCCTTGTTGTTGAATCCATCGACAGCAGCTTGTTTCTTACCATGTTGGAGACAGCTCACAATTCGCTCAAAGGAATCTGGTCCAAATCTTTGTCGCAGGAAGTCATCCAAAAAATCTCCGATAGTATTCCTTCCAAAATCCTTATCCTTATCAATTTCGATAACAAAAGGTCCACATGAGAACCACAAAATAAAAGGAGCCATAATCAGAACTAATTACGAGCAAACATACAGAACAATCCAATGCATATCTCTAGAACTACATGCAAAAGACAAGAGCACATCTCTAAAATCAATGTTTCGACCATAATTAGCACTAAAGTTGAACATTATACATACACACACACATATATATCCAAGATACTGTAAGAACTTTATTAGTTTCATTTTATCTACACAAAGGCTTTATGAAAAATAAAAATAAAATAAAAGGAAAATCTCATAAAGTTACTTGAGAGCAAACATACAGAACAATTATATACACTGAAATGCACAAGTAAATTTAATACGCAATATAGAATATTAATTGAAATGTAAAAGATCGGCCAACCAAGAACATAAGGCATATGGAAGAAGAGCTGGCCCAACTATAACATATCAGCAGCTAAGCACTGTCCCTACACTCAGAAAGGACAATATGAGGTAAACTATGGATTAATATTATTATTATTCCCGTTCAAATTCATGTCAAGAACACCATCTTGACAACCATAAAACAAGGACTCCTCTGTATAATACAATAAAAGTGTCCATTACCCGTCATTAAGTATCTTTGTCAAGGAAAGAGGTAGACATCACTTTGGTAAAGTAAAACGGGAGAATTGTGTTCGGCCAATTTCTTGATTGAATTTGAATGAGTTGCCAAAAAAGGCATATATCTAACCTTTTGACTTTCTAAAAAAATACATTAAAGTTACGTTGCATAATATATTCTCATTGCTTCTAAATGATACACAACTTCAGTCCCATAGTTTGCTACAAAAATCTTCACACAATTCGGTCAGTTCACATATATCACCAGACTTGCACTATTAGTTCTAGCTGCCAGAGAATGTAGGCATACAACCAAGTTACCGAAATTTTCCAAGTCAAGCACTTTCTTATTGAAGGTATAATCTCAAATTAATCTGTTAGTGTTAGAGGTGGCAAAGCAGCAGATGAAATTTCATCTGGAAACAGTACGTTATATATCAACAAAACCAAAAAATAATAATACTCACATCAAACAACGAAATACCTGAAAAAGTATGAGTACTCTTGAACCTCGTTTCTTTATCTCTGAGAGCAACATGTCAAGAAGGTGAAGCTTGCCGCTTGCTTTTATGTCAACGTCTAAATACTCAACCTCTTGAAGGCCCTCATGAAGCATTACTGCAATATTCCTATCCACAAGGTATGGGTGATCACAACACTGCAAGGGAATATCATCAAACTCAGACGCCAAGTAAATCCAAGCACTGTGATAAGTTAATACATGCAAAGGCTTACAGGACTGCAAGGCAAAAAATCAATCAAACAATGCAAAGTGATTTTTCATTAAAAAAAAAAATGCAGCAGAAGATCATCCCGAAACTAGATACTACAGCTCGTCTTTCAATGGATTAATCTATTAGAAAATCTCTTATATTTGCACCAGCAAAAAACACATGCATAGAAGCAGACATACATACATATTCACTGCATACATCTATATATAAACAGGGGATTAGACCATTTAAAACTGAAAACGAGAAGCACGAGATCTCAGAAGCATTTAATAACACAAGTCAACCAACCTTTCGACTAGATACTAGCAAGTCTTGGAGGTCTCCAGCAAGATAGTTCTTTTGTGGTGAGCAAAGCAAAGCGGATTTTGAAATAAGAGTAGCACAGTACTGCTCGAGCTGCACATTTGATATCTGTACGGGAACCCAATACTCTCTAAATCTAGAAGACTCTGACTTGGACCGATGTACGATGTACTTTGAGAATTTTTCCTTCAGTTTACCAATATTGCTACTTGAACTGGTTGCTAAGAACTCGCTATTACGTACTTCACTATTATATTCAAGCAAAGATAGCAAGTTAATGTACTCGGAAGTGCTCTCCTGCCATATACAGTAGGATACTTCACGTCAAAAAACTTAAAATAAATGAAACATATCCGATAGTAAAAAGCACAATAAAATCAAAACCTTTAGTTGGCTGCTGACAAGAAGAAGCCTCCTTTCAGTAGCTAAAAGTTTGATTTGTGCAGAAAGTGGAAAGATCCTGGTGCGTTGGGACTCATCAATTATAATTAATTCCCATTCTATGCTTTTTAGATCATCCAGGTCCTGCAGAAATAGGGGGGAAAATTCTAGACCCTTGTAAAGAATAAACTATTACGTCATGAGAGAGCCGTAAGGATTTTCTTAAGGTACCTCCACAACAATTTCCAATGTTGTTATAAGAACTTGAAGTATCAGGCAACCTCCCTCCCCATAAAACTCCACTTTCCTAATACTTCTACGCAAATCTTTATTACCATCGTAAACCACAACATTTACTTGTGGTGCCAACCGAAGGAATTCATCATCCCACGAATGAAGAGAAGCTGAAGTCGAGATTATTAAAAAAGGTCGACAAGCATTAGACTGAAATGATTTAATCAGTGAAATCGACTTCATAATTCGTTCCTGCAAAACAGAAACAGTGACATAGATAAAGTTTGTATGGCACTTGAAAGGAAAAGAAACAAGTTCACAGAACCTAGAACCCAACCATCATCAAAAAGAAAAACCCTGAAAGGAAATAATAATATAAAACACCTAAGAACTCAATGCAAGTACACTAGCAAAGGCATTGTTCTGAAAGGAGATTGAGGCACGCCTCAGGTTGAGTCAAAATTTTTTAGTAACAATCAAGGTCAACAGAGGCTTAGGCCTGTCCAAATTGAGGCGCATACTGAGGCTTAGCCCCAGTACCTTGTGAGGCTTAAGTTTGGGTCTGAAAACATTAACTAATGTTAGCCCACC
This sequence comes from Morus alba, assembly GCA_012066045.3. Lineage (NCBI taxonomy): Eukaryota > Viridiplantae > Streptophyta > Magnoliopsida > Rosales > Moraceae > Morus > Morus alba. Next base: position 16,847,297 of record CP050229.2, read on the forward strand.
TCCTAATGGGTCAAGCTTTTGGGTGAAATGGTAAATTAACAAAAACAAAGACCAGGCTCACTTCTAAATACATGTTGTGTCACTGTGGATGTTTAACAGCTTGATTTACTAGTTATTTTTCATCCTATATATGCCTAATTTGTTGTCTATATGGCTGTTAGAGAGTTTCGCCTTGACAACTGGGATTTTTCCCCTTCTAATTTGTCTTTAATTTCTAGACAATTAGTTTGCACAAGAAAGAGGAGTATCTAGGCAGCCTTCTCTTTGTTACTAAAGATATCGTATTGTTGACTACTAAAAAGCACTATAAATATGTTAACCTAGTCCTCACTAATATTCCATACAGCTTTTAGAAACCACTATTAATACTTCCTACAGGCGAATCACGGTTTATATCTTATCCTGATTCCCTATGATACAGCCAAACACAAGCATGCACATTTGAATGCATGAAACAAAGTAAATAGAAAAACAGATTACTGACAAAAAATACTAGGGCAGAGAAGTTTCAAACCATCAGAATTCCATCAAATTCATATTTAGACATTCAGAAATGTAGACTTTTAAAAGCAGACGGATTCTGATCTGATGTTTTGAAACATTCACTACCAGAAAGTGTTTCCTACCATAAGAGCTCTTCTATAAAAATCGTACCATCATGATGTTATTGTTATAAACATCTAATATTACCATAGCCGGATAACTGAGATGCCTAAATAACAATAAAATTCACTGATATCAAAACAAAAATATGATTCACTTACACCGACCTGCTCATCAATAACAACAGCATTCTGGCCCGCACGCCAAGAATCATGAAGCTTGTTAATGTAATCTGAAAAATTATTATCTGAAGGTGATGAAATTCCAGATTGCACTTGTAGTAATTTAACTGAACAGTTTTTACTCTCAAGAATCTGCAAAAACAATTTTAAAAAATGCCTTATTTCATCCACATCATTACTCTGCAAGTTATACCCAAAATCCAAAAGACAAGAAGGGCGATGCATCTTTTACCATCAATTAACTATCATATAAACTAGTTTTTTAACAATCTTAATAATTAAACACCCAATAAGCTTCAATCAAGTTTCTGATATTTTTTGTCGAGAAAAAATATTGCATGGAATAAATAATAAGAATAGTTTTTAACATAATCATCTATGATACCTTAATAGGTAAACAGGAGCCGAAAAATTCTCACTTAATAATCAAATAAAGATGCATATAATGTATTCTTTTTCCAGCATCACATCCTAGGGTACCTCAGTATATATTATATTACTCTTCTGTATCACATCCTACAGTTCCTCAGTATATAATGCATTATTTTTCAGTATCACATCCTAAAGTACCTTATCTGCTTTAGGAGAAGAAGAAGCTCCTTTCATCCTGATGCATCGATTTTCATAATCTTTGATAAGGCCTTGACCATCAAGTAAACTAAATAACAAATTATCCAACTCCCATGTAACATACTCATAATCAAGACCACGCCATTTCACAAGCCACTCATACTGGGTATCTAATTTTTCTCCAGCATGCTCAGTAAGATACTGGTCACGCTGCTTGGGGGACATCAACAATCTTTTCTGTAGTAAACGATGTGGAAGAGTCCACTCTTTCTTCCACCTTGTAACCTGACAAAAGAAAAAGGATACTTGAGAAATTAATTATCCACTTCCCATAAGCCACCCAATATGATAATGTGTGTGTGTATGTGTGTGTGTGTGTGTTTTATAGACATATTTATGTGTATGTATAAAATAACTGTCCAACGAAAAGCAATAACAGGAAACTGAGAAACACAATGCTCCAAATACTGGACCCCAAAGGCAGAAAGAAGCACAAAATTTCCTCAACGAGCAGGCTTCAAAAGCAGATTGCTTCCATCGTCTCATTTTATTTTTTATCCTTTGCTATGAATCTCATAGGATTGTTTGGTAAGTTCAGTTTGTCAATAGTTCGCATGATTGAGAGGTGGAAGGTGTGAAGGTTCTTTTCATCATGCATGAACGACCTCCACAGCCTAATGAGTTAAAAACTTTTCAAATAGGCTGAGGGGAAGAAAAGAACCTTTTGAAGTTAGGAGTTATCATTATGACAAATAAGATTTAGAAAAACGCATCTGGGACTGGGCATTGCTTTAATGCTCACTCTGCATCCCTGAGGTGAACTGGTCAAACACGGAATGAATACTCGGACTAAATTCCTCAGTCAAACATTGTTTTATGTGTGATAAAGATGAGGAATATCTCAGGCATCTTCTCATTCAATGTATAATGTTTTTAGAAATTTGGCCATTGCTTCTTACAATGATTCCACATGCATCAAGTAGTGCATCTGATAGAAACTAATAGGAAAACTCCTGATGGTTCCCAAATGTCTGAAACTGGCAAGTCGAAAGATCTTAAGATCTGTATTTTTCTGGGTTTCTAGGAGTCCCTTTTCAAGATCCTTCTGTTGATTGTGCAGGTAGCATAAACACAGTGCTTTTTTGGTGAAAACAGCCGCTCATGGTTTTCTTTTGTTTTTTCTTTTTTCCCATATAAAGTTTCTTTTACATACACGTGTATCTACATATATGTAGCTTTCTAATATATGTGTGTTTGTGTGTAAACAGCCACTAAGTAAAGAAAGAGTCTATCCCACTAAAAGGAGGGCCTATCCCACTAAAAGGAGGGTTGAGAGAAACATCATCGTCATCGTCGTCATCATCATCATACAAAGAAACAAACAAATTAATTCACTAAGAGGCATTTTCTATCCCACTAAAAGGAGGGTTGAGAGAAACATCATCATCATCATCATCATCATAAGGAGGAGAAGGAGGAGGAAAAAACAGAAGAAGGAGAAGAAGAAGAAGTAGGAGTAGGAGGAGGAGAAAGAATTATCCCACTAAAAGGAAGGTTGAGAGAAACAACAACATCATCATCATCATGACAAGAAGAAGAAGAAGAAGAAGGAGAAGGAGAAGGAGAAGGAAAAAGAATTATCCCACTAAAACGACACTAAAAGGAGGGTCGAGAGAAACAACAGCATCATCATCATCATAATAATAACAAGAAGGAGAAGGAGAAATTAATTCACTAAAAGGCATTTTCTATCCCACTAGGGTTGAGAGAAGCATCATCATCACCATCATCATCATCATTAATAACAATAATAATAATTAGAAAACAGTAAACAGAAAAAAGAAGAAGGGATGAGAAGGATAAGATACCTGGCTTTTTCGGTTGAATTTTGCAACAAGCGACGGAGCATCAAGAAGCAGCTTATTTTCTGATACCCAACGATTGTGAATATGTGCAAGACCTTTGTATTTAACAAAAAACTCCCTTTCTTTTCGCAATCCTGGAACCATATGCATATAAAATCCAGAAGTGGATATCAGAACCTAAAGAATTGTGGTTACACCTGAATTCCAAATTACCAAAGCAAAACTTAAGTTTATGCAGTCTGACTTTCGTACCATCAACATCTAATACATCCACTTCCCTGACATTCCAGATTGACTCAACTCCCTCTGACACCGAATGCACACCGGACTCTAACTTCTTCTTGACACACCCAAGGCAATACCAAACTCCAAGAGGAACATCATCCATAGGTGGGTCTAGACAAGAAAGATGATAGCTTCTTTTGCACTCCCTTCCATCACAGCACCTGATATTGAATAAATAGAACATATTACAGAAGCAATGAAACTTGCGGGTCAAAAGTATGTTACACTTTCGCACTTTATAGGCATGACTATGTTTCCTTGGGAGCAATTTCAAAGTTCTATGTCCTTTACATGTAAAAAAAAAAAAAACGGAAACACGGAATTTATAGGCCCTATATGTTTAGTCGCACATCAAATGTCATCCTACATTTTTTTTATATAAGATTGAGAACCTTAATGAAAAGAAAGCAATGCTATTCTCCAGTTTATAACCAACATTTATAAATTTCTCTCTGGCTTCAAAATCCAAATCAGATGCATTAACTTTCCATCTTTTGCTATTTTGTTTATTAAAAAAAAAAAAAAAGGTCTACCACAAACAGTTACTAGGAAGAGTAATTGAGGAGCCTTTTCTTATTTATATCTATCTACCATCTTGTAGGAAACGTGTTTGTCATCAGATTATACCAGAGTCTCACTTTTAAGGAATTGGAAACTGATACCTTCATCTCCTACATTCAAAACTAAACAAATAACAGAACAACAAAGAAAAGCAACTTGAACTCATACAAAAAATAACTTGCAAGAACTATTTCTAGGACTAATATCATGCTAACTTCCATATAAACAATTGTCAATGGCAGTTGCAGGAATCTGAAAGTGAAAAGAAAAGGGTTACTCACAACAGCTCCCCCCCAAGCTTGCATGTGAAACATGTATATTGCTCACCACCTGTTCCAAGATCTCTTGGAGATTCCTTTTGCTGCAGATGGTTGTCACACTTCTCAGCAAGTCCCGTGATAGTGGCAGTGCTGATTTCATGTTCTCCTCTATCCTACAATATTCCATAAAAGTGTAAAACCATGACAAAATCTATAAAAAGGTTAACATCCATGGATAGATGTAAAATAATTACCCATAGACTCAAATAAATAGGTGAGTATTTATGTACATAGCCTTTATATTGTTTCTAATAAATAAATTAATAACCGTTTACAAACAATATAGGGCCCAAAATTCTATTACTGAGTACTAAAAAACAAGGAATAATAAAAGCTATCTATAGAATTAAACCCTCAACGATCACTAAAATTTTTCTTCAAAACAAAAGAAGTATGATACGTATCACTGCATTTTAGCGAAAAGATTTAACTTCATCTCCATAATATGAAATCATAAAGGCCAATTAGTGGAAGAAGAGGCAAAAGGCCGAAATTAATATAGAAGCAGCATATATTCTAAAGGAAAGGAATCAGAAATTCTCATATTAACTGGAATTGTACTTGATAAGCATACAGGATAAGAACTAACAGAAATTCTCAACAAATCCAATCTCTTTGGAAACAAGACAAGTGGCAAAGAAAGAGAAACTAACCTTAGTTAAGGAGGTGGCATCGTCAATTGCAGTGTGAACTTTTTTACTTGCACTGGTTACCAAAGCATCAGAGTCCCCATCCAGTCTGATTCTTTTTCTGTTTGAAGGTATAACATCCTGACCACTTTTGAGGCCTCTACCGTCCTCAGCTATCCTTCCACTGAATGGACAATCTACCAACTCCAGCTCTTTTACCTTCTCCGCTTCAGAGCAATTCTCTGGGATTATTTCCAACGTCCTCTCAGACCACTTATCCAGCTCATCACACTCGCCTCGGCAATTGCTGCTATCTCCCTGAGAGAACTTATCCTCTCTTTCATGCTTCTCACCATTATCTAAACCTCCAAAGGATAAAGAAAGGTTTTTACTTACGATAGCCTTTTCACCATTGATCTTAAAATATTAAGAAAATAAATAACAAGAGAACAGCAACAGAACAAATATCCTGCTGAAGTTAATAATGCTGAACATCAATAACTACAAAAGGATTGCAAAAACAAAAGATATGCTTCTCAAGAAAAAGAGGGAACCCTCACAATGACTAGGAGATATGAAAACACGAATGCAGGCAATAGAATTCTCAATTACCTGATGCTTTAGCCTTGTTCAGCTGTTTCTTGAAGATTGCCTTGTAGGACCGACCATCCAGTCTCTTCTTTTTCAAATCCGAATCGCACCTTTCACTTCTATCAACTTCCTCGATCTCTGATGTTAGCTCTTTTACACTCTTCTCCTTTTTGCTTTTCTTCTGCTTCATAGAAGATGAGCCCGAGTTCTGATCCAGCGACTTCTTAGACGCAGACGAATTCGACAATGTAGCTTTTCCCCTGTCTGACTTCCGAAGAGGACTCAGCGTGCATTTATTCTTCACTCTCTCCGACTTCCTCTGAGCTGGTGGCGGAGTTTTCGGCGATTTCTTCTCAAGCCGCTCCGATTTCCTAACAGAAAGGCTCGGCGAGGCCGGAGCCGCAGCTTTCTTTGCCAATGTCTCTCTCGAAGATCTTCTCAACCCAGACGAATCCGATGTCGCCGCAGAGCCTGAAGCAGCACTGAGTCCTTTGTCACCGCTTTGTTTCCCCTTCGAATTGCTATTCTCGTCGTCCTTAACTCTGCGACTCGGTCGAGTATCGCTTCCCATCCTTAAAAATCGCAAAATGCCTCAGATTAACAAGAGGTCCAAATATGGCGATTCAGAAACCCTAACCACAAACATCACCACATGCATCCATACACATAGAAATATCCGAATTCAACCTATAGAATCTCCGAAGGCCCTTGCTTTAGATTTCAAAACCCACATTATCGTTTTCGATTCATAGAATAAACAAAAAACAAAAACAAAATCCGTGTTTCGGAATCCAAATGCCAAAAGGCTACATCAAAATCGTTGTTTTCTCTTGCTCCAAAACAGGGGATTTGTCGCCGCCGCCGCTAGCTCGTCGGAGAAACGAGTGGGATTTGGTTTTCTTTTTTTCTTTTTTTCCTCGGAAGTGAATACAGAGGTAGTAAATATTGGGGAAAAAAATAACAAAGAAGAATCAAGAAAAAAGTGAACTAACCTGCATGGAAATGTTCTCGCCGAAAAATTTCGACCGGAGAAAAGGTTTAGGTCTTCTTCTTCTTCTGGAGCTCTGGCGAATTTTTCCTAAACAGAGAGGAGCATAAATAAAAATAAAAATAAAAAAACGAGGGAAAATGGTTTAAGCGCGCCGTTTAACATTTTTGTTGTGCTCATAAGTGCATAAAAACAGAAACGACCAAAGGTCGTGGTACAGGACACTTTTATTAAGGTCTCTTTTGTCTATTCCTTTAAAGTTTGATTTTCTGTACTTGTGCGATATTATTCTGCTCCTTAAAAAAAAATTAAGGCTCCGTTCACTTCGTTTATTTGAGTTTAGAATTTAAATTTTATTACAGTAAAAATTTTTTCATAAATAATCATATTTAATTTTTTTATTATAATAAAAGCTCTCACATAAAATTAAATTTCAACTTAAATTAAAAACTCGAATCAGCGAAGTGAATGATGATAAGTAGGCCTTCATGCTCAATAAAAAATTAGAATCTATTTATTTTGTTAATTTTTATAATTTGAATTAAAATATAATTTTATATGATAATTTTTTATTGTAATAAAAAAATTAAATGTAATTATTTTTTATAATTTTTTATTATAATAAAATTTAAATTTTAAACTCAAATTAATAAAATAAATGAGGTCTTATTCTGATCTTTTTTATATATAGGTGGTTTTCGAGATTATTTTTATTGTCAAAAGAATTAGGAAACAAAAAGTGTATTATCAGATTTTATTTTTCGAATAGCAAAAAAAAAAAAAAAAGTTCATAAAAATAAAGAAGATTTATAATTTTTGTATTTTATTTTATGAAAACTTTTATTGTAAGATTTGTTATTTTATTTTACCGATAGAAATTGGTGTGATTAGTTTTTGACTTTTTGATCGATTAATAGGAGTAGTTTTATATGGTATGTTGAAACTTTTTTTAATATCAACATCTTATATTTGATTATTAAAAAATTAATTTAATGATTTCTAAGAATATAGTAAATAGCATGTCCTTTTATTTTTTTTAACTCAAATAAGGTTAGGTTAAAAAGAAAAATATACTTTTGTTAGAAATTTGTGTCGATTGACAAGGTATGATAAATTGTGTCAAATCATTCTATTTATGTGAAATTTTATTAATTTTGTGTATTTTTTCTATATTTAGATCCACTCTATATTTGGAGATTATAAATAAATTAGGTCTCGTTTATTTTTCACCGATTTGAATTTTTTAATTTAAATTTTTACAGTTAAAAACTCTCAAAAAATGTACATCTAACTACTTTTTACTACAGTTAAAAGCGTTCAGAAAATGTCACATCTCAACTCGAGTTCGCAAAGCAAACGAGACCTTGATATGTTACTTCTAAATTATCTTATGCCCTGGTTATTTTTTAAAAAAAATTAAAAAAAAAACTATGATTTTTATATCCAAATAAATAGCCTCCTTATTTTGAATTTTCAAAATTTGAATAAGATAAATCCTAGTCATATTCTTAATTTGAATTTCAAAAATTAAAATTAGATAATTTGAAACTCTTTAAAATCTTGGACTAAATCTCTTTTTTCAAAAATAAGATAAGATTTTGTGGCTACTTCAAAAATTAAATAAATAATTGCCCATTCTTTTAGCAAACTTGAGTTGATAACTTAATTAAAAAATGAATTTATGTGAGAAAAATTACTGTAGCAAAAAAATTAAATTTGAACTTTATGGGAGAGAATATTGTAACAAAAAATTTGAGTTGTGATTTAAATTGTGAAAAGAACATGGTATGAGGAATGCATTATCATATTCTCTCTTCTAGGGTTTTCTTTTTTCACTTCACTTCTTTGTGCCACCTCTGTTGTGGGTTTCAAAGGGCCGTATTCTAGTGCTACCTTTGGGCGGTGCTCCAAACTCATGGCCCGTGGAAAGGTGCCCAGATGTAGCGGATTTGGCTTTCCGGTGAAATTCTAACAATGCCTTATTTTGGGTGGAGATATGGGTTTTGGGGAGGCTTTTTCGGTGAGCTTTTAATTACCGACGCTTTGTGCATTTGTGTGCTGGTGAGTATGAGACCACCATGGATGGGTCTTCTCAATATCATGCTCCTTGGGAGGGGGCTTGTATGCAGTTCAGCAATCAAAGACGGTGGATGAGGTGGAGTGGTTGCGGTCCTCCTCACAGTTTGGAGGTGGATGGGAACTTTGGTGCCGTGTCTCCTCTGCTTGGTGTGGGTTTCGAGACTCTTGGGGTGACAGTTCCATAGGTCACCAGGCTCTTCCTTTTGGCATAGGCAGTAGACGGAAGCAGTGGCTCGGTCCCTTTTTGGTATCTTCTCATATCACTTGGTTAGTTGTAGCTCCCTCGCTCTTTCTTAGTGGCGGCCGACTATCTCTCAGAAATTCAATCGGTGTCTTTTGAGTATCTCTTTGTTTTAGTTTTTGATTTTGTGTTTGGTGTGTAATAAAGGCAACGTTGTCGTCATTCCTTAGTTGTTGGTTGCCAGCGTGGTTTTAACTTTATTTTGCAATAACGGAGGTGGTTTCTCCATTTTCCAGTTTTTGTTGTGTTTTCCACCCGATTAGATGTTTTCCATTGGTGTGGATTTTCTGGTATTGTTAGAATTTTATCTATGTCGTGTTGTTAATATTCCCTCTATGTGGGGATTGATGATCTGTCTCTCTATAGCTCAGAAGGTTATCTTGATGAGAGGAGTCTTTTTATCAAATCAAATCTTAGGTGTGCTCGTTTTTAGTGTCTCAAAATTTTCTCTTGTTTTCGAGTGTCAGACATACATATGTCCCTCTGATGGGTCATTAGTCTTGCATTATGTATTATTTTATTTATTTTTGTTTAAATTTAAGTTCCCTTAAAAAAAATGAAAAGAACATGGTAATAAATTATTGAAATTTTCAAAACATGGCCATGATGGTAGGATTCCTGACATGCTACTAGCTCGCCTTCTGGGCATAGCTAGCGCAATTGTTTGTGCTATGCCAAGCTAAGGTAATGCTCATCATACCGTTGTCTCGGGGACATGGGTTGGCGTTGGGTGGCCTAGGCGGCTGCACCCTGCTCTAGTCCTTTGGCTAATGCAGGGCTGAAGCCTTGCAACCCCACACCTCACGCATGGGATGTTCTTTGCACACGAGAAAAAGGGCTCTTATTTGAGGATGGGAGAGTTTTTTTATATGATTTTTTTATTTCCATAATTATTTTTGTTTCTATTAATGTTGTTGTTTACGTTTTCAAAACGTTCTTTGTTTAATGTATATTGTCGTTTTCACAAATTTGTTGTTTTGGAAAAAATATTTCTTTTATTAAGACAGTTGAAAACGCATGCGATACGCGTGAGATTCTGTAAATAATAATAAATAAAAAACATATTTTTTAAAGCTTTATTTAGAGAAAAAAAAAAAAAGGATGTATAATAGAGCAAAGAGAACGTAAGAATGAAAAAAGAGGAAGACAACAAAAGAGAGAGGAAAAAAAGGAAGGAAAGTAAAAAATAAAAATAAAAAACGTCATTTACAAAACTGTTCAACCACAAGTCACCACATGGATTCCACTGAAGAAACTTTTCAACAGAGACGGACACATGGCGTTTTAAAGAAGATTAACACACTGAATTTTTTTCTCTCAAAAAAAAAAAAAAAAGTTTGAACGAAACCTATTTTGGCAACCAAAAAAATTCATCTTTAGTAATATGTAAAGAGATAAAAGAGATTATAGATGTGGTCATTTTTTAAGACTGCCATGTTAAAATTATTGTCATGTTTATTGACATTCTTTACTGATTTGAGTTTTTAATTTTAAATTTTTATAGTAAAAAATTTTCATAAAATATCACATCTAACTTTTTTTTATTACAGTGAAAAACTCTCAAAAAATATCACATCTCAACTCGAATTGAAAACTCGAATTCGCGAAGTGAAGGAGACATATCGGAGTTGTTATTTTAGAGTGTAACTTGAATGTAGTTTTTGAGTTGAATTTGAGTTATAACTTGAGTTAAACTTAAAACTTGAATAAAATTCAGTAAAATTAAATAAAATTAAAACTTACAAAAACGTGAACTTTAATAAAATTAAAATTTAAGTTGTATTTTTTTTGAATTTTTTTTGGACAAAAGCACATGTCCATCGTTATTGACATAAATTTCATAGCTGGTAAGATATGGTCGATTTTATTGTCGTTTATTAGATACATCATTGTTGCCGTATGTCATATGCACGGTCATTTTATGAAACAAATATTTTATTGTGGTTTGTTTTACGAGAAGTTTTTAATATTATACCGTCTTGCTCACCCACTGAGGAGAACCTAGCCCGTAATTCCTGCTTGACTTCGGTTTAGTTTGATAGTGATATTGATTTTAAAAATTATTTTTAGTTGTGTTAAAAGAAAAAATAATTATTATAAAAAATAGTTGAGTGTTTGATAAATTATAATTATAATAACTGTACTGATTTTAAAATTAGTGTAATATTATTTGGTAAATTATTAGATTAAATTGTTGTGAAAAGTTAAAAATTACAACTATATTATATTATATTATATATATATATAATTATAATATAATATATATTTATTATTATATTTAATATAATACAAAAAACTATTATTATATAATATATTATATAATTATGATATAAAATATAATAATAATATTAAAATAATATTATATATAAATACAATATAATGTATATTTATTATTATTTTTAATATAATACAATAAAATTATTATTAAATAACATAAAATATAATTATGATATAAAATATAATAATATTATTAAAATGGTTAATATAATTACAATATTATAAAACATATTATAATATTATATAAGAAATATTAATATTTCAGTTATAATATAATAAAAAATGACAACTATATTATATTATAATATAGTATATTATATTATATAATCATTATTATATTATATTAAACAAATATATTATATAACTGAGTGTAATACACTATAATATATAATAATATTATAATAATATAATTATAATTATAATATAATATTATAATTATAATGTTATCTTAATAATTATTAATATAATAAATATAATTATATTAATATAATGTAATAATATTATTGTAATATTATTAATGTAATAAATATAATTATATCAATACAATATAATATATAATATATTATAAAATAATAATTACAATATCATATTATTAAAATAATTATAATGTTATTATAATATCATATTATATGATAAAATACAATATTAGAGTTATTAATATAATTATGATATTATTTGTTACAATATTATTATTATTATATTATATTATGAGTTTGAATTTTATATTGAAAAAATTGTAAATTTTAAATTTAATTAGGGGTACTATGGGTATCATGAAAGTTTCATTAATTGTACTATGTTGATTCCGCACAATCTAAAAGTTAAAGTTGTATTTAGGCTGCTTCTGATTTTGGCTGTGTAGATTCTTAAAAAATTCTTCAAAAAACACTTTTGAAAAAATTTACCAAACACTAAAATCAACTTCTGCTACAAGTAGAAACTAATTTTAGAAGGAAAAAACAATATTAAACTAAGCCTTCATATCATATTCTTGGGGAGGTTGGCTGCTTCAAACCCTTTTTTTTTTATGCGTAAAGACTTTTAATGAAGCTAAAGAATGTTAGGGTCAAAATCAACACCACAATTATTACCGTACACATGGACAACATTTAGAAAAAATTGTCACTCGAATAGACTGAAATTAATTGAAGACCAAATCGACTTAAAACGACTGGAGAAGACGACATGAAGAGTGTAGGGATTATTGCCAATATCTAAGAAAGGAAATTCTTTAGAGGCCACGAAGATTATCTCAGCTAAATCTTGCATTAAAGGGTCAAATCAGATCAATAATAAGCATGAAATATTCTAAGAAGCCAATATGGAAATAAGGAAAGAGAAAGTCAACAAAAGGAAAATGGAAACTATCCAACTATGAGAGAAGAAGAAACTATAAGGCCATCTCTTATAAATATGGGATGAGAATCATGACTAAGACATTTTAGACTCCTCATATTGCACTCAAATTCTCTCTCTTTAGACACTCTCTCTAGACTCTCTCTCATCTTTCTTATTTAATTCTCACAAAAGCATTGTAATTATACTATTTTCATTAAACAGTGAAACCCTCAAGACCCTATAGTGGATGTACCTTGGGATTATCAGGAGAGCCACTATATATCCTTGTGTCAATTTATTTTTCAACACCTTACATTCTCATTCTAGCGATATATCAACTCAAATCGACCCGAATCGACTCACCAACGCAATCGACTTTCGGGAAGCGGCCATTAGCTCTCTAAATAAATTTAATTATAGAATCCGACCTCTACAAATAACCTTAAGGATCTGCTCCGAACTTGGAAGAGGATTATTCTCTGATCTTTTGCAAAATTACCCACTTTAATGTCCATTTGATAAAAGCCGAATAAAAGAGAAGTATTTCTAAATGACTTATGTTTAAATATTATACAATGAACGAGTGTACAATAGCAGAATGTAATGTATTCATCATTTGAATCAATTCTTTGATTGAGCATTATACCAACTTTTACAAGCAAAAAATAAAAAAAAAAAAAAAAAAACCTAATGCCATCTATGGACGATATCACCATTCATCAAAGTTATTGCTACGTTATAGGTATTAGAGAAAATCAAGGAAGACAAATTGAAATCAATTCACAACCGTAATCCCACAATCACTGGACGTCTCATTTTCTCATGGGATTGATTTTTTGTATTTATTTGTAAAAGTCAACTTACTCAGGATAGATTGATTTTCCTTAACTTTTGTATATGAGTAGCTGTATAAATAGACTACACAATATCAATACGAATACAACTTTTCCTCAATTGTTTTGACAGCTTTTAATAGGATGGTACAATCATATGGCGTTTATAATTTAATTAGCCATTATTTTATCAAGCTTCCTAGCCAAAATATGAAGTGCCCTTATTAAACTTATCGCCTAGTTTGGTAAGACATTCATTCATGTATTCAACTAGTCATGACATATGGTTGGGTTATTGCTCGAGGTTGCTTTATTGATTTATTGATTTTCTTTTAATTCTTTTTTCCCCTCTTTCTATTGTTTCTTCATAAATCAGGTCTAGTCTTCTTAGTTAATCTCTCTGCTAATTGACACTAAGTAACCTTAGGGCTCAATACAAAATTTTCACTTCTCACTAGTGATTTTGCTACAAAAGAAGAAGCAGTAGTTCAGAAAAAAAAAAAAACAAATAGTATCAGTGATGCTTTTAGGATAAACTTGGTACTTTTGTCTCAAGATTTAGGGCATGTTTTTTTGTCTAAATAACTTAAAAAAAAAGACAACTCAAGTTTTAATTTTATTCAAATTTACGTTTTTTTAAGTTTCAACTTTATTCAATTTTATTCAACTTTATTCAAGTTCTAACTTCAACTCAAATTATAACTCAAAAATTATATTCAAATTACACTCTAAAAGAATAACCCTTTAGTAATTTATTTTGCAGGGAATTATGGAATTAAGCGGCTACAGATAATAAGACAATATCCATAACAGCCTCAAAGAGCTCCTTTGTTTATTATTATTTTTTTACACCTAGAACTTTCACAATGTATTTTTAAATCCCATGAAATCACTGTAATCGCAAAAGCTATCATAGAAAATTCCCTTTTAAATTCTTTAATGTGGTAAATTATAACTTGTTTATTATAATGTGTGTAATAAATGAGTCACATAATGATTAAAAGAAAATTGAAAAGTAACCAATAATAAACCTTGAATATGAAATAACACTCTCACTGAAGCAAAATAATCCACATCATTTAGTATCATGAGAAAATAATACTATACAATATGATCGTGATGGGTAAACTTTTAAATTTATGAAAGATAACTCAATTTTTGAGTCCGACTCAAATCTCATCATTATGATAATTGATCAAATAAATACATTCTGATTTATCATCATGAAAACTTAAAGGAAGCAAACAACCCGAAAAGACAAAACACGGTATCAAAAAGTAAAAAACCCGACCAGTATCCTGCAAAGAATGAAAACATAAAGGTTGCAAACTTGCAATTTTATGATTTAATAACTAAGGCCCTATTTATTTCATCAATTTAAATTTACTATCATGAAAAAAAAATACTATACAATATGATCGTGATGGGTAAACTTTCAAATTTATGAAAGATAACTTAATTTTTGAGTCCGACACAAATCTCATCATTATGATAATTGATCAAATAAATACATTATGATTTATCATCATGAAAACTTAAAGGAAGCAAACAACCCGAAAAGACAAAACACGGTATCAAAAAGTAAAAAACCCGATCAATATCCCACAAAGAATGAAAATATAAAGGTTGCAAACTTGTAATTTTATGATTTAATAATTAAGGTCTCATTCATTTCACCAATTTAAATTTAATATCATGAAAAAAATATACTATACAATATGATCCTGATGAGTAAACTTTCAAATTTATGAAAATAACAATTTTTGAGTCCGGAACAAATCTCATCATTATGATAATTGATTAAATAAATACATTATGATTTATCATCATGAAAACTTAAAGCAAACAACTAGAACAGACAAAACACGGTATCAAAAAAAAAAAAAACCCGACCAATATCCCACAAAGAATGAAAACATAAAGGTTGCAAACTTGCAATTTTATAATTTGATAACTGAGACACGTTCATTTCACCAATTTGAGTTTTGCTATAATAAAAAGTTTTTAAAAATAGTTATATTTAATTTTTTTACTATAGTAAAAAACTCTCACATAAAATCACATTTCAACTCAAATTAAAAAATCAAATTAATGAACTAAACTGACCCTAAAAGTATAAAGATTGCCATTTTATGATTTGATAATTAGTGGAAAGGTTAAAGTGAATTTTTTTAATGACGATTGCTTGTATTTATACACAAAAATGTAATATGATAATTACTAAGGAATTACGTACGGAAAGTCCAGAAAACTAATATATATTAATTAAATGCTAATTAATTATAATCATAACAACTTTCTAACATATTTAACTTATTTAGTTTATTGATTTGAGTTTTTAATTTGAGTTGAAATGTGATTTTACGTTAAAGATTTTTATTGTAGTAAAAAATTAAATGTGATTATTTTTAAAAGTTTTTTACTATAATAAAACTTAAATCGATAAAATGAACATGATGTTAAAAAATAACTTTCGAATTATCAACATCATGCTGACTCATTAGACTTGGAACTAAATATAAAAGATGAGCCAGCTAATATTCTTTAGAACTATTACTTGAACCGATTAAAGTTGCCAATATAACAATTATTAACATGCCATAAAATAATAAATATATATTATAACATGCAATTTGAATTACATGGCTACAAAATTTCGCTACAACATCGCGAATATTATTATTTGTGATACATTAATTAAATGCAATTTGAATTACGTACGGAAGAGTCCAGAGAACTAATAAATATAAATTAAATGCTAATTAATTATAATCATAACAACTTTCTATGTATTTAATCTGTTTAGTTAATTAATTTAAGTTTTTAATTCGAATTAAGATGTAACTTTATATGAAAGATTTTTACTATAGTAAAAAAATTAAATATGAGAACTTTTTGTTGTAAAACATTTAAATTATAAACTCAAATCGATAAAATGAATGGGATTTAAAAACAACTTTCAAATTATCAACAATATCATGCTGACTCAGTAGACTTGGAACTAAATATAAAAGATGAGCCAGCAAATATTCTTCAGAACTATTACTTGAACCGATTAAAATTGCCAAAATAGCAATTATTAACATACAATAGAACAATAAATATATATTATAACATGCAATTTGAATTACATGGCTACAAAATTTCGCTACGACATCGCGAATATTATTATTTACGATACAACGAGTGAAATTAGTCCCGAAGGCAAAAAGTACCAAGAGACAAATACATCTTTAGGACAAAAACGACAACAACAATAAAAAACGAAGTCCAAATTGATCAATCATATTTATTGCTGGATAAAGAGGAAAACATATGCAGAATAAAATTCTTCGGACTTTATTTAGGCTATTTCTCTCGATCGACATAATCATGTGTTTTTCTTGATCTAGTTGAGCGGTGCTCGGGCATTTGAACCCTGATCTTGATCAGTTACTATTTGGTCGTTACATAGTTGCACTGAGCGCCCATGTTTTTGCTGTAAGGGTCTTGCATTTGTTGCTGAACCCTGCCACATATAACGTACACATACATGATACATATATATATATATATATATATATATGTGCTTAATTAGATCATAACAAAATTCTTAATTATATATTTTGCTTCTTTTGCAAATTTGAGGACTTAAAAGACGCATGTAAACGAATACAAAGCGGAACCATGTCAAAAAATGGAACCAATATTTGGTGATCTTACAAAATGTTCTTTACAATTAACCAACATCAAAGAAATTAATCTTATTAATTAGTAAAAATATAGGTATTAATTCTACAAAACCAAGCGATTAATTGAGAGAAAAATTCAAACTTACGTCGCGAACAGCCATACGAAGCAATCTCAATTGTTGTCTTGCAACTGGCCTCGTCTGATCATGGAAAAAAATTGATTAATTAAACAAGATGTTAGAGGAAGAAAATTTGATGATGATATTCAGGATAAGAAAAATAGTACTTAAAAAAGAATTTTATATATATATACACCTGTTGAAGAACGATCCAAACAACATTTTGAGTACAAGGAGGAACTGTGAGAGAGCCAATGTATCTGTAATATCTTCGGCTACGGATGTTTAATTGTCTTAGATCAACTATTCCCACCAATTTTTGCGGTTGAGCATTATAGCTCATGTTGCCAATGTCTTGTAAATGTGTCTCCATCTATAGAAAAAAAAAAAAAAGTTAAGCACGATCGAGATCAAGATCAGAGAGAGAGTGGAATTAGTTCCTCTGATAGAGTTTAATTACCGATGACAAGAAGAAATCAGGACTGCTGATCCGGTAATTGATTCCGATTACGACGAGTTGTCCGGTTCGGCTTTGGTGAACCATGTGCAACTCTAGATCAAACCTCCTGCCATTGATGGTATGCTCAGAAGGGGAGTGCCAGTGTAGTTGTTGGAGTAGATATTGAGTTCCATTCATGTCAATATATCCAGCTTCACCAGATGTCCATTTCATCTACACCACAACAAAAAAATATATATAGTTCGTACTCAGAAAGAAGATAGAGTACATACTTGTGATTCATGTTTTGTTTTTGTTTTCTTTTTAATGGTGGACTGATTTTTATAAAGGTGGTTATTAATAAAAATTAAAAAAAATGGGTACACTTATTATTTTTATTTTTACTCTTGATTAATATTATTTTAACTAATATAATTCTTTGATTAAAGGGTATTAATTAAATATAAGGGGTAAAAATTCAAGATTCATGCATTCTAAAGGTATTTGTCTCTATAATTAGCTAATTTAGGTGGATGTTATTGATTGGGTACTTTTAACACACTCGGAAATATCACGTATTTTTTTAAACGATGGTTTAACTTTGTTTACAGAAATATTGGTAACTTAAATTTGATCTGAGCGTGAAGTCCTCAGTTTATATTGCACTTTTTTTTTTTTTATCAAGGACTACAGGGTGGAAAAAACATACCATGCATGTGATAGCTTTTCACAAGTTTTCCACTTTGGAAAAAACATGTAAATAAGTACTTAGCTACCAAAATATTATTTCTAACAAGGATAAATAATGTCATACCAATTTAGTTGCATGGGCGCATTTACTAGCATTTAACATAATCACAGTTTTTATTATTATTTTTTTTTTTTTTTTTTTTTTTTTTTTTTTTTTGGGTTGCTTACCATCATATCATGACCCCTATTCAAAAGAGTGGCATTAGCAGGCTTGTAAAATCTCCTAAGTCTCTGTAATGTTGAGATTACTTGAACCCTCTGGTCCATCAAATCAATAGGAGACTGCATTGTTCCGTTGTTGCACATCCGCCAATCGGGGCGAATATTTCCCCACCGTGCCGGTCCCCTGGTGCTCCATGCTTCATAATCAAACGCCCTCTCATCCTCTGCGACATATTAATGTCGCCAATTATACGACAAACAAGTCAGGCCAAGAAAAACTAGCAGTACTTCAGAAAAAATGCAGATATTAAACTTTCATGCATGCACAAAATGAACTAACGTAAAGAAGTAATAAAACCAGAGTCATTTTTAGACATCAGTTCCTTACCAACTTCCTGAGAGGTTGCAGGACGGAAATGCAGAACAAGAAAAATGAAGAAACTGCAAAACAAGATTTGTTTCATAACAGCATTCTCCATCTCTATGTGAATCGAGGGTTTTTTTTTTTGTTTTTTTATTATTTTTTTTTAAAGGCAATGAGATCAGTAAACTTGTAGGCTATATAGCTTGTTTATATATCTAAGATCAGTCCGTAACGGCCCTATATATACACAAAAAAAACAACAGTACAAAAATTAATAGGCGTTTGACACTAAGGGGTCTTGAATTTATTGAGTAAAGCTGGCAATCATCTGTTGGTTAGTTTCCATCAAGGAATAAGCTGATGATCATCATAAGCCACGATGATTCTGATAAGAAGAAGGTCAGACCATCGCAGAAGCTTCCGGGTAACGTGTGTGACATGCCATCTTTTAATTCATTCTGTATTAAGTTTCACGTCAGAGAATACAAGAGGGAAGGAATTTTACATTCTATTATTTAATGTTGTTCTTTATTTATTTATTTATTTATTTGTGATTGTACTAACTATTGTATCTTTTGGGCGTATGTGGTCCAACGCGGTTTATTGGATTAAGATTGGAAGTCTCAATCGGACAGAGTTCATCATATATGTATGAATGATTTGGAGGATTCTTCACCAGAATAAATTAGTGCCTTTATTGTATACAAGAAATTAGGTAGAAATCACTTAATGAGGAGCCTTGAGACAAATGAATTATACTTGCATTGAATCTAAAAATGGTTTGTGCAAATTATTATATTTTCGTATGAGCTCTTGCAAACGTATTTTTCAGTTTGTTGCGGCTTCGAATGGTCGTTGAGTTTTTTGGTTCGACTCTCTCTCTCTCTCCCATGACTCTCTTTCACTTTCTTAATTCTTTGTTTTTCCTCTCTTTTATGAGAGAATTTATTAATCCAAATAAGAAGCGATAATGAGACTATGAGAGATTGGTTTGAGATCATAAAATTTGCTTTTTCAGGAGCTTTCTATCATTTCACTATGCCGCGAAATTTTGGCAGACAGCCCCAAAAAAAAAAGACATCAATAATAATATAAAACTGTACATATAGAGAAGAATACATTGACCTTTGGTATCCAACCGAGTGAGATAAAAATGATTATTCATGTGCACAGAGTAGACAACAAAAATACATATTCTTAAAGTGTATGGATCTTAATTGTACCCCTTACTCTTAATTAATATATTTTTGAATAACTTATAAAAAAACATATTTTTTTAAATAATATAACCCTCATTTATTTTATAAGTTTGAATTACTGTTAAATCTTTTTGTTACAGTGTTTTCTCTCTCAAAATTTAAATTTTA
This sequence comes from Morus alba, assembly GCA_012066045.3. Classification (NCBI taxonomy): domain Eukaryota; kingdom Viridiplantae; phylum Streptophyta; class Magnoliopsida; order Rosales; family Moraceae; genus Morus; species Morus alba. The sequence goes on from CP050229.2 coordinate 16,867,531, forward strand.
ATTTAAACTTTTCTGCTCAAACTTATAATAAACAAAATGGGCTAATAATTATTTGATTATATTAAAGAGTAAAAATTTAGACTCATACATTTTAAAAAAGTGTTTGTCTTCTTTCCTGTGGTTATAGCCGTTTGTATTTGAGCTCTTTTATTTCTCTCTCTAAATAATATAGATATATATATATATATATATAAATATATATACTTTTGTCGTCAGGAAGAGAGTTTGTAAGATATCTTATGGTTTCTTCTTAAGCTTGTTCCGCATTTCTGGCCATTTCCAGAAGACACACATCAACGCATGAGTACATATGTCATGTGTTTATCATATATTAACACTACTCTCTTTCTAAATAAATTGTCGTTTTTTTAGCAGCATTGCAGTTTTTATAAAAGTTGTCGTTTCTTGAGTCTATTTTAAGAAATACATAGAAGACATTGCGGTTCCGAAATAGTGCTCTTCTATGGTTCTTAATGTTAGAGAGAGATTAAAATGTCTCTCAAATCAATTCACACTATTTTAGACGTTGAAGACACACAAAAAAACATGTTACTGCGTGACACAAGCGCTGTAGCGGCCATCCGAGGCACTGCAGCGCCAAAACTGCACAACCTGTGTAGTTGGCTGCTGCCAAAGCCGCTGCAGCGCCTGTCCTGCGTGCTGCAACGCTTGATGGTCCCGAACTCACTGGTTTGGGCGCTGCAGTGCTCACTACTATGATATTATGCAGTTTTATGATGTGTGATTTGAATTGTGCCGAACCATTAGAACTATTTGTAATATGTTTTCATACATTTCTAAATACCTATTAACAATAGACATATCTATTGTAATAGATGCATTAATACATGAAGAGATATCTTTATATTTTAACATGTACCTCTATTGAAGATGATGCATTCATTTATAAAATGGTACTTCTGTCTTTATTAATTCTCTAAAAATTTACAGACTTAATTCATGTCCTGGAATACAATATTATTATTAGATATTGTGTTCAAGGGTTTGTTATATTTTGGAGATAATTTACAATAGAAACTCATTAACAAATTTTAAGAAGTGAGTGCAAATAAAACCTTAAAAAAAATATTCTTATACACCTCAAACCCTCTTATTTTCTATATTTTTTTTCATCCTCTACACTTAAAGGCTTTTGAAGACTCTTAAAAGTAAAAAGGAAGTGTCTTCCGCCTGTGAATCGTCATTCCATTTAATTGTCGTTTATGCTGCAGTTTGTCGGTTTCATATGTTAATTCAGTCTATCAGATTTGTGGGTTTTCAAACCATTGTCGTTTGTAAGATACTTTGTCGTTTATCAAAAGTATTCTCGTCTACGAGTAAGTTGGTCGTTTTAATAAAACTCTGTTAGTCAAATAGCTCAAACGAGAACCTGTTCTTTATAAAGATTTACGTTGCGTCATTTCCTTAAAATTTTTAATTTTTTATCTTGCTTGAGGATGCCAAATTTTTGAGCCTAAGAGACATAATAATCATTCCACATCTTGTATAAAGATACGTTTAATTTCTTTTCTTTTTGTTTTTAACTGAGGGATTCAAATTCTAAACTTCAATGTTAGAAGCAACAATAACGTGGAAAATCAGATTGCAACCGCATTGGTTACCTAATTTCAATTTTTGAAGGAAATAAATAGTTTGTTGTTTTTGCAATTTGCAACCTTTCCCACCAAAAAAAAAAAAAAAAAAAAAAGTTACAGCCTTTCAAACAGAAATATTGTTTGCTAGAATGTTGTCGTTATTGCTGTTTTCTAGGCATCTACTTGACGTCATCGTTGTTGCAATCATTGTCGTTTACAAAAGAATACGCCGTTTGTGAAACAAAATTGTTGTTTTCACATGTTCAAGAGTTTGTGTCGTTTCAAAGACATATTGTTGTTTTTGAGTGATATTATCGTTTCCAATAGTAGAAAATATGTCAATATGAAAAGCTTAAAAAAATAAATATGTTAATTTTTAGTTATAGAAATTAATAGGCCATAACTTGTCAAGTTATGATTCATAATCAGATAAGTTATGGACAAACTTGTCAAGTTATGGTTCATAACCGGACAAGTTATGGACAATTATGAATAATAACTTGTCAAGTTATGGTTTATAACCAGACAAGTTATGGACAAAAATAATAATTTGACCTATTTATTAACTTATGTAAACTATTGGCCTATTAATTTTAATTCATCTTAAATTTTAGTTTATTTTTCCTCTTTCCTTTTTTTTTAAATAATTTATTAGAAACAAATTTTGTCATCTAGAAGATCTTTTCAGGTGGAAGACACTTTTTTTTTTATCTGTCTAAAAAAATATTTCTATACACCTCAAACCCTTCTTATTTTTTATATTTTTTTTCATCCTCTCCACTTAAATTCTCGGCTTAAATTTTGTCATCTAGAAGATCTCCTCCTTCCCATTTCATACCCCGGAATCGCTCATAAGAAATCCTCGCCTCGGCAAATTATGGTACTTGTGCTGATGTTTGCGGACTGTGATTTTTTTACTTATTAGAATAAATGGTTTTAACAAACGAGGATTTCCTTTTGGAGATGTATATAAGTTCGCTGTTTTTAAGAAGATTCAAATTCAATCTACTGTATCGATTATAAATGCGAAACTGGATCACTGTTGGAGAACTTTAGACTAAAACTGCACCGTTTTGGTCGAAAGTATTCCCCATCCTTTTTTTTTTTTTTTTTTTTTTTTTTTTTCAATTCCCCCATTTTTTTATCTTAAAATTTATTTATTTAAGGCTCATTTAGTTCGTTAATTTAAATTTTTAATTCGAGTTGAGATGTAACTTTATATGAGAGCTTTTTACTATAACAAAAAAGTTAAATATAACTGTAGCAAAACTTAAATTTTAAACTCGAATCGATGAAATAAACGAGACCTTATTTATTTTAGTTCTTATTTTACCATTTCTTTTTGTTTTTGACCTAAAATTTTATTTTATTTTATTTTTGGTTTATTTTTCCTTAAAATTTGTTTATTTTTTCATTTTTGGTTCTTTTTTTTACTCTTTCTATTTTGGTCCTGAAACTTCATTTTTTATGTTTGGTTTCTTTTATCTTGAAACTTATTTATTTCTTCATTTTATTCCTTTTTTATCTTTTTTTTAATTTTTTGTCCAAAAATCTGACTCTTTCTTCCTTTTTTATTTTAGTTTCTTTTATCATAAAATTTATTTATTTATTCATTTTGGTCCTTTTTTGAACTTTTTATTTTTACTTTTTCCTTGAAAAATATTGATTTCTTCATTTTGGTCATTTTGACACTTTTTTATCTCTGCCTTGAAATTTCATTTTCATTTTCATTTTCATTATTTTTGCCTTAAAATTTATTATTTATTTCTTCATTTTGATCCTATTTTGTCCTTTTTTTTAATTTTTGTCCTGAAATTTTATTTTATTTTTCGTTTTGGTTCTTTTACCCTAAGACTTATTTATTTATTCCTTTTGGCCCCCCTTTAACTTCTTTTTTGTTTTGTTTTTCGTTTTGATTCTTTTTCTCTTAAGACTTATTTATATTTTTTTTTCATTTTGACCCAACTTTATTTTTTCCGTTTTGATTCTTTTTGTCCTAAAATTTTATTTTCTTTTCATTTTTTTTTTCAAAAATTTATATTAAAAAAATTTATGTTTTTAATAATAACACAGTATCTAAAGCTTAACACACGGATTGTGCACGTGTGCTTCAACTAGTAGATGTTAATTTCTCAAAAATAAAATAGAAACGAAATAGTAGATCATGTTTAAGGTTAGTACATATAAGAGGTTCCTTGTGTTCAACTTTAAGCTTATTGTCTGATTGTTCATTGGTTTTTTTTTTTGTCCACACTGCTAAAGATTAAATTTAAACAGGTCATGTTGTGTCCTGTATTGGACAAACTGTTCAATCTTGCATCATATATAGTTTCAAAATAAAAATAAATAAATTTGCACTACATATGCCAGCTTTGTCGTGATAAGGATTATTAATTTATTTAAATTTAAATCAGTTCGTATTTAGTTTATCCATAAAATATTTAGAGATTAGATTAGTAGTTAATATTTTTTTTTAGTTTAAAGTTTGAATTATTTTGAATTATTAGTTATTAGGAGATAAGTATTTAGTTTAAATTTTTTGAATTAGATTAGGATTCTCTTTACTCGTGTATAAATATTGCATTCTCATAATAGAAAACTTGTACCATCGTGCTTCAAAGTCTAAATCTAATATCTCGTGTGTGTTATTGTCTGCAAGGTTAAGCTTTTTCTTCTGCCTTGTTCTAGACTGAATGTTGCAGAAAATTGAGTCTAAGTTGGGGAGTTTGGAACGTATAGACATTAAATTAAGAAAAAAGAAGAAGAAGAAAAGAATATGCTATAATATGGTACTGACCCAGGTCCCTCATTGAAAAGAAACATGCAAGAAAAAGTCACAGATTTTCCTATAAAATATTCCATTTCCGACCTGCCATTTAACATTTCGGCCGGCTCTTGCTGTGTTGTTTTCTGGTTTTGGTCTTATTTTGGTCATACTTTTTGACCTATTTGATATGTTGACCGAACTTGAGAATATTAAAGTAAAGTGGGGTTTGTTTAAAATCGAATATTCTAATTACATTTGGGTTGGTGCTAATCAACTGTTTGATTGTTTCTCTCCTTTTTTCGAAAATTCTGTTTTATTCTCTCATTTCCCATATCTTCCCTTTCTCTCCTTTTATTTGATTAACCAATAGAAATGTTAAGTATTTGATCACAGAAACCATGAAATATTTCTGGTTTCTCATTCTGGTATGCAATATAATAAGTTCAAGCCAGGCCCAGCAGTATTATGATCCATCAGATTGTCCTTCGAATAAAACCGTTCCTGGTTCAAGATATACTTGCAATTCATTCCAAGATTCTTCATGCAAAACTTTCTTAGTCTACAGAGCCAATCAACATTTTCAGACCATCTCAAGAATCTCAGAGCTCTTTAATGTCGATTCGGACGTGCTGCTTCACTTGAACAACCTCACATCTCTTTCTGAGCTACTCCAACCAGCTGCCAGAGAAGTTCTTGTCCCCATTGTCTGTTCTTGCTCAGGCCAATATTTTCAGGCTAATTTCAGCTACACCATCTCCGATACCACGTCGATGTCGGAGATTGCCTGCGGGGTTTTCGAAGGCCTAGTGAAGTTGCCAACTCTAGCTGAGGAAAACCCGTCTGCAGAAAGCAATTACGCCAAAGTTGGTTCCAAGCTTCGCGTGCCGCTGAAATGTGCCTGCCCGGATAATTCCACTGCTAGTGTTGGAATAAAGTATCTTGTGACATACCCTTTTGTTGAAGACGACGAAACCACGGTTCTCAGCGAGAAATTTGTCATATCTACCAAAGATTTATTGGCAGTTAATCATTTAGAACCCCCCAAGCCTACTGTTTATCCAAACACAACTGTTTTGATTCCCTTAAGAGCCGAACCAATCATAATCTTAAATATTCCTAGTTCTACACCTCCACCTTCTGCTTTTCTTCCCACAATCACTGTAGAAAAGCCAATGAAAAAGACAAAACCAAGGAATTTTTATATAGCAGGATCTGTTATTGGGTTCTCTCTTGTTCTTGTAGCAGTAATAGCATGTATTTTGTATATAAAAGCCTTAAAGAAATGGAAGAGCAAGAAATACCAATCCTTCAATGGTGGAAGCTCTCCAATCCCTTCACCTACCAGAAGTTCTCCAAAGTCCCCCGCAACGGGTAGGAGCTCCATCTGTTTATCTCCCGACCTTCTTGTTGGGATAAAATTTTCATTGTTCAACTATCGCATGGAAGAGATAAAGAGAGCAACAAGGGATTTCTCTGAGGAGAACAAGGTGGGTTCTCAAGTCTACAAGGGGGTGATGATGGATAATGTCAAAGTGATGATCAAGCAGATGAGATTCGAAGACACTCGTCGGATCATCGACATGCACTCGAAAATCAACCACATCAATATTGTCAAGTTGCTTGGTGTTTGTTATGGGGACGATGACTGTCCCTGGTCTTACTTGGTGTTCGAGTACCCGGGAAATGGATGCCTGAGGGACTGCTTATCCAATCCCTCAAGTCCTCCCAAGTGGTATCAGAGGGCGCAGATTGCTTTCGACATTGCGACGGGCCTTCACTACTTGAATTGTGGCACTTTTCCTTCCTATGCTCACAGGAATTTGCACAGCGGAAACATTTTCGTGACAGCAAATTTCAGGGCAAAATTGGGAGAAATTGGAGCCTTCCCACTTAATTGTTCTTCAAAGAGAATTTGTTACGATTATAATCAAAACGTTACAGGATGGGATACAAGCTCAATGACTCATGAGAAAATTGACGTTTTCGCATTCGGGATTGTCCTGCTTGAGCTAATCTCAGCTAGAGAGGACAGTATGGAGGGAAAATCATTCAAAGAATCCATTAGATTCTTGGGTGGGGAAGCTAGTGAAGGTGGGTGTTTGGAGCAGCTGAGGAGTTTTATGGATCCATCTTTGAAGGACTATTCTTTAGCTGGGGCTTTATGTTTAGCTGTTCTAGCCAAGGCTTGCTTGGAAGATGACCCTCTTCATAGGCCTTCTATGGATGATATCATAAAAGTCCTTGCCAGAGTTGTATGAGCATGATATATATCATTATTATCTGTAGATAATATGGAGAGAGTTTATCAATTTTATGGACAATTTGGGAAGACATTTTATATAATTCGTTGTTATACCAATTGAGTACGTATAGAACTGATAAATGATCGGACACTTAGGCTTGGTTTTGTTATATATATATCACTTGTTGTGTATGCTTAGTTTGTGCATTTTCCTCTTCAAAATTTCATGTTTAGTCTTATATATTAACTATAGGACTGACTAATATTCAACAGACGAGTACTTGTGCTTGGCCACACCAAAAAAAAAAAAAAAAAAAGTAACAGTTCAGCACTAAAAAGCGCTAGTGATCGTACTTTTGGATTCTTATTGCATTTGATCTATATGCGCACACAGGGTTAGCATATTTTTTTTTTTTTTTATTATTATTTTTTTTTATGAACTTGCTTTTGGTAAAGTGAGTAGTAATAGTCCTAATAAAATCTGCAATTATTTAAAATGGATAGGTCCTTAAAATAATTACACAGAAATAGTATAATACTATTGAGTAAAATCCTGTTACTTCCAAATAGAGACCTTTACTAATACTTCATTTTTCTTAGTAGAGATGGATGATCAATTATTGCTTTGAAGTAAGAAATATTGTATGGTTGGGAGGACAAGAATTGTTGGATTCCACTATTATTATTGCTTAAATCTGGCATATACTAACCAACAATATGAGTTGGGTCACTGCTTACGTTTGTTGTTTGTCTTCATATAGTTTAGATACTTTGCCAATTGGCAGCTTGTAGGTGCATGGTTAATTAGTAGCTCTCAATAGCTTGTTGCTATTTTTCTTGTACTACTGAGGAAGTTCTTTCAAAACCCTGACTTCTTCTGGACCCACCAGAAGATTATAGATGTCAAATAATCAAAATTTACCTTAGACATTACCACTCACTCTTTAATTGATAGGTTAAATGGCTCCATCAATCATGATATAGTACTATTCAAGCAAAAATAAAATAAAATTGTATACATATATATCATCATATGATACAATAACAAAAGAACGATATTACAGAGTAAAAGTTATTAAAAAAAAATCTTATTTTATATAATGAACTGATGTTCTTCACTTTATTAGCCTATGACTCTCTTGACGTATATATCATCATTATCTAATATTTGATGATGCCGAAGAGACATTTATATGTGATATCGTATCTGAGCCATAAAACAAATATTAATTTAATCTTTTTCATCTACTTTGTCATCTTTAAACAGTTTTACGGTGCGCCCATTTGTTTCTTGTATTGGTCTTGCATTAGTACCCGAATCCTACAAAATTGTACAATTAATCAAACATTATAAATTGCTAAATTTGTTTGCAAAACACATAAAATAACGAGAAAATTAATTTAACTTACATCGTGGACAGCCACACGAAGCAAGCTTACTTGTTCTCTTGAGACAGTCCTTATCTAGAAGAAAACAAATAATCAAAAAATTAGGAAAAGTAATTCGGACATCATATCAAACTGTATTTCGTGACGACGTCATTTTAATTTCAATATAAATATTTGAAAATATTATTACCTCCGAAGCAACGATCCATACGACATTTTCAGTGCAAGGTGGAGTTGTAAGAGAGCCAATGTAATTATAGTATCTTTGACTTCCTATTTTTATTTTATTTGGATCAATAACAACAATTATCTCTTCTCCAGTATCAGAAATTTCTTCTAAGTAATCCTCCACCTAATTAAGAAGATACAAAATACAGAAGATTAATTATATTATAAGCAGTATTATTTTTATGTTTTAAGCATATATATATATAAGAGTTTTAGGTAGTATTAGTATTATATAATAATGGTGTTATTGTTAATTAGTGTACGTACTGATGACAAGAATGGATCAGGCTCTCCAAACTGATACAAGATTCCAAATACGAAGGTCTCTCCTGTTGCGGTTTCGTGAACGGCGTGTAACTCTAGATCAAACTTGTTGCCATTTATAGTGTGTTCAGAAGGTGAGTGCCAATGGCATTGTTGGATTAAATATTGAGTTCCATTTATTTCAATATAACCAGCCTCACCTGAGTTCCATTTCACCTGCATCACAACACAAATTACAAGAAATATTTCATCGTTAATATTTACGAGATGATCAAAGAAAATCGCTATAAGGAGCGCTCATATAGATTCAATATTAATTACATTTTTATCGATGATTTATATATATATATATATATATATATATATTTATAGCAATTTAAGGTTTACTAATTTTGTTTAAAAAATAATTAGCTATATTTATTAAAATTTATTGGAGGATATTTCAATCTAACCAGGAGTTATTTGTCAAAAATATAATTTTTACATTAGTCTATAACTCCTAAGGGCTTAATTCTTTTTCTTTTGTGAAAAAAGTAACATTAAGATATAACTCAATATAAATACATATAGCACTTTCCAATTTTACAATTACCTCTAGGACCTTCAATATGCTGGATTTTTTTTTTTCATAATTAATTTAGATTTCCCACCATTATGTAAGAGTTACTTTGTCTTTCACTGTTGCTAGCTAGCTCTTTTGTGTCGACGTTTTGTCAATCAAATAATTGACGGGAATGGATAACTAGTATTAAGGTAAAAGTTCGCATCCCCTACTAAGTTGAAACTAAATAATAATATTGATTTTTGTCATTAATCAACTATTTGGCAACTTTACCCTGACTTCCAAAACGAACAACTAAATATTTAGCACAACTATCAACAAATAATAATTTGAACTATTTAATGATAAAAATGTTGCCAACCATAACAAATTTGAGATATATATATCAGAAATATGATATATATTAAAAAAAACATTCTTGATAAATAAAAATATATGGTTGAGTAATAATTTTATATTATATTATTTGTGTTACCATGATATCATGACCCCTATTCTTGAGAGTGGCATTGGAAGGCTTGTAGTTTCTCTTAGTTATCTCCAAGCGCGAGATTACTTCAACTCTCTTGTCCTAACAAATCAATCGGAGACTGCAGTGTTCCGTTGCTGCATGTGCTCCACTCCGGACGAATCTCTCCCCATCTATCTGGCCCCTTCTCGCTTCCTTGTTCATAATTAAACTCACTTTCATCTTCTGTAATATTAATCATGAACAAAACAATATATATATATATATATATGAGAGAACATAAAGTAAAAAAAAAGTACTTAATTAATTATAAAAGAAAATATAACAAAAGAATCTTCATATGGGATAGAAGGTATTTAAAAGCAATTACTATATATATGATCAGCCTTAAAATTTACATGCATGATTAGTATCATTACCAACTTCGTCAGATAATGCAGGGCAAAACTGCAAAACAAGAACAATGAAGAAACTGCAAAGCAAGATTTGTGTTACGAGCTTCTCCATCTTTTGGCATATAAATTATAACCTAATTATATATATATTGTTAAGAACGTTGAGAATATTGATGGAATTGCCATGAGGGGTAAGCTTAAAGCTGCTTTTATAGGCCGATAATTCCTAAATATGAACGCAGAAAGGAGCTTTTGACATTTATAAACCGACTATAACAATACAGTTAATTTCCTTCTTTGGACTCTATCCGTACTTTCCAGCTTCAACAATTGAATAACAATGAGAATTCGTTTCAAAAAGGTCAAGTACCGGACATAACTAATCAACCACAAAATAAACATGAGGAAAAAAAAAAAAGAACAGAAAAATCCCAGGTGTTTCTTTTCGTTTGAACAATAATGACTATATTTGGAAATATAATAAATAATAAATATTTTGATCGAGTTGAGATTTGATTTTATCCGAGAGCTTTTTTTAGCAAAAAGTTAGATGTGATTGTTTGTGAGAGCTTTTACTGTAGCAAAAGTCCGTCTGATACACGCCTTTGGTGACGAAAGTGGGCTTGAAATTTTTTCTTCTCATTATAAATTATCCATGTTTTGTTAAATGGTTGCCTTTTGAACGGCTTGCAACTCGTTGGGTGTACAAGATTTGGTTTTTGGGCGCTTGTTGACTAAATTGTTTTATTTGACTTGGGTGATGTTTAGGATGCAAATTTTGATTATCACACCATGAAAATCATCATAACTTGTTTTCTGATTTGTTGGAGATTGAGAAGTAACAAGGCTACATATACGTGGATCTCTGTATCAAAATATATAGTAGCCATTTAGTTCGTTAATTTAAATTTTTAATTTGAGTTGAGATGTAATTTTATGTGAAAATTTTTATTATATTAAAAAAATTAAATATAACTATTTGTGATAATTTTTTACTGTAATAAATTTAAATCAGCAAAATAAACGGAATCAGAAACTCAATTAAAAAGAAAGAATAGTTAAACCAGTAGTGCTACTGTTTTATTAATTAAAAAGAAAATAAATAGAGAAGAGTTTGATTTGGACTTAATTTTGATCATTCTTAAATAGAAAATTCATGGCTAGTTTCCAAAATCACTCTTAAAATTTGCAACGTATTTTGTACACATCCGTTTATATATATATTATTTTTAGTTTTCTTTCATCTTTGCTTCAATTTACCAAGTATTATACTTGGGGCTCATTGAGAGGCTCCAAGAATTTGGTGACAGAGAAGCCTAGATCATATACCCGATTTTTTTTTCAAAATAACTGGTTAAATTATGTGGGTCGATGAACTGCCATAGAAATTTCCAAAGGTCAAAGGGAAAATTGAGAAGAAAAACTCTCGGGAAATGTCAAAAAGTCCAAGGAAATTGGTAAAAGATTATATGTCACCTTTTGGGACGATAAAAGTAACAAGTCATCTTCGTTACCATGACAAATGTTCTTGCTAATTTGGCTTATTAAATTGAAGATTGGGGAAGCTTCCAGAGATGTATTAGGGTCACGTTTACTTTGCATATTCAAGTTTTCAATTCGAATTGAGATTTGATATTTTTTGAGAGTTTTTTTACTGCAGCAGAAAAAAGTAGATGTAACATTTTTTGAGAGCTTTTTACTGTAAAAATTTAAAACTGAAAACTCAAATCGGTGAAATGAACAAGACTTAAATAATCTTACGTGATGATAAGAAAACCTGCCAAAATCACACATAAAAAGTTTTACCTTTATAGTTTATCTTTCAGCCGTTGATTTTGTATACATTAATTTGTATTTATTTTCTTTCAAAGGATCCATATAATTGGCTCATACACAGTATATATACACACTTTCATCAGAAAATTATTCATACGTCTTTTATTTAATTAATAAAGCGCAGTACTGTACCACATTTATAATTAACTAATGGAATAACTTATAATCTAGGTCTAGCACAACGAATATGCTATTTTTCCAATTAACCGACCGATCTATAGTAAATATATACTTTTTTTCCTTCTAGATTTATTTTTTCAACGGGTTTTGGCTGGAAGATTTTAACAAATTATATTTGTTGTTGTTTTCCGAAGTTTGAACTTTATCATGTGAAAGCAACTTTTCAGGCTTTCACCACCCCTTTCAGATTTCTTTGTTTTTTTTTTTTTTTTTTATTTGTTTCATTTTAATAAAAGAAATAGGAAGCTTAGCACGACATAGGGTTTGGTGAGCACCAACCAGCTCATTAGGATATATGATTCATCTGATCAAAGTTTGGATGCATAGTTCATGTCTTCTCTTGTCAATTTATTATATTTTTTAAAGAAAAAACTTGGTTCAGAAATGGCCATGCATGCAAATAAGACAGAGCAGAACTAATTAAAGACTCCAATATTAGATTGTTTACATTTCTTTGGAAAAATTTCTGTTACATCAAAATTTAAGTTTGATATCCTTTATTTTTAAAAATTTCATACTGGTATCTTGACTTTTTAAAAAATCTTTTTTGGTATCTCAAAGCCATTTTTTAAGACACGAAAAAATAAAATTGCCTATATTGTAAAAATTCATCTATTGAATAGAATTTTGAAAAAAAAAAAGATTTTAAAAAAGGATTTTGAAAAGATGAATTTTAAAAAAGGATTATGCTCTATAGGTATGTTAAATTTTTAAAATCTTTTTTTTCTTTAAAATTCTAGTCAACATATAAATTTTTCCAATAAGGATAATTTTATCTTTTTGTGTCCCAAAATTAATGGCTCCAAGGAACCAAAAAAAATTTTTTTCTAAAATGTCAAGATATTAGCATAAAATTTTTAAAAATAAAGGATATTAAACTCAAATTTCAATATAACAAATAGTACTATAATAAAAATTTTCCCATTTCTTTTCTACTCTTTTCCCCCTAAATTGTGTCATATACATGTCGTGAAAAACTAATTTCAAGACGTTAACTTCACATTTTTCAGAACTAAATCAAAATCTTCTCAGCATGTGATGATATATGCAGCTTTTATACCTACTCCCAAGTCCCAACTGCTTTCACACAATTACCTTAATAAGAGAAGATAAAATATTATTTATAACACACATTATTCATGGGACGCCAATGAAAATTAATGACTACACAAGAGGTATATATATACATATATATATATGGTTTTTCTTTGTTCCTTCTTATAAGAGGTCCCTCTAATAAATATGACAATTATTGAACGTATTTCAATATTATAAAGAGAAATAACACTAAAGAATTTAGTCATCTAAAGACTATGTTATTTGTTTCTAATGTTAATGTTACGTTCGATAATTATTATGTTATGTTTTCATAACTACATTTTACGTTGAAAGTACGGTCCCTTCGGAGGGACCGAAAGACAAAGCCTATATATATATATATATATATATTGATCATAACCGAAAATCAGTCTTATTATGTTACTAATTTGAATAGTAACATTAACGCCTACCCATTAACTTTTTGTATATAGACTGTAAAATTTTCAGTCGTCAAACTTATCTGTATACGTGTTTACATTAATTAGAGCCCAATTCAAAGTCCTTAAGTCGTAATCATAAGATAAAATGACTTGTTACCTGCACCTAATTAAGTATTCGATGTATTGGCTTTGTTCAATTTTGGCGATTCACGTCAACTTTTTGAAACTTAAGATACACTCTTCGTTGGAAAAGCAAAAGAATATTCATTAATTTTTTTAACAAGCTTTATACTTTGATAAGCCATTTATTTGAATTTCCAAAGCTAGTTAAATTAAGATCATCGTTTTTTTTTTCAGAATTTCCCTCTTTTGACAATTATAGTCAAATTTTTTAACCTTTTTTTTAGGGAATTTAAGTTTAACGTTTCATGCGTGTAATATTCTTGCCCTATATATATCGTATCGAATTTATTTCAATTCTGGATCTGTATATACGTGTATATATATATATATATATATATATATATATATATATATATATTCGCTAAGTTATTTTTTCCCTTTAAAAAATTTCGAGAAACTGTGAGGATTGGTACACCGTACACGTAATGCTGACCGTAAGAAACTATTTTTAAAGCACTATTTTGTTTTCTACTTTGTTTTGCCTATTAGAAAAACGGTTGCTGATGCAACCCACCCCAGTCAAAAATCTGGGCTTGGAGATCAATAGCTTGCCCAACTCATCAGTTTTTCAAATTTCAAAAAATAGACCAACACAATGAGAAAAAGTTCGTTGTTATAATAGCAGTTGTATTCTGTAATAACGTGTGTTGAATTCTGATGCTGTTTTCTGTACAACACAATGATGGTCTCGTTTTTCTGTACAATACATTGGATGGTCTCGTTAATCATGATTATCATAAAATAAACTTCTGCATTATTAATAAAAATTTGAGTTGAGAGTTTTGTTCGAGGATTTGCAGATTAGAGAAAATAACTAATATCTATCTAATTGCGATTTCTTAACTTACTTTGATATTAGTTATTTTCTCTCGTTTCAATGAAATAGTTAATAGACATTTTTATAGAAAATAATTAAAATAAATAACAGATTTTAAAAATAAAAATTGGACTTGTTAACTAATTCATATTAGAGTTTTTATAAAGGAGGTGGTCTAATATTATTATAAGTTGGTATTTATATTTATACTAAACAACATATGATACTCAGATTTATTTTACTCTGTACATAAAAAAACTAAATTAATTAATTATTTTGCCAACACATATGTACACATTTTATATTCCTCTAAAAAAATATGAGAACACTTGTAATATTACATCATATTGATTGAGTAGCATAGCAAAAAAAAAAAAAAAAGTTACTTATAATCTACGAAACCCTTGCATTTAATTTAATCTCTTGTGATTATTTGTGAAGATTTGAGATTGAGTTATCGTCAGGATTAGGGTAGTTAAGATGATGTTTGTTTCTTGTATTTATTTTTGATTTTGAATTATAATTCATGATTTTCTATATTATTTTTTTTATAAAAAATACACATAAAACAAAAATAGTTAATAATAATTCTGAATCATAATTTTAAATACATGAATCAAATGTTCATTAAAAAGTATAAACAAACAAATATTTAAAATATTGCTAGTTTAATAAAATAATTCAAAGTCGTGGCAACTTTTTCAACACGTCCATCATTGTGCGTCCTCTAAGAATCTGGCAAGTAGTGGGTAAATAATTTTTCATGACGCTCCCCAAAAAATAAAAAATTGTTTTGGGTAAATGAGAGTCCCAACTATAATTACGAGAGTGATCAATAATATAACTTACCAAAGTAAAATGAATTGCATATTATAACCAACCAATAATTTAGAGGTATAAAGGCAATGAGATAAGAACAAATGTTTGGTTAGTCTAGCTCTAATTATATCATTTTTACTGTTATTTCCATTAACCAGATATTATCTGTGAGCTCAATTAGTGGAAGAAGATTTTTCAAAAGAAAATTGCATCAAGAATGGTCCCACATTGCTAGATTGCGAAAGAAAGTACCAGAAAAAATTAGGATATCAATGTAGATGATTTATTAGAAAATCTTCATCCTGTTTATATATAATTATTCTGCTACGGAAATTATATTTTTACCAAAGTCTTTCAAATTTCTAGTTTATGAATTAGAGCGAAGAAATAAAAGGCTCACTAATGAAAGACAGATTTTGGGTGCTTGCTTAGATTGCACCGAAATTACAAACTAATTAAAGTAACAAATTATGCTGCCCAAGATTACTAAACCTGTCATATCTAAAGAAATTATAATGTCATGTGGCTTCATAAACCAATTGGCGGCACAGACGTAATGGGGTTGGATTTGGAATGATAAGTGTCACATTAGCAGCAAATTGATTTACTAAGTGCTTGGAAACAAATCATGAATGCCTTAAAAACCAAGTAATCATATACGTGTCTCACTCAAACCCCAAAAAGCATTATCAAACTAATATGTGTCTCAGCAAAAATCAAGCCACTTCACATATGAATGTCACCGTGCATAAACTTTTAGATACAATTTGCTCTTAAATTATATATATGTATATATAGATTTATTTTATTTGACGTTACAATGCAATGCAACAGGGGACAGGGCTGCATTGTGCTCGGTTGACTTTTGTCAACTGTAACTGTTGGTTCGGTGGAGTTTTACTATTTCAAGCACCAAATAAGACAAAAGATTCCTAATTAATTAACCTTTTTCCATTAAAGTTGCATTTAAAAATAATAAAATAAAATGATATGGGGATAGCACTTACTATTGTCATAATTGGTGGAGACCCCATAACAAAATTAATTATATATTGATGCAACTGTAGTACTCAATTAGGAAAACACCCTAGCTAGCTTGCCATGCCACTATATAAATGGCTCAATCCTCTTCATGTCCTTCCCATATGTATGAATTCTCTCGAAAAATATTTAGTAAGTATATTCTACTCTTTTAAATGTTTTTTCTGCAAGGCTCTTGTGTACTAATACTAGTTTCAATTTTTTTTGGCTTTTGAAAATCAGCTAGCGATTGAAGAAAAATGAGACTCCTAGTTGTGGTTGCCCTAGTGGTACTGATGATCACGATGATGAGCTCTTGCTCGGCCGTAAACGTGAAGACTTCAGCGTTTCCAGTGGTTGAAATGCTCCGGCAAGATCGCCGGAAGCTGGTAGTTTCAGAGGATGGAGACCAAGTCCAAGTTGGGTACCCGGGAAGCAGCGTGAATAACCATCACTACATTCCTAGGCAAGACTTCAATAACCATGGTGGAGATGATAATAGTGGCAATGGGTGAAACTATAGTCATATGTAGTTATAGGCTTATAGCGCATAATTTTATTCTATATTCGCAGTTAATATTTAAGTTGATGAGGATGATGGATATTATTAGTGGAGTGTACTGTACGTCCATGGTGCTAGCTATATATAGAGTTTGTGATAGCCTAGTGATCTAGCTATACTAGTGTGTATGGTTATCTGATTGTGTACTATCATCGTATATAAGATCCTCATACGTATTTGGTAATACATTGAACTAATGTTTAAAGTAGTGTATACATATATATACGTGATGTGTGCGATTATTATATACACGAACACATGCAAACATCATGTGTATATCAAAGAGTCAAAACGTATATACAAGCATCTATATAATGTCGTTTTGCAATCAAATCCCCTTCCAAACCCGGCAAAAGTTACGAGACATATGATAATAAAATAATAATAATAATTGTAATAATTATAAGAATAACTCTTAGCACATCGGTTTACTTTTAATCGAATGAAAGTTCGTGTAGCCTTCTACTCGGTAATTAATGGTGCTTGTATAAAACAACAGTATGTCATTTGTTTTTGTATTTTTATTGATTTGCAGATGCATAAAGTACGGATTCTCCTTGTAGGGGGGTCTCCAGACCAATTCTTTCCGGAGTTCACGTGGAAATAATTTTGTGGAAATAATCGTCTATATGCTATGTGCGCTTATTGGTTATTTGTATCTTGATTTTTAATTTATGTCGTTTAACATTCCCCCTTTTATGTTCATACGTACATACATGAAAGCCATGCTACAGATAGTGTCCTGCTGCAATACCGAAAGTATCCCACTGTGTTACTAAAAATTACACAGTAGTCTTGCTACTGATGGTTTCTTGTGGGTATACTTAAAATTCAATAAAAAAGAACTCAAGAGGCGGAAAAGGGAAGAGCATCGGAGGCGGGGAGAAAGATCCCCCTCATGTAGGCTCATGACGACGCAAGTATTTCGGACATGCACTCCTCGTAGCGGCCAACACGAGTGAGATCTTTGAGGCCATAGATCTGAACGAAAATACACGAGAGACTATGGTAAGTGTAGGGTGGAGAGGGAGATCTTTGACAATAGAGATTTTAAAGACGTGAGAGAGAAAAGGTGATGATAAGATCGAGAATGAGAAATAGAAACAAAAGGAAGAGAAAGACAATTCAAACTTTTAGAACTATATTTTGTGCATATGGACACTCATATACATAATTAACTTATCAATATGTGTATCGACCCGTACAGTGGTGTAGCTAACACGTTACGTTAGCAAGAATGAAACTCAAAGGCTATGTTTGGAATTGATCTTATTTTTATTTTTCACGTTTTTCGATAAATAAAAAATAAAAAAGTTTTTAAAACGGCGTTTGGCGCAATAGAAATAAAAAACATAAGTAAAAACGATTTTTTAGTTTAGTGTAAAATGAGAGAGAAACGAAAAATGATTTTTAGTCTTTTATTTTTTATTTTTGTTTTCTCTTCTCTCGAGCAGAGAGAAAAAGAGAGACATTATTAAGTTTTTTATACTAAAAATAATCTCTTGATAAAACTACTAAATGCATTTTCAAAAATAATTTATGTCTGAGATTGAAAATATTTTCATTTTCATTTTCATATAAAAAATAAAATAATTTTGGAATGAGTTCCAAACAAGTCCAAAGGATCTTTTTGTATATGCTCTAATAATCATAAAATTATGAAAGTAAATAAAACTGTAACAAATGAAATAAATCATAATTTATTGCAAATAAATGCCGCATTAAATAAATAGTGTTTGCTTTAGCGTGATAATCCTGACTACATTCTCTACATAATCTCCCGTAATTATGATAAAATCTATCCGGGGAAAAAGAATATAATCTCCCGTAATTAACAACCGGACGATAATGAATTAAATTATGATGTTTTATTTACCAAATATTGAACAAAATCCAGTGTTGAATGCACCCATAAATCATAACAAGCACTTGATTACAACTTAAATCCCTTTCCACTTAGAGCATAAAGAGTATAGACTTTTTTTAAAAAAAAAAAAAAATTCAAAATAAATAATCACAACGGAAAAGGATTGGCTAAATCAGTTCAAAAACTGAAGACAACTATTCTCTGTTCTTTTTCTGAATAATTGCATCATAGTCAATATTCATAAAAGAAAGTAAAACCGGTGAGTTTTAAATTATGAATACATGTTAAATGATTGCAGGTATAATGTAACAGTAAATTCTCGAGTAAAATATATATATATATATATCATAATGAGATAAAGCCCGCTGCAAGGGATATGTGTGGGTTATCGGCTAGGAATTGGTGATATGAGAACAAATGGAATCAAGAAAATTAGTTAAACAATTCATGATTAGCCAAGTTGATCAATAAATCCACAAGGATATCACGATTCAAATACCTCACCTAAAATTATCCTCCACTTGGAAGAACTAACCTCAAGATAAAAAAGTTTTAACGTGATTCACAAAACAAGGAAATAAACATTACTTATGCATAATCATTAAGATTGGGGGGGGGGGAAGAAATGACGAATTTTATTTCGGTTGACTTGCACTTTCCTTAAAGCTCTCTCAATTTACTAAAAATTCAGTGCGGTTTCCCTATTATTAGGGGGAGAAAAAGAACTTATTTCAAGGCTCTCATCATTATTTTTATAGTAATTTTTGGCCAATGGCATTGTGATGTTATGGGCAGCCCACTTAGAATTGCCTCATTTTGGTGGAAAACGTGAGATCCCAATCAGCACTAAAACCCTCCCATGCCAATTGCCATGCTTCTATAAATAGCTAGCTTCCACCATCTCCTTTATCCCATAAAAGTGTATCTTTTTTTTTTTTTCCTTTTTCTCCTCTCCATTGGTAGGCTTTATATATGCATAATGCATGTTGATTTCACTTATATTTGCTATATATGCATTATGCATGTTGATTTCACTTATATTTGTTAGTCCGAACTCTCAAGTGTTTTGTGTTCTAGTTTGCTTTTCTAACTTTGAAATTAATCCTATTTTGGTAGGTATTTGATGTCTTGTTCAAGAATGAGGTTTCTTGTAGTACTTGCTTTAGTGTCAATGACGGTCATTTCTAGCCTTGCCATGACAAGGAAAGTAATGGTGGCTGAAATGCATGATGATGAACAAAACCGGCAGTTGGATGGTGATATTGATGAAGATCAGAATGGCAATAACAAGAACTCAAAAGACACAAACGAAAATCATCATGCCATCCCAAGGAAGGACTTCGGCAAATATATTGGGCAATAATTATTACAATGGAAAAGGAAGTGGGTAAGCTTCTATTTGAAGCTTTAGTTTATTACCACAACTATAATGATGCCTGTATAAGCTAGTTTGTGAGTGCATGCTAGTATCAACTAGTCCATGGTTTTTATGTTTTTGAATTTCTGTATGGATTTGGACTTAGTTTGTATTGTGACCTAATGCTAGAATAATTGCGTGGGGAATATGTATATTTTTCATGTGGCCTTGTGTGATCATGTTATATATGAAACACTTTTTTCTCTTTATATAAAGTTTAGCCGTAACAATTATTTTACACTTATTTGGGTGGAAACTACTGGAAAGAATATATTTTTTCACTTACAAATAGTAACCACGGTTGGTTCTCATTTTATGTGCTCCAGATACAATTGATACAGGGGGAAACGAAAAACATCTTGGTTTAAGCTTAACGTGACCCGTAAGAACAAATTTTCTTCCCTCAACTTTTCTTTGCTTTGTGTTTTTAAGTAAATATTAAAAGTAGAATCAAATAAAAAATAAGGAGCTTTCTATAGTAGGGTGTGTTTTTCGACGTTATATTCAAAGAAAATTACATCATAACAAAAACATTTGTGAAACTAACAAAACCTAACACAAATATCGGTTCAAAATAAAACCTAATAATAACGCTTTTTTTTTTTTTTTTTTTTTTTTTCTCTAAGAGATTGAAATAAAAGCAGAAGTTGGGTATATTTGCAACTCTAAGTAAATAGTGCAATCTCTCTTTAACGCTAAAATTAATCTATCAAAATTACAACTTTCGCTCGCCTAACTACCACCGGATTAGGGCAATATTTCACAGAAAAACAAACCAAAACGCAATTCAAGCATGTGACAAGGCATTCACTAGTATAGCAATAGGCATTGAAAATGAAGTTCTAGTACAAAGATGGAGATGTTTACTCCCTTTTCATTTTCATTCCAAAGTCATCAAAGGAAGTTGTGTGCTCAATTATCCTCCAATTTCATTGAACAAACGAACCAAATATAACCTTGATCTAAAGATGTTGCCTAAGGTGATCATGTTTGCAACATTTTTACAACAACTCTCTATAAACTGATCAATGTCATTGATGACCGTGGCCCCAAACCTCAAGCCCGCTTCGATGGTATGGAATGAAGCCCATCAGTGTCCCACTCATGCTTGTGGGAACTTGACACTCCAACCTCAACCGCTTTTCCTGACTCTGCTGCTGCTGCTGCTGATCAGCACCGAGCCTGTGATCTCTATTGCCCGTGGAGTAATCTGCGCCGGAGCATTCCAATGGTTTGCTGAGCACCACACTTGTACCAAGCTTTGTTGAGGCCTGATCATTGCTTGCAGGAATTGATTCATGCTTGCCGGTACTTTTGTCAACTTGATCTGCCAAGCCTTTGCTTTCGAGCGTGTGTATTTCTTCAACCATGGGCTTCCAAACTCGCACTCGCGCATTTATGAACCAGTTTGATACCTGAAATATAAATTAATTTAGTTTCATATCATTGCATTTTATGCAATTATCAATAATCTCAAATCAAGCAGGAGTACTACTCCTAGGTACATATATCATTCATGGATCTTAAACAGATTTCAATTTGGACATACACTCCAGATGATAGCACGTAGAAATTGCACATAAACAATGGCAAGAGATATAGGGTGTGTAAAACAGTTTTGTTCCATTCAATGGCCACGCCAGGGTTTGGTGCATATTTAATTCTCTAGCAGAAAAATAAATCTGAATCCCTCGAATATTTACTTTATTTCGTTCATACGTTTGAACCACAATTTAAACCTTTTTACCATGATATTTTCTCTCACAAAAATTTAAATTCTTGTTCAAACCTATCTCTACATTTGTCTCTACTTTTAATCAAAATCACAATTAGTCGCAACTCTTCTTGGGAAGAAAGCTTGAGCTTTACACTAACAAATCTATACGCTTAAAAAATGAACAAACAAATCGGGATGCAAAGAGCTATAAATCTGGTCATACAACCCTGAAACTATAAGCAATCATAGGCTACGTTTCAAATCAACTTGACCAGAAAAAGAAAATGCATAAAATAAAAGCAAAAAACAAATAATTGAACCCACCTGGTTTCGAGTTAGACCCGTTTGAGTGGCTAACATGTGCTTGTCTGTGTCTGTAGGGTACCTAGAAAAGAAAATTTTTGACACAGCAAAACACATCAAATTTACTATTTGGAGTGGCCCAAGTTAAGATATGGGAGATCATGAGAGACATACGGGTGAAGAAAGTGCTCAAACAGCCAAGCTCTAAGTATGGCGACGGAGCGCTCAGGTAGGCCTCTCTGGGGCCTCCAGATATGTTGTTGGGGCTCAGGGAAGGCCATGTTAGCCCCACCAGATTTATGCTTTTGGAAGCTTTGTTCCATGTACTTTAGCCTCACTGTGCTAATGGCATGATGATCATGACCTAATTTGATACTGCTACCGGTCATTGGGGACGGCAAGTCCTCTCCCAACGCTTTCCTCGTGTGCTTTAGCTGGTCGGCGATCGCGCCTTTTAAACAACGGAAGTGTCTTGAAACCGTCTTGAGAGCCATAAAGATGTAAGGCGTGGCAGAGCTAAGGCCTGCCACTGATTGAAAAGATGATACCACCATCTGCATTTGCTGACGGTATTGCTTGTACTTTCTGCTAACCTTTCCGAATTGCATAAAAGACATGAGTCACCGAAAATGTCACTCGAAAGCAATATGCAAAGATGACAATGATACTCAAATCTGAAAAATCTGTAAATTGCAGTAGTACAAGTTTGTGTTCAACGTGTGCAACTGTCATTAACAAAAGCACCATAAGAACATTTTGAAAGATTGTTACAAAAACGGAGAAATATTATTGAACTACAACAACTGAATTCAACTAAATTAGGAAAATTAAAAGTGATGTTATGTTACTCAAGCCAAGAGTAACAACTATTTGGTTTCGGACGTTGATAAAGTGAGTGATCACAAACAAGTGGTGTACACTGTTAATCTAAAGCTATATATATATATATATATATATATATATATATATCTTTTTGTAAGGCCCTACAATAGGTAAGGGCTTTTTGCTGTTTATCAATTAATTATTGGCTGGACACAAGGAGTGAATATCATCTGAATTTAGTGGATGCCTTAAAGGGAAATTAAAAAAAAAAAAGGTGGGCCATCCAGATATTTCTGTTGGTAGTTTAGACAGGGAATGATTGTTTTCTCTATCTCGTCGAATCAATTATGTCATTGTAGTTCTATATGAGCTAAGTAACTTTCTTTTTTTAAAAATAAAAATAAAATAAAAATAAAAACTTTTAACATCTGGATTATTCCATTTTCAATGAAAAGGACAGGGCGGTTACAATCAAAAGATAGTCAGCGGCAGACTCGAGAGTCAAAGGAGTATAAAACATTCATATAATTATACATAGAGCTATCTGCTTTTGAACCTGTCATATTTTTTATTTGACGAGTAGTAATGCTTTTATAAATCCTATTCTTACCATATTTATGATGTTGAATGTTCTTTTTTTTTTTCATTATTACTTCATGAGTGTCCATCTTATAAAACTGATTATTATAAGAGTAAAATCTACATCTAAAAGTAGAACATGAAAAACCAATTGAGTCTTGGACTTTCTTCATTCCTCTTCAAATCGCTCGGGAAGCAAACTTCAATATAGAAATTTTAAATCACCACCATTGAATTAGTAAAAGAATTAAAACAAAAGAAGGATAGAATGTGACTAGAAATTTAAATCAACATCAAATGCATAGTTTGAAAGGGACTAGCTATATAGCACACGAAATTTCCAAACATATAGAATGTTATGAGATGTAAAACACTTAAAAAGTTCAAACACAGTAAAACTAAATCTGAGAGAAGATTATCTAACTTATCAGAAAATGAAAGAAAAAAGAGTGGCATTTCTAGACCTCAATATTAGAAGCAGTGAATTTGCCGTTGGCTTGACTTGTGGAATCACGTGTAAAAAGTGAGAATTAGTTCTATCTATATATCACAATGAGACCCTAACCAAGAGTTATTAGGCACAGAACATATTGAATAATCTCGCAAAATATTAAACAAAAAAGTATCAAGTTATAAGATCAATGACAAACTGAAAGGTAAAACTTATTCAATGAATCACTTTCCATTTAACTTGTGAGATTTATGCCCCGTTTGTTTCATAGATTTGAATTATAGTTAAAAACTTTTTTACTACACTATTTCTCTTCTAAAAATTTAAGTTTTTGTTCAAACCTAACAAATGGGTCACTAGAGTCCACGTTCACGGTAAGTTTATAATTCAGAATTTCACCCAAAAAAAAAAAAAAAAAGAGGACACCCATTAATTGGAGTTGAGTACGACATGGGGACTTTATGTTTTTTTACTAATTGGTGAGAAAGCAGTGTTAAATTACCAAAGCTTCGTACCCTTTCGGCATATAGCAGTGAGTTCCCCAGCCAATGGTTTTAGAAACAAGAGTGGTATAATTGATAAACTCTAGTTTACAGCAATTAAACGATACAGAAAATACGATATAGTGAGATGGTATAAACATCTAGATTGGCATTAAATCATTCGAATCTTGTAATATTGACAAAATTAATTTCCTCAAACATATATATCAACTAAACTAAAGGGAGTTAAAAATTAAAAGAAAAATGGCGCCTAGTACCCTTTAGCCCAATGAACTTATCGACCTATAAATTTATAATAATTAACTTCTATTCAAAACTTTCTATTATGTTGATGGTGATACTTATAGTCCACAGTCTAGCAAGCTTAACCAAACATATTCAATCAATAAATGCATATACCCTATATCTCTTCACCATATATTTAAAACGAGCACTCCATTAAGCATCTTCTACCTTCATTTACCAATCTAGAAGTGAAAGCTAGACAATTATTTCTCACCATGCATGCATAATTAATATTAAATGCAAAAGGAAACGCGCATGTATATTGTTGAACCAAACCTATCCAAGTAAACCCAAATATAAAAGAGCAAACTACCACTATAAGTACTCATCAATCAATTTATTTATTTATTTTTTAAAAGAAGACATAAAATGGAAGAATTACCTCTTCTTGCATGTATAGAAGCTTTGCTTTCTTCTGTTGCGCTTGTTCCGGCCTAGATGACCCAAAAGACACGCTGCTCCCAACTCCTCCATGGTGATCTCCACTCATCTCATTTGAACCATAAAATGTAGAAGAAGAACCACAAGAATTATTATGATTATTGCTCGCCTTTTTCGCCACAATCTGATCGCTTTCATTCACATTAATGCGATCATCATGATCATGATCTCCAGAATTAGCCGAACCACTAACTTCTCCAGAAACCATCTCAGCTGAAATATTATCAACGTCACATGTACTCGTACTCTTCACCATCATCAGTACTTTCGAACCACAGAAATCGTCCAACAGCTGCTGAGCGGGCCACAAGAATCTCGAGCTCTTCAAGATCGTGGCGTACCCGGTGAAGGGCCCCAGGGGACCTGTGGTGCTCCGGTATCCACAGGAAGAAACCCCGACGATGTCCTGAAGAGATTTCCCAGCACAATTCGCTTTGCTGATTATAGACGGCTTCGGTATGGCTGGCTTTGGCAATTCTAATACTTCTGAGCCCTGAAACTGAGGATTGATGGAAGAGAGCGAGAGAGACAAGCCTTGCAAGTTGTTGGAATCGCTCACAACAGTACTACTATGAGTAGTACTAATTAACCCGTGATGATGATCTTGCACATTGTCGAAACGCGGTGTCGTTTTCGATTGGTTGACGTAGCTCAAGGGAAGAAGGGCCAGTTCGTTTTGATGATCTCTAACGTCGTTGGAAATCTCCATCATGTCCTGTTGGTTTCTTGGTCCCGTGGAAGCCACGGTCACAATATTACTTGGGTCTTCGAGAATGTCGTTGTTGTTGTAAGGAGGAGCTAAATTCATTACTTGCGCGGACATCTGATGACCGGTAGATGTTGGGTTGATCAAATTGTTTGCTTCTGCGAAATTCGCAAACCAATCAAAGCTTTGGTATTGCGGATTGAGCTGCTGGCTTGGTGATCTCCACTCTGATACGGAATTCCTAACAAGAACATTGTTATGACTTGCACTATTTCTCGATGAGAAATCGAGCATCTCCGAGGGAATTATACCGGACGGGACGTCGTAGAGGAAATTATTGGCGTGCCTGGCGTTGCGGGCATGAACAATATGATCTGCAGGGTGGTGGCCGTGGAGACTGAATTGGTCCAAATTGTTGGGAAAGTTGTGAAGGTGTAAATGGTGGGGATGAGATTGCAGTTGTTGAACTCTCAACTTGTCGCGTCGGCTTTGCTGTGGCACATGAGATTGATCAGGCCTAAAGCCGCTCGCCTGATCCATTCAAGACGTCCACCCGATCAAGATAATGCTGGTTAATGTGGTTATTACTCTTGCATTAAATGACACGGCAGCTTCAAATTGCTCAACAAGAAGCCTTACTGATGAGCGTACAGTTCTTGGTAGAATAACATTTAAGATGGAAAATATTACCCACAAGATCAGCTTTTAATATTATCCCATCAAGTTGAGCAACATGACAGTACATTATCCATAACTTAAATTTCCTGCAACACCAAACCGATTGTTTAATAATTACTTTCGTGAAAAGTTATTTCAATTACAAAGAATGGAATACCTCGCTGGAAATGGCAATATAATAAAGTTGATGGTTAGACCAAAGTAAAATGAAAACATTCTCTAAAATATATCATCTCTTCTTGCTGATAGACAGAGAAACATGATCAATAAAGGACGAACCGAAACAACAAATCTATATCAGACACTTCCTTTTTCAAATTCGTTTTTTATTAAATTTTTTCACTTCCTTTCTGATTAAGTTTTTTTTTCCCCCTTTCGCTTTAAGCCTTGAGAGCCCGTCGCATCCGAAGAAAAAAAAACCCCATTGCTTTTCTCATAAACAGTGATTCTGCTATTCACCTTCCTATTACTGTCGGCAACCTTCAACAACTACGCATTATTATGGAACTCTTATACTCACCAAAAGGCAGATAAAAGAAAACGTTCTTCCCATCAAAAACCACACGTAAACCCGATCACCAAACTACAACAACCACTTTTTCACCACCAAATAACTAAAAAGAACACAACTTTCAGTGGGGGGAAAAAAAAACCCTAATTCTATACATCATATTCAAGATCAGTACCTTATTAACAAGTACTTTCACCAAACATATAATTTGTCTAGCTAGATCCAGCTGTTGAAATTCCTGTACAACTTACTATACGCTCCCCAACCTAATCCATAATCGTAATCTTTGAGCTACATAATTCACACAAGTCGTTTCATAAACAGTTAGACCCAGATAAGAAAAGAGAAAACAGCTGTTCTTAGATTCCCATCTAAAAGAAGCCAAAAATTCAAACGAAAATCAAGCAGAATTATCACTGAAAAGAAAAAACAAAAAATCGCTCAAAAACTCATGCAGTACTTACCACACACGAAATTAAACGCCAAGTACGTACCACACCATATATCGAAGTCGCTGAGTAGTACAAGAGCAAACAAAAACTTCAATAATTATTATTAACAAATATATATATATATATAGAGTCAAAAGGTTTGAAGAAAGTTTCCATTTCGTTACCTCCAAAAGATAATTATTAGTACTCCATCGATCACAGTCCGGAGACCGTACGCTTGTTCTCAGCTTGGAACCCGATTCCTTCCTTCTCTTCGATGAGATTTCTCGGAAAGAACTGGAGAGAAAAAAATGTCAAGTTTACTTTGGAGTTTTTTTTTTTTTTTTTTGCTTGAAAAAATGTATATATTCACTTTCTGCGAGAGAAGCTCCACTAGTGCAATTATTGAGAGCGAATAAGCAAATTAATGATCGCCGTTAAAGCTTCAACGTCAAGTCTTGAGAGCGTGGATATATATATATATATTAGTTTGTTTTTTTTTTGACGTTTTTTTCGTTTAATTAATTAATTAATTATTTAATTTAAAATAATAATAAGAAGTCGCGGAGATTTTTCCGCCCTTTTTAACGGCGAAGAAACGTCGCATCCCCGTGGGTTCCCACACGAATTAATTTGGTGGGGGAGGTTTTTTTCCATCTCTCTTTTTTTTCTTTCCTTCCTTTTTCTTTTCTTTTTTCTTTTTCTCCTGGTAACAGAAATTTTCATGACGTCTTTTCTTGGGCGACATAAATAAAAGGCACATGCGATAGTTCGAAGAAACACCCTTGGTAATGGGCTTTTATTACGGAAGTGCCATTGTCTTTAAGAACGAGTCTGCGAGACTGGACTAGCGCCCCTTAAATTTTGTGTGGACGAAACTACCCTTTAAGCAAAATTCACTGCCGCACGCATTGCCATCTCATACTCAGCCGTGCCACATTTGTCCGTTACTTTTTACATTAACTATTTAACAAATTAATTCTATTATCTTATTTTTATTTAAATAATAATATATTATATTTATGATATCTACATATTGAACAATAAATTTAAAAAATAACAAAAAAAAGAGATAAAATGACTAATGATATTATTTTTCTACTCCGTTTATTTTGTTGATTCGAGTTTAAAATTTAAGTTTATTATAATAAAAAGTTTTTATAAACAATCACATTTAATTTTTTTACTACAGTTTCACATAAAGTCACATGTTAACTCAAATTAAAAATTTAAATCAATAAATTAGACAAATCCCTCTTTAAATTAAAATTTTAAATTAACAAATTAGACAAATTCTTTATAGTTTTAACTTGACATGCGTTTCTTCACAAGTCTTGTATAACTACTACCTTCTATATTAATTTTTCAAGCACATTGATGTATAGTTTAACGAGTACGTACTAGTAAATTCTAGTATTCTACAAGTGAAAAGTCACATGTGCACTTACTATAGGAGTGTTGTGTTGGCCATAAATTTTTCTGTCTGTTTCTAATACTAAAAATGGGAAACAAAATTAAGGAGGAGGGTGTGTTGGTCACACGGACACTCCCTTTTTTTTTCCTTCATGAAAAAAGACAATTTGTGGACATAATCTTATCAATTCGTAATAGAAAGTCGTTCTAAGGATAATGTTATATAGCAAGGGCCAATCAATAATCCATATCAGGATGTCCCTGACATCTCTTCCACGGTGAAAATCGTGAACTAGACGAAAGTAGCAAAAGATTACGTGACTAAACCTACATAATCCAAAGTACAAATCTATTACACTTGGACCCACAAAAGGGTCAACAAACGACACGTGTAAGCTTCTAATTGGGAGTAGGGCATCATTGGAAATTGGCATAGACACAGTACGGGCATAACTGGAGATCGAGTCACCTTCGGACAGTACTCTCTTATAAAAATTGGAGTTGCTTTGGAAAGGACCCCTAATACGAAAGGATGATATTAAATAGACAGGCAAATATTCCTCTTTTTGAACGTCGACGGTCAATCTACATATATAGAGATATATCTTTTGCTTGAGAACCTAGCTAGCGGTTCTTTCTTTTACCGATTACCGATAAAAAAAAAAAAACCGGTCACTTCCCCAAGTACGTACGGAAAACGCTCCTAATTTTTAATTTCTCCCTCGGAAACTCGCACTACTCTCTGTTATAGTTATACCTCATTATTACTACAGTTACTTTCCCACCGTCCGATGGCCTTTCTACCGCCCATTCCCAACGGTTACACAGACTTAAGACAAGGGTAGTCTGTCCAATTCACTCCAATTAGTGGAATGAACGCGAGGTCCGTTCAGTTCGTTAGTTCGAGTTTTTAATTTTAGTTGAGATTTAATTTTATATGAGAGCTTTTTATTATAGTAAAAAAATTAGATATAATTATTTATGAGAATTTTTTATTATAGTAAAAATTAAACTTTAAACTCAAATAAGCGAAGATAAAAGGATATCCACAGCCGCTGGATTGAGAGATCGGACGTATGCTATTGGGGTTTGATTGTGAATTCTGGCTGTCATGAATATTGGTGCCTGAGTACCTGAGTACTGGTGACAGTCCAATCAAGGTAAAGATTTTGAAGATGTATTCGGGGGGGTCTGTCATCTGTAGCTGTCTGTCACGATTTCTGTTTTGAACCTGGTGACCCACGTGGGCCCACTTCCCGGAGGAGTAAATTTGTGAGGAAAGAGAACTAGGGTCCATTGTTGTTCCACGTGGCGGAAATTCGGTGCTTGTTCGGCTCGACCCATCGACTGTACTTTTTCTTTTTTGTTTTTTTTTTTTGCTTTTTTTTTTTTGCGTAGGGTCCATTGTTTTTTTTTTTATTGGAAAAACTCGAGTTCAAGTTTTCCCTTCAACTCAAGTTCAGAAACTCGAACTCAAGTTAATAAACAGTATTTTTTCTATTCTTAAAAATGCTATAACTTTTTCGTTTTAATTCTTATTGAGATGATTTTTTTTCTATGCGTTGACAATGAAAAGAAGAATAAAATTAAACCCATATACCCTATTAAAATTTTTCATTAGCAATATGTTTTTATTAAAATACTATCTAAAAATAAATTTAAGTTTTGACTTACTCAAACACAAACTCAAAAAAGATTTTTATCTCAAATCATAAGTCAAATGTACACAACCAAACATAAACTCAAGTTACAACTTCAACTCAAGTTATAACTCAAACTCAACTCAAAATCTATACTCAAGTTACCTAACTCAAAAACATCAAAAGAACAAGCCCTTAAACTCCTGATTTTGGTTATGATTTCAAAATCATGACTTTAATCTAAAATCATAAATTATGATTCTGGTTTCAAAATCAAAAATAGAATCACCCTAATTTAAACTCTCATACTAAACGCGCCCTTATTATTAATTTTCATTAAAAAATATACTAATCTTTTCCAAATCTACACTTTCATTAGGATTACATTTTTTTTTTCTCTTCTTCAACTGAACCTAGTTGTCTCTCTCTATCTCTCCTGTGAGCACTCTCTCCATTTCTCATGGTGATCGTTGTTGTTGAGAACCAAGTTGCCACCACGAACTAAATTATGACGAGAGGCCTTCGTGAACCAGATCCGTGAGTTGTGAAGACCAGAGAATGTTGCAGAACACCGCAACGGATCTTGGCCTAGATCAGGTGTCGTTGGAGATCACGATTTGCTACTTTTGTTGTCGCCTCTAACCATTGTTCGAGAGCAACAAAGATTGTCGTTCGGCGATCGAACATTCCTCAAAAGCCCCATTGTTCGCATCAATGTTGCTTGCCAAATCGCTAGAAAAAGACGATCATTCCTTGTGCCCGTTGTTGAGGTCGCTCCGTCTCCAGAGAATATCGGAGTTTACTTGCTGAGATCCGAGAACACGTCTATTGGCGCCGGTTGTTAAATTTTTAAATATTGTAACCGATAAATACGGTGTTTACTTATCACCGGAGTCAATAATTAAATTTTTAAATAAATATAATAAATATAATATTTATTAATAAATAAAATATTTATCAATAAATACGATATTTATCAGTTATAGGAGACAACCGTTAAAAAATAATCACCAAAGACCACTGTTGGAGCTGGTCGTCGAAACAAACTATGGTAAACTTGATTACGAGGAAAAAGAGAGATTTAAAGAAAGTTTAAAAATATTTTTGAGCTTTTAATAATATTTAAAATTTAAAATATTAAATTATGTTATAATTTACGGTTAAAAAAATATTATAATTTACAATTTTCTATTAAGGGTCTATTTAGTTGGGGGATTCGTCTCTTGATTTGAATCATGATTCGTAGTTCACTACAGTAATTTTTCTCACAAAAAATACACATAAATTAAAAATAATTCAAATCACATGATTTAAATTTCTGAACCAAACGGACCCTAAATATGCTATCTCTATCGTCTGCTCTTTATTTTTCTACTTAAAGGTAAAGATAAGAGAGTTGTAAAAGTCTAATTTTAGGTTTTATAAATTTTAAATTGAATGATTAGACCATTTATTAATTTTTTTTTAAAAAGTGATAAAAAAATGATGGGACAACGGCACCTCATTATGAACTTGTCATCTCATTTGGCCCAAGATGACGTAGGACATTCAAAGTGATGGGACCCATTAGCTTTTGCATGGGGCTCACACCTTCTCATATTTAAGTATATTTAATTTAATTTGATTAGAAAAAAAGTATATTTAATTTAATTTAATTAATTTTTAATAATTTTAATAAATACTTTATAAAAATAAATAAATTAAAATTTTTATTTATTATTTTGTATTCATAATTTTTTTAATTAAATAATTATATTAATAACAAAATATTTATAAAAAATAAGAGATAAAAATTTAAATTCATATTTTTTTAAAATAAATTATTTATTTTTTAACTATATTTATTAGTCTTATTAGATTTTCTGCTAGTCTTTTTCATTATTATATAGTTGTCATGACTATTTGTCATAATCGCTATGATTACTTGTTAGTTCTTAGCAGGAAAAAAAAGTCATGACTATCATTATTATATAACTCATATTATGCACACACAAAAAAAACCAATATTCAGTAATATTGTGCAATGTGCATCAGAAAAGCTTGCATCAACACATTGTTATATATAATTCGGAATGAGCACATGCATTAAAGACATGCTATTCACTATCCACTTGGCACACATGCTAATTCCTCTGTAAGACAATTCATATATTCTTGAACTTTTAATGGTGCGGGATATATATATATATATTCTTAATTTCGATTAATGTAGATGATACATGGATCTCCAGGTCCACGACAACACCTGAACTCATCTTAAAGGAGAAAAAATACCCCAAAGAAAATAAAAGAAAATTTTTATATAGTGATCTTCTTAGAATAAATTAACTGCATTATCAAACAAAAATAAAAATAAAAAAAAGTTAGCTACAAAAAACTCATTACTCATGACCTACACAAACCTATTTCTATCTTTTTTTTTTTTTTAAATCGAAACTAGGCCTCGTTCACTTTACCAATTTGAGTTTTTAGTTCTAGATTTTTACAGTAAAAAACTCTTAAAAAATGTCACATCAAAATTTTCTACTATAGTAAAAAGTTCTCAGAAAATGTCACATCTCAACTCAAATCAAAAATTCGAATTCACGAAGTGAACGATGCCTCGTATCAACCCTTTCCTCACATTCAATCCCATCGGCTTAGACGTGAGAATCCCATCTAATCCCGTCGGGTAGAAATTTGAATAGAACGCGTGTGTGTGTGTGTGTGTTTTTTTTTTTTTTTTTTCTTTTTCTGACCTCACGTTAATTAAAAAAACTACATTCTCTCTTAGAATACCAGAGTTTCTCTAATAAAACAATCTTAATACTAATAATGTTAGTTTATAATTATTAAATTTGTTTAAAATTATATAAAATTAAAAAATATGTCAAATATATCATTTTTATATAAATTTAATAATTTAAAATAAAAAATTACTAATAATTTATATATATTTAATTTATAAATTTAAAATTATTTTTTATTTATATATATTATTTTATAAAAAATATTATAAAAAATTATAAATTATAATTTAAATTGTGACACGAATAATCAAACAACTGGCTAAAGAAAAGTAGAAAGGAAATAGTGGTTTAATTAACATATAGTGCAGCAGAGTCAATGAACTGGCTTGGGATGTGACTATATGTCAAGTTCTTGTATAGAAAAATATTTGAATCAGTCTAAAGAGATTTGTTTTGTTGTTAGTATCTAATCGAATATCTGGTAATTTTATGTCCAGTCTTGTTGGAAAAGACTTTGAATGTATATCAACGACAGAGATGCAATAACCACATCCCAGCTACCCCAAATAGAGTCCAACTGCAGAAAATTTGTACAAACGCTTTTTTTTTTTTTTTTTTCTAATACTTTATTCTTGTGTTCTAATTCCTAATTTTTTTTTTCTTTTTTTCATTCCACGAAAGAAAAATTAAAAGCCCTATAAAGATTGAACAAAACAGTCCATTATTACTACTAGTAGTAGCAAGAAGTAGTAGTGTAGCACCGCAGTTATAACTAATATCTATTTAGGAAAAAAAATGAAAAAACTTGTAAGAGCACACACATCAGGAATTCATTCGTTGATTTAAATTATGATTTATAATTTATTATAATATTTTTTTTCATAAAAAATATATATAAATTAAAAATAATTTAAATCACATATGTCTCATTCATTTTATCGATTTGAATTTTGAATTTTAAATTTTTACAGTAAAAATTTCTCAAAAAATGTCACATTTAATTTTTTTTTACAATAAAAATTTTTTAAAAAATATCATATTTCAACTTAAATTAAAAATTTAATTCTATAAAATAAACGAGATCATAATTTAAATCCTCCTACTAAACTTTCATAATTTTCAACTCATGTTAAGCAAAACTATTAACGAAATCATGACAAAAAAAAAATAAAAATAAAAACATAAAATGGAGATCAGTGAGTGATAAATATTATTTACGTGATAAAATCATTGGAAAGATGCTATGATCAAGGTGGATAATTAATTTTATTTTATTAATATCGCTGCAAAAGGAACAATCTGAGGGTGACGATAGCCCTCAGTTTGACGACGTCATTCAATCATGTCACAACAGAAACCCTATTACGTACTCCCCTTCTCGCGCCTTCGCTCAAGTAGGGTCTCCTTAAGTTTCCGCACTTGATTTTCTACAATTTTACGAAATTGCCATTGCAGTTTTCAAATTGACTAAATGACTGGATTACCCTCCTTGCCTCCACATGAAACGCAGCAATAGCGTTCGGTTCCTTTCCCTTTACTTTCTTTTTCTTTTTCTTTTTCTTTTTCAATGGAAAGCAATGGCCCTCCATTAATTATTTCTTTTTCTTTTTCACTAGTAAAAAATCAGGAATAGAGGTCGGGGTTTAAACATCACCTCTTTACAAGCAACGTCTAATAGTGTTATAGACATCATCCATTATATTAGGCAACATCTAAAGGCTAGATAACTAACCTTAGATGTCGCTTTAAACACGAGCGACCTCTAAAGATCTTATTAGATCTCACTTCAAATACAGATGACCTCTAAAGCATTTGCTTAATGCCTTTGAGTGACATCTAAAACATTAGACTTAAATTTAAATTTAGAATCTAAACAACAGCCGATTAATATATATATATATATATATATATATATATATACTTTTTTTTTCTAAACTCTCTATTCACACTCTAAGCATATTTCCTAATTTCATAAACAAGTTTAAGGTCTCGTATACTTCACTAATTCGAGTTTAAAATTTGAGATTTACTACAGTAAAAAGCTCTAAAAAACAGTCACATCTAACTTTTTAGTTACAATAAAAAACTCTCGCATAAAGACACATCTCGACTCGAATTAAAAACTCGAATAAGCAAACTAAAAGGAAACTAAAAATCATATATTAATTTTAAAATGTATAATATAAATAAAAATGTAAATTTTTGACCCATCCCGGCCATTGGACGCCCCACTACGCGGGCCGGAGTTTTTTAACAGCGTTTTACTTTTTTGTCATTTTTTGAGACAATTCTTTGCAGACATGTCCAGAAAAATGTAAGGATTGTGTCTGTAAAATTTCATAATTTTTTGACATCATTTTTATTTTATTTTATTTTTTAAATAGGAAAAATAAAGAAAATCATAAAAAAATATAATATTCATCAAAAAGCAGTGCGGCTTGTTGTCATAATTCTTAAAAATTGTGTGTTAATTTTAGAATACAAAACATAAATAAAAATGTAAATTTTTGACCCATTCGGTCCCTAAGCGCCCCACTACGCGACCCGGGGGCTTTTTGACATCGTTTTACTTTTTTTGTCATTTTTTATTGACATGCATAGAAAAATGTAGGGATCGTGTTTGTAAAATTTCATAATTTTTTGACGTCGTTTTTATTTTATTTTATTTTTCAAAGACAAAAAATAAAGAAAATCATAAAAAAGGTGATACTTTTTGCATTAATTCTTAAAAATCGTAAATTAATTTTAAAATGTAAAACATAAATAAAAATATAAATTTTTAACCAATCCCGACCCCTAGACACCCAAATAGAGTTATTCCTAAAAATTAAGAAAAAATTAAAGACCTGTTTATTTCATTATTTTGAATTTAAATTTTAAATTTTACTACAGTATAAAACTCTAAAAAATAATTACATTTAATTTTTTTTATAATAAAAAATTTTAATATAAAATCATATTTCACTCAAATTAAAAATTTAAATCAAACAACTAAACTCACGTTAAGAAACTAGACTTTGATTTATTTTCTCCATTAGAAAAAGGAGGGAAAGATCCATCACCGCTTTAAAGTGCGTTATGTATGGAGAACTGTATCAGAAAAGCGTGAACAGTTATTACCTTAAATAAAAAACACTGTTGCTCTCCTCTCTCCTCTAAATTCCATACACTCTTCCACATGAGGCATGAGCTCTACGACCCTATCAAAAGTTTCATTCATTTAACTAATTTGAGTTTTTAGTTTTAAATTTTTATAGAAAAAAAATTTTAAAAAAATATTATATCTAATTTTTTTTATTATAATAAAAAATATTTAAAAAATATCACATCTCAACTCAAATTGAAAATTCGAATATGCGAAGTGAATAAGACCAAAATTATTCTCTTTTTTGATCGGTACGATATTATTCCCTCGCACTTTTCTGCACTTGTAAATCTCTGTGCGCGTGTTAATTTCGATTCAGGATTTTAATTTTTGATTTGTTTATATGAATTTTATTTTCCATTTTTCTCTGTTCCTCGTCGTAGTTCGCTTATTGAAGTGCATAAAGTGTAACACCATTGTACTTAGTGACGGTGGAAAGACTCTTCTTTTTCTATCAGGTAAGCATTCTCAGTTTTTGTTAATTTTGATAATTTACCTTTTAAGTTCCAGCGGCTGTGAGAATTTAATGCTATTAACGGTTGTTCTGCATTTATTTACTCGTTAGATTATTGGGAGTTGGTAATTAAGCTTCAATTGCAACCACTAGCTAGGCTTCTTCTTTTTTTTTTTTTCATCTGGCCATATGGGTGTTAATCTTATACAATTGTTCTTCCTTGTCAAAATTTTGTATATTGCCTAGACTGATTATCCTATGTTGGTAGCTTTTTTCCTTTTATTTTATTTTATTTTATTTGATTGACTGGATAAGCAATTATGAATGTTGTTTATTTTTTTTTATTTATTATTATTATTATTATTATTATTATTATTTTAAGAAAAATGGATCAGAATTGGTTCTTTCGAGTGTTGCATGTTCCTACTAATTGCATCAATTGGGTCTTGCCGGTATTGATTTTCACTTTTGGAACATTTTTCTTAATGATTATTCAGTAGTTCCATTGAAAACTATGTATTAGGAGTTTCTAATTAAAAGAGTTTGTGATGGTGTATCCAAAAAAAAAAAAAAGAAAAAGGAATTGATGCTCTTTTCCGAAATGGACTGATCGTGCAAGAGGGATTTCTCTTTTCTTATTTGTATGAGTCTATGAATGACCTAATTAATGAGGTCTTCGTTTAAAATTTTTTCTCAAAACTAATACTAAATCTACTATTTGAAGTTGCTTATGTATATTTCTGCTATTTTCAGGATGTGGGAATTCATATTTTGATTGCTGCTATTTACAGGATGGTGAAATCCTCGTTTAATGCTCTGTTTTAATTGTTCATTTAATGATTTACATTATGTTTCAAGCTTCTCTTCGCTAATAATAGTATTAAAATCTACTTTCTACAGAGATTTACGTGTCTAATTCTACTATGCAGGGTCTTAAACTTTGTGCTGACACATAATTTGTTACTGTCTTTCATAGTTGTTGAAGGGTGGCCGCATAGTGGTGGCTATAAAAATTATTGTTGGCTCATCTCTTAACAATTTATATTTTTAAAATGAATTGATAAATTAACATGATATCAAAAATAGAGGTATTGAGTTTAAACTCTCGTAATTGTATTTTTTATCTTCATTTAAAATTATCATCACGTGTTGGGCTTTTCAATTAATTTATCCACACGATTATCTATTGTTCAGGCCACACGTGAGGAGAAGTATTAAAATATAAAAATTATTATTAATTTACCTCTTAACACAGCTTAAATTTTTAGAATAGATTGGTAAATTAACACTTTATTTATTTACTCAACCACTTACAAATTATGTGCTCTTCTGCTTACTGCATTATCAGTTTTAGGCATATTTCAACTCTTCTCATTTTTACTATCTTATGTAGGGAGAAGAGCTTCAAGTCCTCGAATGTTGTTGATAAGTGTAAGAAAGAGACGTTTGAATGGACAAAACGAGCTTACTCTGCTTCACTTTTGTTCAAGTGCCTTTAAGATGCAGGTATGACATTTTAATCATATAAATTGCCACACATTTGTCCCCTATTTATCCCTTTGACTCGCCATCCTTTTGAAGTCATCAGTTTTTAAATGAAATTACAATGCAGGTTGCACATCATTGTTCATTAGATTTTGGGTTAATGATGGAAGAGCTTTTGGTGATCGGCGTTGTTGTTGGACCATTTGTTGTTGTAAATTGTAATGCATGTTTCTAACATTTTTATTGCAAAATCATGGCTTCTTTCTTATCTTTGGTTGCAAAATTTGTAGGGTGGCTCTTATAGATAAGTTCTTGTTGCTGGTATTGTATATGTTTTGACTGTGCTATTTGTTATTGATAATATATATTTATATAAATATTAAGATTTGTTATTTATTTAAATATTTTAGGATTATTTATTTATTATTTATTTGTATATATATATATATATATATATATATATCAATATCAGTATTATATTTTTTTCTCTAAAAAAAATGAGGACATTTAGTTGGAGAATTTAAACTATGTGATTTGAACCATTTTTAATTTAGGTGTATTTTTTATGAGAAAAAATACTATAGCAAACCATGAATCATGATTCGAATCAGGGAACAAATCCTTCTACCCAACATCCTCTAAGCTTTAGACATCACTTGTTTGACAGGTGGCGTTTAAAATTCACATATATAGACGTTGCCCGTAAAAGTGATGTTTAAGTGGGTACCTTTAGCGATGCCCACCTAAACGTTGTTTTTTCAGGCGACGTCTAAGGTCTTAAACGTCACTTTTTGAGTGACATCTAAGGCCTTAATTGTACTAATATTTTTCTTATTATTCTTATTATCTTTGATCTTAATTATGTCTTATTCTTCTTTCAGACAGTTTAATAAATTTTATGTATTGTTTTTTAACATCACATGATTTATTCTTC
The DNA here is from genome assembly GCA_012066045.3 of Morus alba. Classification (NCBI taxonomy): domain Eukaryota; kingdom Viridiplantae; phylum Streptophyta; class Magnoliopsida; order Rosales; family Moraceae; genus Morus; species Morus alba. The sequence goes on from CP050229.2 coordinate 16,906,851, forward strand.
CTTGTTTCTTAAATAGAAAATGACATTAATAGTTAGATTTCTTTCTGCATGAATTGTATACTTTTGTCTACTAAAAAATGGAAAGCAATGGTCTGCAGTTTATTCATTAATTATGACCAATTTCTTAAATTTCTTGTTGAAAGTTTAATCTAGAAACGTTAGTATTTGTCTATGGAAGTGTTGGAAAGTAAGAAAATATTATTGCATACACACAGATCACTGATGGTGATCAAAAGATGATTAGCCTTATGTAATTAGTTATTGATGGGTCAAGATTAACTTAACGACTAAAACTAATAATAGCGTCATAGCGAATTTATTCAAGAAACAATAATGCAACTTGGCAGTTATCATGGTCAATTGTCTTTGCTTTTTTTTTTTTTTTTTAATCATTGTATCTAACAAGCAATTGTAGTTCTTGTTTGTTTCACTAGTTTAATTTAATTCAATTCAATTTGAACAGTGAGTACAGTTTGAATTGATGTTTAGTAAACATATAGTTTGAATTATATTTTTTGTTTAAATTAAGTTAAACTACTCAATTTAGAATTTAACTTCTCCTCAAGTTTAACTGTTCAAACCATTTTTAAACAGTAAAAAGTATAAATTCTCTATGTTTTTACACCTATCAAGCACAAATTCAAATTTTATTTCATGTTCAAATTAAAACTTTAATATACATCCAAACGTCAATTCAAAATATAATTCAAACCACATAGTTTGAATTTTCTATTCAAATTAAAAAGTTCAAACCAACAAATTCAAATCAGTGAACCAAATAAGGGTGTAGTTATTCTTTCCTTTTCAACTTCGGCCAACTTTTCAAATTTTCTTGGTCTACACTATTGGATGATTAACATATAGGATTATTATCATTGGTAATTCCTAAACTTCATGGTCATTCTCATTTTGCCTCTTAAACTTTAAAAACTCTTAGTTTACCCTCTAAATTTTGAATTGTTCCAACTTAATCCCTTCTATTGTAATTTATATTAAAAACAGATGAAAAAAAGAGAATAACGCAATCATGTGACTTTTCTGTTTGAATTTATATTAAAAAGAAACAGATAAAAAACCACATGACCACACTTAACCTTTCATTTTTCTGTCTAATTTTAACAAAAACTCTTATAAAAGGACTTAAATGGGACAAATTCAAAGTTTAAAGGGATAAAATGAGAGTTTTTAAAGTTCAAGAAATGAACTGTGAATGACTTTAAAATTCAAGAACACTAGTGATAATAATCCTAACATTATCTCCCACATACATTAATAGGACATTGTAGACTTAAATATATAGAACATTAATAATAAAACTTTAAACTTAGTTATTAGTCATATTCTTTAAAGATAAAATATGTCCTCAATCATCCACGTCCCAAAAAAAGAAAAAAAAAAAAAACAAGTCTTTAATCAGTCTCCCTTCCATTTACGGCAAGTTCGGAGGTTTAATACATAAATTTTAGAGAAATAGTAGAAAATAGGCAATATGAAAAACTTAAGAAAGGTTAGGCCAATTTTTAATTATAAAAATTAAAATAAAATGGTTTATCAGATTTATGGACAAACTTATCAAGTTATGGTTCATAACCAGATAAGTTATGGACAATTATAAATAATAACTTGTCAAGTTATGGTTCATAACTAGACAAGTTTGGATGCAAAAAAATAATAATTTAGCATATTTATTAACTTATGTAAATTATTAACTTATTAATTTTAATTGATCTCAAATTTTGGCCTATTTTCTTCTTTCTCCCTAAATTTTATAAATTATAGTAGCAAGAATCTAAAGATAAGTGGGTATAGCCCAACAATAATTTCACACATAATTCTATCATAAAGTGCCGAGTTCGAAAACCCTACGGTGAAGCCCAAAAAAAAAAAAAAAAAAAAAAAAAAAAACTGGAGATAATAAAAACCAGACACTTACTGAGTAATTAGGCTTTTTTAAGGGCTGGCTGCACTAGTTATATTGGTTTTAAGGCCATATATGTATGTGTAGGGAAGGAACTCCATTACATTTTAGTTTAATTTTAAGTTTGCCTTATATTGATCAGGAATAAGAGTTGTCTCACTTTTATCTCCTATAATTGAAAACATATCACAAAATCATACCCTAGTTAATAAAACAGAATTTTTAATGGTTTTAATATTTAATCACGTGTAGATCCCATGACTAGTTAATAAAATGAGAATGTATCAATAAAATTAAATAAAATAATTTCAAAAGAAAATTTTAAAAAATCTTTATTGTATCGGGAAAACCCACTATAACTTGTTTCTAATTCTGAGAGAAAACTTTCTTTGATCGTTAAATACAAACGACAAAGGGCATATTGTTTTGTTTTGTTTAATGCCGTTTTATATAAGAAGTAGTAGTTTTTTACTTTTACGACAAAGGGCACATTGTTTTGTTTTGTTTTGTTTTGTTTTATGTCGTTTTATATGAGAAGAAGGAGAGAATTGTCGTTTTATCTTCTTCACAGGTATTACCAACTATGTGTCGGTTTGATGGAATATTGTCGTTTCTTGAAGATTGACTTAACAGCGTGTCGTTTATTTTGTTGTCGTCGTTAATTTCTAACTTGAAGTGTGGAGGGGTTTAGGCCTTCGCCAGCATTTGGAGAGGCTCTGTCTGAGGTACTATATCCAGTATTTCCAGTTCCAAGGACCCAATTAATTAATAAAGTGAACGGGATATATATTTACGTACGTAATTGGCTTGTTGTATGGAATATGACAAGAAGAATAACTTTGATGTATATACGTAGGGTATGAAAGGATACTAATATGTATGTACATTGTACAAACAAATTTAATTATATTAGAATTATATCAAATTAAAATAAAAATTGATTAAAAGAATTTAATAACACCTGAATTGCTTGAAAGCAGTGCGCAATATTCAGTAGTATCAAAAAATTTCTTTTTATAAGGAATAAAAGACGTTAAAGCTGATAATCATAGGGTGATTCATATATATTGTATATGGAAAGCCCATGAATCGTGCATCATCCTTCAGGGCATTAGATATGTAACTTATAGCATCCGTCGCTGTTGAAATGTTGGCTGCTCTTCACCCACTTGCTGCCACCAACTTGCCGAAGGGGGACATAGTTGTTGTATTTATAACAATTAACATGTCTCATGCACACGTTGGATATTTACATCGTCAGAATAAAAAGGAGCCTAATAATTATGTTTTTCCAATTAAATTTCATGTATAAATATAGCAATTCACACTTCCATTTAATATGATATTATCTGTTTAAGCATTTTAAGTTTAAACCCACACAGTTTTATTTTTAGATTTCATTCAAAAAGTCTCATACCATTAAAAAGTAGTGTACTTCTTTATAAACCATCACATGTAATCATCCCTGAGCAATATGACTGCACAACTTACTTTATCTTGTTTTTTTGCCTTAAGAGAGTGATTGCTGTACAAACTTACAAACATTATTATTATATAATTTATAATAATTTCAAATAATTTATAATAATTTATAATAATGTTATATATTCATAATTGGTAACTATTGAGAAAATCCTTATCCGAAAACTTTAGATTGGATTGAGTGTTTCTCATCATTTGGACTGGATATGAGAAACTTAATTGAAATTAATAACGAATTGATATTATTCTAATCTAATAATTTGGATCATGAATTGACACTCAAACTGAGAATTCCAATTCGTGAACATCATACAAACATATACATCAAATTCTTATAATTCCGCACCACAAGAATTGAAAATCTTCTCCAAGATTATTTCTAGTTCTCTGCTTAAGTGTACATGAGAAGATTTTGACTTGGTGTCGTGTCGATGACATGGTCGGAAACTTTGAGGAAAAAGAGAGAGAGGACGGGGGGGGGGGAAAGGCTGGAAATAATGGAGTAATTAAAGATAGAGGAAGGAAAAGTATCGCTAGTTGCTTCGTTTCTATTTAATTTCGTTTATTTTTTTGCTATTAGAATATATATATATATATATATATATGGACATAAATATTACACATATATGGGTGTAGTTTTAATGGTTCTTAATTACCTCAATATATTTATTTATTAACAAATATCATTGTTTTATCCATAATATATTAATCCGATAGTTATAATAAATTAAATAATTGATGATATATATATATATATATCTATATACCAATTAATGTGATTAGATTTTTTTATTTAATGGTAACTATTAATTAAAACATGACTATTGAAAACTTGTACATGTTGTATGTAGCAGTAGTGAACAAGTAATTCATTGGATATGCGTGCTTATCATAATTTGATAGTAAATGTATCTATAAGGGTAAAATAATAAGTTTATTAAATAAAAATAGTAAATTTTATATCATGTAAATGAGAAATTTAGTAAATAAAGATAAAAATTAATATATATTATAACTTGATAGTAAAGATTATATTATGCCAATGAGAAAGTAAATAAAGATAAAAAAAAAAAAAAAAAAATTTGGTATCTTCTCTTGCCCTCAACTTGAGTTATCAATTTGAGTTGTGTTTTTAACTTAAATTTGTGTTTGATAAGGAAACTTAAGAACAAGATTTGAGTTAAAATCCGAATTCAAATTAACCAAATGGTGTAAAATCTGAATTCGATATGACTTGGGGCATATGTTTAGAAGAGCCGTCAGTGATCTTATATTTAGACAAAGGGAAACAAATAAAAGGACATAGAAATATTCGTGACAATATGTCATCTTCATTAATGTAGAAAATAAGCCGTCAAAGTCTTATTTTGTTTTGAGAGAATTCTATGATATTACTGGTAAATGCTAATATTCAGACCATTACGGACCCTGTTGGACCAGGAAAATCATTGTTAAACTAATGGCTCTCAAAATTTGCATCTAGTTATTGCTTGGAATAATGTTGAGAGAGGGAATTACATCAACCAAGAATATATTTTGAAGTCTTTCGGTTTCTTTGTCTATAATATTGGCAAGCGCAATAAATTAGTATGCAATTGAAAGTCTTATTTTATAAATGGTTAAGTGCTTATATTCTGATCTCTTTCGCAATCGTATTCATTAGAACTTGAAAGTTTTTAGTCATTTTGCAAATGTGGTTTCCATATTGCGACGATCTACTCATTTATTTTATATTTCGTATCGATCGTAACAACCAACGACGTCCACGAATGGATCATATATATATATATATATATATATACATATATTGATTGGTAATTATTTTAATACTAGAAAAATTAACCAAGGGACATGGTTTTGATCTCTAGTTTTTATTCCGATATAGCTTAGAAGCGTAAGACCATATTACGTACATAACTAGGCCATGGACCAAGTAACATCAACAATACCCAAATCCTTGTCCAGTCCCAGGGCACTCCACACAGCATCGGAGCCATCAACGATATCATTCTGACATGGTGGCTGAAACGCATGCTCTTCGTCACACCCTCGCATGGAGTCACACTCGTCCACCACCTTAGCCACCACGCTCCTCCCATTACTTGCCCTGATCCTAATCATCTTTCCGCACCTCGACCAGTTGTCAAACCATCCGGTCGACAGTGCCACGATCCGCTCGCTGTTCGAATGGTACTTCCAGTCACAAAAAGACGCCCCGCCGCCGTCCCAGCCCGCGCTGAAGTCGTTGTTGGTCAGTTTGGCGGGCGTGGAGGATGTGACTGGGGGAGAGCACTTGTAGGTAGGGTAGGTCCTGCCGTCGCAAGTGAGAGTACCATACTGCTTACAGCCGCCGCCGCCAGTAGCGGGGGATGGGCAAATTCGGATTCCGATATCGGGGTCTTCGTTGCACTTGCCGTTGATGCAGATGAGCTGGCCTTCGCAGTCGTTTAGGTCACGGCACGGGCCGTTGCAGGAGGAGATGGCGTGTGATGGGAGAGGAAGCATGGAGATCATGATGTTGAAAAGTAAGAAGGAGAGAGAAACGTCTAAGAATACTAAACGAGCCATTTTATGAGAGGGAAATGAAAAGTTAATGATTAGCTATTTGTGAGGGTTGGATGAAAATGTAAAACTTGTGGCATTTATTTATAGTGCTAGGAGTGACGGTAAAATGGATATCTGTAGAGATTTTATGAGATAATTATTTTACAAATTGATGCGGCAGTCTATATGGAAATGCCATCAATGTCGACTAGAAGCATAATTAAAAGATCATAACACAACAACAAATTTGGTGTTAACGATTCATATTAGACAACAGTTTTTAGAAACTGTCGTCTAAATGCAATTAATAATGCGGCCGCTTACGTGATCATTGTTATCCGGCATAGTCCCAGTCAAACAACACAACATCCATCAAACTCTTAGCATGAATATATATACATACAAACTTAAATACACACACACACACACACACACACACACACACACACACACACACACACACACATATATATATATAATACCAAATGACATAAAGTTAGACAATGGACCAAGTAACGTCAACAACACCCAAATCCTTGTTCAGCCCCAGGGCACTCCACACGGCATCGGAGCCATCAACAATATTATTCTTACACGGCGGCTGGCCCGCAGGATCGGCATCACACCCATGCATGGAGTTATACTCGTCCACAACCTTAGCCTCGGTGCTCGTCCCATCACTCGCCGTGATCCTTATCATCTTCCCGCACCTCGACCCCTCTTTGAACCATCCCGTCGACAGCGCCACGATCAGCACCGAGTTGTCGTGGTACGCACCGTCGCAGGACAACGCGCCACCGCCGTCGCCTCCCTCGCTGAAATCGTTGTTCGTCAGCTGCGCCTGTGTCGAGGAAATCACCGGTGGAGAACAGCTGTATGTGTTGCCGGAGTACCCGTTGCAGTTGCAAGTTCCGGACGGCTGACAGCCGTCCGATGAGGAGCCGGTCACCATTTTCAATAATATGTTATTGCTTTTACAGGATTTGTATGTTGGCGGCTCTTCACCCACTTGCATTGCACGGGACATTAATGCCACCAACTTGTTGAGGGGGCCATATATAGTTGTCGTATTTAACATATTTCGTGCACACGTGTAATATTTACATCATCAAAATAAAAAGGAGCCTAATTATTATTATATAATTTATAATGATTTCAAATAATTGATAAAAATAATTTATAATAATTTCCAATAATACTTTATGACAATAATTTATATTAATAATTAATATTTAAAATTGATAACGATATATTGAGAAAATCTTTATCTGAATACTTTTTAGTTTGAGCGTTTCTCAATTTTAGATTGGATATGAGAAACTTTAAGATTAATAACAAATTGAGATTTTTGTAATTCAATAATTTGGATTATGAATTGAGTCTCAAACTGAATCCAATTCGTGAAACTCGTACAAACATATACATCAAATTCTTATAGTTCATGTGTTCGCACCACAAAAATTGAAAACTTATCCAAGATTATTTCTAGTTTTTGCTTAAGTGTACATGAGATGACTTTGACTTTGTGTCGTGTCGGTGACATGAAAGTCGGAAACTTTGAGGAAAGAGAGGATAGTGGGGAAAGGTTAGAAATAATGGAGTAATGAATTAAGATAGAGGAAGGAAACTCGTTTTCTTCACTTCTTCTCATACTATATCATTTTTTATATTTAATATTAATCACCGATTAAAACTTCACTATTGAAAAGTTGTTCATATAACAGTAGTGAACAAGTAATTTATTCTCTTGTGAAAAAGAAAATATTGGATATGTGTCCGTATACAAAAATGTATGTATATGTATCTTCAAGGGTAAAATTAACAATAAGTTTATTAATTAAAAATAGTAAATATTATACTATGTAACTGAGAAAGTTAGTAATTAATAAAGATAAAAAAATATATGACTTGGGGCTTATATTTAGAAGAGTCGTATGAAACATAAAGTATTTAGACCACATGACAAAGGGAAACAAATAAAACGACATAGGAACTCGTGACAAAATCGTCTTCAGTATAGAAAAAAGTCGTCAAAGTCGTTTTATTTTGTTTTGAGAGAAATTCTAAATATTAGTGGTGAATGCTAATAATCATATCATTACGCGACTCTTTTGGACTACGAAAATCAACATCTTAAACTAATGGCTCTCTAAATTATTACTTGGATTAATGTTGAGAGAGGGAATTACGTCAACCATGATATTTTGAAGCCTTGGTCTTTCGGTTTCATTGTCTATAATATTGGCAAGGCAAGTAATTAGTATGCAACAGCTTGAAATTGAAAGTTTTATATAATAAATTGTTTTTTATCTTCTGATCTCTTTGTAATCGTATTCATTTTGCAAAAGGAAAAAAAAAAAAAAAGAAATGTCAGTTGAGAGGGTAAAATGTATTATTTATGTCATTCCACTCAAAAGTAAACAAAGACAAGAAATCAAAAACACTATAATAACACCCAATTATTTAAAATGACACAAATAATATACTTATATGAAATCACGACAACTTATATACTTTTCTATTTTTGGGCAAATGTGGTTTGCATATTGCAAGTCTACTCATTTATTTTGTAATTCGTATCGTAACAACCTAAAACGTCCACGCAGGGATCATATACATTGATTGTTACTTATTTTATATAATACTAGAAAACGAAGGGACATGGTTTTGATCTCTAGTACTTTTTATTTCGATATAGCTTAGAAGCCTAAGACCAAATTACATATGTAGGTAGCTAGGCCATGGACCAAGTAACGTCAACAATACCCCAATCCTTGTCCAGGCCCAGGGCACTCCACACAGCATCGGAGCCATCAACGATATTATTCTTACATGGTGGCTGATACGCATGCTCTTCGTCACACCCTCGCATGGAGTCACACTCGTCCACCACCTTAGCCAACACGCTTCTCCCATTACTTGCCCTGATCCTTATCATCTTTCCGCACCTCGACCTGTTGGCAAACCACCCGGTCGACAGTGCCACCACCCGCTCGCTGTTCGAATGGTACTTTCCGTCGCAATAAGACGGGCCGCCACCGTCCCCGCCCTCGCTGAAGTCGTTGTTGGTTAGTTTGGCGGGCGTGGAGGATGTGATTTGGGGAGAGCACTTGTAGGTAGGGTAGGTCCTGCCGTCGCAAGTGAGAGTACCATACTGCTTACAGCCGCCGCCAGGAGCGGGGGATGGGCAAATTCGGATTCCGATATCGGGGTCGTCGTCGCACTTGCCGTTGATGCAGATGAGCTGGCCATCGCAGTCGTTTAGGTCACGGCACGGGCCGTTGCAGGAGGAAATGGCGTATGATGGGAGAGGAAGCATGGAGATCATGATGTTGAAAACTAAGAAGAAGGAGAGAGAAACGTCTAAGAATGATAAACGAGCCATTTTATGAGAGGGAAATAGAGTTGGGATGTAAATGTAAGAGCTTGTGGCACTTATTTATAGTGCTAAGAGTGATGGTAAAAGGACATTTTAGAGATTTTATGAGATGATTATCTTATAAATTGATGTAGCAGTCTATATGGAAATGCTATCCATGTCCGCTTGACGCATAATTAAAAGATTAGAACATTCCCTTGAAATTAAAAAGGTTTTTAATACATTTGCCGCCTGAATATTTAATAAATTATCTTTTGAGCTTTTAATTTTAGCAACTCACATGTGCACGATTCTAAAGGGGTAAAATTAGTATTTTATATGCCTCAATTATTAAATAAAATTATAAAAACCTTAGATTTATCTCAACCATTGATCTTAAAATTTTTTAATCTCAACCATCCATTCAATTTTCAAAAAAAAAAAAAAAGAATTCTCAAAATCTCTCTCCCTCTTGCCTCCATACACGACAGAGGCGTTTTTTCTTCTCAGTGGTGGCAACTCAAAATTGATGAAGGGGTTTGATCCTTGTCAGCTTTTGAGTCAAATGAGCCGGCAGTGCACATCAGTGCCGCCAGGATGGTGGGTTTTTTATGGGTCTCACGGCGGCCAAAATGTAAGAGCTTGTGGTACTTTTTATAGTGCTAGGAGTGACGGTAAAGTAGATATTTTAGAGATATTATGAGACGATTATTTTATAACTTGATGTAGCAGTCTTCACGGAAAGGCCATCGATGTCGACTTAACACATAATTAAAAGATAGAACATTGAACATTCCATATAGATTAGAAGGATTTTTAGTACATTTTCTCCTTGAACTTGTCATGATTTAGTAAATTGTTGTCATCTGAACTTTTAATTTTGACAATTCTCTAACTTGTAAAACTGTTGCATTTGACTCTATTTGACAAACTTAAAAAACTAACGGATACTAACATGTGCAAGTCACATGTGTATGGTTCTAAAGGGGTAAAATTAGTATTTTATATGTCTCAATTATTAAATAAAATAATAACAACCCTAGATTTATCTCAACAATTGATCTTAAAATTTTTAAATCTCAACCATCCATTCAATTTTTTTCTAAAAAAAGAACTCTCAAAGTCTCTCTCTCCCTCCCTCTGAGGCTCCTATAATGGGTTTCAGCGTGAATTGACGGACACCATCGACTGGGTTTTTGTTCGTCTCGTCAATCTAAATCCATAATCATCGTTGCAATCATCCCAACCGGAGCTCGGATGGTGGAGTTATGGCAAAGAGAAGTAATGAGTTTTCTGATGGGTTTCCTTGGCCATTGCAGTGGACTATGGCTGAGTTACAGTCGTTGAACTTGAACCCAGGTCTTCGAGAGTATGAATCATCATTTTTGAACGCGTATATGGAGGGAGGAGAGCGAGAAAGAGAGATCCGATAGATTTTGAGATTTTTTATTTTTATTTTTTGAAAATTGAGTGGATGTTTGAGATTAAAAAAAAAAAAATTTAAGGTCAATGGTTGAGATTTCTCTAGGGTTTTTATTATTTTATTTAATAATTGAGGCATATAAAATACCAATTTTACCCCTTTAAAATCACACGTGATTTCTGCATGTAAAAAAATCCTTTAGTTCTTAACAAAAGTTTGCCAAATAGGGTTACAAATTAAAGAGGGTTGATTGTTAAAATTAAAATTCAATAGACAATTTGTTAATTCATAATAAGTTCATAGACAAATCTACTAAAAACCCAAATTAGTATTCAATTATTAAAAGAATTGAATGGTGTGTCTTACCAAAAAAGAGAGAAAAAAAAAAAAAGAATACAATCATTACAAAAAAAAAAAAAGAAAAAAAAATACAATTATTTAAGTGATAAAAGGTGTGGCCCTCAATAATTGCACAATTAGTTCTTGTAATAATACAAAATAGCGGTCAAACTTTTATAAAAGGGTTGGCGGCTGGTAAATACGAAAAATGCTTAAGGTTGTTCAACACAACCAGTGGTGGAGATGGAGCTTGTCTTCAACCTCAATAGGGGCATAACAGTATATTAAATTTTTATGAAAAATATAAAAAAAAATTATAGTATAGTTTTTCAAGAACTACTAAATGTATATAAAGAATTTTACAATATGAAAGAGAAAAATCTTACCGATAACGCTTTCCCTCGAAACATCATATAGTATAAACAAGTACTGTTTGTTTATGTGCTTTTGTTTTAATGTGATTTTAATAAGATTGATGGTGATAAGGATACCATAGAAATAGTTTTTTACTTTTCATTTTTTTACCTTGCATTTTGAGGTTATAAAAAAGTCCTATCTTCTATTTTGGAGTTTATAATATTTATATGTACTTTCAGATCATTAATTTCCAATTTATGCTCAATTCTTTCGTTTTGTTGATCATTGGTCAATTTTGACTAATAAAAAAAGTAAACGTCCTAGTAAAATTAGAAACATAAGGGAAAAATTGTAAAATACGAGGATACATCATCTTTGTCACACTTTTGGTTGTTATCACTAGATGTTAAAACCTGCTTCCCGTTGTCCAACAATATCATCATATTTTTCACTGGAAATGGTTATTCATTTTCAATACTATTTAGATCAGCTAACTAACCGCATTATGAGAGACATTCAAGATATCATTTAGTCTTTATTCTTAAGCTGGATGGCTTTTCAGCATAGTCTTTTCTTTTCATTGGTTTGCTAAGGTTGACAAGAAGAAATCTAATAATATATAATATTTTGTCCCTAGATTTGCATTGTGAGAAGAAAGAAGACAACATTGTGTTAAACAGATATTTCTCAGGAAAATAAAATAAAATTAATGCATTGCAAACATGTAAGAAGGTAAAGACATGCATCAAATTTATCTATTGTGCTTGTAAATAGCAGATAAAAAGTTAAGGACTATATGTCAAGTCACAAACTGTATATTCCTCTATGAGATTTAAAGTTCAAGTTTAATTCCATTAATCCACTCATTGTTCATTAAATTTTCTCTCGGATATTCAGCCACTACTTATTTAGTTTATACCTAACAATCAAATAACATGATCATTGTTATCTGGCACAGTCCCCAGTCAAACGACACCATCTCTACTCTCAGCATGAATATACATACATACATACATGCATACATATATATATATATATATATATATATATAATACGGCCGAATGACATAAACTTTGACAATGGACCATGTAACATCCACACGACCTACATTCTTGTTCAGGCCAAGAGCGCTAGCTCCACACAGCATCCGACCCACCAACCACATTGTTCCCACATATATATTGATTGTTAATTATTTTACTTCTTGAAAGACCAGGAAACATAGTTTTGATCTCTGGTCCTTAGTTCGATAGCTAATATAAGTCGAGCTTAAGGACAAATTACCTAGGCCATGAACCAAGTAACGTCAACAACACCCAAATCCTTGTTCAGCCCCAGGGCACTCCACACGGCATCGGAGCCATCAACAATATTATTCTTACACGGCGGCTGGCCCGCATGCTCGGCATCACACCCATGCATGGAGTCACACTCGTCCACAACCTTAGCCTCGGTGCTCGTCCCATCACTCGCCGTGATCCTTATCATCTTCCCGCACCTCGACCCGCCATCGTAGTGCCCGGTCGACAGCGCCACGATCAGCTCCGAGTTGTTGTGGTACGCACCGTCGCAGGACGACGCGCCACCTCCGTCGCCTCCCTCACTGAAGTCGTTGTTCTTCAGCTGCGCCTGTGTCGAGGAAGTCACCGGTGGAGAGCATCTGTACGTGTTGCCGGAGTAGCCGTTGCAGTTGTAAGTTCCGGACGGCTGACAGCCATCCGATGAGGAGCCGCCGCTGTTGCCGGCGCATATGTGGGTTCCCACGTCGGGGTCGTCGTTGCACTGGCCTTTGATACAGATGAGCTGGCCGTCACAGTCGCCGCTAGTTTGGCACGGGCCGTTGCAGGAGGAGATCGCTTGTGCTGGAAGAGGGACGTCGGAGATAATGGTATTCAAAATGAATATCAGGAAAAGAGAAATCAATAACGACGCTGAACTTGCCATTGTAACGAATTGATGAGGGATCAGAAAGATGTCTGATCAGTAAGTGCATACGAAAGCAGAGAAATTACGTGCTCATGGTTGATATGGGTCACGCGTATAAATATGGTGTTGTGTACCGTATAATGGGGTGCAGACGTTTAGAGAGGGATAGGTTAGACTAGTGATAACTCTATTAAAAATAGAGTTATTTTATTAGTGCATTTAAAGTGTCTAATTTTTGTGATTTTTAATTTATTTTATTTTACTTTGTTTTATTTTGAATGTTAATGAATTTATTTTTCATTTTAGATTTATTTTAATTTATTTTAATTTGTTTACTTTAATTTTAGTAATTTCTATTTTAGTTTTCCTTTTAAAATAATTAGTGTTTTCATTTGTGTAATAATGGGACTTAAATGAAAAATTTCAAATGACATGGGATCAAAAGTACAAAAAAAAGAGCCAAATTAAAAAAATAAAGTTTAAATGGGTAAAAAATTAAAGGAATTAAATTTAGGAATTGGTTCTAGCTTGTTCAATCACTTGCATTGTGCTTCACTTGATTTTCGTGCACCTACGCATTTCATCAATCCCACGTCGCCACCTGTCCACCATACTCTCTTTCCACTCAATTCTTGCCATGTGGAAGAGCTCATCACCAGCCCTAAGGTCTGTCTTTGGCGTTGGTTCTGGGAGGGATAAATATCCCATTCTTTGGCAGCCGCCAGAAAAAAAGGAAGCCAAGGGGAGCCATCAACAAAAAGAAAAAAAAGGATAACAGAGACAACAAAAAAAAAAAAGAAAAAGGATAAGCACTAATAAGGCTTTATGCCATTTTTCCGAGAGAAAAGAAAGAAAGAAAAAGAACGAGGAGGAAAAGCAGAGCTGGTTTCTGGGCAAAAGGAAGCAAGGACAAAGGCCTACTGAGCATTTAGACTTTAGCTTAATCATTTCCTTTTATATGTGTATATTTACTCTGTGTGACTAATGGATTTGATTATTGTTATTATTTTTAATTACCTTGCGCTGAACGTGAGCTAAATTTCTTTAGCTAGGATTATTGATGGAACCAAAGTTGCAATGAAGATTAATTTGTTATTTTAATTGCTTACCTAATCTTCATCCTATTTATTAAGTGTATTTATTGTCTAATTTTTATTAAGTGACAGGCCATCATTTAGTAGGAATATATAAACTAAAATTAATTCTGAAAATGTTAGTTTTAGTTAGATCTATCTTAGATAATATAAGGGAATAATATAGGAATATATTACTACCTTGTACAACCCATTAAGATTGGTGCTTAACTTTAGGTTTTGAAAACTGAAATGCATAGGAATATGTTAATTTTGATTTAAGGAACTACAGGCATAAATTTGTCGGAAGAGGAATATGCATAACTATAGGTTGACTGGATGAACTTTGCTACAACATTTCTATAGCAATTGTGGTCGGATGAACTTTGCAACAACATTGATGAACTTTGCTACAACATTGTTGAACTTTGCTGTAGCATTCCTAAAGCAATTGCAATCAGGTTTGCAACTGAGGAAAAATCAGTAATCCTAGCCCTTACCCATCATTGATTCATTAGTTTATTGAATTGTAGTTAGTTGATTCTTCTATCAAATTTGGTGTTTAAGGTGACTTTTATATTCTGTTATCAGTGACTCAATCCTCATGGGATCGACATTCTTATTCAAACTTTATTACTTGAGACAATTGTGCACTTGCGAGCACAAATTACACAACAACTAGACATTTCAAGTCTTGGTCTTCAGTTTCTTGTAGTATTTCCTTGACGTACTGTTGGGGAGTGGTATATGTCGTCTCGTTCACGTTATAGAAAAGACACATGTAAAGATCTACATGAAGAAAATAGATAAAAAGAAAGATGAGAAGAGTTTGGAAATTACTAACGTTTTTGGTGGACAAATGTTGTTATGACATTATCTGTTTCTTAGAATGAAACGACATGTCCTGTTAGTGGAAACAAAATGGGGCATAATTAAGTTCTTAAAATAATATCATAATCGTTGATGGATCATACACGTATTCTAAGTTTGTAATTTAGTTGAAACAAAATGCAAGTATTGACATTGAGTTCATGAGGAGGATGTTGCGGGTTTATTTTGCGAAGTCTAGCGGAATTTGTTTTGATTTGAGCTGTTGTGGCCCTGTTATAACTCGTGAAAGCATTAAACCGTTGTTCACGATGACCATGTACAACAAATTAGAAGATTCAGAATTAGATTTGGAGAGATAAAGATAAGGCCTTTGTCAAAGGAAGATAATGTATTGATTATTTGAATTTAAATGAGATTCTAGAAAAAGATAAAGAGATATGGTTTTGATATTTGCAGCTGATTCAACTTGTGGGAATTGAAGTTGCATTAATTCGAATTTGTTGAATTTGCTATACAATCCGAATTTGAAATTAAAAACGTATTTGAGTGAAAGTCTACAAAGTCTAATATATATATATATACACACACATGCGTGGATGGTTTTTGATGAGCATTGACGTGGAGCAAACATATTAAAGTGAACATGAAGATTATATGCTGCATATCGGTTTTGAAATTCAAAGTGAGCATATTAATGTCGAAAAGGTGAAGAAAAGAGATAATATGAAGATATTGTGCATAATTTGGATTCAAAAGGAAATCTAGTTTTAGTTTGAATTTAAAAGATGCTCAACGTGGAGAGAACATTGAGGAGCTTTGATAAGATAGCTCATAGATATTTTGAGGAGAAGATTCTTGTGAAATTTAAGAAGCTTTATTTAAAAGTTTCATTGCAGCTCATAATGGCATAGGGGGTTTAATAGAATATTTTCAGAAAAGAGTCTGTGAGTTTTGGTGAGCCTAGTGCGCTATTAAGATCGTCCTTCGGGAGAGGGATTTGTTGCTTTCGGGAGGAAGCTCTGCCGGTCGAAGGAAGTTTGCCAGATGAATAGAAGTCATGTGGTGCACGCTAAACAATCACTGTGGAGATTCATTACAGTGATGTCATTGTCTAGGAGGGAGTCCTTGAGTGAATAAGTCCGTTCAATGTCTGTAATTTCTGGAACATAGTGAACTGTTTATTGTTTGGGTGTGGCCCCGTAGAGTAGGTGTGCGCACCGAACTGTGATACTATATTGTGTGTTCCTTTACTTTCTGCACTTTATTCTACCTGAGAAACTGAACGTAATTAACCCGGATCTTAATTAATCAAGCCGTGTTCCAAACAATGTTCTAACATCATATGGAACACTAGACGTAATATCAGATCTAACAAATTCAAATTAAATTTTCCGGATTGAATTGGATTTGGAAGCATTTTAGATTGGTAACAGATTGAGAATATCCCAATCTAAAAATTTTGAATTATTTTACAGATTGTGTATTTCTCAATGCAATCCGTAAATTTAAACTATGTGTGTATTATATAAATGCATGATATGTATATGATTATTTATTTTGTTTGTACAAGTTTTTAGTAGCATGTATGTCTATATCCGTAATTTCTTTTCTCCAAAGCCTTGATTTCGTTTTGAGTTTTGTTGGAAGCTAATTTGTTGTAATTGATTGGATCGAAGAATCTTTTTGATTGATAGCATATTGAGATTTTTCTGATGCGATTGCTTAGGATTGGACTGTAATTAAATTGATCCTCAATCCGTGTATTTCAACCTGTGAACATCCCAACTAGCTACAGATATAAACATCAAATTTTTATAGTCATGATAATATATATATATATATATATATACATGTAACAGTACTGAGGAAGTAATATATTGGATATATATGCGTATACATAATTTATAATATGAATAAGGCTTGAGACATCAACTCAAATCTTAACTTTTGTATACTAACTGATGTGATATATGAATTTTTATATTAGTGAGTATTTAAAACATTGTCATGTCAAGTAATAATGAAAAATTATATCTACTAATAAAAAGATAACAACTCACATTTTATATCAATTTCTACACAAAAATTGAAATCTGAATTGGTGTTCCTATGTGTAGTAAATAATAAGTTTATTAACTAAAAATAGTAAGTATAATATTATATAAATAAAGATAAAAATTGTATATTATTTGGGGCTTATATTTAGAAGAGCCGTCTAAAACATGAAGTGGTTTTATATATTGGTTCCGACATCTGGGTTGTCGTCTCACTTGCCGTTGATGCAGATGAGCTGGCCATCGCAGTCGTCTAGGGTTTGGCATGGACCGTCGCAGGAAGAGATGACTCGTGAGCTGGGGACGTTGAAGATCACGGTGTTCAAAATGAGGGACAGAGAAATAAGGTTAAGTTGGTAATTGTAATGTGACAGAGAGATGTTTGATGTATATCTATGAGTCTAAATCGATCCCATATATAGTAAATATATATTGTAAAATCATGTCTAAGTGTACTTTTGGATATCTGCTCGGAGTTTAGAAATTAGTCGTTTGACCACGACATTTGCAAGTCTAAGGTACCGTTATTTTACCGATTTAAATTTAAAATATAAATTTTGTTACAGTAAAAAACTTTAAGAAACAGTTACATCTAACTTTTTTATTACAATAAAAAGCTCTCACATAAAGTCACATCTCAACTCGAATTAAAAACTCGAATCAGCAAACTAAACATGCTTTAAGTGTATGTTTTCTCTTCAATTCAAATTCTTAAACTCAAACTTAAGTTAATGAAGAATATTTAAGTCTTCACTTTTTTTTTTCTTTACTAGTTGAGCACACGTCATTCGTTGTATTTTTTGGATATGAAAATTTAAAATTTCTTTTAAGAATTAGTTTTATCTATTTATTAATAATTGAGTTTAGTAAAAAATAAAAAAAAAAAGATTTAATAGAGCACATTTAGAAAGAAAAAAAGTTTTAACAGAAAAAAATTAGATAGTAAATTATTCAGAGAATGTGTGTAAAAAATATATTAGAGAGTTGTATAAAAAATATTTAGGTAGAGACACATCCGAAAAGATATTATTTATGTGAGCAATTAAGGTAAAACTTTTACGAGGACTATTGTTAACACGGGCCCGTCTTCGAGCTTATTCAGCTTCCTAACATTTACCAAACAACCACGGTTAGGAAAATTTATTTAGGCAATCGCACGTCCTAAACGTTTTGTTCACCTTTGGACGAAACTCCGGAGCCGCATTTGCTGCTTTTAAATATTAAAGATCAATATATTATACTGTAGAGATGCTTTTAGTAAAAAGAGAAAAGGAATTAAGAGGGTGTTTAGTATCAGAATTTGTGTTATGGTTTGAATTATGATTCGTGACTCGTTTATAGTATTTTTTTTATAAAAAATACACGTAAATTAAAAATAATTTTATATTTAAAAATCAATCGTCCACTAAATAAAAAAATCAGAAATATTATTTTAATAGAAACAAAAGCGAAGAAAAATGTATTTAGAAGAAAACCACGTCGTTGTAACTAAATGTACAGGAGTTTTGACTAAAGGAGCAAAAGGGAAAAAATAAACAGGAAAAGAAAAAAAAAAAGGACAAAAAAGAGAGAAGTTAATTCTTGACGAGTGGAGAAGAGTGCTTAAAAAGAGACTTCGCTAGATACAACTATTCAGTCTTCACTTGGTTATTGGTTCCTTGAACTTCTATTCCCATCTGTCGGTGGTGCTTTTTGACAATCCTCATATTCACTTCAAAGTAGTATTTAGGTCTTATCAAATTTTCGGATATTTGACTTGTTCTGGATGTTCTTGCGGCCGCCCGTCAATCGTCATGAACGCAAAAAGCCCAACTTGATGGTTTGACTTTTGGGTTATCAATCTCTCCGTGATAGTATCATCTTTAGACTTTATTGTAGAAAATAAGGGATTCATATTTACGGTTTAATTTTTAGTATCTTAATTAGTATTTAATTAATTAAATTATATCACACTATTTTATAAGAAACATAAAATAGTTAGTTAAGAAGTAATTCAAATTTTTTATACGCTATGATATAATTAATTGATTAGACATCAATTGATATACTAAAATTAGACAGTAAATTTGAGTTTGAAAATTAGTTTTCAAAGTCTTTGAAAATTATAATGAAAAATTAACGGCTCTCAAAATTCACATCTAAATTATTGCTTGGGGTAATGTACTCATGAGAGAGGGAATTATGTCGACCAATATATTTTGAAGTCTTGGACTTCGGTTTATTCCTGTCTATAATATTGGCAATTATTAGGTAGGTATGTAACAACTTGAACTCGAAGGTTTTATTTTAGTCGTTATTCGTTAAAGTTTTTAGTTGCATATTGCCACACCTTTTCGCATCATATCATTGTGCCAAACTTGAAATTATTAAGCCTGCATGCCATACATATGTGTAGTAAACCTAAAACCATAGGCAGCTGGCATATCATATATATTGATTGTTAACTATTTTACTACTTGAAAGACCAGGAAACATAGTTTTGATCTCTGGTCCTTATTCCGATAGCTAATTGGCATAGGAGTCGTTGGATTCACTCCGAGAAGTAATGGTTAGAGAACTCGTCAATAACTAGAGTGCGAACTGGGATAACAAGACAAGCTCAATTTCATTCAACAATAATCCAAGCTGCCTCCCTCTCGCGAGAATGTAGAAATAAATACTCTTAACAAGGGGCAGCAGCTGGCAATGACAAACAACAGCCCAAGTAGGGTAAACGACAACAAAACAAGGTCTAATGACTAGTACACACACCAAACGACAAGGCTTTGTTCACAAAGCTTATTACAACTAAAAAGACTGAAAACAAACGACAATAAAACCGGAAAAACGACAACAGTTGACTTCAAGCCACTGCATCAGTCGCCTCTTCTTCGCCTCTAAATCTTCAAGTGAAGTAGGTGTCGCGTCAGGAGGGAAGTACTCGAACAAATCTTGGACGTTGAAGGTGGAGGAGATGCCAAAGTGAGGGGGAAGTTGCAGTTGGTAGGCGTTGTCGTTGATTTTCGCAGAGACCCGAAAAGGGCCATACTTACGACGGTGCTTGTTGAGGTGAACCATGACCAGGTCTCCCACAACGAAAGTCTTCTCCCGCTAATGGGCATCAGCTGTGGCTTTATATTGAGCATTGGCAGCCTCGAGCTTGGCAGTCACATCACGGTGGATGGAGACAATCTGGTTGGCGATAGTGGCGGCTGACTTGCTTTTATAGTGTGGAAGGTGGGTGAGGTCAACGGTGAAGCCCGGGGACTTGATGAACACGATGGAAAACGGGGAGCGGCCGGTAGAACGGTTAAGCATGGCATTGTAAGCAAATTCAACTTGGGCGAGGGCAGCATCCCATTGCTTTGGCCGGTCACTCACAATGCAGCGAAGCATATTTCCCAGGGTCCGATTGGTCACCTCAGTCTGGCCGTCGGTTTGGGGGTCATAGGCGCTGCTGAAGTTCAGGAGAGTGTCCAGCCGCTTCCATAATTCTCTCCAAAAGTAACTGATGAACTTGACGTCGCGGTCCAACGTGATGGAGCGGGAAACTCCATGTAGATGCACCACCTCACGGAAGAACAGATGGGCGACGTGTTTGGCATCACTGGTTCGGCGGCACGTGATGAAATGAGCCATCTTGGAGAAGCGGTCCACCATGACCATGATAGAGTCAACATGACGGGTGGTGCGCGGAAGGCCCAGCACGAAGTCCATGCTCAAGTCCTCCCAAATGCTAGCCGGTATAGTCAATGGAGTGTAGAGGCCCGTGTTCTACTTTTGCCCTTTTGATTGCTGACAAATAGCACAACGCTGGACAAAGCGAGTGACATCCCGGCGGAGCCGAGGCCAAAAGAAACGCTCTTCCAATAGGGCCACTGTCTTATCGCGACCGGATTGTGCAGCGAGGCGATAAGAAATTCACGAAGGGAAGTGTTGGGGACGCAAAGCTGATGCCCACGAAAGAGGAAGCCATCTTGGAGGAAATAATCCCCCTTTGTTAGTATGGGCACCACACGTAGTCCATATGTCACCAAAATCAAGGTACGAGGCGTATTGCTCTGGAAGGCTGTCAAAGCTTGTAATGACCGTGTGTAATGTGGTAAGGAGGCAACGGCAGCGGCTCAAGGCATCTGCGACTTTATTCTTGGCACCGGCTCAGTGTTTAAAGACGAAAGTGAACTTTTGTATGAATAGCACCCAACGAGCATGCATCCAGCTCATATTCTTCTGAGAGTTGAGGAATTTAAGGGCATGGTGGTCACTATGGAGGACGAAATCCTACTGAATGAGATAGTGTTCCCATTTTTGGAACGCACGAACCATAACATAGAGTTCTTGTTCATAGGTGGACCATTTTTGGCGAGCTTCACTGAGTTTTTCACTGAAGAATTCAATGGGATGCCCTTCCTGAAGTAGTACAGCCCCAATGCCGGTCATGGAAGCGTCAGTTTCAACTTCAAAAGGCTTGTCAAAATTAGGCAGTATAAGGACATGAGTTGTACTGAGCTTTTCCTTGAGAGTAGCAAAGCTGCGGTCCTGCTCTGGCCCCCACTAAAATTTTCCTAGCTTGGTACAATCAGTCAACGGAGCGGCGATGGTGCCAAAGCTGCGAATAAACTGTCAGTAAAATGTAGTGAGTTTGTGGAAGCTCCACACTTCGTGAACGTTCCGGGGTGTCGGCCAATCACGGATAGCTTCCACCTTGGAGGGATCGATGGAAATGCCATCGCGACCTACGATGAAGCCCAAGAAAGGTAGCTCGGTAGCCCAAAATACGCACTTTCCCTTGTTGAGGAAACGGTGGTGTTCCCGAAGAGTGAGCAAGATGGAACGGTTATGTTCAAGGTGGGACGTCTCATCAATGCTGTAAACAAGAATGTCATCGAAGTAGATGACGACAAACTTGCCAATGAAGGGCTTGAGGACTTCATTCATCAAGCGCATAAAGGTGCTGGGAGCGTTGCACAAGCCGAAGGGCATGATTTGCCACTCGTAAAGTCCTTCGCGGGTCTTGAAAGCCGTTTTCCATTCATCATCGGGCCGGACCTGAATTTTGTGGTAACTGCTCTTAAGGTCCAATTTGGAGAATATCCGAGCGCCAGTAAGTTTGTCCAACATATCATCTAGCCATGGTATGGGAAAGCGGTACTTTATAGTGATTTTATTTATAGCTCGGCTGTCAACAGACATGCGTTAGGAACCATCTTTCTTGGGAACAAGGAGGGCGGGAACCGCGCAAGGGCTCATGTTAGGTCGAATGAGTTGTTTCTTGAGGAGGTCATCCACCATATTTTGTAGGATAACGTGTTTCTTGGGGCTCATGTGGTAATGGGGTAAATTGGGAAGGCTAGCTCCGGGTAGGAGGTCAATGTGATGTTGGATGGAGCGCATGGGGGGTAGTTGGTTAGGTAGTTCTAAGGGAGAAAAGTCATTGAATTCGTCAAGAAGTGTGGTCACGACTTGGGGAAGGGCAGTGGCATTCTCAGGAGGGGTTTCGGTGACTACAAAAGCGAGGGCAAAGGCACTTTCCTTAAGGTTTTGGTTGAAGGAAGCTCCGGAGATGGCTAATAAGGTGGCGGGCGGAGGGGAAACATGGTCGACGATGGGGGAGGAGGGAATGAAGGCAATCTTATGACCATTCCATTCGAACAAGTAGTAATTGTCCTTTCCCCGATGCGTCACATTTAAGTCAAACTACTAGGGTCTCCCAAGAAGAAGATGACAAGCATCCATGTCAACCACGTCACAAATAACTTTGTCCTTGTAGAACTTCCCAATGGAAAAGGGGACTCTACAAACCTAATGCACTTTTGTAGCAACGCCCTTTTTGATCCACCCAATTTTGTAAGGGCAGGGGTGTTTTTCGGTCTTAAAGTTTAAAGCTCGAACAAGGGCTTTGGAAACCACATTTTCAGAGCTCCCGCTGTCAATAATCACATTACACACTTTGTCATTAATCGTGCAACGAGTTTGGAAGGTGGAGTTGCGCTGGGTCAACTGGGATTGTCGAGGAGCATAAAGGAGTTTTTGAAGGATGCACACCACAGCGTCACCGTCAGTGAAGTCATCGCCGCATTCATTGAACTCTTCTGTAGTGCTTCGCTATTCTCACCCAGGTATCCCACTTGGTGACGCTAAGGACATTCGTTCGATCGATGGCCAGGTTGTTGGTAATGGAAGCACTTGGCTGGGAAAGGTTTGGCATATGGATTGAGGGGAGCTGCAACCGCTGTCTTGCCCTTTTCCTGAGGAGAAGAAGTGGGGCCAGGTGTGGAGTTGGGTGCAGAGGAATTCAAGACTGGTGTCGACCTGCTTCGTTCCAAAGGATTCGAATTAGGAGGTCGGTGAAATAACGACTGGCGGAATGATGAGTGGTTCTGTTGTTCCTCCACCCGTTGTGCCAAACTCACGGCCTGTGAGAGCTTCCAAACAGAATGCATGGTGAGTTGATCTTGGATCGACTCATTAAGGCCGCCTATGAACCGAGTTACCTGTTGGTCCTCGGTCTCACTGATGTTCGTTCGCGCATTGAGACGATAAAATTCCTTAGCATATTCGCGCACTGGTCAGCTTCACTGGTGGCATTGTTGGTATTGTCGGTACAGCCGTTGCTGGTAATCTGCGGGCAGGAATCGAGCCTTCAAATACTTCCGCATACGTGGCTAGGTGCGGATGGGTCACTTGCCCTCACGGTGGCAGTTAGTGTTAACCTGGTCCTACCAGGCTGATGCACCGCCCTTGAGTTTGTAGGCCACGAGCTTGACCTGTTTCTCAGCCGGAACCCCCATGTAGTCGAAGAAGGTCTCGACGTTCTTGAGTCAGTCGAGAAAATCCTCAATATGCAGATGTCCATCAAACGAAGGGATGTCAATTTTTAGTCGATAGTCATGGGTTTCATAAACAGGAGGATGGCGATGATAATTATCCGCTGGCCTGGGCGGATGGTTCGCCTAGGCCTCCACATCTTCATCCGTCGAGGAGTCTGTCTTATCGAGCCACGGGGAAAGGAAAGGTGCTCGATCTGCTTCGGGGTCCATAGGATGTTGGTCTCGCTGCATATGAGCTCGACGCAGACGTCGCAGTGGCGGAGGTGAACGGTCATCGATGAATCCTGGATTGAAAGCTCGATTCGTGGGTTCCAGACCCTGCCGTTGGTCCCTGGGGGCTTGATCTGGCAATGGCACCGTCGTCGATAGGTTGTTGACCGGTCCCATGATGCTCTGCAAGTCGCGCGTCAAGGAGTCATTCCTAGCATCGATCTTGTTCTCGAGGGTATGAATTGTGGCCCAGATGGCTCGCGGATCCAACTCGTCGGGTTTGTCGGTTTGGGAACTTCCGCCGCCGGTTGCCATCGAGAGTCCAGGAGTGGTTTTGGTGCTCTGATACCAATTTGGTGTAGGAGCCGTCGGGTTCATAGGTGAATCCGAGAAGTAATAGTTAGAGAACTCGTCAATAACCAGAGTACAAGCTGGGATAACGAAACAAGCTCAATTTCATTCAACAATAATCCAAGCTGCCTCCCTCTTATGAGAATTTGGAAATAAATACTCTTAACAAGGGGCAACAGCGGGCAATGACAAACAATAGCCCAAGTAGGGTAAACGACAGCAAAACAAGGTCTAATGACCAGTACACACACCAAACGACAAGGCTTTGTTCACAGAGCTTATTACAACAAAAAAGACTGAAAACAAACGACAATGAAACCGGAAAAATGACAACAGCCGACTTCAAGCCACTGCATCACTACTAATATAAGTCGAGCTTAAGGCCAAATTACCTAGGCCATGGACCAAGTAACGTCAACAACACCCGAATCCTTGTTCAGCCCCAGGGCACTCCACACGGCATCGGAGCCATCAACAATATTATTCTTACACGGCGGCTGGCCCGCATGCTCGGCATCACACCCATGCATGGAGTCACACTCGTCCACAACCTTAGCCTCGGTGCTCGTCCCATCACTCGCCGTGATCCTTATCATCTTCCCGCACCTCGACCCGCCATCGTACCACCCGGTCGACAGCGCCACGATCAGCTCCGAGTTGTCGTGGTACGCACCGTCGCACTCCGACGCGCCACCTCCGTCGCCTCCCTCACTGAAGTCGTTGTTCGTCAGCTGCGCCTGTGTCGAGGAAGTCACCGGTGGAGAGCAGCTGTACGTGTTGCCGGAGTAGCCGTTGCAGTTGTAAGTTCCGGACGGCTGACAGCCATCCGATGAGGAGCCGCCGCTGTTGCCGGCGCATATGTGGGTTCCCACGTCGGGGTCGTCGTTGCACTGGCCTTTGATACAGATGAGCTGGCCGTCACAGTCGTCGTTAGTTTGGCACGGGCCGTTGCAGGAGGAGATCGCTTGTGCTGGAAGAGGGACGTCGGAGATAATGGTATTCAAGATGAATATCAGGAAAAGAGAAATCAATAACGACGCTGAACTTGCCATTATAACGAACTGATGAGGGATCAGAAAGATGTCTGATCAGTAAGTGCATACGAAAGCAGAGAAATTACGTGCTCATGGTTGATATGGGTCACGCGTATAAATATGGTGTTGTGTACCGTATAATGGGGTGTAGACGTTTAGAGAGGTTAGACTAGACATTTCCAAGTCTTGTTCTTCAGTTTCTTGTAATATTTCCTTGACGTACAGTTTGGGAGTGGTATATGTCGTCTCGTTCACATCATAGAAAAGACAATATAGAGATCTACATGTAGAAAATCGATAAAAAGAAAGATGAGAAGAGTGTGGAAATTACGAACGTTTTTGGTGGACAAATGTTGTTATGACATTATCTATTTCTTAGAATGAAACGACATGTCCTGTTAGTGGAAACAAAATGGGGGCATAATTAAGTTCTTAAAATAATATCATAATCGTTGATGCATCATACACGTATTCTAAGTTTATAATTTAGTTGAAACAAAATGCAAGTATTGACATTGAGTTCATGAGGAGGATGTTGCGGGTTTATTTTGCGAAGTCTAGGGGAATTTGTTTTGAGAGTACTAGACTATTTGACTATTTGTAGCCTGCAATTACCATAAATTTGAGCTGCTGTGGCCCTGTTATAAGTACTCGTGAAAGCATTAAACCGTTGTTCACGATGACCATGTACAACAAATTATGTTAGGTATTTTTATCAGTTGACAATTTATTAACAATCTTATAAAAATTCAAAAAATAGGTTTAAGAAGATTTCGTAAAGATTCAGAATTAGATTTGGAGAGATAAGGATAAGACCTTGGTCAAAAGAAGATAATGCATTGATTATTTGAATTTAAATGAGATTCTAGAAAGAGATAAGGAGATATGGTTTTGATATTTGCAACTTATCCAACTCGTAGGAATTGAAGTTGCATTAATTCGGATTTGTTGAATTTGCTATACAATCTGAATTTAAAATTGAAAACGTGTTTGAGTAAAAATCTGCAAAGTCTAATACATACATATACATATATATATATATATATATACACGCATGGAAGGTTTTTGATGGGCATTGACGTGGAGCAAACATATTAAAGTGAACATGAAGATTATATGCTGCATATCGGTTTTGAAATTCAAAGTGAGCATATTAATGCCGAAAAGGTGAAGTAAAGAGATAATATGAAGATATTGTGCATAATCTGGATTCAAAAGGAAATCTAGTTTTAGTTTGAATTTAAAAGATGCTCAACTTGGAGAGAACATGGAAGAGCTTTGATAAGATAGCTCACAGATATTTTGAGGAGTAGATTCTTGTGAAATCTAAGAAATTTTATGTAAAGGTTTCATCGCAGCTCATAATGGCACAGGGGGTTTAATAGAATATTTTCATAAAAGAGTCTGTGAGTTTTGGTGAGCCTAGTGCGCTATTGAGATCGTTCTTTGGGAGAAGGATTTTTGCTTTCGGGAGGAAGTTCTGCCGGTCGAAGGGAGTTCGCCAGGTGAATAGAAGTCGTGTGGTGCACGCTAAACAATCATTGTGGAGATTCATTACAGCGGCATCATTGTCTAGGAGGGAGTCCTTGAGTGAATAAGTCCATCTAGTGTATGTAATTTCTGGAACATAGTGAACTGTTTATTGTTTGGGTGTGGCCCCGCAGAGTAGGTGTGCGCACCGAACTGAGATATCATATTGTATGTTCCTTTACTTTCTGCACTTTATTCTGCTTGAGAAACTAAACGTAATTAACCCGAATCTTAATTAATCATGCCCACCAAACGTAACATCAGATCTAACAAATTCAAATTAAATTTTTTGAATTGAATTGGATTTGGAAGCATTTTAGATTGGTAACAGATTGAGAATATCCCAATCTAAAAATTTTGAATTATTTTACAGATTGTGTATTTCTCAATGCAATCCGTAAATTTAAACTATGTGTGTATTATATAAATGCATGATATGTATATGATTATTTATTTTGTTTGTACAAGTTTTTAGTAGTATATATGTCTATATCCGTAATTTCTTTTTCTCCAAAGCCTTGATTTCGTTTTGAGTTTTGTTGGAAGCTAATTTGTTGTAATTGATTGGATCGAAGAATCATTTTAGATTGATAGCATATTG
The DNA here is from genome assembly GCA_012066045.3 of Morus alba. Lineage (NCBI taxonomy): Eukaryota > Viridiplantae > Streptophyta > Magnoliopsida > Rosales > Moraceae > Morus > Morus alba. The sequence continues at coordinate 16,934,691 of CP050229.2, forward strand.
AGATTTTTCTAATGCGGTTGTTTAGGACTGTAATTAAATTGATCCTCAATCCGTGTATTTCAACCTGTGAACACCCCAACTAGCTACAGATATAAACATCAAATTCTTATAGTCATGATAATATATATATATATATATATACATGTAACAGTACTGAGGAAGTAATATATTGGATATATATGCGTATACATAATTTATAATATGAATAAGGTTTGAGACATCAACTCAAATCTTAACTCTTGTATACCAACTGATGTGATATATGAATTTTTATATTAGTGAGTGTTTAAAATATTGTCATGTCAAGTAATGATAAAAAATTATATCTACTAATAAAAAGATAACAACTCACATTTCATATTAATTTCTACCCAAAAATTGAAATCTGAATTGGTGTTCCTAACATTATTCTTATAATATATATGTGTGTATGTATCTCTAGTAAATAATAAGTTTATTAACTAAAAATAATAAGTATTATATTATGTAAATAAAGATAAAAATTGTATATTATTTGGGGTTTATATTTAGAAGAGCCGTCTAAAACATGAAGTGGTTTTATATATTGGTTCCGACATCTGGGTTGTCGTCTCACTTGCCGTTGATGCAGATGAGCTGGCCATCGCAGTCGTCTAGGGTTTGGCATGGACCGTCGCAGGAAGAGATGACTCGTGAGCTGGGGACGTTGAAGATCACGGTGTTCAAAATGAAGGACAGAGAAATAAGGTTAAGTTGGTAATTGTAATGTGACAGAGAGATGTTTGATGTATATCGACGAGTCTAAATCGATCCCATAGTAAATATATATTGTAAAATCATGTCTAAGTGTAGTTTTGGATATCTGCTCGGAGTTTAGAAATTAGTCGTTTGACCACGACATTCGCAAGTCTAAGCCACCGTTATTTTACCGATTCGAGTTTAAAATTTAAATTTTGTTACAAAAAAAAATTTTAAGAAATAGTCATATTTAATTTTTTTATTACGATAAAAAGCACTCATATAAAGTCACAACTCAACTCGAATTAAAAACTCGAATCAGCGAACTAAGTAGGCTCTAAGTTTAAGTTTTCTCTTCAACTCAAATTCTTAAACTCAAAATTAAGTTAATGAATTGTCTTCACTTTTTTTTTCTTTACTAGTTGAGCACACGTCATTCCTTGTATTTTTTGGATATGAAAATTTAAAATTTCTTTTAAGAATTAGTTTTATCTATTTATTAATAATTGAGTTTAGTAAAAAATAAAAAAAGATTTAATAGAGCACATTTAGAAAGAAAAAAAGTTTTAACGGAAAAAAAGTAGATAATAAATTATTCATAGAATATGTGTAAAAAATATATTTTAGAGAGTTGAATAAAAAATATTTAGGTAGGGACACATCCGAAAAAATATTATTTATGTGAGCAATTAAGGTAAAACTTTTAGCAGGACTATTGTTAACACGGGCCCGTCTTTGAGTTTATTCACTTCCCAACATTTACCAGACAACCACGATTAGGAAAAATTATTTAGGCAATCGCACGTCCTAAACATTAATTTGTTCGCCTTTGGACAAAACTCCGGAGCCGCATTTGCGGCTTTTAAATATTAAAGATCAACATATTATACCGTAGAGATGCTTTCAGTAAAAAGAGAAAAGGAACTAAGATGGTGTTTAGTATGAGAATTCGTGTCATGATTTGAATTATGATTCGTAACTTGTTATAATATTTTTCTCATAAAAAATATACGTAAATTGAGAATAATTTTAAATCATAAGTTTAAATTTGAGAATTAAACGTCCACTAAATAAGAATACATTTGAGAAATATTATTTGAATAGAAGCAAAGCGAAGAAAAATGTATTTAGAAGAAAACCACGTCGTAGTAACTAAGGACATGTTCTTTTGTCTAAAAAACTCAAAAAAAGATAATTTAAGTTTCAATTTTATTTAATTCTTTTAAAAACTTTATTTAACTTTTATTTGTTTTATTCAAGTTCTAACTTTAACTAAGTTATAATCAAACTCAACTCAAAAGGACATTCAAGAGGAACAACTCTTAAATGTACAAGAGTTTTGACTAAAGGAGCAAAAGGGAAAAAATAAATAGGAAAAAAAAAAAAAAGCGCAAAAAAGAGAGAAGTTAATACTAGACGAGTGGAGAAGAGTGCTTAAAAAGAGACTTCGCTAGAATGCAATTATTCAGTCTTCACTTGGTTATTGGTTCCTTGTACATCTATTCCCATCTGTCGGTGGTGCTTTTTGACAATCCTCATATTCACACTTCAAAGTAGTATTCTAGAATTAGTTTACCCCAAAGCCATAATTTATTACAATTCCCACTTGATTAGAGTATTCAACTATTACCTGAACTAATTATAGCTAAATGAAATGTTTAGTTCTGGAATTAGAAGTTTGCATACCGTAATTTATACGTGTCAGCCACTTCTCAAATTTTCGGATATTTGACTTGTTCTGGATGTTCTTGCGGCCGCCTCGTCAATCGTCATGAACGCAAAAAAGCCCAACTTGATGGTTTGACTTTTGGGTCGTTAATCTCTCCGTGACAAAATATCATCTTTAGACTTTATTGTAGAAAATAAGGGATAGTTTAAATTTTAGTGTCTTAATTAGTATTTAATTAATTAAATTATATCACATTATTTTATAATAAATATAAAAAATTAATTAAAAAGTAATTTAAATTTTTTATACATTTTGATATAATTTAATTAGTTAGACATCAATTGATATATTAAAATTAGACAACAAATTTGAGTTTGAAAATAAGTTTTCAAAGTCTTTATTATTACCTTTTGGACAAGTGAAAATTATAACGAAAAATTAAGGGCTCTCAAAATTTACATCTAAATTATTGCTTGGAGTAATGTACTCATGAGAGAGGGAATTATGTCGACCAATATATTTTGAAGTCTTGGTCTTCGGTTTATTCCTGTCTATAATATTGGCAATTATTAGGTAGGTATGTAACAACTTGAACTCGAAGGTTTTATTTTAGTCGTTATTCGTTAAAGTTTTTAGTTGCATATTGCCACACCTTTTCGCATCATATCATTGTGCCGAACTTGAAATTATTAAGCCTGCATGCCAGACATATGTGTAGTAAACCTAAAACCAGAGACAGCTGTCATATCATATATATATATATATTGATTGTTAACTATTTTACTACTTGAAAGACCAGGAAACATAGTTTTGATCTCTGGTCCTTATTCCGATAGCTAATATAAGTCGAGCTTAAGGCCAAATTACCTAGGCCATGGACCAAGTAACGTCAACAACACCCAAATCCTTGTTCAGCCCCAGGGCACTCCACACGGCATCGGAGCCATCAACAATATTATTCTTACACGGCGGCTGGCCCGCGTGCTCGGCATCACACCCATGCATGGAGTCACACTCGTCCACCACCTTAGCCACCACGCTCCTCCCATTAGCCGTGATCCTTATCATCTTTCCGCACCTCGATCCGCCATCGTACCACCCAGTCGACAGCGCCACGATCCGTTCGCTGTTTGAATGGTACCTGTCGTCGCACTCCGACGGGCCACCACCGTCACCGCCCTCGCTGAAGTCATTGTTGGTGAGTTTGGCTCGCGTGGAGGACGTGACTGGAGGAGAGCACCTGTAGGTAGGGTAGGTATTGCCGTCGCAAGTGAGAGTACTATACTGCTTACACCCACCGCCGCCGCCAGGTGCTGGGGTTCTTCTGCAAATTCGGGTTCCGAGATCGGGGTCGTCGTTGCACTTGCCGTTGATGCAGATGAGCTGGCCCTCGCAGTCGTTTAGGTCACGGCACGGGCCGTTGCAGGAGGAGATGGCGTGTGATGGGAGAGGGAGCATGGAGATCATGATGTTGAAAAGTAAGAAGGAGAGAGAAACGTCCAAGAATGCAAAACGAGCCATTTTATGAGGGGGAAGTGAAGAGTTGATTAGCTATATATTGGTGAAAGAGTTGGATGAAAAATGTAGGAGCTTGTTGAACTTATATATAGTGCTAGGAATGATGGTAAAGCGGATATTTTAGAATTCTATAAGAGATTATTATTTTACAAGTTGATATTGAAGTCTACATGGAATGGAAGTGCCGTCGATGTCAACATATGGCATAATAAAATATCCTAACATTCCGTAGAAATTTGAATAAGAACTAAAATGACTTTTCTCAATTACCAAAAACAAGAAAAGAAACAATTAGCCGTGTGACCCCCAGTATTTATTTTCTTAAGTCAGAGTACCATACTGTTTACAGCCACCGCCACTAGGGAGATGGATTTCTTCCACAAATGCAGGTTCCGAGATCAGGGTCGTCGTTGCACTTGCCGCAATTGATACCGATGCCGGCCCTCGCAGTCGTTTATGTCACGACACGGGTCGTTGCAGGAGGATATAGCCTGTGATGAGAGAGGGAGCATGGAGATCATGGTAATGAAGATTAAGAAGACAGAAAGAGAAATAACATTGCTATACTAATGATAAGAGAGTTGGATGAAAATGTTAAGTGTTCGTATACGTACGCGCGTACGTCCAAGAAGTGATCGTAAAAGCCTAAAAGGGGATTAATTAAGACTCAAGTTTTTAATTGTTGAAATAATTAGTTTTTACTGTAATAAAAAAATTGATATGTGGTAAAAGAATTCTAAATGGAATTGGTAAAATGAACGGGGCTAAGAGTTTCATTGGATAATTAATTTTACAAATTGATGTGGCAGTCTAAATGGAATGGAAGTGCCGACTCAAATATGAAATGTCGACATGAAGCATAATTAAAAGGGAAATGACGAACGTAAGTAGAAAATAATATTGTTATGTAAAAGAAGGGTAATCCGTAATCTACATGACTAAACTTCTCATCTTTTAAGGTCTTTCTTTGGAAATTCCATCAACATTTCGACTTGTCATCTTTTAAGATCTTTCTTTGGAAATTCCATCAACACTTCGAATTTTATTGACGAAGTCATACGGATCATGATTTCTTACCAAACTTTTTAATATATGAGAGGCTGAAACTATTTATATGTTGACATGCATCTTTAAGGACGAGAGGTGGTACCTCTTCATTAAGACTAGAAATACTGGGTTAAAATTGCGTAGTTAACAGAGGAAAAAAAAATAATATAATTTCGTTAATTTGCAAAGCATGTTGATGGAATCATAATTTTGTATTAATCCTAATAATTTTTCATGGAGATGAAATTTTATTAGTTTTAAGTGTCGTTAATTACTATATATTCAAATGGAAATTTTATTAGTTTAAACAAAATGAAGTCTAAGGGCTGCAGGCTGCTTGGAAATGACACGGAAGGTTAGCGTAGATGGTTGATTTTTCTCCAGTAGTCTTTCCAGACTAGCTTACAGTATGAACTGCATTTTACGACTTTACATTGATCTCTTGCTTATAGCCTAAAACTTTCACTTTCATTTCCACCTTTATATTTTTGATCGTATAGGTTTGCCCAAATATGGCATTGGTCCTAATTGATTTTACAATAAGGGCCACTAACGATCATGGTAGTCATATGTATAAGTTAGCTAGTCTTCTGTTCATACACGTGGATGGGGAAAAAAAGTCATGATTTCATACATTGTTTTGAGACTTTGATGAGGGAAAGTTAGGAAGTCAACTAAAGAGATTGATTTTTCAAAGTCTTTTTACTTACCAAACCTAGCTAATTATAACGAAAGATTTTCATTGTTGATTTTTATATAATAGTATTAGCCAACTGATCAATCTCCCTCTACCAAGGACAGGAGGGAATTAAGGACAGAGCCCCCCACCCCTCAACTTTTTATTCTTTTTAAAAATCTATAGATATATTATCTCAAATTACATTACAACCCCCATAAAAAAACATGAAAACTTGATTTAGCCCTCCCTCAAATTTTTTTCTTCAATAAAACCTACATATCTATTGCATCAAATTACGTTAATTAAATTTTTTACTGCAGTCATTAGTCCCTCCTCCTAAAAGAAAAATTTTTCTGGCATCATCATTGCCACTATTCATATAAGGTCGGTCCCGTTAGGTGGGCAGGTGGTGCCCAATCTAGTGAAACTCACCATTTTTTAAGTGATGAGGTTTATTCCCATGGGAATAAAAACCATTTTTGTATAGGTTATAGATATCAATATATAAACACACACACCAGTTCTTTGTTCCAAAATTTGCATAGAAAGAAAATGATACAATGTGTCATATATAACTATATTTTTACAAGTAAAAATGTATTAAGAAAAAAGTTTCTACAAAATATTCATAAATTAATCAATGAGAAATTGAGGGGGGGAAAAGACATTGACTTGGTGTCTGTGACATAAGGTTGCAAACGTTGAGAGAGAGAGAAAAGGGGAACATATACATCCGCTGGTTTGTAAATTTTGGAAAAACTGAAGTCTGAATTAATGTATAAGAAGGAAAAGTTATGGGATTAAGAGTAGATAATCTGCTTCGTTCCTTGTTTTATTTATTATTCTTTTTTAATGAGGAAGCAATATAAACATGTGTTAATATAATTTAACCTCTTGGAACGAGTCCATCCAGTACTATTAACTTGTTTCAAATATGCCGGTTTAGTGAGAGAATTTTATAATTTTACATGGGATGACCAAATTCTTGGCTGGAAGAGAAAAAGCTCCATAGTTCTCTGTCTCAAATTTCTGGGGAAAAAAAAAATCTAGAACGTAATTACATGACGACAAGGGAAACAGGTAAAACGACATGGCAAACGTACAAATGTACCCCAACGACAATTAGATTCATGGGATGACACCAACCTCCTGCATCAACGACAACGATCAATATCCATTTTGTCCATACTAGTTGACTCTAGAACCAAACTCTTCAGTCTTCACAAAGTCAATCACCTCCTGGACAATCTTTGCCCTGTTTAATTTTCAAAAAGAAAAAAAAAAAAACTTTGCTCTGTTTTTTCAGCTGTTCTGCCGTACATCCCACACCAAAAACAGAGTTATCCACTTTGTTTTCTGCAAGTTTGTTTAGTTAAAGCGATTTTTCTTTTGATTTTGACCTTTCTCTTGACGATTGGCCGACATTAACTAGAGAAATAAGTTAACCAGGAAGGAAAAGAATGCCCCTTTAGTTTCTTTTGCCCGCAAGAGAATCAATCCCTTTGGGGGGAAGAAAATCCATGCCCATATAAAAATAGTGACTTCGAAGTTCAAAGAATTTGAAAGGTGCGTTCTTTCAATGATTTTTGTGAATTTGAAAGGTGCGTTCTTTCAATGATTTTTGTTTCTTGAGCTGAACCTCATTTTTTTTTTTTTTTTTTTTGCTTTTCTTTTTCAATTATTATTTACAGATTATGTTTTATTGGTCTCAGGTAATTATTGCTATACAGAACTGAAAACCAAAAAAGAGAATGGATTGTCTTACTGGTTTTGGTACTTCCGTTGCTGCAAAACATAGCGAGTACACTGTTGAACCCATTGGCAGTCAGTTTGGTGAGGTAAGTTATCTCTTTAACTACAAAACCAATTTAGATAATCTAAGAACCCAAGTTCAGCAGTTGGGTTATGCCAAAGAGAGGCTGCAACATTCAATTGATGAGGCCAAAAGAAATTGTGAAGAAATTGAAGCTGGTGTAAATAATTGGCTGATTCAAACAGAAAATATTTATGGGGAGGCTGAGAATTTGCTAAAAGATGAAGGCCAAGCAAATACAAAGTGTTGCTGTGGTTGTTTTCCAAATTTGTTATCGCGGTATCGGTTAAGCAAGAAAGCAGTAAAGATGGTGTTGGAAATCGGTGAACTCGTCATGAGTGCAGGCAGTTTTGATAAAGTTTCTTATCGAATTCGGATTGGTGGTGTCATTGAAAACAAAGGTTTTGTAGATTTCCAATCGAAAATGTCAACTTTGGAGGGAATTATGGAGGCATTAAGAGATTCGAATATCGCAATTATTGGGGTCTATGGTGTGGCTGGTGTTTTAAGGAATACATATGCTCTTAGTTAGGGGACATTTGGTTTGTGTATTCAGAATCATGATTCCGAACTATTCTCGTTTTACATGTGTTTTTTGTGAGATAAAAACACTGTAGAGAACCATGAATCATGATTTAGAATCGGAGATGAATACTGAAAACAAACGGGCTCTTAGTTAAGTTTATTAATCTTGTAGCATAAGCTTCTTATCCAACTTATAACATACGCTTCTATTTTGTAGATAAACTAGTTTGTACTCTTTTATTCTAATTAATGAGAATAATAATTTTCTCACTAGCCAAATTCTTTTCCTCCGCAATATAGTATCAGAGCGATAATTTTTCTTTCGTCTATCACTTCGATTCTTCGTTCTTAGATTGTTTGTCTAAGTTTGATTCTTCTTTGATTCTTCTTTTCGATTAGAGTTTATGGCTTCTTCATTTCCTAATTCGTCTTTCTCATCAAATGGCAAATCCGCCATTGATGATTCTTCTAACTCGTATTTTCTCCATCACTCTTATAGTCTCGGTCTTGTACTGGTGTCTCAGCTTCTTAATGGTAATAATTACGCTTCTTGGAGTAGAGCTATGCTAATTGCCCTCTCTGTTAAGAAAAAGTTAGGGTTTGTGGATGGTTCAATTGAGAAACTAGATGAATCGGATCTGCTTCTTCTCCATTCATGGATCCTCAATAATAATCTCATGATTTCATGGATTCTAAACTCAATTTCTAAGGAGATTTCGGATAGCATCATTTTCTCTGAATCCGCTGCAAAAATCTGGCTTGATCTCAAGGAAAGGTTTTCACAGAGCAATGGTCCTCGTATTTTTCAGTTGCAATGTGAATTGATCAATCTTGCTCAGGATTAACAATCGGTTAGTGTATATTTCACAAAACTGAAGGCTTTGTGGGAGGAGCTCAATAATTTTCACCCGTTTGTTCGTGTGGGAAATGCACTTGTGGAGGTGTCAAGGAACTGTCTACTCATTATCAAATGGAGTATATCATGTCTTTTCTTATGGGGCTCAATGAACGTTTGCTCAAGTGAAAGGCCAGTTATTGCTCATGGATTCTCTTCCGGCCATAAACAAAGTTTTTTCTTTAATCTCACAAGAGGAACGACAAAGAAAAGTGAGTTTCCAATCTTTTTTAGTTTGTGATTCGAATAATTCCATGGCTTTTGTGGCCAAGAATGAACCTGTAGTTTGGGTTGGCAATGGCTACAAGAATCAGAAGAAAGATCGTTATTTTTGCACTCATTGCAACTATCATGGCCATACAATAGACAAGTGTTAAAAAATTCATGGCTATCCCCTAGGTTTTCGGCAGCGGCAGAGGCCACAACAATCAATCACCCCGCCTGGTATGGTGAATCAGCTTTCTACTCAAACGGCCACTGACAGCAATGGTTGCACAACTGTTCAATGCCAACAACTGATGAGCTTGTTATCCGGTCATTTGTCAGCTGTTCGTTCCAATGATTCCCTTCATGCTCCTATGACTTCATTTGTCACAGGTACTTGTTTCTCAGTCTCTTTGACTCATGCTTTGTCATCTCCTTTGTTGTGGATTGTTAATTCCGGGGCTTCCAAGCATATTTGTTCCAATGCCAATGCCTTTCTCTTTCTGTGACCTGTTCTAAATTCCTCAGTGAATTTGCCTAATCAAACCTCAATATCTATTCGGTACTCTGGTGATGTTAGACTTAGTCCCACTTTATTGCTCAAAGATGTTCTCTTTGTTCCACAGTTTACCTTTAATTTGCTTTCAGTCAGTGCTCTTTCCACTGCCTCTATGCTCACATTCGGTTTCTTTCCTGATCATTTCATGATTCAGGAAATGCACAGCAAGAGGACGATTGGCAGGGGTAGAAAGCTTGAAAGTTTATATGTTTTTGATATTACATGTCTAGATATTCCATTGTCTAATACATCCTTTATAGCACATACTAATAATGTGTCTGTAAATACTTGACACAATAGGTTTGGTCACTTGTCTCATAAGTGTTTAGACATGTTAAAAGATCAACTGTCTTGTACTAATTTTCGGTTTGGTCCTCAAGACCCTTGTTACATTTGCCCTTTGGCTAAACAAAGTAAATTGCCATTTGTATCTCATAATAATATGTCAAAGTCTCCTTTTGACTTGATACATTGTGACATTTGGGATCCTTATCACTTGTTATCTCATTCTGGACATCGTTATTTCTTAACTTTGGTTGATGATTGCACTCGATTTACTTGGGTGTTCTTACTTAAACACAAAAATGATGTTTCCACTGCCATTCCCAAATTTTTTAATCTCATTGCAACTCAGTTCAATAAGCATATCAAAGAGTTTTAGTCTGACGATGCAAAGGAGTTTGTTTTTGTTGATTTTTTTAATGATAAGGGAGTTCATCAGTTTTCTTGCAATGCAAGGCCGCAATAAAATTTTGTGGTTGAGCGGAAACATCAGCATCTCTTGAATGTTACACGTGCCATCTATTTTCAGTCCAGGATTCCACTTTTTTTAGACTGATTGTGTTCTCACAGCGGCTTTTCTGATAAATAGGACACCCTCTCCTGTTTTGGGCAACAAAACTCCATTTGAGCTTCTGTTTCATAAAGAGGTTGACTACTCACATTTTTGTGTCTTCGGATGTCTTGCTTTTGCCTATACACTTTCTGCACATCGTACCAAGTTTCAGCCCCGTGCTTGTATTTGTGTCTTTCTTGTTTATGCTCTTAGTTAGTTAAGTTTATTAATCTTGTAGCATAAGCTTCTTATCAAGCTTATAACATACGCTTCTATTTTGTATATAAACTGGTACAATATAAACTGGTTTGTACTCTTTTATTCTAATTAATGAGAATAATATTTTTCTCACTAGCCAAACTCTTTTCCTCCGCAGTAGGTGTTGGCAAGACGATGCTTGCGAAAGAAGTTGCTCGACGAGCCATGGATGAAAAGTTATTCAGTGAGGTGGTTGCGGCCACAGTTTCTCAAACTCCTAACGATCAACTTATTCAACAAGAAGTTGCAGAGAAGCTTGGTTTAAAATTCCACGAGAAAAGTGTACCTATAAGAGCAAACTGGCTACAATGTCGATTGAGGCAAGAAAAGAAGATACTCATAGTTTTGGATGACATTTGGGAGAATCTTGAATTGAATGAGGTTGGAATGTCTTTTGGGGATGCTCAGAAGGAATGCAAGATATTGCTAATCTCTTTTTATGAATGTGGTATGCAATGATATGGAGGCTGAGAAGAATTTTCAAGTTGGACCTTTAACTGATGTGAAGCAACAAGTTTGTTTAAGAAAATGATGGGTGATTGGACAGAAAAATCGGATTTTCGAGATTTGGCAACTCAGATTATTGAGAAATGTGGAGGAATACCGGCTACTATGGCAAAAGTTGCATCTGAATTGAAAAATAAAAGGTTGGTTTTGTTTGGAAGGATGTCTTGACACAACTAAAAAGGTCTGCCAACTAATACAAAACAATAGTACAGAGTGTGAACGACATTTGAAGTAAACAAGGTCACAAGTTGCTTTCTTTTGTTGGATAGAGCCAAAGCATTACCAATTCCTATTTCTTCTCGGATGGTAGTGGAGCTGCTTGTAAACAGCCTTCACTATTTTATTTCTAATATAGTTCTCCGTGCTTATTCAAGTACGTGTTAATCAAAGATTTGGTTAATCAAATTAAGCCTTCACTATTTAATTGTGGCTAATTATAGCCAGGAGTATCTTCCATGTGATGTTTCATTTATGAGTAGCTATATTAAGGTGGCTAATAATCTCTGCTAAAATCTTCAGCTAAATATGGAGAACATGATATATTTATCGAGTATCTACCTTATTTATAATCAGTTAAAAGAGAGAAAAAACAGAGCCCTAATAACCGGTACATTAACCATATTATTGAAAGTTTTAATTTGGTCGAGCTTGATGTATTAGTTTGTGCAATCTTAGAACCTTTCAACTCTGTAAATATCATATGAAGCAAGAAGTTAAGAGATCCAAATGTTTAGCAGCTTTGTTGGTCAAGCTGGCAATATATCTAAAGAATCAAACGCACTCAAAAGAAAGAAGTTAAATTAGTTCATTAATAACAAGCAGTGAATGTCTCGTAAATTTAAATAGCCATTACTTGCACTATGAGTACAATATTTTCTCTTGTCATTTGCTTAAAAGTTTTCTAAAAGAATGTCGTTTACTTAAAGTTGCAGACATCTCAAATTACAGATAATGATATTTGATACATGAGCTAATTATAAGCTAATAAGACACGAAACTATGATAAATTATGCTGTCAAAATCCAAAGCAAAATTCTGAACAGAACTTTTAGTACATCATTTTTAGTTCTCATGTAATCTCTTTACAAAAAAGCCACACAAATAGTGCTAAATTTATATCACTCATTGTGTATAGCTTTCAACACTGAATGTGGTAAAGGATTCACTTTAATGAAATTCAGCCCCAAGTCAATACAACAGTGAATTGAGTTTTTGTCATCAACCATCAAAATCTTCATGCATCCTATGTCGCGCCAATTACAATTGTGGTGTCGCGCCAATTACGACCATGATTGTCATGTGCGATCCAGTGTGTTGGACATTCCTCATCATTATAACCTATTAAAACAACAAGGTGTTTTCCTTTCTTATTGCAGAAGAGTGCCATAATCATCCTAAATATTAAAACAAAATTCAATTAGGAAACTATCACCGGACGACGAAGCAGGTTCTTCACCTGATGCACTACACTCATATAGAGAGGAGAAAGAATTTCTGAGAGGGAAAGAAAACTCTAAATTTTGGTGTGTTTTAATTAAAAAGTGGAGATTTCTTTTATAGGGTTTAGAAATGATGATGGTTTTGTTTCTTTTCGATGTCGGACAAGACCTCATCATTTGTTTTTATAATTTCATGGGAATTTTCCTTTAATTTTTAAACTTCAAGGGAGAATTTTGAGAGTCAATATCTCATTCACTAGTTTATCATTTTGATATATATATATATATATATATATATATATATATATATCATTTTGATTTAAGAAAACGATGGGAGAACACAAATTCAAATTGAATCATCACAAACACAGTGAGTTCTGCTTAAAATCAAGCCTTAAAATAGTACCTTGAAAAAAGATTTCTAAGCCATTTTTCCAATAATCCTTAACATGAATGAAATTGAAAGAGGCGACGAAACGTGACTACAAATTTTGACCTGGTAATAGAGTTCAATTCTTTGTGTTCATTCATGTATGCGTTACACAAAAATTGAATCATTGAAGTTAATAGATCTATTTAGAGGTGGCTAATCATAGCCAGATGTGTCTTCCATTTGATGTTTCATTTAGGAGTAGCTATTTAATACCATCTTCAATATAAATGCTAACATTAATTGTATATTTAGCATCAAAAATAAAAACAACTATATCTTGTGCGGGTAAGCTAAGTATATATCCCTCCGTTTATCCACAAAAACATAAGGTACGCGCTGTACTTCCTCTTAATTATTTCCATTTGTCGTGCAAGTTGTGAATTTGGTTGTTTTCGTTTGTTTTAATGTTATGAATATTTTCAATTTATCTCGTGTTGAAATATCTCATAGTGATAACCAATCTCCTTTTGCGTGCGATATATATTTCTAGTGAAGTCTAGCTAGATCTTGTATTTTGATTAGAGTCACAGCTGCTGGAAGGTCAACAATTTGAAAATCGTATAGCATGAGTCGCTTTTGTAAAAATAAGATTCACGATTCGTATCTTATGTGTAGATATTGTCAATCATTACGATCAATTGATTATACACTCTCTTTTTTTTTGTGCTGAAAGGATTATATATATATATATATATATATATATATCAATCGATGATATATATTATGTGTTGTAACAAATTGTGCATTTTAGAATTAATATATGGAAATAACATATAATGCGTATGTATTTTTACACATGCATACAAATAAACTTAAAATAAATCTTTTAACATTATCCATAACCATATTGTCCATCCAAAGTTTAAAGTGCTTCAATCGTTTTAGAAAAGTGAAAAAAAAAAGGATTGTTTTGGTAGCCTATAAAAGAAATACCTGAAGATAGAATACAATACTTAGACATTAGATCTTCATCACATTTTGTTAAAATGCAATATTTTTCTTTATCTAATATAATTATAATATAATTTGATGATAAAAAACTGCATCCTAACGATTAGAGAAAAAAAAAAGATGAGGAAAAAGAAAGTGTGAAGATAGAATGAGAAGAGAGAATATGAAAAGTTCAAGTGAAGAAATGACGAGAGAGAATAAAGACATGTTGAGTCAAAGCTTATCTCTCATTTTGTTTGTTTTTTTTTTTTTTTTTTTTTTGTTTTTTTACGATTCTTCAAGTCAAGATGTTGAGTTCTTTACTCTGAAAAGCAGTTGGAAGAAAAACGACAGTGAGTTTTGGAATGAAGCAAAACGGCAACGTTTTAATGAAGCACTAAATCAGAAAGTTGTAGAAGAAACAATTTCTGATTGGCTAATCCAAAAACGACTTCTTTACAAGTTGTACAGATATATATATATTGTACTTTTCTGAGAGTAAAGAGAGAAATCCAGAAATTAGAGAGAGAGAGAGAGATAATCTTGTAAAACGAAAGAGCCTTAGTGAGAGAAAAGGAAATTCTAGAGTGAGAAAAGGAAGAGAGAAAAAGGCTATGATTTTTCTCAGGGTGTTTCTTGCTGTTTTCTCGGGAAGGTGAGGTTCGGTGGTGACTAATTTCTGGTTCATCATCTCTCTGTAATCTGACTTGAAGTATTATTGTTGAATGCAAGTCGAATTCCTCTGGGGAGAAAGGGAGACGAAGGCATTGTTTTGTGCCGAACTCTGAGATCAATTCTGTTGTGTTTTTGGTTTTGATTTGTGTTGCACTGTTCTTGTTCTTGTGAAGTCTGGTGAAATTAGGTGTTAAATTCTTAACAAGACAGAAAGAGGAAAAAGAATGTTTAAAGATAGAATAGAAAGAGAAAGTCACATGAAAAATAGGTGAGAGAGAATCAGGAGTTAAAAAATCTACAAAGAGAATGTAATGATCCACATTTATACCTATCAAGAGAAGGAATGTATGCTTTCGGTTGCCTGCACCGGTTTTGCTATTAGATTTTACCCCGAAAGATCCCATACCATTTGTAGATGAGGAATGTACATATTATTCACTTATTATAACCTTCACTTGATAATGCATGACTGCATAGTTTACTTATCTTAGTTAAGCATTAATTGGAGAATTATTGTCAATGTGATTATGAGAATTATTTTTAATTATCTTCCTTAATTCTCTCTAATACATATTAATCACTTATAACCTTCACTTGATAATGCATGACTGCATAGTTGACTTATCTTAGTTATTCCCTTTTACTATTCTCTTCGATTAGGGAAATTTGACTCAAAGGATTAATGAGTGTCACATTTAGAATGAAGAGAAAGAATGGATGGAGTGAAAGTGAAGATAGCAATGATGTCAAAGTAAAGATAGAAAAGAGAGAAAATAAAGTGGTGATGCCGTGAGAAGAGAGAAAGAGTAAAAAGAGAATGAGAGAGAGAAAAGACATAAAAAGTGATAAGAAAGATTGAATAGGGCAGAGAAAATAAAATGGTAGAAGGAAAGAGAGAATTAGGAGAGGAAGTATATAAGATAAATAAAAATGAGGAACTAGAAATTTAAGTAAGAAAATAAGGAGAGAAGAATTTAAGAGAGAAAAATTTTAATTTGGTAAGATATAATTTTAATGACTATAATAAATAAAATTGATGTGATTTTTTATGAGAACTTTTAACTATAATAAAATTAAAATTAAAAATTTAAATTAATGAAATAAATAAGAGCTAAGTGATAAAATTAACCACGAAAGAGTATTGTCTGTGAGAAACAAAACGACTGAGAGGGAAAGGAAGAGGGTGCACATGTCCTTAACTTTTGGGGCGTTGCTGGACTCTCGGCCCTGAAAATTTGTTCTTGGGCTCATCTGATCAGGGGCTTTCAATTGTAGTGGCTTGTTTTGCGGGGTACTTTTGTTAGGGTGGATTGGACATAGACAGAAAATTCGGCAAGTCTTAACAAAAGTGAAAACGTTCCTTATTACATTATATTTTTTATTTTATTCTATATATTTTGTTTTTGTTTTAAAAATTTTAAAAGTTCACAATAATCTAACAATACATAAAAAAGTTAAAAAGGCTGTCACATGACAACCCATCCACTTATATATATATATATTTTTTATATATTTACTTTTTCATCTTTATTTTTTGTATTTTTTACATTTTTATTTTTTTGTGTGTTTTTTAAAATATATTATTCCTTACTTTAAAGTAAGGCTTAATTACAATGATCTTTAGTACAACAGAAAACCTAGTTGTGATTCCGATTAAAATTAGTTTTTATATATGTAATTTATGGAGAAATTTGAGTTAATTTGAAATCACGACTGAGCTTGTAAATTTAACCAAATTACTTACAGGTATATATCAAGCCCCTTTTTGTTCAAGTTTGGGTATGAAAATCAAAACATGGATTGAAAGATAACATTTTGTACACGCGACTATCTTTTTTTTTTTTTTTTTTTAATAAAATTTTTAAGTCATTACACAATGGACATGTTATATTAACTCTATTAAATCTTCAAAATTCATAATCAATTTCACAGGTACAAAGCAAAACTATCAAAAAATAATAATTATAAATTCAGAACGGATCGACAATAAAAAAAATAAAATAAAATAAAATAAAGGACTAGTTTGTCACAATGCTAACGTATCATTTAGGACTAACGGTGGCAAAAAACCCCATTTTTACACGGTTTGCTAAAATAGTATATGTTCTGTTTGTCTACATCATTTATTTTCATTTTCTCAATTTGATATTTAATTAAATCCAACGTATCTTTTGAAAAAAAAAAAGAATTTGCAATTTAATATATAGAATTTTTGATTAGACTTTTTTTTTTTTTTTTTTTTTTACTTCATCCTTGAATGGAATTCCAAGACAGAACATTTCGAAAAGGACAACGAAAAAGGAACACAGGACCTGCTGATAGACATTATAAATTGGAAGCATGGAATTTCTTATCGGAATTGGCACGTCAACTGGGGGGAAAAGCAGCAGAATATATCGTCGAACCAGTTGGTCGTCAGATTGGCTACTTGTTTTACTACAAAAGCAATGTTGACAACCTTAATGACTCAAACTCAGAAGCTGAAGTTTGCAAAAGAGAGAATAAAACATGCCGTTGACGAGGCTATGAGAAATGGCGAAGAAATTGAAGATGACGTCCAGAACTGGCGAAGTAAAGTAGACAAGATCTCTGGAGAGGCTGAGACATTACTTAGATGAGGGTCGAATAAAAACGAAGTGTTTCAGTGGATGCTCTTGGAATTTGATCATGAGGCATAAGCAAAGCAAGAAAGCAAGGAAGATGACAGAAGTTGTTATTAGTGAAATCCAAGATGTTGGGAAATTCGGCAAGGTTTCTTATCGTCCTCCTCTACAAATTTCTATTAAAAACAAAGGCTATGAGACCTTTGAAACAAGAATGCCTACTTTCTTGGGAAAACTGTGCTTGTTAAAGAAGTTGCTAGACATGCCAAAAGTGAAGATTTGTTCAGTCAAGTAATTATAACTACTGTTTCACAAACTCCAGACTGTAAACGGATTAAACAGGAAGTTGGTGAGAATCTTGGTCTTAGATTTGAAGAGGAAACCTTATCAGTAAGAGCTGAGTAACTGCAAGAACGGGTGAGGAAGGAGGAGAAGATCCTTATAATTTTAGATGGCATTTGGAGTGAGCTTGACTTGGATGCCATTGGGATATCTTTTGCTGATGATCTGAAAGGCTGCAAAGTACTACTAACGTCTAGAATTGAAGATGTATTACGTAATGACATGGCTGTTGATGTGAGGAGCAACCTCGAAGTTGGAGTTTTATCTGACGGTGAAGCGACAGATCTTTTTGAAAAAAATTGTAGGAGACATGGTGGAATTGATTTTCAAATTTGAGAATTCATATTGTTAAAGAATGTGCTGGCTTACCTCTCGCGGTTTCAACAGTTGCTAGTGCATTGAAAAACAAAACGAGCGCCGTTTGGAAGGATGCCTTGCAGGCCCTAAAAGTGTCTAATCCAACTAACATCAATGGAATGCATGAAAAAGTGTATTCAAGTGTAAAGTTGAGCTACAAATTTTTAGGCAGTGAAGAAGCTAAGTCATTGTTATTGCTTTGTAGCTTGTACAAAGAAGATGAATATATAAATACTAATGATTTGTTGAAATATGGTGTGGGCATAAGCTTGTTTGATCAAGGGATCATTAAGTTAGAAGATTGAAGAAATAGGGTGCTTAATCTGGTTGAGAATCTTAGAACTTCTTTTTGTTGTTAGAGGGCAACAGAGCTGGTTATGTTAAAATGCACGACGTGGTTCGTGATGTTGCCGTGTCAATTGCTTTGGGCGAGAAAGAAATGTGCAGCATTAGGAATGTTGGTGAGCTAGAAGTACTTCAAAAGAAGAGAAAACGCGAAAGCTTGACTGCCATTTCACTGCTATATTCCTATGATCTACGTACTAGTAGATTTCTATGTCCAAAGCTCCTATTTTTGGTTGATGAGAGGGTTGAGCGAGATTGTCGGGTCCTCAATCAATAGTTAGCTTTTTGAAGCAACGGAGGAGCTTCAAGTTTTAAGATTGGATTTTATAGATCTCGATCGGACACTCCCTTCCTTCTGCTTCATTCAAAATCTCCAAACGTTAATGTTGCGTAAATGTAGGTTGGGAGACATAACTTGGATTGGAGAATTAAGAAATTTAGAAATTTTGGACCTTTCAAGATCTAGATTTAGGGAAGTCCCAAAGACATTGGGAAAGTTGACTCGTTTGCTGTCATTAGATTACAATTGACAACAAAGAATAATAAGAAAAACTGGAGAAGGTATATATACTGAGCTAATTTCGTCTTCTTGTCAAGAGTATTGCAGCACCAAAAGAACGTCCAACAACTCGCCGAATAAACGATTTCAATGTGTACATTAGCAAAAAAAAAAAAAAAAAAAAAAAAAAAAAAAAAAGATTTCTATGTGCCGTCTCACCTTTTTTTTTTTCCCCCGATGGAATACATAAAGCCAGATTTGTAGCAAAAACAAAAAAGAAAAGGGCACTCTTGTAAATAAGATCAAAAGAAATGTCTTTGTATTTAATTTGTTTGTTTGAGAAAGTGAGAATGCTGCATGTCAAAAGACTAAAGAGTCATTTAGTTCGCTGATTTGAGTTTTTAATTCGAATTGAAATATGACTTTATGTATTGTAATGAAAAAATTAGATATAATTATTTTTAAAGGTTTTTTACTGTAGTAAAACTCGAATCGGTTAAATGAATTAGGCTTAATTTGTTTGTTATGTTCCTCATTTAATAACCAAAGGTAACAGAAGTATCCTTCTTCAGATTTTTAAAATCCAGCTAAAATCTGGACAAATCTGTTTTTCATTGTCACAGAGTTATCGAGATTATATTTTACATCTTTTCAAGGATTTCTGGATAATATTTTCATTAAAGAACCATACGAGTTAATGATCATTAAGTTGCGGAAAATAATTTTAAGGCAAGAAAGTGTATTACAAACATACATATCCAAAATCTTTTTTAGTGCTTAAACCGTCTATACCATACTCAGCATGATAAAGAGAATATAAAGGTTAGAGATGCCATGGTAATCAGTAACTCTGAAGCAGAAGAAACAGAATAAGGATCTACTTTTGATCTTTGAGAATTTGAAGTCAAGAAAATGTCCATGAATCATAATAAAGAGAATATAAAGATTAGACATGTCATGGAAAAGTACTGCTTTATTGTAATAGTTTTCTTTTCTTTCTTTTTTTTTTTCCTTTTTCACCTTGAGTATAACTAATTATTTATGTTTTCTCCTAATAAAATTTTGCTGTTTTGAACGGGTTTGCAGAAACTAATATTTCCTTGAAAAACGATCAAGAGGTGTCAGAGAGCCTGTTATGGAAATTCTTATTAGTGCCTGCGGACTTATGGCATGTTTGGCAGAAACAATGCTAGCTCAAACTTATGCAACGAAGCCTTGATAAGAATTCCCTATACTTTCAAGAATTGTGTTTTGTTTGATAGTTTCATATGTGGCGTGGCTGATGGCTCTGAGGACGATGTTACTTGCACAAAACCTTCACCAAGTAATTTATTCAGAATTTAATGAGATAGAGTTGAGTGAAAATAATTTAAAAAGCTTTTGCCAACATCGCACTTACAAGATTGATCTTACTGAGTTTTTATTGTTTTGTAATATAAATAATTAGATAAATGAATAAATGAATAAATAAATAAAACCAGCAGCCGCCAAAAAGTCAGCAATCTTGGATGTCAAATTCAAAGGTTAAATTCAACGCCTCTTAAAAGTTCAATATCTTCCATGGATTCAACTATCAAAGTGACAACACTAGTTCAAGTGTCGTTTTAACTTACCTTTCTTGTCGCAATGTATTTAATTATGTCAACGATGAAAAATCACCTTTTGAAAGGCCTTTCTCTTGAAGATGTCATCATATTTCTAAGTCATTTACCATACTTCGAATTGAGCACTAGACATTAATGTTAAACCTTTTGCCAC
This sequence comes from Morus alba, assembly GCA_012066045.3. Classification (NCBI taxonomy): domain Eukaryota; kingdom Viridiplantae; phylum Streptophyta; class Magnoliopsida; order Rosales; family Moraceae; genus Morus; species Morus alba. The sequence goes on from CP050229.2 coordinate 16,955,298, forward strand.
CTTTAACGCAAATGGATACCACGGGATTCATCACTCGTTAGTTTGCAACTTTCCAAATTAGTATCTTTTTACTCTTCGAGGAATCCCCTAATTTCCAATGTGAACCGAGAAAAGGAAACCAAGAAAAAAAAAAAAAGCAAGAAAATCCATACAATGCATCTGTCGTTATAGACATTAATGTTAAATCAAGTAAACAATTTCACCCTATCAAACTGCAAACAAACAAACAAAAAAAAAAAGGCTAAACAAACTAACTCAACCGTCGCCGTCAACTATAGTAACCCAATTTTTTAAAACTAATCTAAACAAGTCCACATAATATCCCCCAAGCTACGCACTTAGCCCATTACACGGGCGGGGCTAATTTTGGTCTAATAATATAATAAACAAAATACAGAAAAATTAATCCACCCATATACATACATACATATATATATATATATATATATTTATGGATAATTGAAGACGAGTGATCTCCAAAAGTTCAATTACCATGGAATCTTGGAATATATGGATAATTGACGAGTGATCTGTTTTAGCGTTGTAATATAATGCCGACCGACCGAACTATCATGCGCCGCCACCGCAGCTTTTCACTTTCCAGCCTTGCCTTATCCCCCTCAACCCATCATCATCGTCATCATCATTTCCTTTATTTCGCCAAATTCCCCTCCCGATTCCCAAAATCTCCTCCTCTTTAACTTCAATCGCAATCCGCATGTGTAAATCAAAAATGGCCACCAATGCCGCCCAGCCCGCGCCAGCCCCTCGGCCCCACCGGACCCCCCATCCCTCCTCCGACCACTCCTCCCGTGCCCACCTCTCCCACGCCAGCTCCGAGTCGTCCCGAACCTCCCAAAGACCAGCCTCCAAGCCTTCCTCCTCCGAGGCCTCCACTTCCAACACCTCCAGCGCCGCTTACACCTCCGGCTCCAGCTACAAGCTCTCCTCTGATGATTCCATCGCCAACAGAACCTCTCTCTTCACTCTCCACGAGAGTCTCCCTGAAAAACCCCACATCTACGATTTCAAGGAGATCTGCTCCGCCACCAACAATTTCCTCGCCAAGCGCTACTCTTCCTCCTCTTCGACTCCGTCTTGGCGGTGCGTTCTTCGTGGTAAGGAGGTGATCGTGTTTCAAAGGAAGTTTCGGAGAGAGATGGGGACTTCCGAGCTCAAAGAACGCCTCTCGGTTATCCACCGGAGCCACCACACTAGCATAGTCAAGCTCCTCGGAGCATCTGTCTCCGGCGACCATATCTATTTGGTGTTCGAGTTCCTGATCGGAGCGAATCTTGCCGATTGCTTGAGAAACCCTAGAAATCCGACCTTCACTGTCCTTTCCACATGGATGTCGAGAATGCAGATCGCGACGGACCTCGCGCACGGTCTCGATTACATCCACAACAAAACGGGGCTGAGCATCAGCCTCGTGCACAATCACATCAAGAGCAGCAGTGTCCTCGTGACGGAGCCTTCTTTCAACGCCAAAATCTGTCATTTCGGCACCGCCCAATTGTGCGGCGAGATCGACGATCAGATGCCGCCACCGATCTCAAAAGGCGAAATCGCAGAGGTCCCCGACGACGACGGGAATTCAGATCCCGGTTTGAAAAATCCGAAGGATTTGGAGCTCTCCGGCAGCGGGAGAATGCAATTCGCGGGAGTGATGGGGTACATGTCGCCAGAGTTCCAGTCGAGCGGGGTGGCGACGCAGGAATCCGATGTGTTCGCGTTCGGCGTGGTGATATTGGAGCTCCTCTCCGGCGACGAGCCTATTAAGTACAAGTTCGACAAGAGCAAGCGGGAGTTCGTGAAGACGTCGCTGATCGAATCGGCGAATGCGGCGGTCGACGACGGCGGTAGGCGGCTGAGGCAGTGGATGGATAGGAGGCTGAAAGACTCGTTCTCCGTCGACGCGGCGGAGAAATTGACTCGTGTAGCATTGGAATGCGTCCACGTGGACCCGGACAAGCGGCCCAACATGGGCCGCGTCGCAGGTAAGATTTCGAAGCTCTATTTGGAGTCAAAGACTTGGTCCGACAATCTCACCCTTCCGACAGATTTTTCAGTGTCGTTGGCTCCTCGTTGAAGAACAATTAAGGAAATTGTTTTTATTTTTTCTGTTTATTTTTACCCATCTAAGTTTAAAATTTAAATTTTATTATAATAAAAAAATTTAAAAAATAATTACATTTAATTTTTTTATTATATTAAAAAAAATTTATATAAAATTATATTTTAATTTAAATTATAAATTTAAATTAATAAAGTGAACAAATCCGACCATTTACACATTTCGAAATTGAATATTTGTTTCCGGAAAAGACCGGCGGGAGTGATTGACGTAAATAGATACTGATTTTTTTAACTAATGGATCGACATGGAATCAGAATATCTTATGTCTGCGGGGAATGATTTTTTTTTTAATTATCCAATTATTCATTTTGTATAATGTATATTTTTGTCGTTTGATAAGGACACAACTAGACGTGGCTACAGATTTTTGTCCGGATTTAATTGGATCGTCAGAGAAGAAACAAACCTCGTGATTTTTTTTTTTTAATGAACATTGAACAGATCCTGATCCTGTGACTTGACGTGATATGATCCAATGGATTATAGAAGTTCTTTCTTTTTTGTCCTACTTTGTTAAAAATTAGTCCTTTCGCGAGAGTTTTGTTAATTGTTCTTGTCATGAGTATTTGGTACATCTGGTTTGACCTTTGAGATGAAAAATCAGGCTGATCGCAACTAGAACCGCTGGATACAAATAAAAGTCAAAAGAGAGAAGTCCGTAAACGATATCAGAGGCCCACAACCATGAACTTTTTGATTGAGCAACAGAAGTGGGAATCATGATGAAAAATGATGTGACTGATAGGGTTGTTAAGCGGTTCTTAACCGTCAATTTTAGTCGGTTTAGTGGCCGAACTAACGTTAATTTTTTAAAATCGTACACCAAAATCAAACCGCACAAAAGAATGGTCGGTTCGGTCGATTTTTAATTGGTTTTCGATTTTAATAATCAAGAAGGTAGCCATCAATTAATTATCAGGTTATCAATATCTTTAGTTGCATTTTTTGATTAGAAAATAAAAAAAATATATAAAATTTTCCTTTTATGCAAACCAGTAATCACAATAAATGAATACAAAGCACAACATTCAAATTGATAATATCACAAACACAAAATATTTAAATTCAATGTCCAAAAGCCAAAGTACAAACTGAAAGTCACAATTACGGGTTGTTATATTATTATGATTTTTGTTTTGTGAGGTTTTTAGTAATGGATGATTTGATTCATATGCTATAGAGTGAAGATACCCAATGGGTAACTGTGGATTTACAACACACTAAATCTACTTAGCATTTACAATAAAAAATGCCCCAAAAAAACAGACTCCATACATATGTTCTGCTCCAATTAAGGTGTGTAAATGCAACCATTCATTATGAGTATATTAGCAACAGAGAGAAAAAAAAAAAAAAAAACAAAAATGAAGAATGAAAATTAAAAAATAAAAACATTCAGAAAAAAATCAATGAAAAATGATGTGACTAGTGCCCTTTTTTTTAATTTTTGAGCGGTCGGTGATGGTCGGTTTCGATTTTACAGTTTTTTTGTACAATCCTAGTGACTAACGATGAAAAATGATGTGACTGACGATGAAAACATGAACACATGACGAACAAATCAATGCAACCAAAGGCACTTTATATGGATGCGTTTGGTTGGTAAATTTGTACCATAATTCGAATCATAGTTTGAGTTTGCTACAATATTTTATTCCACAAAAAACAAAGAAATTAAAAATAATTTTAAATTATAATTTTGAATTCATAAACCAAATGTCTACTGATAATTTTGTTAAAAATGATCACTTCAAATGCAATAGTCCACTATTTGAGCCTCGTTCATTTCACCGATTCGAGTTTTCAATTTTAAATTTTTACAATAAAAAACTCTCAAAAAAAATCACATTTCAACTCAAATTAAAAACTCAAAATCGTAAAGTGAATGAGGCGTTGGTATTAATTGCATGGAACAAGATTGTGAAAGCTGAAAAGCCCAAAAGGCTGCAAAGTCTGCTATAAGGTAAATTTCATAAGAAAAGGCTGACAACCTTTTCGAAGGAAAACACAAAAAAAGGGTCAACTTGAGCTACAATTTCCTCGTGTCACTAGAAACAAGGCATGCCAATTATGCTGTCATGTTTGAGTTGCTGAGGCATGCAAAGAGGCAAACATTCCCGCAGATTGCGGGATTCCAACTCCATAACTGAACTAAAACAATCAATCCTCAGAAAACTCATGCATTGATGAATCAAACGTGATAATTGCTACATGTAATGTAATGTTATGTAATGCATAATAACAACTACTAAAAGAAAAGGAGGGGTCATCTACCTACACACGAGTTTAAACGATATTGACATTCTGAGGTGACACACTTTCGTTCCTACTAATTTTCTTTTCTTTTGTTTCCCCTCTACTATTAATGTTAGCAAAGTATACCCCACAAGTATATCGTAGTTTGAGCTCAATGCTTTGCAGTAATTCTTTGCCATTAGAACTGATCACATTCTCAGACGGCAGTTGACAGAGGGACCAATGCATTTGAGGTGCTGGCTGGGAAGGATGAAACGGCCGGAATAATGCAGGAGACCTTCGACCTACTGTCCCTTGGATACGGATAGATGACAGCCAATTCCCTAACTCGCCACAGAATAGATTCCGGCACAAAGTTCGTTGCTTGCTTTCGTCCTTGGTCGACCTGCATCAACTTAGAAGGATAAGTAAACTGACCAAATAAAAGAGCAATAGCCAACGCCAGCCATCAGCTCATAAAATGATTTCTCATTCATCAAAGACTTAATATGGAGTTTGCAGTGTAAACAAGTCATTTGGGTCAAATTGGAATTGAAAATCCTTTGGAAGAACCAATTTCAAATGTAGTTTGCTCGTGTTTGTTCATCAGATACATAATTCTCTTAATCAACTGATAAATTTTAAAGATCACGACAACACAGAGTAGCTGAATGTGCAAAACTTTCATGTGTGTATTTACCAAATATCTATCAAATACTAAACAGTATCCGCGCGAGTTTCTACAGATTTTAGATTCAGCATTTAAAGTACTTGGTAGTGAAGTTAAGAGAAAAAGAAAGCATGAAATGAAATTTAGCCACACCTTTTCCTTGATCTGCAATTGGGTACAGCTAGCCCTTAACAAATTTCGCCATTTGTCCTGAAACCACAAGAGCCGTCAAAATTTCACATCCAGAAATTGACAAGCGCCCTTAAGAAACTGAAAATGCTCGCAACTACCTTGAGGTCTACGGATGTACGATGTGAAGCTGATGAAAAAAGTAATCTCTTTATCTCAGTCCATCTCCCCACTCCGCACTGTGAAACGCCATCAACTAACTTCACCACTTCCTCAGTTGTCCATGATATATGCCGTTTTCTCCTGGTGCTACCTTTTGCAGTAAAACTCCTTGCAACACACTCGTCTTCAGAAATGTCTTCTTGTGACTCAACTATAAGAGGCTCTACATCAAACCTCTCGCTTGGATCTAGAAGTCTATTTTCCTTGGAAACCTCAGAGCCCTAGACCCAAATTTAGATAATAAAGGCCCTTGTACATAGATGGTAATATAATCCCGCAGCAGAAGGTTGAAAAAAATTAAATAAAATAAAGTTGCATGAGAAGGAATGCTTGAAAGGAAAAGCTTCCTGTGGTATACATTTACTAAAAAAAAAAAAATTATTTGCCCATCAGTATTATTTTTCTTTGTAATACAGCGTACAAGGAAAGGCAAATTTTATTTTTACAACATTAAATTGTCCTAAAAAGATAACATGACAAGTTATAAATTTTGTTTCACTCATTCATTGTTTGAGCAAGGAATCTAAAAAGCATAGTGAATCCTATTAGACATTAACTATGTAAAAGAACTTGACAATAGCAATGCTTCTTACCAGAGATGATTTGTTTTTCTTTGGGTGGGGTTGCTCTCTTTCCATTGGAAGACCAAAGGGAACTTGGATACACCCTCCATTAAAAGAATCATCCTCATAAACCATGTGTTCTGCATTCTGCCACTTATATTTCGGATATCTATCATACAGAATCCTATCCTTTAATCTTTTTCCTATTCCACATTTTTTATTATTAGATTTTGATTCGTACTCCAATGATTCTTCAATGTATCTCCTGGGTGGCTTTCTTGACCTTTTTGGTGAGACAAGTTGTTCCGCCCTATCTCCTTCATCTGAGCAGAACTCTATTTTGCTAACATCAGAAGTTGAGGTCTTGATGGATTCACAGCCATCCACTCTCTTTCTCTTCATCTGCTGCTGTCCTGAAATACTCTCACTATTCAATGATCCTGTGATGGGGACGGTGGAACTTGCACAATAGTCAACAATGGATGAAAATATGGTTTTATCTTCACTTTCGGTAGAAATTTCTTCAAATTTCATGAGGTTCAGACTAGTTTCTAACAAAGCATAGTTCTCCAAACCATATAAATTATTTTTGTTTGGCCAGTTCTTGTCGATCAATAATGTCTCATGTCCCGAAATGTTCTTAAAGGCCTCATCCAATTCTTTAGCTGCAGCTTGGTCAAGCAAAGAAGGATGATGGTTATTAGTATAATTAAGCACTGGCATACTTGTGGAAGACAACTTGACCATCTCCTCATCAGAGCCTGTTTTATGGACACAATGGGATTGATTTTCTAATCCAACATTTCCCAGACAAGAAGATTTCTTGCAGGAGCCATCATCCGATTTGACAGCTTTATCAGCATGTTTGGTATCTACACGGGGAAAAGGAAGCTTTCATATGCTTATAGTAACAAAACGTTATGACAGCACTTCAACATATATATATATATATATATATATATATATATATATATATATGTTGAAGTGGAGAGAAAGACTTACCAAAATGATACTCTTCAGAACCGCCAAAATTGATTCCTTGCGACGCCTCTGTAGGGGACTATTACATTAAGAGAAAGAAAAGACACAAAATTTTTCAGAGAGCTTTACATATTTATCATAAAGTTTTTGATCAAAACTTACAAAGAAATAAAGTATGAACCCTAGGAGGATGAACCAAAAACAAATAATGAAGCAGCTTGAGCACAAAATATATGAATCAAAATGTAAATAAAAATTATTAGTCAGATAGTTTTGAAGATTCATATGAAAATATATTTACAGCCGACACCAAGAAGAAAATACATACTTCTAGGCTTTTTTCCTCGCCTTTAGGAAGCATAGTATGAACTGCATCTGAATGAGAATTCACAAATAGATTAAAAATAATAGTCAGAACAAACAAAGAAATGAAATACCTTATTAAGGCCATAACTAATAAAATCAAGTCACACATTCAAGATATAATGCACAAGCATTCAACAAGAAGCGTGACTCCGCACAAGATACACTGATCACTATTAATTCAGATTCTTCTATTACATGTTCTCCTAATGGGATAAAGTCAAGGAAATATTAATACGGATGCGTATAGAAAGTCATAACATCTTTGTAGCAGGAGTACTCTAGTCCGGAAAGAACAGGTAGGCAAACTGATCTATAAAATATGTAAGGGATTTTCCTAACATATATGCAAATGAAAAATACATGCCAGAAAATTAATAAGACAAAGTGACAGCTTTCATAACAACACACATAAACACAAATCATTTAGCAAGTACCAGAAAGCAAAATAATAATAATAATAATAATAATAATAATAATAATAATAATAATAATAATAATAAAATCAAAATCAAAGACAAGTTGCAAACAAACGTCCAGTAGAATGTTAAAACTTGAACAAAGTAAACACATATTGAAGTGAGAGAGAGAGAGAGTACCAGTATCAAGTTTTATCTGATCATAATCAAAAGTGCTTGAAATATCTTCTATATTGAAGCTTTTCTCAATTTGGAATGCATCCAAATCTAGAAGACCACTAACCCAATCTTCTTTACACGAAGGCTCTACCAAGAAATGCTCCAAGACCACAGGTTCATCTTCTGAGGCAGGAAAAATAGGCATATCTGCATCAACCTAAAGATGAATAACAGAAACTGTTATAATAAAGCATTAACACAAGAACTCAGTTATTGAAAAGAAAATAACAGCAATGAAACAGGAGAAAAATCATCCAGAAAGAATATCAGATCTCATTTACTAGGAGTCAAATCATAATACCAAATTCAAATCCAATCACTATATTATGAGACCAGTGGCCACATGAAAGAATAGTACCTCAACAATTTATTTTTTTTATTTGTACTTATAATTATTATTATTATTATGTTTTTTATATATATATATATATATATATATATATATATATATATATATCCAGAGATCTCTGAACCCACTTTCTGAGACCAAGTTGGAAACCGGAGCCTTTTGCCAAACCCTACAATCTTTGGAAGGCAAGAAACTACAACTTTTGTCTTATAGGTGCCCATGAGGTGGTTCGAACCAGCAATTTAAATTAAAATAAAGCATTTTTACCAGCACTACGCTGCAGAGTGAAACACAAAAGACAAGAATAACAGCGTTTTATAGACTAGAGTGAAAATTCTACATACCTCATAAGGCTTACAGGTGAACATAGTTGCAAGCGTTTTCGAAGTTATCAAAGCTTCCTCTCCTTTGGGACCCAGACAGACCTTAAAATTGTTTTCTATCTGACAATCTGTAAGCTCTTAGCACTGAGATTGGAAATCGAAAAAGTATATTGAAGTGGAGTTAGAACTTCAAAATAAGCAACAGGATTGCTTCCAATACGCTTTCAGCAAAAAGTTGAGTTAACGCGTTACACTCATTACTAGAAACACATAACAGTTATTCTAGACAAACTATATTGATAAGTAACAGAAACTCAAAGTCCCAAACTCCCAAATTACAAAATGCACCATTTTTCCAGCATTAATTCTGAACCGCATTCCTTATCAATATTCACAAAAATAAAGATAAAATAAAAACAAAACAAAAAAAAAGGCGGGAAGCATAAACAGAGTAGAATACCAATCTGTAAAGAATCCATTTTTATCCTAAAAGCTTTACTTCTAAGCAAGTTATTTTCGCTTCTCAATAATATCCCTTACTATTTTCATAGTTAGTCTTGACTCGTCCTATACTAAAGCTAGAGACTTCAAATCATTGTTTTACGTTCCTGTAGAGTGACAGCAAGTTCATTACTACTTTCCTGCTCTGGAAGCCGTAAAATCAAAAATGAAAAAAGAAAAGAAAAAGAAGTGGGCATTCCATCTCAAGTTCAAAATTGAAAATTCACGAAATCCTTGCTCACAAAATTTCAAACAAAATAGGTCCAATTTCTGATTTCTATGTTTCCTGTGACGTTAATTTCAATAAAACCAGTGGGGTCATTGAGCCTCAGTAGGGCAATCAAAGAATACCCTTTATCAAATGAATGTTTCTTCACCCATTTACTGCCCCATCAAAAGCTACAATAGGCAAAGCAAAACACCATGCATAATCACACAAACACCACATCTCAAAATCCCACATTCAAACACAACCCAGAAAAGGAAAATCAGAAACAATAACCAAAAACTCAGATTATCATCGCAAAGATGAAATATAAACAAAAATCCCAGCACAATAAGGTAGCTCCAGGACAAACGCATAAAAATAGCAAGCATAACCAGCGATAAAAAATGCCAAAGAAAGAAAAAGAACTTCATAGGAGAAATCGAAAAAAAAAAAAAAAAAAAAACCCAGAAGAACAAATAAAGAAAAGTAAAGTACCTCATGCAAAACAGCCGGAGAAAAACCAAAAAAAGGAGCGGAATATTCACTGTAGTGGACTCTGAGAGCTGAGCTTGCCAGAAGAAGAAAAAGAAAGAGGAACAGAAATCAAATCACCACATTACCAAGGCTAAGGAAAATAGAGGAAAAAAGCAAAGGAGAGAATTTCTCAGAGAAGCCCCCAAAAGCTGAGAGAGGCGGAAGAGAGAGAAAGAGGAGAGGAGGGAGAAAGAAAGAAAGGGAGGGAAAGTGTAAGTGAGCAGTGAGAGAGGAGAGAGAAAGAGAGAAAAAGAAAGCAATTACGAGGTTGTTTATTTTACCAATATATTATTTGTGTTGGCGATTTTTATTGATTTATTAATTAATTTTATTTATTTATATATTTTGGGGATGCGGATTTGAAATGAAAAATTAAATGGAAATGGAAAAATGGGAATAAAGAGGGGTTTGGAGTCCGTGGGTGGGGACAGTGGGGGACAGGTCAGAGTCAGAGCGTAGGAGACCTTTGGGTTTGCGTTACGACCTTTTTGTGTCTTTTTGTGAAGCCCCACTTGGAAATGGCCGGACAGGACTGGATTGTCGTTAAAATTTAGAGCATTTCCATTTGAGTTTAAAATTTGAGTTTTTAATAAAAATTTAAATAATCACATTTATTTTTTTTGTTACAGTAAAAGTTCATTTAATATCACATCTTAACTCAAATTTGAACTTAATTTATTGAGTCAAATTTTTAATTTAAATTAAGATATAATTTTATATAAAATTTTTATTATAATTAAAAATTAAATGTAATTATTTTTTAAAAGTATTTTATTATAATAAAATTTAAATTTTAATGTTTTATTTATTTTATTAATTTAAGTTTAAAATTTAAGTTTTGTTATAGTAAATATTTATAAAAAATAATTATATTTAATTTTTTATTACAAAAAAAATTATCACATAAAGTCACATCTCAATTTAAATTAAAAATTCAAATTAATGAACTAAATAGACTTTAAACTCAAATTTATAAAATAAACATAGTCACATTATTCAATTTATCGATTCAAATTATAATATGATTTTATGTTAAAATTTTTAATTATAATAAAAATTAAATATGACTATAAGAGAGTTTTTAATTATAATAAAATTATAATTTAAAATTAAATTTAATGAAATAAACAAAACCTTATATCATTAACCTCTCCAACCACTTAACCGGCACTCCTAATATATGTAATTAATTTTGGACATTATTATTATAAAATCTCAGTTAATGACTTAACTTTGCGAACGATGATAACGACTTTTTTTTTTTTTTTTTTTCTTGAAACGATGATAACGACTTCGCAAAAGAAAAAATTGGCGGGAATTTGGAACCGTACAATTCAATGTATGCTGTGGTATGATAGTATACTGACCATTTATGTATCTATTTATAGGAAAACTTACGCGGAGAGTTTTTCTCCCCTTAAACAAATAGATTTGTTTTTCACGGTTTTTCATATTATTTAGTGTAGATAAGAAAATATGATAGTAGATTATGTGCATTTTGTTGATAGATTCATATCATAATTTAAATTATAATTCGTAATTTATTATAAAATATTTTTTTATAAAAAAATATACATAAATTAAAAATAATTTTAAATTTATTAACTATACGTTCCATTTTACCATTGGGAGCTTGGCAAAGTAGTAAGCTTATGATGAGTTCAAGCTGGGACCAACACAATAGTCGGGATAATACAATAGTGTGCCTCCTCACATCATTTGAGTACGCTATCCTCTTATAGAGAGCGTTTGATATGGGATAATCATAAGTAATCATATTTTTAGAAAAGTGATAGTAATATAACAAGAATAAAATTATTGTGATAGTCAGAAATCTTTCTCAAATTCTTAAAAATATTACATTTATGTGTTTGGTTGTGCATGAGAATTTTGAATTAAAAATATATTTTTAAATGAATAATAATAATAATAATTTTATTATAATTATTATTATAATTATAATTATAAGTAATTATAACTATAATTATAATTATTAATATTATTATTTAATTATAATATCAATTTTTTTAATAAAAATTATTATTACTACTATTAAAATTATAATTATTATAAACTATTATTATAATTATAATTATTATTATAATAATTATAATAATAATAATTATTAGTATTATAATTATAATTATAATAATAGTAATAATAATTATAATTATTATAATTATTATTATAATAATTATTATTATTACTACTATTATAATTATAATTATTATTACCATAATTATAATTATAATTATAATTATTAATATAATAATAATAATAATTATTATTATTATTATAATTATAATATAATAATAATTATAATTATAATTATTAATATAATAATAATTATTATTATTATTATTATTATAATTTTAGTACTATTATAATAATAATTACTATTATTATTATAATATTTATTATTAATTATTATTATTATTATTATAATTAACATTATAATAATTATTATTATTATTATATTAATAATTATTATTATTATTATTATAATTATTATTATTATTATTATTATTATGAAATTTCCATGATTTTGAGATTCCTGGAAATTTAAATAACACCTTATTGGGTGGGATTAGAATTATCCCAAAATGGGGTAATGTGAAACCCATGAGCTTTACTTTCCTGGGTTTTAAAAAAGTCTAATAATTGTACCAAACATGGGAATCTGAAAAATTCTCATTCCCACCCTTATGATTACCCCATACCAAACGCCCCCATAATATTTTTCTAGTTTAAGTATTATGAATTTGTGTCATTCATGTGCACTTTGTTGATTCGAGTTTATAATTCGAGTTTAGATGTGATTTTATGTGAAAGCTTTTTACTGTAGTAAAAAAGTTAGATGTGACTGTTTATGAGAATTTTTACTGTAAACTTGAATCGGTGAAGTGAACGGAGCCTTACATTTCCTAATTTGTATACATATACGCATTTTATCTTTTAATTCATTACAAATTAACAACGATAATAAATTGTAGGTACATTTTTTAATTGCGTCCCTCACTCTGAACTCGTGACAAAGAAAACAACAATCATCGTCAATTGATATTAGAATATCAATCAATCATTGGCTGTTTATTTGATTGGTTTCGGCTGTGAATTTTAAATTTGTAAGTACTAAATCAATCATTAAACAGCTACAATTTGACCAATCCCCCAATAGATGTACCTAAGTGAGACATCCACCCAAGTCAAACAATGTTCCACTACCAGTTCCCTAGATTTCGGCTTAAAGGTTTTTTAAATATGTCTTGATAACGACCTTTGTGCACATTACTACTTCTACGTCAAGTTAAGAATATAAGGTTGTCCTTTTGGAGTATTTGGTTTACTTGAGTTGAAGTTAGAAGAATGTTCAAGTTAAAACTTAAAAACGTGAACTTAAATAAAGTTGAAACTTGAGTTGTTTTTTTAATGTAAAAAGAACATGCCCTACATTTAATGAGCAGTTAGAATAAGGAGTTTCTCTAGTGGGATGGGATTAAAAAAAATAAATTATTAGTAGTTTTATATTTTTTAATTATTATATTTGTTAATTATTTGTTATATATATTTTTTTTAATTTAACATGATTTTAACTATATACAACAGTTAGAAATTAATCTTACTAATGAGCCGGTATTCATATTAGAATGTCTTTTTTTTTTTTTTTTTAATTCTTCTAAGATGGGTTTAAGGGATAATTCTACATATGACTCTAAATTAAATTAAAAAAAAAAAGAGAAAGAGTTTAAAGTATGACAGTTTAAAATTGCGCCTTATTATTTGAAAGAATTGGGGGTTTTTTTTTTCCCCCTCCATTAAAGCTAAAAGCCCTGTAATTTCTGTTGTGGATGGAGGAATAGGATACCACCAATAATCTTTTTTTTTTTTCAGCCAAAAAAAAAAAAAAAACTGGAGACAAATTTTCCTTACTAGATTATTGAATCCTGTAATGATTCTTATTCATATATCGCACTTGGTTATCGCATATTATGTGCACATTAGTCATGGAAAAAAAAAAAAGCACTTATAAATGAGTTTATATAGCCAATAGATATTGGAACTCATAATCATAAGGTGTTTTCTCCACAGTAGCGCTAGTTACTCTCCCACTGCTGTGGGATCTGAAGCAATCCACTATTGACTTTCTCAGTGACCCAGATGTAGGCAATTGGTGGCATACCCACTCAACCAATAACTCCTTGTCTGCTGCAAAATCAAGCAGATTTCTTAGCAGCAATTCTGGCAATGCAATCTTCTTTGTGCTCGTCACTATGACTGAAGCTTGAAGATACTCCAGTTTTGATCTCTCCAACTCAGCCACAATACTCTCAGCTGTGTACATTCTCACCTGCACATAGATTGACGCGGCCAAACATTTTCGTTATTCATGCTTTTTACCGTCTTACTTAACAGGTTGATCTTTTTAAGATGAAAGCTAAATCTTTAGAGAGTCCAATTTTTATTATCACGTACATTTTAAACTTCAAAGAAAGTAATGGAATCGAATATCTTACAGCAGGAGAAGAACGGGTTCCGCAACAAAGAGCGAATGTGACATTAGGATCTGTGGATTCGAGTCCGTAAAGTTCACGAACAATGGCTTCTTTGTCGTCTTTTTCGCCGTTCTTATAAGCCTAGAAAAAAAAGTCATATTGCATACCAGATTATATAAGCACTGCAGATATGGTGCGACAATGAATTACATTAATGTCAGTCGCGCACACACAAACACATATATATATACACAGTGATACATGATATATCTACCTCTTTCATGCTTGAAGGTGCTGATTTCCTCAGAATGTAATGCTCTATGGCTTGAGCATTAATGATGTTGCCTCCTATGTTGAGAATTGCCTGGTTCAAAGAATTAGAAACCGAAGGACAGATAATATTTAGTGATTATCACACTAGATAATAATCATATATTCATATTGTTCCTCTTCTTGAGTTTTTGTGTGATTCCTGGTTAGTAGGTTAATAAGATACCTATAATTTTGGTAGTTTCAGTTGAAAGTACCTTGTTCATCAATGTAAGCAGTTTTTCCGGGGAAGATGGCACTCCATATTGGAGAAATCCCTGAAGATATAAAAGAAATTCACAATAAAATATGTCATAAACAGGACAAGTTGAATAATTCTCACTTGTTTTCTGATGTGTGCCTAAGCTTATGCATAGCAGAGCAAGTCTAACTGAGGAAAAATTGCTTAAATCTTGGACTTTGTATGCAAGATTATGCACACAACGAAGTTGGAATTATCATAATTGAAACTAAAACAAAAGAAGAATAGCTTCTTTTTTCGTAATATATACATGCATGATACAAGCATTGTACATGTTGATCCAGAACGCTAACTTCTGTTGGTATGTCAAGCTTCTCAAATCCACCGTCTGTAGAATGTTCATCAATTGCCTGTTGTGAAAATTATAAATCAATAAAAAACTAGGAAACAAGTTTTGAAAAGTATTGAGAGCAGAGCAAACTATTGGCAGCTCATTTTGCTAATTCTATTAATCTAAGGAGCTTATTTACATACCTTAACTTTCTTAGTAGAGGAAGAGAACTAGGACTTGAAACGCATTTCGGGTCCATAGAACTCGCTGTGAACATAACCAAGTTCTTGTAAGGCCCAATGTCCCTTGGAATTGACTCTTCCACATTGAAGATACCATAAGGGTCTTGTTGCCTTGATTCCTTCAAGTTCGAACCAGCCTCAACTCTGAAGCTTCTTGAGCTTAAAGAAGAGTGCAAAGACCTAGAAATGGGACCTGACTTCTCTAGTTCCATTGTCCTTGTTGTTCTAAGCAGCCTAATGTATATGAAATTCAGACACTTCAGGATTTCCTCAGATAGCTTGTTGGGTTGCCAATTCTGGATGTTCTCTTCTGAGTGAATTGAAGCAGATACAGGCTTTGGAGGGAGGTGATCTAAAGGCATTCCCGGATTTCGTGTTGGCTGAAATTGAAGAAATCGGGGCTCAAATATTTTGAAAGTAAAACTATTTAGTGTTATAACATGTTGATGATAACTAGTAATTAGTCTTACTCATCAGAAGCATACCCTGGGTGATGGATTTCTTGGATCTCTCATGGGAGAAGCTGGCTTCAACATTCCAGTTTTCCTTGGAACCCTTTCTTGTATCTTGACCTCTTCATGGAAATAATTCTCTTTCTGATCACCAAATGCTTTGAAGTTCATTCCCCTTCTCTCATTTAGACTAAAGTCATTAAGATTATAGTCACCTTTTATGGCTTTGCTTATGAAGTGCAATGTCTTGGTTTCATATGCCATCCTATCACTATGAACACCATTATGCATGGGGCTTGGGAATGTGAATGAGGATGAATGACCCCCGGGACCTGGACGGAGTGGAGAACCGTATCGCCATTGTTTTGATTTTGATTCCTTGTTCACTTCCTGTTCTTGCTTCAGTCCAAGTTTAAGTTTACTTATTTGGCCCTCAAGTCTTTCAATCTCACCTTCAACCATAGCCAACTCTGCTAGGAGCTCCTTCATCTGCATAATTCACTACTAGTTAGTAAATTTGCTGAAAGAAAGTTCCTTCAATATGAGCTTGCCATAGACTTCTTCATTGGGACATAATAAGGTTCCTTTTGATAAATTGCTTCCATAAATAATACGTCCATTTGGTACCATTATTTGAAATCGGAAGGAAAGATATACCTTGGGAGGAAGGAAGTTTGGTATATTAGTGAAAGACCCGTTATGTTGATTGTTAACATGCTCCAAAATTTCGTGCACTTTTTCTTCTTGATTCAGCTTGTTTTGAAGCGTAGAGACCTGCAATTAACATGGTCTTCTCTAATGCCCCATATTACTCAAGTTTAAATGGTAATATAACTATATAAGTAAAACATTCCTAATATTCATAATGTTTCCTAACTATATCAACCATCAAAATATCAAGTATCTACCAAAGTCTAACCTTGCATTCATCTGTTAATTAGAAGACAAAAGTTTGCACTTTTGCAAAGTCTTGCAATATTTATTGGATTGTGCAGAACTGTGGAATAAAAGAGGAGTCTCACAATATTTACTCCTATCACTTTCATAGGCAAGTACCTAGACTAGCTAGTTAATATGATTAGACTCTATATAAAACTTTCGGTATGGGAGTGGTCTAACCTTTTCAGATCAGCGAATACTCGTATTTTGTACACTCCTATTAAATCCTCGACACCAAGAACTCAAAATATATATCAAAGTGTTGCATAGGGAAAACCAAATCATGGTAACTAAAAACGGATATAATTGAACATATTTGAGATTTTATAATGCCGAGTCTCAGGTCTAATGGATCAATTGTTTATTAATTAACAAACTCTTAACTTTTTTTTTCTGAGTGTTTATCAACTAAACATGTTAGATTTCCATTATTTGTTTGAGGACCAACTTATACTGGTGACCTATGTCAATTCAAGAACCTTATAGATTCATCAGACAAACATAAACCCTGCAGGAAACAAAAACCCATCACCTACGTTGTCCTATTAACATAGCTAGGCTATTCAGTCCCAACACAAATTAATTAATTCATGCTTTATAGTTTTTTTTTTTTTTTTTCTGGTAAGTTTTATAGTATCAACTTTTTCAACATATATTTCAATCAATAAAACTTTTTCAACATATCCCAGAAGATCCAAAACGTTCATACCTCTCTTTCAAGCTCATCAAGCCTCTTCCTCTGGCCGCTTAGTTTTTTCTTTCTCTGCGGTATCAAACATGATCATGATCATGATCAAATACTAAATTGACATAAAAAAGGAAAAAAAAATTTCCATGCAAAACTTACAATCTCCACCAGCGAGTAGTCTCCGGCCTGGCTCGCCATGAACTGCACCCTACAACGGCGGTGAAGCCTCAGAGCACCGAAAAATATCCAAGAGGAAATGTTGACGCTAAAACGACAAGGAATGTTATTATTGGTGAAGAGGTTTTGTAGATGAGCAAAGCAATATTGTTGTTGGTAGGAGAAGAGGACTAAACCAAGCTTGGAGGCAAAGGAAAAAGGGTGACAACTATGTAAGTTGACGTGCGATTATAGTTTGAATTAGAAAATTTGTTGATTACTGTTTTAGAAGGTGGGAAGGAGCTTTCAGGTGGGTTTTGGCAACTGGAAAACCGCCTATATTGCGGGTGGGACATCATGCAAGAATGAGAGCGAGAGAGTTGGAAACTTGGAATGATGTGTGGAGTTTGTGGGCTACTTTTTTACTTAGTTTGGCGTAGCTTGCAATTGTGGTTTTGTATGGTTAGCGGTTATGACTTACCAAGATGAGATGGTATATTATCATGATCAAAAGCTTGTATTATTTATGGCAATAGTCGGTAAAACAATGATGTGTGATGCATTAGCGGCTAAGTACTGTGCATTTTGTTTGCCCTCTAATCTATGGCCACATAATATAACGACTTTTTTATGACTAAAATTTTCATCAGTAATCATATCACATTGATTTTGTGAAAAAAGTTTTTTTTTTTTTTTTTCCTTTTCATCTCTTTTTCCTTTTTTAAGCTTGATGGTCAAAGTTCGGACCTTGACTGCACACGTGGGAAAGATTTAGGCCATATTCATTTCGTTGATTTGAGTTTATAATTTGAGTTTTACTACAGTAAAAAGTTTTCACAAATAATTACATTTAATTTTTTTATTATAGTAAAAAACTCTCACATAAAGTCACGTCTTAACTCGAATTAAAAACTCAAATGAGAAAACTAAATGGATCCTTATTTTGCCATTGATCAATTCCAGTCGTTGGAACAGATGGTGTCGTTTCTCATGTTACTTTGTCGATTAGGTGTTTTTTTTTTGTCGTTTCATATTTTGTAGTTGTTTTATTGTTGTAGTATGAATTTTATTGTCTGTCCATTTTGTTGTCGTTTCATTTCTTGTCGTTTGCAATATTACATTCGTTCTCTTCTTTGCACTTCCTATATTTTTTTTTTTTTTGCCCTTGTTATTCTCTCGTCGTTTCACTGCTACGGTTGTTGTTCGCATTTCTGTCTTCGTGAGAATTGTCATTTTTCTTTTCCTTGTCCGATTTAAGCATCGCATTTTTTCTTCTTCTTCTTCTTCTTCTTCTTTTTTTTTTTATTTTTTTTTCCACTTTTTAAGTTGCCGCTTTTCCCCCCTCGATCTTCAACATCAGTTTTAAATATCTTGTCGTTTTAACCTTGTATTGTCGTCCAGCAGCTTCATCCTCGCTTTCCTATTTATTGTCGTTTTTAAACGTATTGCCGTTTCTACCGTTATTGTCTTGTTTTCGCTTTTTAAGTTTTTATTGTGTCGTTTTATTTTTGGTTGCCTATTTACTTATATTCTTTATAGCCATCGTTCAGTGATCTTCACTTGAACTGTTGTTTTCGACTTATGTTGTCTCTCTCCATCGTTTGAAGATTTCATTCTCCTTTTCCAATTTATTTTCATCTTCATCGTTATAGTTGCCTCTTGCTTTCCTCTTTGCTTTGCTTTGCTTTTACGGGCCTCTTTTATGTCAAAATGTAACAACGAACCTAAAATTTAAAGTACAAACAAACCAACCATTAAAAGCCGGAAAAAAAAAAAAAAAAAAAGAAAAAATAAAAGTTTAACATGATTTATGCGTGTTTATTATTCATGTTATTTTAAATAATCAAGTAGACATTTAATTTATGAATTTAGAATCATAATTTAAAATTAATCTTAATTTACATATATTTTTTCGTCCTGCCCTCAACACATTTTGGGGTGGTCTTAACCCGTATTTCCCCGTGAGCCTTTTTTTGCGTGTAGTGGACCAGCTATTCAGCCCGTATTTCCCCAGTCCAGTAGCCCATGAACCTTTGAACACTTTCTGGACTTCTCACTTTTGTCTGAAGGTTTGCTTTTTTTAGAAAAAATTATTCAACTTATTCTTATATATTATTCCTCTTAAAAATCTAAATCTATACATTTTTAAAAAATATTTATCAAAATTACTCTTATTTTTTTACTTTTAATTAATATTATTTTAACTAATATAATTAAAGATATTAATTAATTCATTTTCATTAAAAAAAAAAAGAGACAATTTTTATAGTCTTTCTCATTTAAAAGGCAAAGCGTGATATTGATGTGAAAGCCGAAAGGGACTCTAAAGAGTGGAGCGGCAACTATTTCTGCTTGTGTTAAGCGACAGCAAAAGAGTTGGAACGTTGAAGAATGAGAACCGCCGCAGTAGCCTTCCTTAAGCAATGCAAAAACGAATACCACTTCAAACCTTGTCTTCTCAAAACCACTAGAAGCTTCTTCCTTTCTTCTGCTTCGGTCTATCCAAAGCCCTTTACGACTCCCTTTCAAGGTCACACCTTCATTACTGCTCTTATATCTCTCTCACAGTTGCACCATTTTTTTTTTGTTGATACGATATGGCGCCTATAATTCTCATTTTATTAATAAGAAATAAAAGCATCGGGATTCAAACCCTACACGCGCGCACAATCAAAATGATTGAGTGGACGTTTAGTTAAATAATTGAAAATTATAATTTAAAATTATTTTTAATTTATATGTATTTTTTATGAGAAAAAATATTATAATAAATGATGAATTATAATTCAGTTGTTCTTTTTTTTCCCTAAAAAGGAATATTTTGAGGGGATACTGCGCCTATTTTTGAAGGTGTAAAATTGTTAGGAATGCCCATATCACAACTCTCGTTACATTTTTAAGCAATGGAAATATGGGTTTTTTTTTTTTTTTTCTCTTGAGAAGTCAGGACCAATTATAAGTCATGTTAAGATGAGCACCAAACAAAACAGGATCATGTTATTTGGTATAAATATAATAAGTTGCTCAATTTTGATTCTCTTGCAGTTAGATCAATAGCTGCTGAAGCTGAAAATGTTGCTGGGTTTGATGAGATGGTTGCTGGGACCCACAGGAAATATTACATGCTAGGTGGTAAAGGAGGGGTTGGGAAAACAACCTGTGCTGCTTCTCTTGCTGTGAAATTTGCAAACAATGGACACCCCACAGTGGTGGTCTCCACTGACCCTGCCCACTCTTTGAGTGATTCTTTTGCACAGGTCATCTCTTATTAAGAGCTTTTCAAATTCTTATCTTCAATTTAATTATCTTGATTGACTTTGAGAGAAACTTCTCTGAAATTCATACCTTTTCTCTAGGATTTGACTGGTGGACATCTTGTTCCTGTTCAAGGAGTTGAATCTCCATTGTTTGCTCTTGAGGTAATGTGGTTATGTCTGTAAGCTTTGTATATGCAAATAGTTCATTCAATAAAGGGCCCATCTTTATGATTGCCCTTTTTTTTTTGTGATTCCAATTTCCAAGTTAATCTTTTTTGATACGTGACAGATAAACCCTGAGAAAGCAAGAGAAGAATTCCGTTCTGCGAGTCAAGGAAGAAGTGAAAATGAAGTTAGAGATGTGATAAGCAGTATGGGCCTTGGAATGCTTGCTGACCAGGTGAGCAAATTCCTTCTAATCAATGCTATTTACATGCGCAAAAGGGCAATTATAACACTCACAATAACCAAATTTATTAGAATTGCTACAATTTTGATCAATTGAAGAGCAAGGACATGACTAGGAAAGTGATTGATTAAGCAAGGAAAAAAAAAAGTTTTGGATTATATTATAATCTTACTTGTTTGAAAATTTTCAAATTGTATGTCCATAGCTAGGGGATCTGAAGCTGGGAGAGTTATTGGACACTCACACTCCTCCTCCTGGTATGGATGAAGCTATTGCAATTTCCAAGGCATGTACCTGTTATCCCTCTCCTATTTTAAGTATTTTTTAGCTTCTAGTTTTTCACATTTCTTGTCTGAGGTCATGTGCGTTCTATCTATACTTGCTGCTGCTTTCCAGGTTTTGCAATTGTTTGAGTCACAAGAGTACACTATGTTTACTCGTATAGTTTTCGATACTGCTCCCACTGTAAGTGATAATTCACTTGTTTTCAAAGCTGCTTCACTTGACTATTCTTTTAGCTTTATTTATTTACAAATTGGTCTACAGGGTCATACGCTTCGGCTTCTTTCGTTTCCTGACTTTATGGATGCATCTATTGGCAAAATGATGAAGGTACAAATCGTACTTAGATACTACAATCTAAGACTAATTTTTAGCTCGAATTGCTTGTGGAAAATAGGAGTTATTCTATGTGAATGAAAACTTCTAAGAACATCTGCATCCATTCGTTAGCCAATCAAAAAATAAACTTTGGAATCTTTCATCTACTAGACTTCTGTTTTCTGTTTTGAATCCAACTCAGTGTTATGAATGTAAGCCCCTATAAAAGGTGCTTCATATTTGAGCTTTTGAACTCTTGTTCTAACAAAACATGTCTTTTACTATTTCTAAATACTGCTTTTCTAACATTGTGCTGCTATATTATTTTTTTGAATGGTTAATGCTGCTATATTATTCAGATAAAGAAGAAGTTAGCTTCTCGCGAGTTTGGCCGTCAAATCTCTTTTGGGGAAAGTAGAGAAGCCGCAGGATGCTGTAAGCAAGCAAGCAAGCATGATATTTCTTTTGTTCACCAGTTTTCCCTCTTTTAAAATGTTAAGGTTTAACATTTTTGGTTATTTAGTCGGAGTCGGACAAACTGGAGCGATTAAAAGAGAGGATGACAAAAGTGAGAGACCTTTTCCGTAACTCGGTCACTACAGAGTTTATCATAGTCACAATTCCAACGGTAAAGCTCCAATGTTTTTGTAACTCATTGCAATAACAGAAAACAATTCTTATTTTTTTTTTCCCCTTCATTTCTTGGTTTTGTTCCCTGTCAACCAAAGCTAATGTCATCTCTGGTGATTATTTTCTAGAGTAGAAACCGTTACGTGGGTATCCGCCACTTTATGAATTCAAAACATGAACTAATTTTTCTGACCACTTTCTTAAGGTTATGGCAATAAGTGAGTCATCAAGGTTGAAAGCATCCCTTAGCAAAGAACATGTTCCTGTCCAGAGGCTTGTTGTAAATCAGGTTTTACCAACATCTTCGTCGGACTGCAAGTTTTGTGCGGTGAAAAGGAAGGTACATCATTTTTTGTTTATTTCCTCTCTCTTTTCTGTATTAAGGACCATAGCTTCAAAGATCATAAAAGCGACTTCCTATATCCAAAACTTATTTAGTAGTTTTTTCTTCGTTTTTTTTTTGTTTTTTTTTTTTTTTTTTGGCATAGTTAAGGACGTTTACTTCTTAGTGGAATGCGAGAATTTGATGATAAAGCTTTTTAATGATGAAAATAAAATTGTTAAAACTTTTTTATTTTCTTCTGTTTTTTTTTTTTTTTTTTGAATTAATTGCTCCTAGAGTTTCAGGAGAAAAGCTATTCTGTTCCAACCATCATTTTCACAAGTGTCTCCTGTGCATATATTGCATTCAAGTTTTTTTTAAGCTCGATCACTTTTGTCATCCTTGATTGATTACATGCACTTAGGAGGACAGTCAGATTCCTATTTCTGCTCAACCTTAAAAGCATTAGTGAAAGCAATTATAGTTTCTTCAAAGGTTTCCGAGTTTCTATCCAAGAAATAGTTATGAACTCTTATCATGAGCACATACTTATCCGTTCTAAATGCTGAAATGCACTCACGGCTAATTTCCGAATTTCTATCCAAGAAATAGTTATTAACTCTTATCATGAGCACAAACTTATCCGTTCTAATGCTGAAATCCACTCACGGCTA
This sequence comes from Morus alba, assembly GCA_012066045.3. Lineage (NCBI taxonomy): Eukaryota > Viridiplantae > Streptophyta > Magnoliopsida > Rosales > Moraceae > Morus > Morus alba. The sequence goes on from CP050229.2 coordinate 16,978,858, forward strand.
AAGAGAACTTTATTAATTGCTGTCGAAGGGTTTGTGTTCAATAGGATTTCAAAATATTGCAGGACCAGATGCACGCCATCGAAATGATCCAGAACGATCGGGAACTTGCCAGTCTGAGACTAATCCAGGCACCCCTGGTGGACGCAGAGATACGGGGAGTTCCAGCTCTTAAATTCATGGGAGATATGGTTTGGAGATAAAAACTTATCTTTCCAGATATCTCAATGTTCAGTCATGTAATTTTCCTGGTCTTCATTTGCTCCTTACATATGATTTTTTTTTTTTTTTTTTTTTTTTTTTTTTTTGAGGTTGTGCTTTTTGTTTGTTGCGAGTGTTAATGAGCAAACTTTCGGTTACCAGCAGCATATACTTCATCATGCCTGTCCGTCCATCCATCCATATATGATGTCTACTCATTATCACTTGGAGAATCTATTAAACAGAAACTGATTTTTTATGTTACATTCTGTGGATTTCAGGAAATAGAGTTTGGCAAGTTTGAGGGGATGCTACTTTTTGGCTCTGATCTACATGAGCTTCAATAATGTTGGAGCATAGGGTAAAAGTGAAGATGATATACCGACCGCGCAGCTTCCAAAAATAACTCAATTCTTTTTATTTTTCATTTCAATGAGTTGAACAGTAAAAGGAAATCCCAAATGTCAGAAAAACTGTTTTTCTCTTGGTATTATCCATCAGAAAACATAGCCAAGCCAATCAAAATGGCAGTAACAGCCTAACAGTAAGAATTCTAAAAGAAAGGAGGTTGAACAATTTTTCACTAGCGTGTTCAATAGCTTTGTTTTGTTTTGTTTTGTTTTTTTTTTTTTTTTTTTCGTTTTTCCAGCTTAAAACCTTAGTTACCAAAAAAAAATTACATCAAACATGAATACGTGCATTAAACCACTTTCAAAATCTAATTCAGTTGTTAAACTACGCGGGCAGTGCGGGAAAAAAACTCATGTATAGCAATGAGAAAAAAAAAATAAATAAAAAAATAGCAAACAATAAGGATACGAGTTTCTGCAATAACATAATCTCAAATGTTCCTTATGTCCGCACGAGGACTTCAATTCAGCTATTTTTAACATACCAAATATGTTGATAAACATTCTAAATTGTCAATCTAAAAAGAAAAAAGAAGGGATTTAACACCCGACTCAAATTTCACATAAACATGATTTCCTAGCCACAAGAATCACTGCCTGGACATTGATTCAGAACGCCTAGCTTCACCCGGTGTTGATGGAAACAGCTCCACATACCTTGACCCAATGGTCATCTTGTCCTTGCTCATTGCTTTTTTAGCCTCCTCTGCAGAGGAAAACTCCACAAATGCCTCTCCCGTAGCTTTCCCATCAGGTCGACAGGCAATATGAATCCTTTCTTCTATAAGCTTGAACTCTGCAAAGAACTCAGTAATGTCTGATTTTGTCACAGAGAAGGGAAGGCCACGCATCTTCAATATTTCGGTGTATTCCATCTGGTCCTTGTCACTGAACCTCTTTGGTCGCGATGGAGGAGGGCTTCTGTGATAGTCAGTATCATAGATTCCTTCATAGTTCACCTCAGCTGCAACAGCATTGTAATAATCCTGCCTCTTGCACCTGAAAACTTCGACATACCTGCGGCCCATGTTCTGGCGGTCTCTCCGGAGAGCAAAGTCAACCTGCACTGAGCCAGCAAAGACGACAAAGGCCTCGCCTGAAAAGCGTCCATTCTTGTTGACCAGAAACACATCAACAATATCCAATCCAGCGAAAAATTTGAAAACGTCAATATCAGTGCAGTTGAAAGGAAGCCCCCTCAAACGAACCACGGGAAATGGAGGGGGCTGATAGACACCCCCATAGCTGTAAGGTTGAAAGCCGCTTGCACTGCTGCTCACTGCGAAGTAGGGATTTGATTCCATCATTCTTTGTCTCTTTGAGCCGACCTCGTACCCGTCCGAAACCCCCCCTCTTCCCAACATTGCCCTTATACCCAAAAAAAAAAAAAAAAAAAAAAATCCCCCACTTAAGCTGTTAATAAACCAAACCCAACCCATCTTTCCTTGATCCTAATATCTTCATTCTACATTTGTTATTCTCAAAAAAACTATCATACTTATAATCCCCCCATAAATATTCATAAAATAGACACAGCAAAGCACACCCAAAAACAAATAATTAAATAAACTAATGCTACCCGACAACGTACATAAAACATATTAGCTAAATAGATATAACACTTGGAAGACTTATAAGCATGAGATTCCCTCTAATATTCATTATAGTATGTGATTAACAAGTGCATAAAAACTGAATTATCTAAGCAGGGTAAGAAAATGTAGGACTGGCAAAATAGAAAAAGATTAAAACTCTAGTATAATAAACCCAGACTCACAAAGGGATGGTCATGGGATGATAAGTAGGACATTATTTAACATAAAACTCTTACCTACAGTACACAAAGGTTCACGGATTTAGATATTGAAAAGAATTATCCGTCTTTACTAGGACTAAACTATAAAAAAAAAAAAAAAAATAGCCCAATTGCAATCCACATCTATTTACGGAAAAATTAACAGGGTATGGAGAAAAAGCTAAACGTCCAATTGCTTAGATTCCAGAGATCTAGTCCCCAAAGCAACAACATTTTAAACCAGAAGACAAGAACTCGAGAACACAGAAATCGCAAATAGACCAATCAGAAGCAGAAGCTCACCTGGTTATTGGATCCGTACGTGCTATTAGGAAAGGCTATGAAACCTGAAAGCGGAAGGTCCGGGGCAGACCTAGGGTTTGAATTGCGAAAACAGTAATCACCAATTCAAAAAAAAAAAAAAAAGAGAGAGAGAACAAAATCGGAGGGAAAAAATAAAGGAAAAAACCTCACCAATTGCTGCCGCGAGTCTGACAAGAAGAAAGGTGAGATGACAGGAAATCGGGGGCTCAAAGAGGGTAAGGCACTAAGGCGGTTTTAGAGAGAGAGAGAGAGGTGAGCGGCCGAGTAATTTGGGATTTTAGGATAGTAAAAAATTAAATGTGATTCTCTCTTTTTTTTATTATCCATTTTTTACTTGCCTTTTTTTATCCAATTGCCTTTATTTATTAATTGCTGATATATTTAGCTTTATTTTTTTTTAATGAAGCTTTAATTTAGTTTAAGTTTTAATTTAATTTCTAAATTTACAATTTTGTGAATTTTGTGTAGATGTAGACGTTTAGTTCACAAATTCATAATTATAATTTAAAATTATTCTCAATTTATGTATATTTTTTGTAAAAAAATATTATAATGAATCACAAATTATAATTCAAATCATAACATGAATCATCATATTAAACACTAAGTGTTTAAAAAGATATATCATTAATAACTATATTTTCTTATTACAAGATTCATATTATCTATCTAGTTATTAGTATAAAAAAAAATGTCGCACCAATCACATTTTATGGTATAATTTAATGGACTTAAAACATAAAATTAACTAAAACCATTTTAAAACTTTTAAATGAAGTGTCATCATTTAATTGATTGGACACAAGTTCATATCTTAAATTTGAACAAATGATACAAGTCCTACTAATCAGATTTTTTTTTTTTTAATAAGATTTGAAGACTATTTTAAGTTGACTAATTTAATTAAGTAGGTAATTGCAATTTAAATTCTTTAAAAAAAAAAAAAAAAAAAAAAAAAGAATTATAGCCAGCTAATTAATTAACCCAACCCATCTCCTTTTTCCCCCTCGAGTTTGAATTTGTGCATACGGAAGCTCGTGTGGATCCCTCAAACCAGATTTAAAAGATGCTTTGTTTTATAGAATGTTTCATTTAGAACGTTCAAGAGTCGAGACCAATATATGAAGACTGTCACAATGTTTTTTAGTAATTAAAAAATACAAAATTTTCTACAGCAACAATAATTAACTTCCTTCCTATACAGTCTGCATAAACCTTGATAGCTATTCATTGTGGTTTTTTTTCCTGGTACCTGTAATGTTCACAACCGTATGATCTAGAAAGTAGAAACAGATCATACAGTTTGCAAGTGATTGTACAACAAAACTATCTCTACCTAATTCTTCTGTGTCGTCTGTTTTAGCCGAGAGGTCCCAATTCTTTGGGGAATCATCTATAGTTTTCTCAAAATATTCAAAGGGTGTAGCAGTTTTTGAGACAAAACTCTCCAGTTATGTACAGAAAGAATGGATTGTAAGGACTTGATTCTACTTCTTTTGGAAGGTTACCATGCAAAAGAATGCAACACCGCGACCGACTATTCCCATAGCGTTGAGTAAGATCAAACAGCGGTACCAGTGATTGAGATCGTAGCCACTTTCCATGAGTGATCCGCATCTTGTAATAAGCCAGACTCCAGAGTATCTGGGAGAAAACAAAAGGTGTTTTTGTGTAAAATCAACATGGAAAAGGACATTGCAGAAGAGAGAATATAGTACAAGTAGGCGAGATGGTTAACGTCAAACCTTTTAGCATTTGCAATTACAAATGCTTCCAAAGCCCACTTCGTGTAGCATAAGTTAGATAGTGCATCGACAAATTTGTTGTGATTTGTATTGGTTGCTATAAGAGTCAAGACTACTGGAAGGAGCACTGACCACTGCATAAAACAAAGTTATATGAATCAAAAGGGTGTTATTTTTCCGACAATTTAAGAAGTGGATCATCTTTCAATATGAGGAATGAAATGCTCACCAGTTGGGCCGGTCCGGGTTCAAGAAAGATGGCCAAGGCATAAGCTATACCCGTCACACAGTAAACCAAACTGATTAAAACAATATAATTATCTGTAACAGAAGATCTAGGGTTGTTGAAGAAATAGAACATGGAAAGATAAACTAGAGGCTTGATTAGTGTATTGAAATGATCAATGGTATCCTTGGAAAGAAAGTACGCCAAGCTACTCATGCCAGAAGCACTCTCTCTCCAGTAATGCAACTTATCCAATGAAAACGTCCTCAAAGCCGAAATCTTGCACAAAAGAGCTGAAAATGGAATAAAACATTGATGCATGAGAAGTGAAAGCATGAAGAAATAATTCATTTGAGGAGTCACATAATCATTGGTAATGTAGTTCTTGTTTTATTTTTGGGGGTGCGGGTATTGGGGCATATCATGTTACAACAACACTATCCATAAAAAGTACCGGTTACAATCAGTTTACCATCAACCTTTCAGTTCAATGGCCATTCACATAAGTGTTAAGAATTATACTAGATTTGTACACTATTTGACGATATTATGTGCTGGTAATGGCCAATGCTTAATACCACTGGTGAATGGTGATGTTCAGCAATGAACATTCCTTTGGCACGTAGTTCTTTATATGTAAGGTGATGTCTTAAAACAAAAGAAGCAAGAGTAGAAGTCAATTTGAATCATCAGGAAAATCGAGAATACTACATATCAGCAGCGCAGGTTCGTAAAAATCATCACGAGAGAGAGAGAGAAGCAGAAAGAGAGGGAGAGGCAGGGAGGAAGGCAGAAACTTACAAACTGCTATAACCGTGTAAGTATAACCAAGCGACCCAAAAGTTTCATCGCTCACTTTAGCAAGTGTTCCTAAACAGATTCCAGCAAGCAAGAGAATAAGAAAATCTACAGCTTGTGGCCTAGCTTCTCGCAACCTCTGCTTGCCAACCCTGCACAAAAGAAACCGGTCAGAATTAAATCATCTTGTATCACCACAAAGAACATAATCTCAAAGGAATTGAACAGCCAAGAAAATCTATACATTTCTGACCCCTACTTTGCCAATAGACAACACTGTTTATGGCCTCACATGAGTACTTAGTTTATAAACTAAGCTGGAACAATTGAACTCAAGCAAAAGAAAAGCTTTGACAGATTAGTACTGGTTAGGTCGAGGAAATCCAGTTATGGCTCAAAGAGAAAGAAGATAGATACATAAGAAGAGATTCAGATTCATTGCTCACCTCCCGAGAAAGTATCTATATTGCTGAAACCAACTAGCGGTCCTCCGGTTGGATAAGTCACTAGACTTCAAAAAGTTTTGTTGTATACTGTCCTTCTTTAACTCAACGTTACACTTCATATCATTCCACAATTCTCCAGCAAAAGACTGCCCTTCGAATTCAGAACTAGGTGCATTAGCTCCATGAGCAGAGTTTTCACTTGCAGATGCAGCCATTCCATCAGCACTCTGAAGCATATCCATAGGAACAGGATACCCATTGTGAAGCATCCATCTTACCGGGAGCTGTTTATAGTTCACCCCGGAGCTTGCGCTTGGTTTTACTATGCCCTCTAAAATGTCAATGAAATAGTCCGGAGGGTTGACACGCTCAGGAACAGTAATCCCGAGGCCGGCAAAGTACTCTTCAACTTTCTTTGCCGACCCATGGTACACTGTAAGTCCACCTTTAGCTAGAAGTATTAAGTCATCAAACATCCTGAATAAAGTGTAGCTGAAAAAGAGAGAGTTTGAACATATGTTGCCATCAGATTAGGAGACTAAGTGTTGCTCCAACTACTTTGGACGAAACTCTCTAACAATTGTGCTCATTTTGGCAAATAAAAGTATATGTAAAGAGAATTATATTTACTAAAGCGTGCATTCTTGAACAGCATAGAATTTATTTATTACCTTGGTTGGTGAACAACCATGCAAACGTTCACTCCTTCAAGAGCCTCACGCCTTAGTGCTTTAAGAAGTAAATTGGAGGATGAACTATCCAGACCGGATGTCGGTTCATCTAAAATCAGAAGTGAAGGTTCCATGACCATTTCCAGCCCAACATTTACTCGTTTCCTTTGACCTCCAGATATTCCTCGCTTCTCCACTGTCCCAACCAGGGAATCCCGCACAGCCTGCAGTCCCAAGCACTCAATAACTCTTTCAACAACCAAAACCTTTTCTGGTTTTGGTAGGTCCGCTGAGAGTCTACAATTAACCATTACCCAAAAGGACACGTCGTCAAACAGTAAACGAAAGAAAGTTTTTTCGGTGGTCGACTGATTTTCACCATCCCAGAAATTAAAAAATAATGAAAGAATTATCTTAAAAAGAGAATCTTGATATTGATCAATACCTGCATCTTGCACTGAACCAAAGATTCTCCTCTACTGTCAAATTTCCATGCACAATATCATCTTGTGGCACAAAACCAATTATTCTCTTGTATGAATGAATTGATTCAGACTTTCCATTTATAAGAATCATGCCACTCATGGTGCACCCTGTCACTTTACCAGCCAAAGAAGAGAGAAATGTCGTTTTTCCAGCGCCAGATGGACCCATGACGGCTGAAACTCGGCCAGGTGATATTTTCCCAGTCACGCACCTCATAAGATGCTTGTTTTTCCCTTTCAAAGTGAGGGTCAAATCTTTAAAAGCAACCTCGATTGTAGGCCTCTTCCTGATTTCAATATCACTAGCCATTGAGATCACCCCAGAGAACGTTAAGTTCTTATTCTGCTCCTGTAAAGCCTTTTCCTTCTCAATTTGACCATACGCATACTTGAAAATTTGACTTTGAGTGTGCAACTGCTTGCCTTTTGGTGCATGCTTTTTGATATTTTTATCTCCTATCTCTAGATTGAATCCTTCATGACTATTTGGATCTTGCTCGATGTCATTTATTATGTTTACAAGGTTGCTCTTTTCCTTCTTCTTTCCTTTTGACGATTTTTGAGATGACCTTGACGTTCCCTGTAATGGAAGAGGTGGCAAGGAAGAATCTGTTCCTAGTCTACCAGTCCAAAGCCTTTTAGATCTGATGTCGAAGACTTCTTGCGAGAAAATGTTCGCGATAACTGTGATTGTAGTCCTATTGCATGCTTCTTAGCAATGTCTTTTGCAGATTTCCATTTTTCACGTGCTTGTGCAGTTTCTCGCACACTTTGAACTGCCTTTTCCCTGGATTTTGCTTGTCGTTTCTCTCGTGTTGCAAGGACTTGATCAGAACAGTTATATATAATGAGAAGCAGAAAACTCAATCCAGCCTACATTCACAAGGAAGGATCAGTTCTGACATTTTTGTGTGCACGTTTTTTTTTTTTTTTTAGAAAACTATAAAGAGCATGGAGTGACTTTGAACATATATCCCTCGTTAGTTCATGTAATTGAAATTGAAAAGAAAAGTCCACTCACAAAAAGCATAACTCCGTAGGCCGTAATGTTTTGATTTGTTGATCTAGGCTCACAAGTTGCCATCCGGAAACATGCTGAAAGTTTATTCATAAATATCATTAGTGCATGCCTCCAAGCACCACAATAGGGAAATTCAATTTTCTTCAACTAAAAAAATAGACACGTTAACCATTAAATATACTTATTTCAGATACAATGAACACCCTCTGACATTTAACAGGTGACAGTTAATATATATATATATATATATATATATATAAATGTCTCTAACATCTGAAGGATGCAATCTGCTATCAAGGTTCAAAATAGAACCTTTCCGTTCTGACAGAAACACCTACATTGTTCATTCTATATAAAACAACACCTGGAACCTATTCACTATCAAATTCCCCCTCCCTCTCTAATTATCTGTAGTGTTGTAAATAGACCAAAGCACTTTGGCTAGTCCTCGTCAAATCTATAAGCACGAGAACATGAGCCAATAGGTCGCTCGCAACAATTTTTCCGATTTCTTTATTTGAATGTTGAACGTTAGAATGCACTATCACACTTAAACACTGATCCCCGCTAAAAAAGTTTTCTGCTGCCCAAGTTCCTAAATTTTCTTAACCATAGAGACAGACCAGTCTTGTAAGTGTATGCGTGTATGTGTTGGTGGGTGTCTATTTTTGTGTTGACATACTTTAGGTAAAACCAAATTACCTTGCTGAGTTGTAGAACCCGTCCTGCAGTAGTGTCTGCAATGATACAGAAAAAGATGGCGTTAGCACAGAAAAAAGGGGACCTTAAGATGGATGGAGTAAAAAAAGTGCAATAAAGATGCTTATAATCCATTGTTCAGTAATGATAGTGATGACAACAACAAGAGGCATGATAATCATAGTGTAAAAGCAGCACACTTAAACCAGTCTTTTGGCTCATGCAACAAACAAAATATTACACCTTTTAATCTAAAAACAGGTACTAGGAGTTTTGGGATAATTATCAATACCCACTACTGCAAGGATTTTTTTTGACAGTAGACGGACAGTATGATCCTGCTGAACAGAATACCTCACTAGTACTCAAAATATCAGCCCAAGTGTCTGCTCCTCCACAAGTATGGTTGGGGTTTCCAGGAGGTAGCTGATAGTGATATCTGTACAATATTTCTTCGATAAATACAAATTCATTCCAACAGAACTAAAAAAGAAAGTGAACCAAAAGAAAATGAACTTACGGATCGCATACACCAGTAGTTTTATTGAGTTTTGCAAGTGGACAATATGCACCCAAAGGGCAAGCTTCACAGATGATAAGTGAAAAAAAAAAAATGAAGTCAGGAACAAGTCTACGAAGGATACAAGAGAGTAGATTGACATCTAATATGTAATTTGAAGGGTGTTTATACTTTTTAAGTATGAGGAAAACGAAAATCAACACAATCCAACTCGAAGATCACAACATTGGAAATCTCATCACATAAAAAGTTGGCGGTCTATAAGATATACTTACGGATCATGCAAGTAAGACCGTGAGGGCAGAAGAAACCCTCACAACAAGCTGCACAGTCACTAGTTCTGGAAGGCATGTCATTTGCGTTTTCAGGTCAACCTTTTTATTTGATCCGGCACTACAAGCCCAGCCCGGCTCACATCCATCTACCCACGATGATAGGTTACAGTTCTTGTTAGGTTTCAAGTAATTAGTTTTCTCTGATGGCCCCCGTGAGAAGAAGCTGTTGAAATAGAACTTTACTTCTGCTGCTGTACATAACCGCTGCATGATATCTTTTTTTTTTTTTTTCATTCAACCAAAGACATGATCAGAAATATCAAGCTAATAACATAAAGTCCATAAACAAATTAGTAGATTTTAAATAAATAGTAGGGTATGTTTAACAAGTAGAATTTGAACCTTCTTTGTTAAACCAAGTCCAAGGAGTTTACTCTTTTCTAGACATATAACCACTTCTGTCCTTAATCAATTCAAGAAGTTTCTAGTGCATCTTTTTAAATAGTTGTCTGATTAACAAACTTTTTCCTACTATATTCTCAAGTCATGTCCTACATCCAAGCTGAAAGATAATTAGCGGAGAAGAATCGTCCGGTTGCAGGCGGAAGAATCCAATAATTTCATAAAGCCGACCAGTATCATAGTAAATCACATCGTAAAAGGGACCTACACCTGTATAACCTTTTCTTTTTCCAAAGTAAATAGAGAATCTGCATTTGCAATTTCAGTGGAATCACAAGGTTGTATTTATTCCCCTGTAAGAGGTATGATCAAAACATGTCTGTAAGGCGTCTTTATTAAGCCTTTACAGCGAAAATTGTACTTTTAGATCTTCTAAAGTTTCTTAGGGAAAAAGAAAACCAATTTCACCTTAAACTTGAAACAACCAATGATGTTAGTTAATGAAGGCCATGGGTTGATACCTTTTGTTTTTTTAGTACAAGCAGAGATGAATCCTATATCTTTTGAGAAATTGAAAGCTCCATTGTAATCAGCATCCCTAAAGGACGTAGAGAGGAAAAAACTACAAATTAACTCGACCGTTTGATAAAACAACTAATCAAAACAACCAAACTGAAACATATATTAATGTAATCCAAAATACAAAACAAATATTTGCAACAGAAGACCTACACGTCGGTTATGCAGAAACCATAATGCTTTTTGATGTCGTCCTTGAATAGGGAAGTGAAATTCTTGATTTGGCCATTGATAAACTCGGAGAAGATGTCGAGCCCAACTGGATTGTTGAGTTCCTTGGCATCTTGAGAAACAACGAGGCGTGGTAAGCTCAGCGCGAGCAAAAACAGCACTGCAACAGAGAAATGGCGACTCTGATCGGCTTTCGTTCTGGTCATGTCGATCGATCGCCTGAAAATGTCGAGACTAGGGCACAAATCTCGAGCTCGTTAAGGTCTGAAGAAGACGAGCATGCGGATCATGTGTGGAAAGGCAGTGAGAAATTTGCGATGTTGAGGGGAGAATGGGAATTCGATGGTGGTGAAGAGAGAGAAAGTGGGTGGAATTTTGGTGAGAGAAAGAGAGAGAGGGATGGGAATTGGAGGATTAGAATGGAAGAGGAGGGCTGGTTTTTTGGGCGGAAGAAATGGCGGGGAGGAAGAGTTGGCGAAGTTCATGGGAGGAGAGAGAACGTCATAATTTTGACCGTTGGATGTGCCCCATTCAATATTTTTGCTTTTATAGTTCACTTGGCCCCCAAAGTTAAAAAGAAATGTCAACCACTTCCCTTGACCTTCAAAATGTTAACGAAGTTCCCCCTTTGTCACATTAAAACAAAAACACACATCATTCTATTAATTAAAATAAAGGTTAAAAGTGGGATCGAACTCACAAACCTCGACTCAAAATCCTCCCCCTCTTCCTTCTCGTGTCATTATACTAAAAGATCTTAAGGTCTCATTCATTTCATCGATTCGAGTTTTCAGTTTTAAATTTTTATAGTAAAAAATTCTCAAAAAATATCACATCTAATTTTTTCTACTACAGTGAAAAGCACTCAAAAAATATCACATTTCAGCTCGAATTAAAAATTTAAATCCGCGAAGTGAACGAAACTTAAGACATTCTCATTCTGTTACTTAGATGGACATAAAAGGCTAAGACTTAGTGTGGCATTAAACTTGATAGGAAAAATTTTGTCAATCCCCCAAACTTAGGTTACATTTCACTTCATCTCATGAACCATAAAACGGTAGTAAATTTACCACTTGTTTTACTAAATAAATGAAAAAGTTTAAGTGACACAACATTTGAAAGATTAAAACCTATTTTAACCCAAAACTCTTTATCTATTGAGAAAAAATAATAATTAAAACTACTTCTGGTATTAAATTAAGAAAAGTTACTCATAAAAACACAAAAAAAAATATAATAATAAAGTTGGGTGATAACCAATGTATTCTTAAAGATTCACGACAAATAATAATTGAATCACATAAGCCTCGTTCACTTCGCGGATTTGAGTTTTCAATTTGAACTGAGATGTAATATTTTCTGAGATTTTTTTACTGTAGCAAAAAAAAATTAGATGTGACATTTTTTGAGAGTTTTTTACTGTAGAAACCTAAAACTAAAAACTCGAATCGGTGAAGTGAACGAGGCCATAATGTCTCATTTATTTCATATACTTAAACTCAAATTATTAATTCTGCTACAGTGTTTTCTCTCATAAAAAATTTAAATTTTAAACGTTAAAATTAAAAATCATAGTTTGACTATACCTTCTAAATGTACCCAAAAATTATACTTTTCAAACTCAAGCCATGTCCCACCTTACTCTATGTTGATTGACCTAAGTCCAGCATTCTCTTTTTCTAAGAAACCATTGGTTTTGCTTGTGGGCTGAGAATACCCAACTTATTAGTTCACCAGTAAATTGATGGGGGCTCATATGGCGCATCGTGCTTGTTTTATGAATTGAACTTAGAGTGGTTTTTGCAGGTCCCAACCATAAATATTTTTAGGGGTTTGGTTTGTAGAGGATTTAAATTCCGGTTCAAAATTTTAATACAATATTTTTTCTCATAAAAATTTAAATTTTAAAAGTTTTGCAGTTATGTAGCTCGGTCAGTGCAGTTAAGCACACAAATCCTGTCAAAATTTTAAATTACGTCCAAACAGGAAAATATATGTACTGGTGAACTCGTTTTCATAATAATGATGAGAAAAATCTCGGACTTTAAATAATACAATTTATTTATTTAAGCCAAGGATTTTCCTAGAAAATATTATGTATTGAAGGATTTAGAATCAATATCTGTATTCCTAAATTGTAATGATTTCATGTTAAGTTTATGTTTTCGATCAAGTAAATTTGATCGATAAATTATTGCCATACTTTTTAAGGCGGAATAAATTTCAAAAGTACAAGTATAATTTGAGAATCTTAATTTCAAGAATCTCCAAACACAAAGATGACGTTAGCAATAGAAAAAAAGACCGGCATTTTTTAAAGAAGAGAAAATCCTTAAGTGTGACTAGATTAAAGTCACAAGATAAATAGGAAAACGATGTGAGCTCGGGATTTGACACCATTGTCGATAAAACAATGTCCGGGGATATAATGCGAAAAAAGTTAAATGTAGAATTTGGTCTAGAATTAATTTCAAGACTTAAAAAAGTTCAAGATATTACGAAGGAGTAAGAATTTAATGTGATGTCAAAGTAGTAGAATTAATATTGAACTGTAAATGAGTAAAAGAGAAAAGGAATTAAATGAAACTAGAATTTGAAAGTTCGGCTAGGTATTTCCTTACAATCATATTATAATTTTTATCGATTCAAGGAAAATTTAAGTGGACAAAGTACAAGGGGTAGGTGAGATTTTTCTCTCTCCTTCCCTACATGGCGAGCAAGCATAGCAAATGTAGAGCCAAAATTTAATTGATGGAGTGTGTAAGTGAATGACAAAGGTGATGGGATAGATAGTGGTTGAAGGAATTAAATTTCTTCTTTTCTCCTTCCATAGAACCGCCATGTGAAGAGGTTTAAAAAAAAAAAAAAAAATTGTGATTGGTTGAGTGTGCTAGAAGCCTTCATGATGAGATATAGTCAAATCAACTATTTATAGAAACCTCCTTCTCTCTTGAGACTCAATCATAACCGCCATGACTAAAGGGAGGTTAACATGACTTTAGTTAATTAAATGAGGTCATTAAAAGAGTTAAAATAATCACCTACTTACCTATAAATAGAACCACCTAAAACCTAAGCCTCATTTTTGCTAACTTTTCCTCTTTCTCTCACTAAAGAACCGGGCCTCTCCTTTGCCAAAATACACTCAAAAGTTTCCATACATTTCACACAAATCTTAGCTTAAGTTGGAGGAGAAGAGAAGGATTTCAAAAGTTTTCAAGAGAGAGTTCTTCAAGGGTAATTTCTTGAACTCTTCTCCATTATTTTTCTAGCAAATCTTAAGCTTGGGATTATGAATGTAATTTGTGATTCCTTAAGGCCATGGGTTGTAATAAGAGTGTGTGAGTTTTATGTTGGTTTTGTATGTTTTGAGGTTAGTTTGATGTGGTATGTTTATGCTTGATTTAAGCTTGCTTACTTCGGTTAGAGGAAAAATTTTCGGTTACTATGTCGTGAAAATAAGGACCCTAGAGTGAGATTTTACGATGTTTCAAAGTTTGACCTTATAGCCCTTGATGTTGTGAACATTTTACCGTGACTATAACAAAATCCAAATTTAACTCTAAAACCGAGTTTGAAGCCATTGTGTAAAAAGCGGACGGGATGTCCAAAAACACTTTTTGGAAAAAAAAAAAAAAGATTTCTAATCAGCATCCCTCTGACATTGAAAAAAAAAAACTACAAGCAATCTTACAACGTTTAAAAGAGATTACTACAACATTTTTTTAAATATACATTTTTAAAATAAATTCTCATTGTTTTTTACCAAACGATGCCTTTAGAGGTCGGTTGTCACTAAAAACAATAATTTTAGATCGCATTGAGATGAAAAATTGTCACGAAGAATAGATTTTCAAAATCCGACTCTAAGATGCGATAAAAGCGTAGATTTTTAAAGTTTTAACAAAACGAAACTAAAAAAATTGTCGTTTTTAACAAAAGGTTATCAAAAAGAACCCGAGATGTGATTTTAGTAGAACAATATGGTTTTAGACCTCACTTTGATGAGGAATAACCATGAAGAAAGATTTCTAACAAAAAAAAAAAAAAGGGGGTGGTTTACAACATAGTTTCACGTTGGTTTGTAAGTTAACCATGAAGAGAGAGCAACGACTTGGGGAATAGTTTTCAAAAGTCGGTATTCGAAAAGAGATTTTACAATGAGGATTTTTAGTGCTTGTAACTAAATGAGTGAGTTATCGTTTCATAAAAATTGAATGATAGTTCTTTTAAAAGCTTAATAGTTTTCAAGCAAAACATCCATTGGTTCCCAATTACGACCGTTGGGTCCGTAGAATTTTGAATACATTGATCTAAGAACTCCGTTTGAGTTTAAATTTCAACGGCCTCACGAGTTAGAATCGTGAATAAGTTCTAGGTAATTGGGCCTTAATATCGTAGTAAGTCCAATGAGGAAAATTATGGAGAATAAGTTACTAGATTGGATAATTGATTTCCAACCTAGACCTTCAAAACGTTAAGGGCAATTAAGGAAAATAAGATTTTAAGGATTTAATAAATCTATCCTCATAGTAAATTATGGTTAAAAGAAAGGAAAGGAATACATGCCTTAAGTAAAATGCTAGATTTCTTCACAAGTTGCTAAATAGAATAGCAAGGCGACAATTAATCCGACACTTTTAATGGGTGTTCATTTTTGGTAAGCAAAATGTAATCTAATTTTAACTTTTATAAATTTAGGAATCTGTCACATGAATAGATTTTAAAGAAAAAAATGTTTATATATATATATATATAAAATTTTAAGTATTATAGCTATGTTATGATGCATTTTGAATTATAAAAAATTTAAAATTTAAATTTTTAAAATCAATAAAAAATAAGAAGAAATTTAATTTAAACCCAAGGGAGATAAATAAAACTAAAAAAAAAACCGGTTCAATTTAAAAATTTGGGGACCTTGCAAACCCAACGTTTAGATGAAATTAAGAAATGGTACGTGAGCATTAACGGGCCCATCAAGAAGAAAGATAAGATAAGATAAGATAATAAGACTATGATAAAAACATCATAATCAAGCAACTCATGCATATTTATACATGTGTACTTTCAATTTATTTTGTGAGATATAGTTCATTTTTTACCGAGCAAAAGCTCAATCAGATATGTTCATCTTTGTAGGTAAGAAACCTATCGGCAATTCTTGAAAGGACAATGGTGGAGGGACGAATGGTGGAGATGGGAATGGAAAATTTTTATTATTTCCCATGATAAGTTTAAGAAAAATCAATTTATATGTCTATATGATTCAAAGGTTTTAAGTATGTATGTTTAAAAAGTAAACAAAAATTACATATGTATGTTAAGAAAACCAAGGTTACTCTATGACTAACAACCCTAGTTTTGAGTATTTATTTTTTTAGAACGTTGCAATAGTTCATGCAACAAATAAAGCAATTTTAAACATATGGGGGTTTAAATGATTGATTTTGAAAGGACTTTAAAATGTACTTGAATTTAAGATTTTTCAGGAAATCGGTTTTAAAGTCAAATGAGATGGCCAATTAAAATGACTAGTTTTAAAATTTTTTAAAAGTATTTGAAACAAGAGTTCAAATACTTTTTAAAAAATATTTCTAAAAGGTTTTATCTTAACTAAAATTAAAGAAAAGCTTTAAGAAATTTAGTGATTCACTTATTTGAAATTATTGTTACAAATTTGAAAGTATTCCTTCTTATGTTTTAAAAAAATATAAAAAAAATATAAATTTTAAGAAATGCCGATAAGTATCGGTTAAAAAATATGGCTCCAAACAGGGATATCACATTTTTCAATTTAGCAATTATATTGTTGCTGTTTTTCTTATTTAGCTCAAAAAAAAGTTATTTAGTTTATGAATTTAAGATCATGATTCATAATTTAAATTTTTTATAAAAAAAATATTATAAAAATTTATAAATTATAATTTAAAATCAAAGACGGATACATATAAAAAAAATATTTTCTTAATAATCACATATTAGACAAATTTGTTTAGTGATGCAACATGTTAAAAGGCACGACATGGGTCACCTTTGTAGGGTCAATGTCATCATCTACCATGTCACTCAGCAAATTATCAAAAAAAAAAAAAAAAAAAAAAATGTCACTCAGCAAGAACGGTCTATAATATATTATTCGCCTTTCAAAGATACTCGCAGAAAAACTTTAGGAAAAAATATGTCACTGAAAAAGACATCTACCCAACTATCTATGTTTATGTCATATCAAAAAGACCATATCCAATGTCCATCCAACCTCGTACCTAAGAAATAATTTAATATTAAGTTCAAGATTAGGGCCATAAATAAATAAAGGAACCTAAAACATAAATGTGTCGTTAATTTCACCGGTTTAAATTTTTAATTTTAGATTTTTATAATTAAAAATTTTAAGAAAATATTACATTTAATTTTTCTATTGCAGTTAAAATTTTTTTTAAAAATGTCACATCTCAATTTGAATTAAAAACTCAAATTCACAAAATGAACAAGACTAAAATATAAGTGAGTTTTTTCGATAGTTTGCCTACCGATAATTTTAATTTTAACTATTAAATCTTATTAAAATCACATTAAATTAAAAAAATATTTATGATAGATCAATTTTAATACACATATAATGATTAAAAAAAAAAAACTACTGATAATTTATTTTTAAAGAGTACCAAAAAAAATCTCAAAATATATATAAAAAAATATTTAAGTTTTCTGTAACACCCGAAGAAATATCTTAAAATCCAGCTTAAAATCAAAATGACTTTGGATATGTTCTTTTAGAGTGTGATTTGAGTGTAATTTTTGAGTTAAATTTGAGTTATAATTTGAGTTGAAGTTGTAATTTAAATGAAATTGAATAAAATTAAATAAATTTAAAATTTAAAATAATGTAAACTTAAATAAAATTGTAACTTAAATTTTAATTTTTTTTTAATTTTACGGAGGAAGAACAACCAAATATTTCACAACTTTTTGTGATGGAAAATGTCAAACGAGTATTAGAATATATTTATTAGAATAATTTAAATCAAAATTAATTTGATGAATTCAAGTAAAATATTCTTTTGAGGGCAGGAATAAGAATAGGGCAAATACAAACAACAAAATTCTCAGACTGGAGAGAATATCTGGGAGACTGGAGCCCGGGAACACTGTGAACTGTCAAGTAGCCAACAAAAACCTCGTGACGTCCGTCTCTTCCAATTTGGGCCTTCTCTCATATTATTCTCATCTTCTTTCTTTTCTCTCTTCTCTTCACTTCACTTCACTTCACTTCTCTCTTTTGTGGCGTCTCGAGTCCGCTTGTTACCCAATCTCTTTTCTCCCCAATTTTATTTTGCCCAAAAAAAAGTGTATTTTTTTTTAAATTGTTTATTTATCTCATACAATTTTCGGAGCGCCATTGTTCTGTCCGGATCGGACGTAGACCGTTGATCTGACTCACTCCGAAGGTACTCCGATTCGAGTACAGAACTATGATGATTTGATGAAATTCATATCTCTATTCTTTTTTTATTTTTTCTTTTTTGGCACGTTGAATGTATTTTTCCTGATGTTTGTTTCGCAGGAAAGTTGGCGACGATGATGCAAGAAGACTAGATTTTGTGCCAGTATTGTATTCACCATTGATTTGAACAAATAAATAAATATATATAAAGAGTGAGAAAAATGCTTACCTACGAGCAAGATCCTGATGTGGTACGGTGGGGTCTTCAGCTATTTGATAGTGACCCTTACTCTAACTGTGGATATCTTGGAACTGTAATTCAAGACGATTGTGATGGTGATTACTATCATCAGGCTCAGTATTTCAAACAAGAAAGTTATGATTCGGATTCTGATAGTAGAAATGTTGAGAATGATGAGGTTATTGCTCATGCTCTGCAAGAGGAACTGTCTCAACTTGCAATTTTGGATGAGCCCGGATCTACAGATGAAGAAGGGATTGAACATTTGCAAGTGTCGGGATTTTCGCAGGATTGGCCCGAATCGGATGAATCCGCAGCGGAGAATTATGGATGCGGTAAAGAACGCGGATTCGAATTTGTTTGGTTTTTAGAGTTATGCATTGTTTTGGTAGCTAATTTCGGTGGGTGGACATTGCAGGAAAGGAGAGTGGTCAGGAAGGGGCGGATGATGATGAGCCTTCTTGCCCGGAAGAGGTTTCGTACTGTGCGGATGAGTGGCTGTATTCGCTGGGGCTTATAGATGAGTTTGCTCTTGTTGGAGAAGTGGGGAAAAGGTTGAACCAGATGGTTCCCATTCCTGTAAGTGTAGTAACAAGTGTTTGTTTTGTTATGCGGGAGAAGTTTGATAGGATGAGTCCCGACAAAGTGAAATTAGCAAAAAAATGATTTTTTAATGTTTACAAAACGACTGTGTAGTCGTTTTTTTAAAAAAGTAATTATTCCTCGTCGTTCCATAGACATTTTGCCATTAAAATTTTTTGGGAAGTTACTTTGCCAATAAAACTTTCTTATTAAGTTCTTTTACAAATGGATTCATATTGGAGGTAGTTATGAATTTTGTAGCTCAATGTCATGTGAAAGCCTCCAGCTAAATTGAGTCTAGACTTGTGATGACATTTCATGCTTTGATTTATCTTGTAAGAAAAATTCTTTCTTACCACGTATTTGGTTCTCTACTATTTTATGAGGCTGTATTATACTTTTATGACAAAGGTTGAGGATAATAGTTGTTGAATAATTAAGGTCTCGTTCATTTAGCAGATTCAAGTTTTCAATTCGAGTTAAGATGTAATATTTTCTGAGAGCTTTTAACTATAGTAGAAAAAGTTAGATGTAACTGTAGAAATTTAGAACTAAAAACTCGAATCGGTAAAATGAACGAGACCTAAGAATTATTTAACGCCGTTGTATTGTTTGTCAGACTCATACTTCAAAATTTAATTGTTTTGTTGCCTGTGGTGAACTGTGTCTCCATAAGGTTACAAATAAAACAGGAACCGAGATGATGCTTGCATTCAATACAGGATGATTTTTAACTCCTCTTTATTTTTCCTCTTGGCGATGGGGCTTATGTGCATGCATGCTTATGACTACAGCATTCTCAGACTGTAATTGCTCTTTTATGTTGCTGGTTTGTTGCAGCATGTTCCTAGAACCAATGGTGAAATACCCTCGGTCGATGAAGCAACTGTAGATCATCAAAGGCTTTTAGACAGGTATTGTTTTTTGCTCATCTGATGATATTTTTTAGATTTTTTTGTAAAGATACTTCTGCATTAAAGCCTACTAGAATAGGTTTTAGCTTCTAGTTCCACCATGTCAACTGAGTAAAGTTGTCTTGTTGATTTCTAATTACATGTGTTTGACCACACTTATCTCGGTTGGCTTACTAGTGTTCCTCACTTGTCAACTTAGTTTAGGATAAAATAACTTGTAAGTTGTAACAAACATCTATGATACTTATTCAAACATGCGGACATATATTCTAAAAGAGACAAAATATCCACATCCCTTCAGCTACAATTGATGAAATAATAGTATCTTATCACTCAATACCAGAGATTGTATAGGCTATTGATCTTGTGTTTTGCTGATTTCACATGTCATCGATTCAAGGGTTATATACTTATTTACCTAACTTCACACGTAGAATCTAAATGCTGGATATGTCTGTAGGTTGCAGTGTGGAAAGTGGGTTGAACGTAGGGTTCAAGGAGATGGTAACTGTCAGGTTATTATTTTTATTTCTCTTCACGCAGTTTATACTTTATTGCGCCTTTGTTACATGATGTTGTGAGCTTTTTGCTTTTAACTAAATTCTTGCTAACATAAAATGCAAAAGCTCATGCAATCAGAAATTAACCTTTTTCTTGAAAGGATTGGCATGATTGAATGTCTACTTGTTCGTGACAAGTTAGATAAAAATTGTAGAATCGTAGTAAATGCTTGATCTAGTACAATAATTTGGCAGAAATGTAGTATAAATGCTCTGAACTAATGTCTCATATCTAAAACAGTATTTCTTTAGTCTATTGAACTTTCCCTCTGTTTATAATCACTCCGTTCGTCCAATTAGTTTAAGTCTGGAATTTTCGTAATCAGGAAACCGTCAATATCCCAAAATCAATCACATGAAGCTTAGATACAGAGAGAGTTTTCTGTTATTGATTCAGGATGGTTGTAATTGTTTATCGATTTCTAAAGTTCCAACGGTTATGTTGCAATTTACTGTCGCAAGTACCAAGCAAGTAGTGTGAATGTAAATCAAATTTATTTCAGATGCTTATTGCTTATAAGATAGGATAAAAAATTTTGTCTCTTTATTCTTCTGATTGACTGCCCTGTTTTTGTGAAATTTGTCTATTATATATTACGAAGGATGATGTAAAATTGATCTGGGGTCTTATAAGTACTGCATTTTTCCCAGTTCCGTGCTCTGTCAGATCAGTTTTATCGTACTCCAGAGCACCACGAGTTTGTGAGACAACAAGTTGTCAATCAGGTATGCCGACGTTAACTATGGCCAGCATGTTAGCTTTTTACCACGAAATTTGAGTTATTCTGGTGTTACGTCAATAGACTTGTATTTAACTTGTCTTTTGCTGCAATTTTCTTGAAAGATCAGCTTAAGTCATACCCAGATACATATGAAGGATACGTCCCGATGGCTTATGGTGACTATTTGGAGAAGATGTCCAAGTATTTGCCTGTTCCTAGTTGACTTGATCATTTGTTTGATTGATAAACTCTTACATAGCTTTTGCTTCATCTTGATGAAAATAGGAGCGGTGAATGGGGGGATCATGTTACATTACAGGCTGCCGCAGATTCAGTATGCTCGAGCAACTTCCCGTGATTATCATATGCTTCAGGATCAATAGAATTTATACTAGTGTTGTTATTAGTTAGTAATATATATATATATATATATATATATATATATATATATAATCTTCTGTGCCTAATTGTATTCACGATTGCAGTATGGAGTTAAAATATTTGTCATGACTTCTTTCAAGGAAACCTGCTACATTGAGATTCTTCCCAATGTTGAAAAGTCAAGAAAAGGTAGTATAGTTGTTTATTTAAACTTCGTTTTATGTCTTTAGAGTGGAAGAGGGATTTTTTTTTTTTTTTTTTAAGGCCAGGAAAGGAAAAAAAGGAGAATGCGGATGAAGAGAAATATAAGGAAGCATGTAGCAATTTGTATTTGCATGTTGTGCATTTTCTTCCAACAATTTGGATAAGCAAAGACTGCACGCACAAAAGATCCATAACTTTCCAATCTTAACTTTTATGTTGCAGTTATTTGTTTAAGCTTTTGGGCGGAGGTGCATTACAACTCAATTTATCCTGAAGGAGGTTAGAATCTATACTTTATACAGGTTTCTCCTTTTTTTTTTATTAGTTGAAAAACGAAATGATCAGAACTTTATTGGAATTAATCTCTAATGTGGTTCTAGATGAAGGCCGTCAATGTAGTTCTTGTAATCTAGTTGATAAATGTTGATTTGGAAGGGCCAAACCTAGGATCTGATGATGGGCTACTGGCTTTTGAGGAATATTTTTAAGACTTAATGGACTGTGTTTAGAATTGATCTTATTTTTATTTTTCACATTTTTTGAGAAAAAAAATAAAAATGTTTTTAAAACGGTGTTTGGCATAATAAAGACAAAAAAGATGGAAATGAAAATAATTTTTTGGTTTAGTGTAAAATGAGAGAGAAATGAAAAATGATTTTTTTATTTTTTGTTTTTTTTTTTCTCTCTTTTTAAGAGAGAGAGAGTTGAAATGTATTAATCGTTTTTTATGTGAAAGTTTTCTTTTGATAAAAAAGTTAGATGTGATTTTTAAAAATGATTTATATATAACAAAACGTTTGAATTTTTATTTTCATAAAAAAATAAAATTATTTTTTATTTTTGTTTTCGCCTAATATCTCTCTTCGAGCAAAGAGAAAAAGAGAGACATTAATAACCCTTGGGTATAATTCATCCCCAAATTCAAGTTTATAGGGAGAGGTTGAGATGTGATTTTATAAACCCTTTTACTATAACAAAAAAATTAGATGTGGCTTGCATTTTGAAAACCAGGATCTGTAACAAAACTCAAATTTTAAACTCGAATCCGGTGAAGTGGATGGCTTAATGCATTTTTATATTGAAAATAATCACTTGATAAAACTATTAAACGCATTTTTAAAAATAATTTATGTATGAAATTAAAAACATTTTTATTTTTATTTTTATACAAAAAATAAAATTATTTTAAGTCCATACTTTAATAATGTGAGACTCAATCAGAATCGATTTGGTTGCCAATACAGAGATGACAGCCAACTTGTTTTATGATGTTGGCAGTGAAGAAATAAAATTGATATTTGGAAATAACAAAATAAAGTACAAATACGAAGAGAGTAAAAAGAAAAAAAAAAATGGTAAGGTAAAAATGACAATGGATAGATGAAGAATATCACACTGACCAACATTACTTTCCTGGTAATATAATCAAACCGAGTAAAAAGTCTTTTTTCTCAAATGTTTATGTTTATTGTTCTGTATCTGGTTTATGCATGTTTGGCTGGGTTTACTGATACCTTTCCCACCACACTGTATTATTGCTTATTTCTCATGCTTTAATATATCTTGCATTGCAACCTTTTCAAAATCATGATAATCATTTATGTGCATATTTGTGGTTCATATCTAGATTTACCCACATCCGAGACTAAGAAGAAGAAGAAACGGTGGATGCTACAAAATGAATATTTGGAGTCGGTGGATGAGTTCCATTGATTGAATGGAAAGGATGGACTTCTCTCATAATTTATATATTTTTATTTTTATGAACACCTTTTCCGGGGAAAATTCCTCAGTTTGGATCTTAAGCCGCCTAAGCATTAAGACATCTTCTGTACATGTTCTTTGATGTGACTACTCTTGTCCGCAGTGCACTTCTATAAATAAAGTATTTTCATATGTAAATTTTGTTGAGAAACGTTAGTATTATTTTTTTTATTATTTTGTGTATTTATTATTTGATATATAAATTTTAAATAAAAATAAGATAGTAGAGTTTGTGTTAAACAGTGAATATAAAAAAGTGACGGAGAATGGCAGAAAAAATAACGTTAGTATTTCTCAAACTTTGTTTTAGCTTGATATTCACTATTTTATTCTAACTAGGGGTGGCAATTCGTGTCACGTGTCATATTTTGATCATTTTTTTAAATTTACAGTCAATCTGAACACGACCCGTGGCACAAAATTTTTAAAAAACCGCAACACGAACACGACATGATCACTTTACGGGTTGACACGACACGACACGAAAATGACCCGTGATACGAAATTGACCCATGAACTCGAAATTGATAC
This sequence comes from Morus alba, assembly GCA_012066045.3. Taxonomy (NCBI): domain Eukaryota; kingdom Viridiplantae; phylum Streptophyta; class Magnoliopsida; order Rosales; family Moraceae; genus Morus; species Morus alba. The sequence continues at coordinate 17,002,972 of CP050229.2, forward strand.
AAAATTGTATTTTTTTAATTTTATTTAGTTTTTTACATATTATAAATAACTTAAAATTCATAACACACTAAAATATAATAACATCCATTAAAATTAAGCAAATAATAATATAAAATTTTAAATATATCTATCATATCACAAATATATAATAAAATCAAAAATATGTAATGAAAAATATATGTATTTTTTAATTTTTTATGAGTTCCATATCGTATTTGGATTAAGTGGGTCCAACCTAAAATTGACCCGTATTTTTCATGTCAATTCTAGGTCGACTTAATTTTGACCCGAATCTCTTTTTTCTCAACCCTAACCCATAAAATTTATGTAATTTTTAAGTCATATTATCGTATCGTAACTTATATTACCGGCTTTAATTCCAACCCCTTTTGGAATATTCTACTTATGTTTTACTGCCTTGATATTGATTGTTTCTATTAGGCTCTTTTCAACGCCTCTCTATAGCAGAAAGAAAAAGAAATATTATTCTCAATATACTTCTCAAGTGACTGTAGGATCCAACTGCGTTAAGGCTTTTTAATTGAGCGACAACGATACATTGTCTAAATTTCAGGTTGTATTCGCGTATATTTAGTGTGATGTATACATACTAACCAGAAGATTAATAATTTTCGTGACAAAATTTAGCCTCTAAAAGAAGCAATTTATAGGGGAGATGGCAGCCACCCCTTTAAAATTAATGGCCAGGGAAATGGTTTTTTTTTTTTTTTTTTTTTTTTTTCCTTTTACGGTGGTCAAGCACTAATCAATCTGTTATTAATTTACTAATAGTTTATCATTGATGAACCGATAAATTATGAATTGAAAATTAGTTTATTATTAATTGATAGTTATCATCCTAAATCAATCAATGGTAAAACGATGTAAATCAATATATTATTCATTTACTAATGGTTTATCATTGATGAATTGATAAATTATGAATTGAAATTGGTTTATTACTAATTGATAGTTATCATTCTAAATCAATCAATGGTAAAACAATGTAAATCAGTCCATTATTAATTTGCTAATGATTTATCGTTGATGAACCGATAAATTATGAATTGAAATTGGTTTATTACTAATTGATAGTTATCAACCTAAATCAATCAATGGTAAAAAAATGTATCATCGATTTATCTATTTATCATTGGTAAATTATCATTTAGAACTTCAGTCATTTACCAAAAAAATAGCTAAAAAAAAAAGGTAATTTTTGCACATTTCTCCAACTTAAAAAGGATTCAATATTATAATTTCAGAAGGGTTCAAAGAAGAAAATAAGGAAAAGAACACACCCATTAATAAAATCTGGTCTCTATTGAATTCTATGCAATAAAAATGGCACCACTACCAAATCACCTAGAAAACTTTGAACAACTCAATCCTGACAGAATTTAAGCAAACATAAAAATCGAATTAAAACATCAAAGTAAATTGTAAAGAACATAAATTAATCCAATGCTACAAAATTATCCTCAAACACTAGAATCATATAAAAAGAAGTTGATTAAAAGTTCATAGATTTACTCTTTCCTTTTATCTTCTTCCTCTTCCGCCTCTTCCTCTTGTGTCTCGGACGTCAGTGCTTGCAATAACGCGATCTCATTAGCTGAAAATTCCATGTCAAAGTTGGTCAAAAGATCAAAATCAAAAGCCGGTTGGTCCCTAGAAAATGAATAGCACTTCTTGACCACATGATCTTTTTTCTCACAAACACGCTCAGAGCAACTAGTAGGAAGCGAAGAATTGGCATTAGTTTCACCACCCAAAACGACACCGTTTCCCGTGCCTGTGGCTGTGGCTGCTGCACCAATTGATGGAAGTTGTGCATGCTCTAGGAGCCACTCTATGGTCTGACCATCCGTTTTGTAACCGAGCTCACGTGTGAGCTGAAACACACGCGCCGCGCACATTGCAGGGAGACGGACACGGCAGCCGCGGCCACCCACCTTTGTATGGCGGTCTTTTGATCTCGAGCACTTGGCGGAGGGACCGGTGCTACTTATTTCTGAATTCATCTTCGCTGGCGACATGAAAGGAATTTGGTTGGTTGGTTCTTTGATTTTGAGCCTATATAAAAAAAAAAGATGCCTTTTGAGACTTAAAAGAGTCTCTGCATGCATGGGATTTTGTGTCAATTAAGGGAGAAAAAAGATAGATTTGAATGGTGGTCAACAATAGAATGTGTAGGTTAATATGCTTGTGATTTTGTGACTTTTATTTAAATATATACAAATATATGGAATCTTCTTAAATGCTACACTGCACGTAACGCCTAGGATTTGTGTGAAATTTGGTTCCTTACTCTAAATGTTGAATGGCAAGTGCAGAAAAATGACAATACATGAGTTGTGTTAAATTAATGCCGCAGAGAAATGACAATGTATTCGGTTATGTTGAGCAGCCTAATTTTTTGCTACAATTAATTTGTTTGCTTTTTCATGAAATGGATTCTGTCTTACCAAATATGTTCTATCAACCGAACTATTTATGTTAAAAGCTCTCACTAATTAAACTAAAAAATCTTGAAGTGAAACGGACCCAATGTGTTTGCTTTTTCATGAAATGGATTCTGTCTTACCAAATATGTTGTATCAACCGAACTATTTATGTTAAGCTAATTAAACTTAATCATTATAGCCCAAAACACCCTAAATTCGTTCATATTTCTATTTCCACGTTCATAATACTTTAATTAAGTACCAATTTTTTTTTTTTTTTTTGGGTGTAACAAAATCTGGCCATGCGTATTCAAGTTGGGAATTTATTTGCTACTCCAAATTGGTGTTTATTCCTTTGGCGGTGTTTGGAAAAGTTAAATTCCAGGCCTACCAAATCTTATTATATTTGATTTTATGCATGACATGTGATTTATTAGAGAAAATTAAGGCATGTATGCACAAATCATAAATGGCATATTATCTCAAAACAAAAAAAAAAAAAAAATCATAAATGACATACATTGATATGTTCCTTGGACTTTGTAACACGAAATCATAGGCTTCTGTTGCAAATTTTTCCTTTTTTGGCTTGGAATAGTACGTTACACTTCGCATGCGTTCATATCATGAATGTCACATTAGAGAAAAATTGACGCTAAAGAGACGTATTTTGGGCTCTTTTTTCATATATTTGAATAAAAATATAAATTTTGTGAAAGAATACTGTAACAAAAAAATTGGAACAATAATTTAAATTTATGAAATAAACATGAATTTTTTTTGTCTTTTTTTTTTTTTTTTTTTTTTGAAATGCATGGATTTTGTTTGGTAAATGTGTTTAGAATATTTTCACGCATTAATATATTTTTACGGAAGCTAAAATTTTCAATTTGAGCCATTTGCACTGTTAATTCTTAAACCAAGAACGGTGAGTCACTTTGGTCCTCAAAATTTTTTCTGTGATAAATTACTTTATAAACTTTGATATTTTAACAATTTTAGTCGTTGACACTAAAATTGACAGAAGATTTTTGAATATATAACAAAAAGAATCATTATCGCACAGTAGTAGATTTTTTTTTTTTTTTAAAGAAATAATTATATTAAATGCCAAATATTGTCTTCACTGTAGTTAAAAACAATTACAAAAACTATAACATTTTGCAAAATATGTGATTCAGGGCTTCGATCTCCATCTCCAAAAACGGAGAGGAGGGGGCAGTGGAGGTGGATGAAGCTCTGAGGGGGTGGACTGAAGCTTCTAGGGCAACAATCCAAATGATCCCCAGCCTTGATCCCCCTCAAAATCAAGTGAATTTTCAATAACCAAATGTGTCTTAAGTACCTAGAGTCAATAGAAGGTGTGAATGATAATATCTACGTAAAGGCAATCAAAATGTTTAAAAGAAAAATGTTAACGTCACTCTATATGTCACTCTCTGTTGCTCCAATATCATTGTTTGGTTCATGATTCAAATTCTAATTTGAATCTTTTTTTCGTGTATTTTTTTGAGAGAAAAAATGGCGATAATATATTCATGAATTGAATCTAGGAACCAAACATCATATTTATTTTCTATTTAAATGATAATATATCATGTTCGTAGAGTCTGCGTGTCAAATAATAAATGTATAAAATGACAAATAAAGTGACAAAAAAAGTAATGATAGATTGAAGAGAGATGTTTATTGCTATGTCAGCTGAGAGAAGGTTGCTTTGGATGGCCAGTTTATATTTGATGCTGCGGCTTTGATAACTAGGAGGTCTTTCAGATGCTTCTGCCTGAGTTGCTCTCATTTGCTTCTTTTGTTTTCTACGCGACTAAGCAATTCAATTGTGACCCCAAAGATCTCTGCCTTATTCGATGGTTTATGTCTTTGACGCAATATAGTTCATGTTCATTACTTGCCAATTTTTAAAATGACCCTTCAAATACGAAAGAAAAAAGGGACATAATAAGCCTATTGCCTATTTAACCCTTTTTTTTTTAATTATTATTAATTTCGTCTAGTACTCTTCTTCTCATGAGGACTGAGGTGCAGGGGGAAGGGGGAAAAAGGGAAAAAAGAAAAAAGAAAAAAAGAAGAGAGAGAGAGAGAGAGAGAGAGAGAAATGGCTGTATAAAAGGAGGGTTCACACCAGCTCAGCCAGGGCATGAACCACCTCTCATTACATAAATAAAACATCATAAAAGACCATTACACAGGAACATAAAACCAAAAAGTTTACCAGACACGGAATATAATCTATCAAAACTGAACCTCCAAAGGATCTTAAAGAGGGACCAAAACTTGCGACAACGGAAACAATAGATTTAAAGCAACCACGGAAGAATATGTAATGCCTGAGCACTGTGAGAAGGAACCGGCCAGTAACATCTCCCAACTACAGCAAGAATAGCCTCTCACTTAACTGCTGCATCGAACTTAAGCTTTGGTCAAACCGTCCGGCGGCAGAGGCGTTGGAAGTGAAAAGCAGGTGCTTAAACGAATAATTGGGTAGCATAGAATAGGCGCCATACGAACCCCAGCTAATCCACCATAGACTGGAAAAGTTGGTCGAGACAGTTTCAAAAATTCGGCATCATTCAGCTTCATTCAGTGAGCTGCACCGCTGAATTGCAAACATGACCTCACGGAAGTATAGGTTTGCTATCAAATTCCTCCCGCGCTTCAATGCAATCAGGAGAATAACGTTTTGCTAGAACTTCAACTTGCTCAGAGAAAGTCTTGAGTCCGTACTCACCAATGTGTTTCACCATTTGATTCCACCTCTTTCGACACATATCCCCATCCCTATGGTCAAGCAAATTATCCCAGTCCACGTCCTCCAGACATGGAGCATCAACGCTACTAAGAGCATTGAGCAGGCGGTAGTCGTCGGTGTCAGACCATAGACCTTGTTGCACCATCGGTGATGTTAACTGGCTGTACCATTTCGTGCAGCATGTTGCATCGCTTCTGGTTGTTAACCTGTCACTAATTGCTCCCCAACAAATATTGTCTCGCAACATGCCATGCTTGGATTTTCTTTCTTCAAGAGCCCTCATGTGTAGGTCCATGTTCACCAAATCAAACAGAGTCTGATACTCCTCCTGCGACCAACATCCTTTCTTCAAATTAATCTGTTTGATTCTACGCCATGTATCTTTGCAATGGAATCTATGTTTTTTTAATTCTGTCGACAACGTTTTCCAATCTGCTCCATGTTCATTGACGAAATCTCGAATATATTCATACTCTTCAGCAGTCCATTTCCGCTTCTCATCCCTTTCAAACAAAATGTGGCCTCTATAATACACACTGAGAATAGGCCTCCAAGGTAAGGCTGCCGATATTTCCTTCCAACAACCTCTAACTTGAGGATATGACATGCAATTGAGAATCATATGTAAACCATCATCACCTAGATTATGGTCCTCTATGTACCCCAAAACAGCCTTTTGAAGCAGGTCATCTTCTTTTGGGGTAAACCACTTACCATGTACTAAGCCTTCTCCTTGATCACTTATGCTCTCTCCCCCACTCGGACCTCCCCCACTCGGACTATCATCTAAAAATACCTCCACATGATCAGAAAAGCTTACTCTTTTAGATTTTCCTTGAGGTGTTGGGTTTTCAAAAGTATCAGCATCCTCGATATCTTTTTCGATTATTGCTTTTCCCTTGTGAGCTTCTCCACTTGAAACTTGCTTTTCTGCCTTGCCTTTCTTTTTCTTGTCTTTGCTGCCACCATCTCCTTTACCAAGTTCATCTGACTTGTCTTCCACATCACCGGACACAATTTCCCTCTTTCTTTTCTTATTCTTCTTACTGTTATCCCTTTCATCAATTTCTGGCTTGTCTTCAACATCGGCAGACACATATTCTCTTCTCTTTCGTGTCTTCTTACTTTTGTCCACTTCTTCATCAGTTTTCATTTGGTCTTCCACATCGTCAGACACAATTTCTTTCTTACTCCGCTTCTTCTTCTTACTTTTCTCCCCCTCTTCATTAGTTTTCATGTTGTTTTCCACTTCATTAGATGCATTTTCCCTCTTTCTTTCCTTCTTCTTACTTTTCTCCCCTTCTTCATTAGTTTGCATCTCGTCTTCCACTTCAGCAGAAGAATTTTCCTTCTTCCTTTCTTTCTTCTTCTTACTTTCCTCCCTTTCTTCATTAGTTTTCATCTCGTTTTCCACTTCACCAGAAACACTATCCCTCTTCCCTTCCTTCTTCTTAATTCTATCCCCTTCTTCATTAGTTTTCATCTCGTCGTCATTTTCCATCTTCCTTTTCTTCTTCATCTTACTTTTGTCCCCTTCTTCATCAACTTCCATCTCATCCTCAACTTCATCATACGCATCTTCCCTCTCCCTCTTCTTCTTCTTCTTCTTCTTCTTCTTACTTTTGCCTCCATCTTTTCATTGCTCACCTCAGCAACATCTCCATTTTCAGCGCCCTTCTGCACGTTATCACGGATTTTATCCAAATTCTTCTCCTTTACCGCCAACTTTCCATGTTCTTTGATTTTTCCATCCAAATGATTTCTTTCTTTTGAGAGCGTTTCTTCATTAGTCATACTGTTCTTTACCTCATTATCACTTCCCTCCTTCTCCTTCTTCTTTTTCTTGTTCTTTTTTGCCCGTTCTTCCTCACCATTCTCCACAGGAACGCCTCCGCGATTCTTGTACCCTTTAACTAACTCATCCCTCTTCTCAGCCTCAGAATTTTCAACCTCAGAGGATGTTCCATCAACTCCCTCTTTTTTCTTCTTCTCCTTACGCTTCTTTTTCTTCTCTTTTCTTTCTTCCGAATCATCAACTGAATCCTTCCTGCCATTCGATCGCACATTCGTATTTTCTTCGCCTTCTACACCAGCTATTTTAAGAGCTCCCACAACATCATCAGAAATCGCATCTTTACTAACTACCTTATCTTTCTTCTTAGACTTGTGAAATTCCATCTCATCCTTTTCAAGCTCAATTTTTTTCTCCTTGTTCTTCTCAGTTTTGCGCCCTTTATTTTCTTGCTGTTTCTCACCCATAAAAAATACGATGGATGTTTCAGCTTTCTACACAAATAGGAAAAAAAATATATATCAACTAACCAATTAATTCTCAACATAAATAGAGCAAAAAATAAGAAAAAGTACGCTTTTTACAATTACGAAAAATTTACATCTTTTTTTTTCAAACAACAAAATCAAACGAAAAGATGACCTAAAAACTGTTTTTCTTTTCTCTAGACAAATTTGAATGTGAAATCTATTAATTCTTCATATTCACTAAAGAAAATTGCCCTCTGAATATTCCACACAAAGGCAACATACAAACAACAATTATGAAAGCAAAAACAATATCGGCAAAAATAAAAAATAAAAAAATGAAAGCAAAAACACTGTAAAGAAAAAGAAAAGCGTAAACGACAACGGCAAATAACAAAAACGAAGTAAATATTACCGTGATTCCGATCTCCGGCAAGGGAGGTCAGCGGCGGCGGTGGCGGTGCGCCAGGTGGGAGGCTCAAAACGGCGGAGAAACAAGCAGTTTCAGCGAGTTTTAGTCCTTGAACAAAGAAGAGGAAAAAAAAAAAAAAAAAGGAAAGGTGAACGTTTAGGGTTATGGGGAAATAGGATTATACGGGCCTAAAAAGTGGTCCGACCCATGTACAATATTGGGCTTATTTTATGGGCTGCTTATTCTAGAGTACTCTGAGGTTTATTCTGGAAGGCGACGAGGAAATAAATTAAAAAAGAATCTTCTGGAACCTGACTCATACAGAACATAAAGCTAAACCCTAACAATAACTCTTCAGTCTTCCCTTATCCTCACAACCCAAATTCATACAAAGGAGAGAGAAAACAGCTTCGGTGTTCATCTCTTCATAATCATTTCAATGGCGTCGACCAATGCTCTTTCCTCGGCGTCCATTTTCTGCTCTCCCAAGAAGGTACTTTTACTTTCTTCGGTTTGTTCTTCTGGTTCATTTTCCGTTTATTTTCCAGGAAAAAAAAAAAAAAAAAAAGAAAAGAAAAAGACGACGAACAAGGAACTCAAGTTTTCGGTTCTGGAACAACTAGCCTAGGTCTTGTTGATTTCCCCAATTTTCTTATTTGCTCTTCTCTTTGAGTTGAGTAGGTTTATCCAAGTTTTGAAATTGCGGTAGGGTTTAAGGTCTTGTTCTGGAATCGAAGGAAATCTCAAGTCTTTGAAGATCTCGAAGCATTTTTAGATTGGTTTCGGTGTTTAATTCTGGTTCATGTGTGAATTGTGGCAGAGCTTGAGGAGGAGGGTGAATCAGCAGCAGAGTAACAGGCTGAATTACAAGCAGTCGAACCGTCGATTTGTGGTGAAGGCAAATGCGAAGGAGATTGCGTTTGACCAGAGCTCAAGAGCAGCTCTTCAAGCTGGCATTGATAAGCTCACCGATGCTGTTGGCCTTACTCTTGGCCCTAGGGGTAAGCTAGCTTTTTCTACTTTCTTTGATTTTATGTCGTGTTTGATTCTCTCTTTGTTTTGTTTTAGTCTCTTCGATTTTTACTGGTATTGATGTTTTTTATTCTTGATGTTTAAAGGGAGGAACGTTGTGTTGGATGAGTACGGAAGCCCAAAAGTAGTTAACGATGGAGTGACAATAGCTCGTGCTATTGAGCTTCCTGACGCCATGGAAAATGCTGGTGCAGCTCTCATTAGAGAGGTTTGTTGGTCCTATATGATACGAATGTTATTTTAGTCGAATGTCATTTAAACATGTAAAAAAGAAGAGGTTAATATCAGAGGAAGGATGAATGATTGACATTTGTTTCTTGGTTTTGGTTTAGTATGGCAATGTTGTTGACTTGTTTCAATTATGTGGTTTGGTTAAGGTTGCTAGCAAAACAAATGACTCTGCCGGTGACGGAACGACAACTGCATCAGTTCTTGCAAGGGAAATTATCAAGCTAGGACTTTTGAGTGTTACCTCTGGTGCAAATCCTGTGTCCCTCAAGAGAGGGATTGATAAAACTGTACAAGGATTGATAGAAGAGCTGGAGAAGAAGGCTAGACCTGTCAAAGGTGGCGATGATATCAAAGGTAGTGCGCCTTCAATTTTTCTTTTTTCTTATTCTTTTGGCTGATTGACTACCAAACTAGGTTACTAATGATTCGGTAAACAAATCCTAAAATTTGATGATTTTATGACTTTTTTCATTGCAGCTGTTGCTACCATTTCTGCTGGCAATGACGAGCTTATTGGAGCGATGATTGCCGATGCTATTGACAAGGTCGGCCCTGATGGTGTTTTGTCCATTGAGTCGTCATCCTCATTTGAGACGACTGTTGAGGTTGAAGAAGGCATGGAGGTGTGTGTTTAATTATTATAATTTGTGCTTGAGTTGTTCATCCTGTAGTTCCTTTTTCCTCTCTTTTTGCAAGTCTGATTTAACTCTATGGTCTTTGGCTGTTGGTGCTTTCATGTTGTGCAGATTGACAGAGGTTATATTTCCCCTCAATTTGTTACTAACCAAGAGAAACTGATTGTTGAGTTCGAAAATGCAAGAGTCTTGATTACTGATCAGAAGATTTCAGCTATCAAGGACATAATTCCCTTGTTAGAGAAAACCACTCAATTGAGAGCCCCTCTGCTTATAATTGCTGAGGATGTTACTGGAGAAGCTCTGGCAACTCTTGTTGTGAACAAATTGCGTGGCATACTTAATGTTGCTGCCATTAAGGCGCCTGGTTTTGGTGAGCGGAGAAAAGCTCTCCTCCAAGATATTGCCATTTTGACAGGTAAGCAGACCTTGGACTGAATACTTGGCTACGGTTTATTCTCTCTGGCCAACATTTTATGTTAGGTTATATCTTTTGTCGAGAAGTCATTCATTGGTAGTTTTATAGAGATAGATATGGATTTGGCTGTCTGTTGAAAGAGCATCAACGAATTTCTGGTGTAAACATATATTTATATTTCACTAGTTAGCTCGTATATTATTACTAATATTAAATGGCTGTTAAATGACTGTTTTCTTATCTCTCCTTGTTTTCCCCCCTTTTCCAGGAGCCGAGTTTCAAACCAGTGATCTGGGTTTGCTTGTTGAAAACACTTCACTTGAGCAGCTTGGTATTGCAAGAAAGGTAACCATCACCAAGGATTCCACCACCATTATTGCTGATGCTGCATCAAAAGATGAATTGCAGGCTAGGGTTGCTCAGTTGAAAAAGGAGTTGGTTGAGACAGATTCTGTTTATGACTCGGAGAAACTGGCCGAAAGAATTGCCAAATTGTCAGGAGGTGTTGCTGTCATTAAGGTGGGAGCTGCTACAGAGTCTGAGCTCGAGGATCGTAAGCTCCGCATCGAGGATGCCAAGAATGCTACTTTTGCTGCTATTGAGGAAGGGATTGTTCCTGGTGGTGGTGCGGCATTGGTTCATCTCTCAACTGTTGTCCCTGCAATCAAGGACCGTCTTGAGGATGCAGATGAGCGGCTAGGTGCTGACATAGTGCAAAAGGTATTTGGTTGCAACCTTAGTTTTACCTTGCTGATAATATTTTGCCTCCTCTAAGGCAATATTTCTGTGTTTTTGCTATGAAAACTCTGAGTGCCTTGCAGGCATTGGTAGCACCAGCGTCATTGATAGCGCAAAATGCTGGAATCGAAGGCGAAGTAGTGGTAGAGAAGATTAAAACAAGTGAATGGGAATTTGGTTACAATGCAATGACAGACAAGTACGAGAACCTGGTGGAGGCCGGTGTTATCGACCCGGCAAAGGTTACCAGATGCGGCCTACAAAACGCGGCTTCGGTTGCCGGTATGGTCTTGACCACTCAGGCCATCGTGGTAGAGAAAGCTAAGCCCAAGGCGCCAGTGGCTGCTGCCTCACAGGGACTTACTGTGTAGACTGTAGACTTTGATAAGAGTTGGGAGATTGTAGCCTGTAGCTGTGGGGAGTTTAAGGGTTGTCCAATGTGCTCATTCAGAAATGTTGCACTGAATTTTATTGCGGGAGTGAGGAATGAGGATGCCTTTTTGTATGGACTTTAGAGATGCAATAATCGATTGTTTTTTTTTACAAATGTAATCTGTTACTTTTGTCAATTAATTCGAAACAGGAAGCGGTCCAGAATCAGAATGTTCTCTTCTCTGCTCTCTTTTCCCCTTTTATTTTGTAGCTCTCTTTTCCCCTTTTATTTTGTAGCTTTTCGTGGGGTTAAGACGGTCAGGTTAACGTCCCTTTGTTTAGCAAAATATATATATTCTTCAAAAAAAATAATTACATAATTCTTATAGAAAATAAGAAAAAGTATTTAGGTAATTTAAGGGTGTGTTTAGTATGAAAATTTTTATGGCATTCTCATGTTTAAATTATGATTTTTGTTCAAATCAGTGTTTGTTTATAACTTCGCTCAATAAAATTAATGTTTGATTTAAAAAGAAAAGATTTAAAGTTTAAATCTGACGTGATATTTATCTTTTTAAACTTTAAAACATGAATTATCTCTCTTTTTAGTTTTGGTTGGTTTAAACTAAAGGTTCAAACTATATATAATTTAATCCTTATAATGGTTTAAATTCTCATATCAAATGGACCATAATTTTAAATTTATTGTAAATAATAATCATTCTTATTCTACACATTGTTACTAATGAAGTACTAATGCAGCCTATATAAAAGGAAAATAATTTCTAGCAGTGGGGAAGAAAGGAGAAAATGAGACAAATTTTCATTTTTATGTTTTGACTTACAAGACTCAATTATTTTTAGTTAAACAATTATATTAGTTAAAACAGTATTTATTAAGAGTAAATTCACTCACACACTTTAAAATAAGTGCAATAATTTTCTCTAAATAAAATAATTTAGAGAAATTGAATAGGTCTAATTTTTTAAGCTAAAAAATTCAATTCGTCATTTTATGTAAATTTTATACTTATAAGTAAATATCATATTTATTGAAAAAAAGTATGGTAAATCTACTGAACAAATTAAGCTATTTTCTTCATTATGAACGATTTACAGAAATAGATAAAAAAAAAGAGATTATTTATTACATCTATTAAAAAATAAAAAATATAAAAGAGAGAAATAGGTCAAAACTTGAGATAAATTGAAATTAATAGGTTAATAATTTACATAAGTTAATAAATAAGTTAAATTACCGTTTTTATCCATAACTTGTCTGGCTATAAACTATAACTTAATAAGTTTATCCATAACTTATCTAATTATAAAATATAACTTGATAAATTATGATCTGCTAATTTCTATAATTAAAAGTTAACTTATATATTTTCTTAAATTTTTTATACTATTTTCGAATAAAAAAATCAACCGAGCGATAGTCGGGAAGATTTCAATCGGACTACCTGGATTTAATAGCCCAACGAAAAGCCCATTAAGAAGCCCAATCAAGCCCTAATTATACTAGCACAAATGGGTGTGTGGGTCTGTGTCGTCGTCTATTTCCTACTTCATCTTCCCCTCCGTCACCGACTCAAAGACTGAAGAGCTTTCTTGAAGCAGTAGTCGATCAACCTTCAGAGACCAATCGCTTTCACAAACATTTTTAAAAAAAAAAAAGAAAAAATCTTTGCAGACAAACCCAGGCGAAAACATGGGAAAGGGCAAGAAAGCTCCTAAATTTGCTATTATGAAGAAAGTCATCACTTCCAAAGCCATTAAAAAGTACGTATTTCTTCCCTCTTTTCTTTTTCAATCCGAATTTTAAATTCTTCGGATTCGTTTATATTTACGTTTATGATCCTCAGTCGTTTATGGGTTTTTTTTTTTTTTTTTTTTTTTTTTTTTTGTGTGTGTGAATAATTTAATGTGTTGGATTCAGTTATAAGGAGGAAGTTCTGAACCCTAATAAGAAGGATCTTAGCAAGGAAAGGCTCCCTAGAAATGTGTAAGTCTTCAAACAAGTTATGACTATGTGCTTATTTTGTGATTATTGTGATTTTGGAACTCTCAAAATATTTTATCTTTAAAATTTTTACGCTTCTGGTTTTGTAAAATTTAGGCCAAATGTTTCGTCGGCGCTTTTCTTCAAACATAACACTGCTTTGGGACCGCCTTATCGCGTTTTGGTTGATACCAACTTCATCAATTTCTCAATCAAGAATAAAGTGAGTGTTTTTATTTGGTTTCTGTGTACGAATTTTGTAACATGACATTTATTTTATGTATTATATAACAAAAACGCTAGGAATTTTGTTTATCTCATACCAGTTTTACTACGTTTGGACTTGGTTCCTCAGTTTATACATTTCAGTATTATGCATTGAATAGGAAATGAGAGTTATTATTGTAAAAGATTGTCATCAACGGTATCGGAACAATCGGATTTATTATTTTTAAAAGTAGGGCGGGCCTTTGAAAGACCATAGAAACACCCTAAATTACTAGTTTGCTTCATATTTATACAATGTGAAATACATGATTTATTGTTTTGTTTAATTATTAATATGGAGCTTCTTATTTAAAGATTGGTGTTCAACTGTGAGTTCAAAAACATCCGTATCGTCTGATAAATGATTCAGCAAATTGTGTTGCTCTTCTAGTGTGACATATCTAATAATGTTTTTTCTTTTATCCTCTTTTCTTTTTGTTATTTTCTGCTAGATGCGAAAAGATAAGACCTTTTGTATGGCTACCTGAACATTTATTCTATATGGCATTGTTAACTCATGAAATTCGTGCTTTTCTTTCTGTAGTTGGATCTGGAGAAAGGCATGATGGATTGCTTATATGCAAAATGTAAGTTTCTAGACATCAATTTTTCTCGTGTTTAATTCACTTGGCTGAGCTTTTGTTTTTCTTTAATTGCAAATCAGCATTGGGTTTATTCTGGGGAGTACATTTTTACGTCAATACTAACATCCACACAATTTTTAAATAATGGAATTGGAAGAATAAATTGGTTATGAAAATACAACCGCGATTCTTTTAGCTTATGTTGGTTTGTAAAAAGTAAAAAATGGTTGTTGGAAAGATAGTAGAAAGGTGATTGTCTTTGTTGTTTTGTCTAATCGTTCATCTTTGGAACTATAGGCACTCCTTGCATCACCGACTGTGTAATTGCAGAGCTTGAGAAGTTAGGTCAAAAATATCGTGTAGCTCTAAGGTATGTTCTGTACGTTGTTTCTTTTCTTGTGTTTCCTATGTAATGTTTTCCATGCACGTCTCTATGCTTTACAAGTATCCGTTGCTTCATGTGGCTAGAGCATGCAACAACTCCTTATTGTTCTTATGTGTATCTCTTTCGAGTCTGTGGCTGCATTATTTTTCTTTTATTAGTGTGATTGGCCAGATAATTCCTTCATGTTCTTGTATTTGCTAGCCCTCAGATAATCCCAGCTTCACATATAGATATATTGGGCAGTATTTAAGGAATTGTTTTCTTCAAGCACGTCAAGTGTTTTTAACGCTAAAAGCATTTTCATTTTTGCATTGAAGGATTGCTAAGGACCCTCGTTTTGAGAGATTACCCTGCTTTCACACGGGAACATATGTCGATGACTGTGTTGTCGAAACAGTTACCCAGGCATGATTTAAACACAATAACTCTTTACTTTTTCCTTTTGATGAATTTTCTACTCTTGTAGATACTGCAGCTTAAATATTTTTACACTTTTGGATAGCGTCTTTTTGTTTTTATAATACATTGAGACTAAGGGCCCGCTTGTTTCATATATTCAAACTCAAATCATTGATTCTACTACAGTGTTTTCTTCTCACAAAAAAATTGAATTTCAAACGTCAGAATCAGAATCATGGTTTGAATATACCTTCC
The DNA here is from genome assembly GCA_012066045.3 of Morus alba. Taxonomy (NCBI): domain Eukaryota; kingdom Viridiplantae; phylum Streptophyta; class Magnoliopsida; order Rosales; family Moraceae; genus Morus; species Morus alba. Next base: position 17,018,178 of record CP050229.2, read on the forward strand.
AAACGGGCCTTAAAACTTGATTACTTCATCACTTATATTTATATCCTTATCAATCACTGAATGACTGATTTATAGCGAAAATTGCATAATTTACGAGTTTGGACTTTTACTTCTTGATAAATAACCTTCCGTTAGTATAATTATTTGACTAAAAAGGTTATGAATTAAGAATAAAGGATAAAAATCCTGACCCATGCACTTTCAAAGGGTATTTGTCAAGATTAATCTTGATTTATGTCGCTGCCTTTATTTATTAAATTTTAGGTTTGGGCTTTATATTGTCTGTCCCAATCTAGATTATCACTACACCCCCCAAAAGAAGAGGAAAAAAGGGTTTATTTTTCCAATGTTAGCCAAAAGTAGTAGGCAAGTTTGTTATTTTTAGTGAATGCCATCGATGCTATTTGGATTTTCGGATTAATCTCACTTCAACTCCATTTTACTTGCATGATTCTTTAAACAGCATAAATGCTTCATTGTTGCTACTTGTGATCGGGATTTGAAGAGAAGAATCCGAAAGGTACTATAGTAAATCAGTATTTACAGGTACAGTTGGTCCAGTATGACATGAGATCAGGACCCTAATCGGTAATCCTCTTTGCTAACTTGCAGATTCCTGGTGTGCCGATCATGTATCTCTCTCGGCACAGGTATTCAATTGAGCGGTTGCCAGAGGCAACCATTGGAGGAGGTAGGTCGCATACCATGAATTCATAATAGATATTATCAAATATAAAAATTGTTGTTTCCTCTAAGCGCTTCATAAGTGAGACTTGTGTTTTTTGATTTTCAAGTCTTGAGGGATGAGGCTTTGTGTGCGTTAGTATTGTTAGCTTTGTTCGTATATATGACATCCTTGTGGGTTTTTTTTTGTTTTTTGTTTTTTTTTTTTGTCTTCTGCAGCTCCAAGATTTTGATAAATGGATGTGATCTTTCTGCACGAGGAAGACAAAAAGGGATGCAGTGGCAAAAGTAAATATTCTGAGGATTATCATTTTCTTGCTAGAGTTATTATTAGGATTATCTTTTGTTATTTATCTTAAGACTATTATGTTTTAATTTAAGATTGTCTTTGTTTTAGAAATTAGATTTCGTTTTCAAATTACAAGTCAGATTTGCTTAAGGTTTTGGCTCCTATATTTAAAACACCTTAAAAGTTTTTGGGAAGAGTTTGATTGATAACTTGTTTGATTAGTAAAGTTATCATTAAAGTTTCTCTAAAATTTTGGAGTCCAATTCTTAGGATTCGTTAGAATATCGGACAACGGAGCATCTATTCATCTGTACTGGGATTTAGAAAGATTGTATCTTTTTTTTTTTTTTTTTTGCGTGTACTTTTTCTCTTACGCTTCCATGCTATTCAATAAATCAGCTGGAATCGCCTGGCAAAGTCCTACAAAATCTTGCTTATAAATTGTCCCTGAATCAAAGAAATATGTTAAGGGTCTGTTTGTTTTGTGAGTTTGGCCCCATTTTTTTATTTACTTACAATTTTTACATTATCCAAGCACTAATAAAAAAAAAGTTGTTAACCGAAAAAAGAAAAAGAAACATAATCGCAAACCAAAACAAGCTGTTAACGAGGAACACCTCAGTTGATAGTAAAATATGTCTTATTTTTTCTTCTAAATACAGTTATATAAAATTTTTTTGTATTGTTCTTTAACATTATACAATTTATTCTCGCGTGCTCTTTGGATGAAACATACATTATATGCTTGGATATTTTTCTACTCTATATCTGTTTATAGATACTTTCTGTACATTAAAAAAAAAAAAAAAAAAAAAAACAACAACTTAGTTAAAACTTAAAAGTCCTAAAGCTTGGTTACTTCTAGAAGATATAACAAGCCCTGTGTAGGTGGTTCTCAATGTTGAGAACCATCTTTACCTCTTTCGTGTAGCTTGTTCCGTTCGGAACCGAACAAAATTGCCCAACTTTATGGACAAGTTATTCAGTCGTATCGTTCATCTTCGTAGTAAAATCAGTTGTGTTGAGATATTTTGATTGAAATATTAAGTCTTATTTATTTCATCGATTCGAGTTTAAAATTTAAGTTTTTTTATATAGTAAAAAACCAATTTAAGCATTTATCTCAAACCTGTGATACTAATTATATCTAACATTTTTTTTTTTTTTTTTTACTACTCTTAAAATTCTCCCTTTTCACATACCTAAAAGTCACATCTTAATTTGAATTAAAAACTCGAATCAGCAAACTAAACATATTTTTAATTTGAGTATGTGACAGTTGTCAATAACTCACAGTATTCTCATCTCCCACTCGTCAAAACTTAGCTGAAGTAATTAACAGCTTTTTAAATTCAATTTTCTTTTTAGCCAATTAACATCTTTTTACATGATAACAATTTTTTTTAAAAGAAAAAATTGGAGAATTTTCCATTTAACTCACTGCTTTATTTGTGTCTTTCTCTTAGAATTTTGTCCCTTTTAAGCTGATGATATATAGTGAGGGAAATCTTATAATGTTTGCATAGATATTATGCTCCTCTACTGAGAGGCGTTTCTCTTATCTCACTTTTTTTCACATGGCAATGTTACAGAGCTTGCTTACTATTTATTTACTTGAAATAATTATAATGGTCTATTTTAAGAATTTCGTTTTGAAAATTGTTTATTTTTCCATAATGTTATGATTGTCAGCTTGTATATTCAAATATTTAGCATTATCAATAATGACCATATTTTCAAATTATATACAAATATTTTATTATCATAAATTTGTAATTTTTATTTCTCAAAAATAAAAATAAAAGTTGTAATTTTTATGCTCCCGTTTATTTAATATTCTAGAGTTTTTGTTGTTAAATTTACTTGTTTGTGATGGAAAAGAAACAGAAAATATATAAAGTGGACGCTAATATTTTTATTTATTTATTTGAGAATGGGAATTGCATTCCAAATCAGTGGACACTAATATTTAGATATTTTGGCAATAAAAGCATATACACAGATTAATATAGAGAAACAACAACATGAAGAATGTGACTTAAAAGAGGCATAGCACAGCACATGCACTTTGGCCCATCAAGGACGAGAAATGTCTATGGCATGTTTTAAACGTTTCAATTTTTCAGTCAAAAAAGGGAAGATAGGAAAAAATAAATAATAAAAAGATGAGCAAGGGTAAAGATTCATAATCCCTTTTTTTTATTTTATGTATTACTAAAATCATTTTGATTAAAGTTGAATTATTATGGCTTCATTTTACGTGTATAAATTTTTTAATCAAAAAAATGTTAAGGGTCGTAAAAAATCATAAATCATAATTTTTAGAATCAAGCACTAATAAAAAAGTTGTTAACCGAAGAAAGAAGAAGAAACATAAAACAAAAAAGCGTTCGAGGAACACCTCAATAGTAAAATTTTTATATTATTTCTACAGTTATATAAAAAAAAAAAAACCCACCAAAAGTCATCCGGAATTCGAATTTCTTCTCTTATAATAATTTCCAAGGCCCTCAATTGTTTTAAAGCGAATGAAGGGTCTTTTTGATGGAATCTTGGTTTTTTAGAACAAAAATTCTAGAAAGAGCAGATTTTTCCTCCACCCAGAACAACAAAATTTTTAAATATTAATTTTTTTTTGTCAAGTATTTAAACTCTTATTCTTTTTACAACTCAAGTCTCGATTCAAATTTTATTATATTATTTTCTCTTATAAAAATTTAAATTTAAATTTTCTTTTATTACAATATTTTTATATACACAATTTTTTTTAAAAGTTCTGAAATTGACTGCTTTATTTGTGTCTTTTCTTAGAAACAAACATGTTATGAACATTGCAAGCTAACCAAACCCAAAACTGACCCTAAAATTTTTTTCTACAGCTTGAAAAATTAAAGGATTTTGAATTTCGTTTTGAAATTATTTTTCCAAAATGATTTTATATTTTTTAGCATTATCAAAAAATATTTTCAAATAATAACGTTTATTTTATTTTCATAAATTTTGGAATTATTTCAAAAAAAAATAAACGTTGTAATTTTTGATAGTTTTATTTAAAGAGTTTTTGTTTTAAAGTTTTTTAAAAAAAAAATTGCATTTTTTGATTTTATTTTTTGAGAAAAACATGTAATAGTATTTAATATATTAAATAAATATATTTAGCTTTTTCCCTTAAAAGAGAGAGATAGGCCCATAGATAATCACATAAATTTAGATAAACGTTACCAAACAGGGAAGATAGGAAAAAATAAATTAAAAAAAGATGAGCAAGGGTAAAGATTCATAATTTTAAAATTGAAAACAATTTATATTTTCGTTTTACGTTCATTTTTCGAGAAAAATTTAAAAAATCAAAACTATCAAAAAAATTTTCAATATTTTTAAATTATTTCTAAAAAAAAAAAAAAAAAAAAAAACGTCATTTTCAATTTCTTTTTTAATTTTTATACAATTGTTTTAAAAATGGAAAAATATTTTAAAACAAAAATTCTAAACGAACAGATTTTTCCAAATTTTGAACAACAAAATTTTTTTTAAATTTTTTTTTTCAAGTATTTAAAAAGACAAAAATGAATTTTTGTTTTTAGTTTTTTTAGAAAATTTTAAACACATGATTTAAACGTTTTTTGTATACATTCAAATTTTTTTTTTTTTTTTAAAAATTTAAAAAACGGAAATAAAAACAAAAACAAACATGGCCAGAGTTTGAGAGGGAGAGAGAGGGAATCCAAAAACAAGAACAAGCCAACAACCGAGGACTAAGAAGCGGAGAGAAGTAGTTGTCAATTGATTTTAAAATAAATTTTTTAATGAAAAATGTTTTTCAATTTTAACAATGCACAGAGACATTTTTAGATTCCTTTTCATTTTAAAAAAATAAAAATAAAATAAAAAGAAACATAAATAGCAAATAGATTTTTCTTGGAATCTGCTCTCTAACACCAATATATCAAATTGAATATGCCCCTACATAAATAAACAAAAATTTTCATCTGAACAAACAAAATTCCTCCTCCCTCTTTTCATTGTCATCCTCTCTCTCCCTCTCTCTCTCTAAACAGTCTCTCTCTCTCTCTCTCTATTATTTCCATATATTTAATATTTTTTTTAATTTATTTATTTTTTCTATATTTTTTCTAAATGGTTTCTAAACTTAAAAATAATTCCAAAATAAAAACATTTTATTTTTATAAAAAAAAAAAAAAAACGATTTAGAACTAATTTGATGTACTTAAAAATTTTTTTTAAAGACAAAGTTTTTAATTTTCAGTTTTTAATTTTTTACACTAAACGTGAGTTTTTTAAAAAACGTAAAAAGAAAATAAAAACAAAAACAAAAATTAAAAAAAAAACAAGCCAACATAAATTAGTAGTTTTATAAGCATTTAATGGTTTTAACAATGCTTAAGAAACTTAAATTTAAACTCATAAATAAATAAAAAAACATAAATAGCAAATAGATTCTTTCTATGAATTGCTCTCTAACCAAAATAAAAAGCCACAAAGCACAAACATACATTCCTGTCTCTCTCTCTCTCTCTCTCTCTCTCTCTCTCTCTCTCTCCATTTTTTTAATTTATTTATTTTTTCTATTTTTTCTAAATGGTTTCTTAACTTTAAAGACGTAATCTTAGCCGTTATATTGTTATATAACCTTAAAAAATAAGTAGAATTATTCCTCCAATATGTAACTAATACACGCCGTACTTTCTAAATGAGGGCGACCTATTGAAGTGGTGGGGTAGATGCAGTGATGTTAACTCATAATGACCCAAAAAACCTTCCCAGTCATTATTAGGGGAATTTTTTTTTTTTTCTAAAAAAAAGTTCCATAGGACAAATGTATCATATTAATTTGTAAGATTTTATATCAATATCAATATTACGAGACTCTGCACTTTCACATTTTAAGGGTCCCTTGTCTATAATATCTATTCACTTCACGGGACCCCCATTCATTAAATTCCGATATCAATATTTTGCTATGACAGGCCATGCTGAAAATGTGTCACGACAAGAATGTTTGTTGGGAATTTTAAAATTAGGATGATGATTTTGACCGTGTTATTAATATTATGATTTCGATTTATTTTATTAATTTAAATTTAAATTTTAATATTTATTACAGTAAAAAATTTTAAAAAAAATAATTAAATTTAATTTTATTATTACAATAAAAAGTTTTAACAAAAAGTTATGTCTCAATTCGAATCATCGAATTAAACGGATTTAAAATTTTTTTTTTCTTTGTTTGTTTTTTTCCCTCTCTTCTACAAAATGCTAAACATACATTATACCATAGTACTCTTGTTTCTAATACATTCATCTCAGAACTAGGCAGAGTAACATTTACAATCCAAAAGGCTACATAGTAGAAGATAGATATTGGGTCAGAGATATAAAATTCTTAATAAGATTCTCATTTTGATCTTCTCAAAGTTAAAAGGATTAGAGTTAGTAAAGTTTTCCTCGTTTTGGTTCTTGCTCTCTTATCTAACACAGCTTAGCGTTTACCAACCCTACTAGGATTTATTTTTTTTTTTTTTTTTTAATGTAAGTAAGGGCACAACTAAGATTACATCTTAAAATAAACACACGAAAGAAACGAAAAAAACAAAGATATTATATTCCTTAAAAATTTGATGGAGCAATAGCAACGTTTTTCAACTACAGTTGTCTGGCTTAAATCTTAATACGAAATTATAGTGGTTGCTTTCTAACTTAGAATATATTTGTAATTTTTAATGAATTCGGAAGCCGAAAGAATTTTGCATAATATTCGTGTTTGATTCAAAAATCAATGTGAAACGGTGAAAGAATCTGTTGTAACTCACAAGATTCTAACCACATCCAATTATAACCTCTTTTTTTAATTAAAAATTCAAAATTACAAAAAATAAATCAATAGTGTCTTATTTTAAACTATCAATAACAATTCATTTTAATGAGATTTTGCCGATAAAGATGTTATATGATAAAAAAAATACTTGATGATGTCTCCAGAGTATCAGTTCTTTTGTTTTCTTTCCTTATTAGTCACATCCAACTTCAATTTCATAGCAAGTAAACCCATCACCCAAAAATAGATTTTCTGTATTATTGAAAGAACGGCAAAGATTTAAAGTAATAAGGGCAAAGACAAAAAAAAAAACAAAAAAAAAAAAAAGGCGTTAAGGCTGAGTCGTTGTTTATGGTAACTTTTGAGCCGTGATTTGAGGCAACGCAAAATGCCTCTCTTTTTAAGCATATTCTTTCCGTGGCCGTAATTCAAATCATCATCTCTTTTTTAATTATTCTTTTGAGCTTTCACACAAAAAATATTCTTTTGACATGTTTTGTTAGCTTAATTCTTCAGTTAATCTGAGATTTGTAGATCATATAAACTGAATCAAATTAATGGGGTTTCTGGAGTAGAAAAGAAGGGAGTTTTTCTAGTGGATTATGAAAAAATAATACCAGGTAATTTTTTATTTTTTAACTATTAAATTTGTATTAAAATTTATTTACAACATATATTTTTTTAAATTTAATGTAATTTTAACTAAATTTAATAGTTTAAAATTAAGACTACATATAGATTGGTCTACCATGAAAACTCCCAAAAAAGAAGTCATAAAGGAAGAACATTTCAAACGTATAATACACAAGTGGCGCCACCAATTGTTTATCTTGTACGGCAACTAAATTTGGCCCATATTTATTTTACTATTTTAGTTCAGTTTAACTCAATTTGAATAATAAGCACAGTAATTGACGTTTGGTAAATAAATAGTTTGAATTATATTTTCTATTTGTACTAAATTAAACGACTCATCTTAAAATTTAATTTTCTCATTAAGTTTAACTATTCAAACTTATTTTAAACTATAAAATGTGTTCACTCTCTACTTTTTCACATATATTAAATATAAATATAAATTTTATTTTATGTTCAAATTAAAACTTTAACTACATATTTAAAAATTAATTTAAATTATAATTTAAACTACATGATTTAAAATTTTTTATTTAAATTAACGAATTAAATTGGAGTGAAATAAGTCTTTTGTTCACAGTTCAATATAATTTAGGAAAGATAAGCTAAAATTGTATTCGAGAGAGTTGGGGGTGTAATTGTAAAAATGTGACGGAGACTTGGTAAGAGGAGGATTGACTTGACCAAGGCCATAAGTTTGACGTGGTTATTACGTTATGTTCAGGGCCCAATAAACCCAAAACCAGGGGCGCAGCCGCGCAGGAGGCGCTGAAACTTTTTGAGTTCCAATGCGACCGCCTATCTTTTGGCGCTATCAGCTATCTCATCGGGTTTTGTGCGCCAGAACTTTTTTTTTTTTTTTTTTTTTTTTTTTTTCTGCACCGTCTGTCAAACTTCAAAGGTTGTTTAATTTAGAATTTATATCTTAATTTAAATTATAATTTATAATTTATTATAATATTTTTTTTAAAAATATACATAAATTAAAAAAATTTTAATAAAACTTTTAAAATTTAATAAAATTTTTAAAATGTATGTTTAATTTTTTCAAAAAAAAAAAAATATTATAATAAAAAATTAAATTTTAAATTTTAAATTGTTTATTTTTTAATTTAAATTGTAAAAAAAAATATGTTAAAAAATGTGATTAAAATTTTTTTTAAAAAACGTGTATTTTTTAAATTGAATTATAAATTGATTCAAATCAAATTTAATGTTAAAAACATTATGTAAAATTAAAATTATTTTTATTTCATTGATTCGAGTTTAGAATTCAATTTTTATATAGTAAAAAAAACACAAATAATGAATTATAAATTATGATTTGAATCTTCAAATTAAACGTTCTTTAAAATTAACAGACCCTAAAAAGGTAAAAAAATACGTGTTTTTATTTGGTACGCCGTGTGAGAAGAGTAGTAGGCATATAGATGCCAAGATTTTTTTTTTTTTAATGTCGATTTCGTCTAAAATTTTTCAGATAATTTTTGCATTACTTTGTCATATGAATCCCAAAATTTTCACTCCAAATCCTTTTTTATTTTCTCTTTAATGTATCAATTCCATGCAAAAATACCTTAAGAGACCCCCAAAACTAATCTTTATTATAGTCAATTTTGAACATGAGCTATCAATTGGATTAAATCTGCCGATAGGCAATAATCAAAGAGATCATGAACAGATTTGTTAAAACTAGAAGTTAGAGATTAATATTGCATTATTGCTTATTATTCCTCCTTTTTCTTTTTTCTTTTTTTTTTTTTTTTTTTTTTTTTTTTTTTAATAATTTTCCTTTTTTTCTTTTTAAAAATTTTTTTTTTTTCACTGGTTTTTGTTGTTTTATATATACGTTTTTGGTAGACCGCGGTGAATGCGCGTGCCAATGTCAAAGGCAAATCCTCCATACACGTGGGGTAGTGGTCGTTTACTTGGCCGAAATAATGCTGTTTTTTTTTTTTTTTTCCTCCTAAAAAAAAATGCTATTGTTCTAACGCTATTTTATATACAGAAGAAAGAAAAAAATAAGTTTAAATTTGAGATGAATTAAAATTAATAGGTTAATAATTTACATAAATTAATAAATAGATTAATATTTTATATAAATTAATAAATAGATCAAATTAATATTTTTGTCTATAATTTATCTAATTATAAATCATAATTTATCTAGTTATGAATCATAATTTAACAAATTTATTTATAACTTATCTAATTATAACTCATAACTTAACAAATTATAATCTATTAAGTTTTTATAACTAAAAATTAACCTATATATTTTCTTAAACTTTTTATATTAATATATTTTCTACTATTTCCGTTTATATAATCATATACAGTGAGTTACGTGGCTGCTTACTGCCCCCTTTATTATATAAAGTTCTACCTGAAAGGAAAGAATGTAATAAATAATAGATTTATAAAAAATTTATAAAATTATATAAATTAAATAGCAGTTTATTACATGAATATTTGATATTAAGATTGTGTGAATTTAAAATTGGAAACATCAATATTTAGGGACTATAAAAAATAAGAGAATTTTTTCAGATAGTCCTTAAATTTAAATTGTTTTTAGTTTTGAATTTTAATATCTAATTTTTATAAATTTCATCAAATATTTAATACATATTTAACAGAACTATAAAAAATAAAACAAAATAAAATCTCAAGAATTAATTATGAGACGCTTTAAAAGTTATGGACTAAAGTGAAATAACGATAAACTTCATAGATTATTTATAGGATTAACCCAAAAAAGTAATTGTAATTAGAATGATAGATGTTTTGCAAAGTTTATCTAACTGTTATGAAAAAAAAAAAAAAAAAAAAAAAAAAAAAAAAAAAAAAGTCATTGGTATTGCATTCCATTTAACTGTTGTTGTAGTAGTCTAAATAAGCTGTTGCTTTTAGGTTGTTAATTAAAATTTAATCCTCGAATACTTAATTAGAGCAATTGAGAAGAGTTACCTAAAAATGATCATAGTCATGGTCATTGTTTTTGCCAAATGGACATATAATTATCAATTATGATGGCATGACTGTTATATGACCCATATAAAAAAGAAATAAGCAGTTTTCAAAATCAAAGAGCTGTGCTTTTGTTGTGGACAAAAGTTGTTCGATTAAACTTTTTTTTTTTCTATTCATGCATTTAATTTGTCAAGAAAAAGTACCATTTATTTTTTTTTTTAAAAGGAAAAACCCATCATGTTATTGGATCTTCATTTTAACATTTTAATTATACCACTTTATCAATTTAAAAAAAAATAAAAGTCCACCAAATAAAAAGCTCTCGAGAAAATGAAATATTTAACTTTAAAAATAAGAATAAAAACCTTAGAAAATTTAGCTAATCTCAAAACAAATCAAATAAACAAATCCGCAACAGGTTTCTTCATGAGCAAAAAAAAAAAAAAAAAAAAAAAAAAAGTTTTGTTAAAGTTTTTAATTGATTCCAATAAAATTTTAAAAGACCATTTTTTTAAAGCCAAAAAAAATTAAATAAACAATTTATAAAAAACAGGTTTCTTCAAATAAAGCGAATTAAAAATAAGAAATAAAAAATAAAAATCAAATCAACTTGCATCTGATTCTTCACTTTACGCTGTAAAACCCCCCACGTGTGATCACAAATCAAAAACACTTTGTCAACGTGGTGCGATCACATGCTCTTTTGTCAACGTGGTGTGATCACATGTAGTTTTGTCAACGTGGTACGTGATCATTAGTCATTTTGCAGACAGTTCACACAAAAAGTAACGTCACATTTATTTTACTAATTTAAATTTAAAATTTAAATTTTATTATAGTAAAAAAATTTTAAAAATAATTACGTTTAATTTTTTTATTATAATAAAAATTTCTCACATAAAATTATATCTCAATTCAAATTAAAAACTCATATTAATAAATTAAACGGAATTATAATTGAGAACGCTCACCTCGTATCATAGCCCCTGGGACCCAACTGCATTGGAATCCCATTGTAGGTCCTTTGATTAGTTGAAGTCGTCAACAGAAAGTTGAGAAATTGGCATTGAAATCCTTATCATCCATGAGGACCAGGAGGCAGCAAATGCAATAATTCACACTCCTTTTTTGATTCGCTCAAATCTCAAAAGTCTTCGCCAATACTAACTCAACAGAGAGGTCATGAGACGTGGGGCAATCGGCAATGCAACCAAATATAAAGTAAAAGAGGTCGCAAATCCACAGCCGGGTGGTTTGGTCCAAAGGTCACTCTTGGTATTGATAATACCGCGCGCAAATTTTGATCATAATTTTTAGGAATTTTTAGGTAGGATATGTCATTTTTAATTATCGATGGATTAATCACTAGATTAAGATTTCAACTATCTAATTTATAAGTGTTCACATTAAAGAACACTGTAAACTATTACAATTATAGATCAAGCATTTAAAAAATTAATTCAACCGTTAAAATAACAGTACTAAATGATAATTAAAAATGATAAATGCTACTGTAAAAATTCATATAGTTGCAAAATTATTGAAGGGTTAAAACAGCAACAGCTACTAGTGATTAACAATGACACGTCTTAGTATAAAAATTCCCAGCTTTTTATACTAATTATAAATTACCATATTACTACAAAATTATCACGTGATTTAAAATAATCCTTGAGTTGGGGGTGGGGGGGAATGGAGGAAGCTTCTTTGTCCCCGTTCCCGACTCGATTACGTAGAATGTATTCATATGTTACAAAATATGTAAAGTCCAACACAGAGGTAAAAAAAAAACTACTGAAAGAAAAAGAATAATATTCGTATAAGAAAAAGAATAATATTCGTATGGGTTTAATGTCTTATTTGTTTTTCAAGTTTTGAAATTTGTTTTGTGTTTTAATAATGATACAATATTTTTTTTTTTTCCTTGTAAATGTTTAGAGTAAAGAAATAGCTCTTTCAAAAGGGTTTTATTGACTCTCACTCCGTTTTAAATTAAACTGTTAAAGAAAGTAAAACTTAACCACCTACTTTATTTATCTCTTTTATTTTGAATACTTAACTAGTCTAGTACATATCATATCTCCTTATAAATTATAAGGTAATTAGTACTAATGGTCTTTAAACTTGTCAAAACGTGACAGTTTGATCTTCAAATTTTTTTTTTTTAACAAAACGAGCTCTAAACTATTTAAAATTGTGCAATGTCGTCCTTTTTATTAAATGTTGTCCAAAAATAGGGACCAAATCCTAACATATTAAAGTTAATTGAGACTAAAAAATCACTTCATAAAGAAATAAAGGACTATAATTCACCCTTTTAGGTTATTATGCCGTTATTTTTAGACGGCATCTGACAGAAATGACTACATTATACCCTTTTAAATAATTTGAGATTCATTTTGTTAAAAAAAAAAGTTTGGGGACTTAATTATCACCTTTAAAAAATTTTGGGACCATTCGTGTAATTTACTTGAAATTATAATATATATTTTTTTTTTAATTATTAGTAGGACCATAGGGAGGGGATCTTAATCCAAGTGTTGCGATCTCGTAAGAAAGTTGTCGACTAAATTGGAGAGATTTTATACAATTTAGAATCTGCTGGCTTTCTTCAATTTCTAGATTAACCACAGACAATTAACTTCTTCATTAAACTGAGAGTAGTTATTGTATACATAGCCTTAGAGACTAATAACTGCACAATTATCAATAACCACCTAGCTGTAATATTTATTTATTTTTATTATTTTTTATTTTTACAACAGAATGAGACTCTAACTGCTTGAGATGAGCCTGCCTGAACTAAGTCAGCTATCTCCAAGACTATCTAATATCTTCATAAGTCCGCTTAATTGTCTTTGTTTTTGTTAATTTAATTTTTTTTGAAGAAAATCTACTTTTCCTGCTAGTGACTTGAGTTATTTTTATATTCATTTGTCAGTTAAGAAAATTAAATAAAAATACAAATACAAAAAAGGGAATGTGTCCCCTAATTCAACTATTTAATTTTGCATAATTTTCATATATTTATGAGTTGTCACTTTTTTTATTTATTGATAAGTATTTAAAAAATGTCATGTCAATTAATGATAAGAGGTTTGATTTACTAATAATAAAATGACAATTCAAAAATTAATGCAAAAATTAAAATTTTAATTAGTATCTCTAACATTTTTTTTTTAAAAAAAAAAAAAAAACATATTAATATGCTCACTCGTTAACGTGGTATTCCTTTAGATTTTTCAAAAATTAAAAGTTTTTGACCTTTAAAAAAAGCACAAAAAAAGTATAATCAACTATGGTTTGTAAGGTTTTGATGGAATAATAACAATGATAAACCCATGGAAGCAATTGTCCAATACAAGTTAGCTTTACAAATATCCTGGTCGTGGGGCCGCGGTTTCTTTTCTTTTCAACTCAAAACTGTTGATTATCAAGGAAGGGTAAATAAATTATTGGGTCACAGTGTCCATTATTGTATTTTTCGTTCTGTTGTTTATCACGGGCCTAATGAGTCATTACCAATATCCATCATATTTCCAATCCTTCACCATCTTCTTTTCACGAAGCACTTTTTTTTTTTTTTTTGCTTTTTTTTACATGAGCCGCCCCTAAATTTTTGTGCATTTGACGGATTGGTCAATAAATAAAAAATTAGAGAGAAAGATCACGAAAGAGATGGAGAAGTCATTAAAATTTTTCATCAGACAGTTTCAAATTATTTTAAATTTATTTTTTAAAATTTTATTTATTAGGATAGTTATTTATTATTTTAAATTAATTTAAAATTTAATTTTATCCATTTTACTATCATTTTGTGTTAAATTTTTTATATTATTTAAATAAAAATCTATAAAAAATAAATAAAATTAAATAAAATACGTATACTAAACGAAAAGAAATGTGCACTGTTCACACACTTATAATTTACTATTCATTGTGAAATGACATTCTCAAAATTATGCTTCTGTCCTTTATTATTTGAGTGTGAATTGTCAATTTTACTATTTTTTTCTTCTCTTTGCCTTCATGTGCATGGACTTTTGCGTCTTTCGTTCTAGGATTACCACGTGTTGACGCCCGATTGGCCGAAGGAAAAAGTTGTGGGGCCCACCACTACGAAGTTGCCCTATTTTCCCCACTAAACACGCTTCTCTTGTAAGTGTTTTTCACAGCCGTTAAAATTTTTGATCAAACAGTTTTAAACCATTTCCTGTTTATTTTTTAAATTTTTATTCTTTATTATAGTTATTTACTATTTTGAATTGATTTAGAGTTTAAATTTGTATGTTTTACCACCGTTTGTGTCAAATTTTTTATATTATAAAATTTTTTAACTTTTTATATAACACAATAGTATTTTTCGCAGCATTGTGCAGGCATTTAGCTAGTTATATATACTAAAAGGGAGGAAAGATTCACTATTCACACACTCATAATTTACTATTCATTATACAATAACATTTTCAAAATTATGTTTATGTTCTTTATTCTTTGAGTGTGAATTGTCAATTTTACCCTTTTTTCTTATCTTGTCCCTTCCCAATGCATGGGTTTTTGTGTCTTTTGCTTTAGGATTGCCACATGTCGGCGCCCAGCTGACCAAAGGAAAAAGTGACGAGGCCCACCACTGTGAAAGCTGGCCTCTTCCCCCCGCTGAACGCGCTTATCTTGCGCGTGTTTTTCATGCGCGAATCACAACCTTCAAAATTTTTGATAAGATGGTTTCATATATTTTTAATTTTTATTCTTTATTATAATTATTTATTATTTTGAATTGATATGGAGTTCAATTTTGTATGTTTTACCACCGTTTTGTGTCAATTTTTTTATATTACTTAAAATAAAAATACCATAAATAATATAATAAATTAAATAAAAATATGTTAAATTAAAATCAAATAATGTCAAATTAAATAAAAATGAAAACAAATAAAATATAATTATTTTTAAAAACAACGAAATAAGTTAGATTACTTTTCTTCTCTCTTTGGTTAAGATTTTCCCCCTTTATTATTTTCATTTCTTTTATGTTGTCTTTTTTACTTCTTGTTTTAAACAATTTGTGTTAGCCGTTATTTTAAATTAATCATGTATGTGTAGCACGCGTTTGAGAATAAAACTAAACAAAGACTAAAAAATAAAACCATTGAAAAAGAAAGGTGATGATTTGTGGTCCGATTTTATCCATTTAATATCATTTTGCGTTAAATTTTTAAAAAAGCCTCTCAAATGATAATAGTATATATAATTTGAATGAAAAATAAAAATAAATAAAAATACACTAAAGTAAAATAAAGTCACACCTTTTTAAATAAATTAAATTAGAAATTACTTTAGTGGTTGGAAGAGTAGCACAAGCATTGATAAAAAAAAACTATGCTATGCATTAACAAATGATGAGCATTAACAATTGGTGAAGGTTTTACTGATCCATTTGTAATTCCACTAATCATTGCTCAGTTAAAAGGACAAAAAAAACTTGCAAGTTTATTTTCAATAAAGGGGAGCAAAAATAACTACAGTTTATCACAAATATCAACTGTCACAACAATAGATCCAAAAACACCACATTTAAAAAGATTGACAATAAGGTAAGACATATTTACTAATTTATATAAATTATCAATAAAAATTAATATTTACTATTTTGAATACATATATTAACAATCTTTAATCAATTTAATTATGAATCAAAGGCAACAAATCCATCTAAAAACGCTCAAAAATCAAATAATATAATTATTTTTAAGTCATTTGATCAATACTACATATAATTTAAGATTTTCAACTTCTTTAATTACTATTATTAATTTTTTTAAAAAAATTTGTATTGTATAGTTAAAAAGAGCAAAAGGAAAAAAAGAAATCGTAAAAAATATATGTATATAAACTAAATCTTATATTATACAAAATTTTAACTTTTTATATAATACAACATTGCCCGGATTTTTAACTAATTTATGCTTCTATTTGTGAGTCTCTCCCTCGGACTATTATGATAATGTATTTTCATATTTCCATTTTTGATTTTTGATTTTTCTTCAGCAATAAGATAACAAAATAAGTGTAAACAAAAAATAATCTTTATTTTTCTTAAAAAAAAAAAAAAAAAATTTCCTTTTATACCTCTTTTTTAATTTTTCCAGTTAGTTCTGGGGCCCACCCACCTTCTTATAAAAATTAACCCTTGCCGCGTTCCAATCATGCACAGGCTTTTGATATTTCCGCACCGGTCGAAGGCGAAATCTGTAATTTTGCTCGGATCTTAGAGAGAGAAAGAGAGAGAGAAACGGAGAAGGACGAGACGACAAGAGAGAAAGAAAGTGTGTTCTTGTGAGAAGGACTCGTGGAGGGTCGCTCTGTGCGATGCGTGGAAGACAGGTGACAGAACAGAAGAAACGTCTCTGAGATCGTCGTCCTCTTCAAAAATGTCGAATTCTAACGCTCTCTCTCAAACCCTACTTTTCCTTCTCTGAAGCTCTCGCCACCATTCAGCTTTCTTCCTCTTGATCAATCGCTCCGTTTCCTCGCCGGTCTCCGCAACCGCCTTTTCCAGGTTCGATTAATCACCTATCTCTCGCATTGTTGACCGGCATTGCAGTCCAATCCGTTCGTTTTCATGTCTTTTTCTCTTTTTTGGATTCATAATTCAGAGGCGTGAATTTTGTGCTCGATGATTTAGTTTTCCATGGATATTCATGTGATTTGGGGATTTGTTTTTGGTTTTGTGCAGAGATGACGACGGATGTGGCCAAGGTCATACTGTACATAGTGGTGGTGGACGAAGAGGACAAGAGAGATAATGGAAAAGAGTCGTTTCGATATACGCGTTCCGTTCTGCAGAGCACTCTGCAGCTCATGGGTTGCAAAGCTCGTCATGCCTTCAAGGCATGTTCTTCTACTCTGTTTTTCTGATTTCTCGTTTCGAATTCGATGCATTGAAATTGATCGCCTGATTTTGTATCGATTTTTTTTTGGATTTGTAAATCGGAATTAATTCGGCTTAATATTTCTTTAGGGAGATCACAATTCGGTTGTTGATTTTTTTTTTTTTGATCTTTTTCTTAGAAGGGTATTTTCTTTTGCGGTTTCAGATCTGGATTTGCATGGAACGTGTTCTATGAAAGTTCCGAATTTCACTGTTGGAAGTCAGAAGTCTTAATGGTTACGTAGCCTTGTTGAATGTTTTGCCCAATTTTTTTCTTTTTCCTTTTTAATTTGTATCTAAGTACCGGTCAACAAAAGTTTTATGCCACTTTCTGGTCGGTGGATTAGTCCCGCTAATACGTCTGGTCTATCCAAGGTTATTCTCGTCTCAAAAACTCCGAGTGTCCAATGTTGTTATCATAGAATTGGTCTCTCTCTCTCTCTCTCACACACACACACATGTTTATATCTAAATATCTGTTGCGCTGTTCTCGTGTCGCCTTCAACTTGACCGGTTAAACTTCATTTCGGCTGAGGAAGTTTTTTGTTTTTGTTGTACACGACCGCCTAGCTCGTTTTCTGTCTTGTTCTCATTGGTTCTTTTTTTTATTCATTTTTTTTTTCCATTCATTTTTTTGTCCTTCAGATGGTTGCTGAAATTTGTTTTACTAAGTAAAGTACTCACTGTTGCCATTGAATGTCTCGATATGTACATTTCTATGCTTACCTTACGCGTCATGGAAATGGGGCACAGTCTGTTCTGCCTCGCCTTGATATAGGGAGACCACACCAAGTGATTGCAGCTTGGACTGGCAGATTAAACCAATTTTCCTTAATTGGCATATAGAAACATTGTTTCTTTGTCTCTTAAATGTTTATGAACATTTTGTTCTTTTTGTTTTTTAGAACTCTGGCTTTAACATGTTCGTTAATGCATTTTACAGTAGGCTTTTTAGCTGGTTGATGAATTACTTATTTTTTCTTATTTTACCTTGACTGTTATTGGATCTTGCAAGTAACACCTTAAGCCCAGATTGTTAGATGTTTTTAAATTATCTAATTGTTCCCTTCACATAGTTGTTTTGACTAATTAAGTAATTTTACCTTTTCGTGTGGGTGGATTATTAAACTGGTTCTCTTGGTGATTTCTTATGTTCCTCTACTTGGCTGTTTCATTTATTCGAGACAAATGTTTTTACTGACAGATTTGCCAAAGAGTGTTTGAGTTGATAAGGAGCGAAAAGTTCATTGATCCTTTGCTTCCAGAAGGGAAAGAAAAATCAGATTCCAATGTTTCAACTGGAAAGTGGGAGAAAGAAGATGCTCTTCTCACAGATTTGGCTGAAACAGAGGCTGGCAAGCAGTTCATTTCAAGGAAAGACGGCAGTGGTAAAAGTGTACCATTCGAACTATACAAAAGGCGCACAACTGTTATTGTTATGAGAGAAACCTTCTTAAATATTGTGTGCAATGCTTTGGCTGAGTATAAGTATGTTGGTCCGAACCAGAGGGCCGACCTAGTATTGGCATGCAGGTAAGGAAGTGTCCTTTATTTATGCTATTAGTATTAACAATAACATTTTGAAGTAGTTCCATTTAAATGTTTTGACAATCTAGCAGATTGCCTCAACGTTACATAAAGCTGTGGGCTTCATTTTGAGGTCTTGACGGTTTAGTTATAGTAGCCTAGAGAGGCATGTGTTTCTTCGGAAGATAAGATAACAAGGAAAAAAAATAAAAAAATAAATAAAAAGGGGAAGAAAGATATAAATGAATTTTGTTTTTTAACCAAAAAGACAGTAAATTTTTAACATGGGTATATGAGCACATACTTGAACGTCTGCCGAGTCATCTTGATTGCTTTGTGATTCATGTGTTAGTCACTTCTTGGTATTTGAAAAAGATGAATTTTTACCGATGCTCCCTTTGTTGAGTAGCCACTATTACTATCCTCGTTTTTCCCCTCTTATCTCTGCGAAGATACATGTAGACTTAAGTTTTACTCATCCTAATCTCGTCTTTATCTTTGGATGCATAGGTTAGCATAGTTTATCCCCAGTCTTTTTTCCCCCTAATCTGGATTTGCATTGGAAGTTTTGCTTCTTCTTCAGTCTGGCTGCTTATAATTCATGATTATCTGAATTCTGGAAAAACTTGCACAATAAGCAGGTCCAGAACGTTCATTAAATGACCATGCATCACAAAGAAAAATCATTATTTTATACTAGGAAAACTTGACTGATGAAATGTCGAATATTGATGAGATTGATCATTATAACAGTTTCCTTTTGAGGTTTATGTTTCTAATAATGAATTATTGACCTTGTAAACTCGAAAGCTGTAGCCTTCTTGTTCCTTTTTTTTCCCCATCCCTTGCAAGACTTCTTTTTTTTTTTTTTTTTTTTTTCAGTTTATGATATCTTATGATATTTGTCGCTGCAGAATCAGAGAAAAGAAGGAATCTGTTACTGTATTGTTGTGTGGCGCTAGTGGCTGCGGCAAATCTACTTTGTCCGCGTTGCTGGTATTTGAGTTCACTAACGCTCACATCTGTGATTAAGTTTTCATGTTTTCATAAAGCCAATTATTTTTTTATCTGGCATGCGTAGAAAGGAAATATGTGTTTACCAAATTAGATGGAAAACATGGAGTTTTTTTTGTTCCATTATTTTATCTTCCAAGAATTTAATTATTCAATTCTCTATTGTCTTGCAGGGTAGTAGGTTGGGAATCACAACAGTGATATCAACTGATTCGATTCGGCATATGATGAGAAGTTTTGTGGATGAGAAGCAAAATCCTCTCCTGTGGGCTTCAACCTATCATGCAGGGGAGTTCTTGGATCCTGTAGCAGTTGCAGAAGCAAGGGCTAAAAAGAAAGCTCAAAAAATGGCGGGTACACCACATACACTTCTCAAAGAGGATATAGCTGATGGGTCTACTGCTGGGATATCCGAGACGCAGAAACAGGAGGCTGGTTCTGGTACTACTGAATTGCTTAGTCCTAAGCAGATGGCTATTGAAGGTTTCAAGGCACAGAGTGAGATGGTAATTGACAGTCTTGATCGGCTAATTACTGCTTGGGAAGAGAGGAAAGAATCAGTGGTAGTTGAGGGTGTTCACTTGAGCCTTAATTTTGTGGTAAGTATATGGTTAGTCGTCTTATGTTCCTATGTTTCTGTCTGCTGATGCTAAACAAATGTTTATTCTTGGTCTGCAGATGGGGCTGATGAAGAAACATCCTTCAATCATACCATTCATGATATACATCACAAATGAGGAGAAACACATGGAGCGATTTGCTGTACGTGCAAAGTATATGACACTGGACCCAGCCAAGAACAAATATGTGAAGTATATCCGTAACATCAGGACAATCCAGGAATATCTTTGCAAGCGGGCTGGCAAGCATCTTGTCCCTAAAATAAAAAATACTAATGTTGACAAGAGTGTGGCAGCTATACATGCGACGGTCTTCAGTTGCCTTCGTAGGCGTGAGGCTGGGGAACAACTTTATGATCCCACGACAAATACAGTGGCTCTGGTAGATGAGGAATATCGAAACCAGTGTGCAGCTAATTCTTTGAGTTCCAAGGGAATGTTTCAGCTGATTCAGAGACAAGGTTCATCTAGGCATCTTATGACTCTTGTTAATATTGATGGATCCGTGGCCAAAGCTTGGCCTATCGAAGCTGTTGACGGTAATGGAAAGCCTCTGTTGGTCAATCGAGAACAGATTGGAAAGGCAGAACAAGTTAATCTTCAATTTGGCCTTTATGGGATTACTGCTTGGCCCAGTGATGGTGGGACTAGTCGTGCTGGAAGTGTCGACGAGTCGAGGGCTGAAGGGACTGATACTGGTAGTAGATATTACTCGTCTTGCTGCAGCTCACCAAGGATGTCTGATGGACCTTCCAAGGAGGTACGCTTCAATTCTTTTTGTTCAAATTCGTTACTTTCTGTCTAAGTTTTGTTAAGTGAATTATCTAATCAGAACAGCAGAGCTGCCAAGCACGAGTTGTTGAAACTGGGGGTGAAGTGGGCTTTATTAGCAGTAGAATGCAATCTTCTGATTTCATTATCTCATCCTTTTGGGATTTTGTTCGTCTTTTTTGGCTTCAGCTCAAGGAAGAAACTTCAGTGCATGGAAGTGATGAAGAGATTGATGACCAGCCGGAGGCTGGCAGCGATGATGATCTTAGTGACGACGTTGACAGACACGACCCTGAAGAGGTAAAAATATATTAAATTTGGCCTCTATAAAATCTGTTGTAACCTTTAGATTAGATGACACAAAAGAATTACCGGACATAGAGTGCATCGTTGATTATGTATTAGAAAGTGAATACGTTGCTATGGAATCCAAGTGAATAGAAAAGTGCCTGAAGCCGACATAACTAGTGGATACACTACTAAAGAATTGGTTACTTACATGGATGAAGCGTCTTTTCATTTCCAAATTTCAAAAGTTCACGACATTTTTTCTTTTCCTGTTTCGGTTTCACAGGTAGGCTCAGTTGATGAGGAGTCTACAAAATCAGATGAAGAGTATGATGACTTGGCCATGCAGGATATGATGGAGAACGGGTATTGGTCAGAAGATGAAGAAGAAGCAAAGGATAAGATTGCCCCTGTTTCCGGGGATCAAACATCCCGCAGGCAACGGGACAAGTATTGCCGGAACACAGAAAACTTTTTTAGGACCAAAAGCGATCCATTGTCTGAACCGCTGAGCCCATACTCCTCCCTGCTTAGGGAGAAGAATGAGATGAGAGTTCCATCTCCTGGCAATGCCAAAGCCAGAAAACGGTCTCTCAGCATTCCAGCTATGGGAAAGCATGGATCAGTGATAAGTGAAGCCATACTATCCGGGGCTCCTCAGGATCTGGGCTAGCCTAACAGTTTTGTACTTTTGTTGTAGATTAACCCTCTTTTTCTAATTTATTTTTATTGTTTTATTTTCGGGTGTGGCCATTTGGTCTGCAGGAGCTATGTATGTTCATCCCTCCACGTGTACAGATGCTCCATAAATCATACGTCTCCTTGAAGGATCGAGATGGCCATTATAGAAGTGCGTTTTCCATTTTGGTTTTGATTGGTGCTTTTTCGAGCCATTTAAGAAATAGTTAAAGATTAACATAAATCGTATTGCAGTGAAAATTTACTAAACGAAACGAGAGGGAGGATATTGAATTGACCCTGTTCGTGAGCGCCAAGAATCATTGACTAAAGCCATTTAAAACTGTTACTAATTGCCCCCTCCGAAACCAACACCATAGCGGCAATACAAACCTCAGAAACAAATTCACTTATCAACCAAAGGATAGAAATATGTATTTCAACAAAGGCAAAACATGACGAAATTGAAAGCATAATAATCTAAGCGATTTATTGCAGTGTTGCCCATTGCATGGGTGAACAATATCCTTTCAAGGGTAAGTTCTTTTCCAAATAGCTGTCAGTGGCGGAGCCAACCCAGAATCTTAAAAAGTATTACACGAAGCAGCCTAATCGACCATTCCTTTCAGTTCAAAATAAGACTTGCTTGCTATAAAAGTTATTGACAAGCTTCAAAACATTGATGAAATCACCAACATGCCGGGTTATACTTGCAGCATTCTCTATTTTAGTTGATCATCAATCTGCCAAGCTGGACGTTGTAAATTTTGCTTTATCAGTAAAATTTAAGTTTTGTTTATTTTATTAAATTGAGTTTTTAATTTTAAATTTTTATAATAAAAAATTCTTAAAAATTATTAAATCTAATTTTTTTTATTATAATAAAAAATTTTTAAAAAATATTATATTTTAATTTAAATTAAAAACTCAAATTTATTATATCAAAGAGACAAATACGCAAACCTGACCACTTAAATAGAGATTTCACGGTTTTCAATAAAGACAGCTGATAAAGTACTCTTCATACTCTACAGTAAAATTCTCCATTTTTCTTTAGCCGTTTATTTCCTGAAAAAATTGAAGAGGATGTACACTACACCCGTGTTTCTCTCCAAAAGTACACTTCAAAAGTTTTGTCACCCTTATTTTGAGTTTCGGTCATATTGCTTCATGATCATTTGATCTGTAGTACTAAATAGCCTGATGAGAATAGTATCCTACATCAAATGATCATATCCACAAAAGTTAAAGTTTTAATTAGACTATATAGACTCAGCCTACTTAGTTGACCTTGTTCAAAGAGAAGACGGTGTCGATTCCTGGTTGGTTTGTACATTGTACCAATCTCAGCCCTACTCTCTCACCCTTCACTCCAAAGCCTAATCCAACGTGTGAGTGTCTATATATGCGTGTGTGTATATATATATATATATATATATATATATATATATATATGTCCTCTCCCACAGTACCAGAAATATCCAGGTAATCCTTCCTTTATATGATTTCTTCTTGATATTTTGCTCTTTTTTTTTTTTTTTGCTACGAAAACTTCTTTTGCTATTTGATTTTCGTTGAAAGAGACCTTTCAATGCATAATTGATAGAGACACTTCAGGAAAGCTTTTTTTTTTTTTTGCCCCAGTTGAATAATTTCCTCCAAACAGAGAAGCTTTATTGCTTTCGTGTTAGAGAATTTTATAGTAAAGTATGAAAACAAGCATCCTATCATCAATAGATTAAATTTTAACCTGTGTGTATATTAATTTAGATATATTTTAATTTTGATTTGATTTTAATAAAATTTAACGTTCAAGTATGTATAATTTATATATTAAGCTCCTTCGTATAAAACTAAAATTTTTAGGAAAATTATATATTATATCTCTTTTAAATATCTGACTTACTAAGAATATCTTTTAAAAAAAATTATATTTATAAAATGTATAAAATGTATAAATATATGGGTTAATGTTAAGGAATAGAAATAAGGATTATTTTTACTAGTACCCATGAACTTTAAGGTGATTCTTAATTTGTTCTCTCAGTTTTAAAAATTTTACTTTGTCTCATAAATTTTAAATTATTCTCACTTAACTCATTTTATTATAATTTATGTTAAAATCAGACCAAAAAATGGGAGTTATGTGTAGTTATGTGGTTTGTATATTTTTTAACAAAAATCCAAATAAAAAGACTATGTTACTGTATTATTTTATTTTTTTATCTGTTTTTAACAGAATTTGTTACAAAAGGGATTAGGTGGAAACAATTAAAAGTTCATAGAGCAAAATGAAAATTTTTATTGTTCAGACCTTAAAATTCAGGAGGCATCAATGATAATAATTTTAAAAAAAAAAAAAGATTCTATTTTAATGGGTATTTTTAAAGCTTCATTTATTTTACTAATTTAAATATTTAGTTTTAAATTTTTATAATTAAAATTTTTTAAAAATATTATATTTATTTTTTTTACTATGATTAAAAATTCTTATAAAATATTATATTTTAACTCAAATTTAAAATTTAAATTCACAAAATAAATGAAATTTTAAAAATTATCCAAAATTTTAGATGATATAAATTTTGGGCTCAATCGTCCTCCATTCATATAAGGTGAACGTGTAGTACTAATGTACTATGGTTCGTATTAACTATAACTGTACGATTCTATAGATCAATGATCACAAAAATCACAAACCATTCAATTGATGGATGGACAGATTAACTTATTAGGGTGAACGTACTCGCCTTTAAGATCAATATGACGAGTCAAAATGAATGGCCCAACATTTAATTACTATCTATACATGCATCCTGTAAATTTAGCGGTGTTTAATACGAGAATTTGTGTTATAATTTAAATTATAATTCGTAATTTATTATAATATTTTTTTATAAAAAAAAATATAAATTAAAAATAATTTTAAATTTTAATTCTGAATCTGTGACTAAATACTTACTTAATTGTTAATGTAATTACTAATTATATAAAATCATATATACATAAATTCTTGGAACTTCCCAACGTTACATAAATTCTGTTTTTGAACAGGGTGATATATATAGGTTTTCAAATTTTATCGAAAACCATGATAAAAGCCGTATATAAAAGTGAAAAATGTAAGCATAAGTATTACATTGAGTAAGGCTTAGTTTACAATAAATTTTAAAAAATTACTTTTAATTTGTTGAAAAAAAATAAATGTTTTAAAAAATTACTATAATTTTTATGATTCTAAAAAAATATAATAATATTTGATAAATTATGAGGTTTAATTGCTATAGATAGTTAAAAATTATGACTATATTAATTATACTATAATATAATATATATAATTACAAATAATATATATATTATTATTATATTCAATATAAAAAAAAAACTATTATTATATAATCTTTTATATAATTATGAAATAAAATATAATAATATTATTAAAATAATAAATGAAATAATTAAAAAAAATATTATATTATATTATAGTATAATACAATATATATAATTACAATATAATGTATATTTATTATTATATTTAATATAACAAAATAAAATTATTATTAAATAACATATTATGTAATTATGATATAAAATATAATAATATTATTAAAATGGTTAATATAATTATAATATTATAAAACATATTATAATATTACATAAAAGATATTAATATTTCAATTATAATATAATTAAAAAAAATTACAATTATAATATAATATAATATAATATATTATATTATATAATCATTATTATATTATATTAAATAAATATATTATAATTAATATATTTTATAACCGTGTAATATACTATAATATATAATAACATTAGAATAATAATATTATATTAATATTTATTAATATTAATTGTTATATTATTATTAATATAATAAATATAATTATATCAATATAATGAAAATGATAATATATTATTAATATAATAAATATAATTATATTAATACAATATAATATAATATATAATATATTATAAAATAATAATTACAATATTATATTATAATTATAATATCAAATTATAATTATATTATAATTATAATATCATATTATTAAAATAATTATAATATTATTATAATATCATATTATATGATAAAATAATAATATTAGAGTTATTAATATAATTATGATATTATTTGTTACAATATTATATTATATTATATTACAAGTCTGAATTTTAGATTGAGAAGATTGTAAATTTTAAATTTCATTAGGAGTATTATGGGTATTATAAAAGTTTCATTAATTGTACTGTGTTGATTCTCACACAATTTAAAAATTAAAGTTGTCTTTAAGCTGCTTCTGATTTTAACTGTAGATTCTTAAATTTTTTTTCAAAATACACTTTTAAAAAGATTTATTAAACATTAAAATCATCTGCTACAAGGAAACTGATTTTAGGAGAAAAAAGTAATAACAAATTAAGCCTAAATGTGATTTTATGCTTTTCACTGATTTATAGGTTATGTGGAAGTATAGGACTGTAAACAAGTAATATATCCATGTAATTATTGTGATGACGTGTGTAAGGTATAACCAAGCTGGATGCAGAACACCGAACAAATTCTTCTGTGGATTTTGAAAGCTAAATAACTGATTAAGTCCTATGTTCAACCATTTCATGAATGTGAATTTTTATTTTATTTATTTGTTTAAGTATTCCATTCATTAGCCTTAAGCTGGACAGCTACTCTAAGGTCAGATTATATTTACTCATCGATTACAGACAAATTACACTATTAAGAATCTTCCAGCAAAAAAAAAAAAAAAAATGAAGAAAAGAAAAGAAAAAACAAAATGTTTTGTAGTGATTTGATTGGCCTAAAAATAAGTTATGATTGTCACCGTTAGTATTGTCTAAACATCTGTTATTACTTATTATTATAGTTGTCATTGCTGAAATTCTTTACTGATATAGTTTTGACTTAAAAAAAAAAGGGTAAGAAGGAGTGACTATTCAGTACTAGATTAGCCAAAAGATCGGATCAGAAGAAATTGAATACCACTGCATGAATATTCATGACAGGAACTTACAGTACTACTTCAGGCAGCAAAAGGAATCTGCTAAAACTCCATTGCTGCAAATTAATCATATTAAAAATATTATGACCCTTTAAAAGGTATACGTTAATTATGATTTGGATTTATTAATGTTAATTATGTAAAGAGAGTAAATGTTAAAATTCAAACTCTGTGAGATATATTGTATAGAATCATGATTTAAGTTTGAGAATAATTTCAAAACAATCTATTATATTCTCATTATAAAGTCGTAGATGGTTTAGAATCTTAAGATTTTTTTATTTGGAAAATTCTTGGTAATTACGGCTGTCAAATAACGTACGTTTCATACCCTATTACAAATTTTGGACATTATTTTTATTTTTTTAAACTGTTTGACAAAAAAAAATATTTTTTAAAGAATATTATCTGATATGATAAAGTCAAATTTTTTAACTATTAAATTTATATAAAATCACATAAAAATAAAAAAAATAAATAAATTTAATAATTAAAAAAAAACCTAAGGTAGTATCTATAGAATATCATTTTATGAAGGATAAGGAATATATTTTCATACCCTACTATTATTATAATTTTTTTTTATCTTTCAGTAAAATGACTCAAGGGTTTCAAAGTTTATTACAGTCTCATGACGAAACAATGATCGCAATTCACATTTGATTTTCTTCTGAAAAGTTGGTGTCGTTTTACTCCCAATGCTCAAATGAATCAGCAGCACTGTACTTTTGATAGATCTCCTTGTACGAATATATATTAGTTTGTACAGTGAATGAATAGCCACGAGTCCCCACAACCCTACAAGCAAAGATGATCATATGCATGTTGACGACAAGGACGCAGACAAACAGTGAAGCAGTAAATGATGAAGTAATCGGAGAAGGCAGAAATAATTCAGTTCAAAACAGTAAATTGATTAATCGAATAGAAACAGAAATGAGTGGTAGCTAGCTAGCTAGTTATATTTTCCACGCGACAGATTGTACTTTTTTTTTTTGAATCAATTGTTATGGTTAGAAAGACGAATTCGGTTGCATTCCTGTTAGCTCGAGCTAAAAATCTAAAAGAATACTATTCGACTATTCGTCTATCTAACAATGACAATAAAGACAAAAGCCTATTATTCTTATTGGAATGACGAGTATTCGTTTTTAGGTTTAGTTAGAGCCAACATGAATGATTATTCTTGTTAGAAAGACTAATATGTTTTAATTAGAATTACCATCAATGATTTCCGTTGTTGGAAAGATCAGTAGCACTCTTTAGGATTTTAATTAGATCAGTAGTACTCATCCACACAACATATTGTTTTTTTTTTTTTGTTGAACCAAATTAGCATTGTTAGAGAGATGAATTTGGTTGGATTCATACTAACTCGAACTAAAAGTCTAAAAGAATACTACCCGTCTATCTAACAAGGACAACAAAGACGAAAAGTCTTATTATTTTGTTAAAAACTCGAGTAGTACGTACTTTTTAAGTTTTTAGTTAGAGCTAGCATGAATGATTGTTCTTGTTAGAAAGACTAATAGGCTTTTATTCAGAAATATCATCAACGATTTTCTTTGTCAGAAAGACCAATGGTATTTTTTAGGGTTTTAACTTGATCAATAGTACTCTGTAAATTTTTTACACGAAAAATTGTATATTTTTTGTTGAATCAAATTATCATTGTTGGAAAGACGAATTTAGTTAGATCCATGCTAGCTCAACTTAAAAGTCTGAAAGAATACTATTCGTTTGTCTAACAAGGATAACAAGGAAGAAAGTCTATTGTTATTGTTCTTGTTAGAAAGACGAGTTATATGTATTTTTTAAGCTTTTAATTAGAGCTAGTATGAGTGATTGTTCTTGTTAGAAAGACTAATAGATTTTTAGTTGGAATTACCATCAATGATTTTCCTTGTTGGAAAGATCAGTTGTACTCTACCCTTAACTAGATGAGTAGTAGTTTTTTAAGGTCCGTTTAGTTTATTAATTCAAATTGAGATGTAACTTTATATGAGAGCTTTTTACTGTAATAAAAAATTAGATGTAACTTGTCTCTAAAAGCTTTTTACTGTAACAAAACTCAAATTTTAAACTCGAATTGGTGAAATGAACATGCCCTTAAACTAGAGCTATTATGACTTTCCTTATTGGAAAGACTTTGTACTTTTTAAGGCTTTCAACTAGAGCCAGCTAGCATGAAAAACCAACCAAATTCATTCGGTAGGCTATAGTTGAATTTTCATTGTTTTCTAACGTCGTTTAATCTTATAGTTCTAAACCAGCAAGGAAAATGTATTCAGTTCCCAACCCTAAAAAGAACATGTTCCAACTCTTGCCAAGGGCGCAATAGAGTTCATACATATTCCGGTTGGATTATGTTGTCCGACGAGAAATCGTGCATGGGGACCCAAGATGGTCCCATCAATTGCATATCTTCCACTTGTACACCCACTTGATTGAATCAATGGAACCACTCTATATAGAGAAATGGGACCATTAATCTTTTTTTTGCTAAATGGTCCCTTTTTTTTCTTTTTTTTTTTTGGCAGAGTGGTTCCATTATTGATCAACCAAAAGCTAATGGTGTGCCCTTTTTGGACCCTCTTCCCTGGTACCGTTGCACGAAACAAAAAGGAAAAGAAAGGAAAAAAAAAGAAGGGTAAAAGTTAGGTGTAATTGTTATTTCGTTCACGTACTCTCCTTTTCAAGCAAAAAGGAGAGCAAAGGAGAGTGAGTGAAAATATAGTAGTGATGTCCAAAGGGATGTGTTGGATATATATTTGTCAGTTTCACTAAGTTCTCTTATGGATCTGACATCTATACGGGAGGGGGGAAAAAAAAGATAGGTACCTGAATAGACTTTCTTGAGAGTGACTTTAGAAGAGAAATTAATGCTAGAACGAAGTCTCTGTGCGTGTCATGTGTGTGGGGCTAAAGAAGTATGATTGGATTCGAGCAAACCAATATATATATATATATATATATATATATAGATATAAACATGAACCGCTTGCACATATGTATCTTAAATAATGCGTGTATTACAAGAAAAAAAAGTATGTAGTATAAATTTCTGATATGTGTTGTGTAGTATAAATTTCTGATATGCGTCATATGTAGATAATGAGCTAGTAACTTTTCGAGACACGGACTTTTTTTTTTTTTTTTGATGCAATTTCGAGACATGAACTTAGCATGTATATAAACTACTAATGAATTACTGATGATATACAGCTAGGGATAGTTACATAATATATAGTCTATCACAATAGGACTAAACTGCGTACAGAATTTTCTTGTCTTGATCAATTGTTATTCACATGAATGTACTTATATACAGGTTATTAATCAGATGAAAAAACTAGTCTTAAGGGGTTAAATATATATATAGAATGGTGATATTGATACCCCTAATGATTTAGTAATGCATGAGACTTTTGAGATTTTAAAAAGTGAGTTACAGATACTTATAGTTAAAATTAGAAATATGAACTGTTTGCTGAGTTGATTCTAACACCTTAATGTATAAATGGCCATTCCTGAATGACAAATAAATTTTCAGTTTTCACAAACAATTAGTAGACAGTTTTACCAACTATTCTTTTTTAAATGTTCACCAACGTGTTTTCGGGTTCCTATATTTATGCAATTATTGCATTAAGGTTTTAATCTTTAGATTATCAAGAGATGGACAAGATTACTAGATTGCGAAAAGGGCAAAGAAAATCCAAGAAAATATATTAGTATAGTGATTGTGATCATATGAAAGAAACAAGTACGTATGTTTACTGGGACAATAATTGAAGTGGGGTCGGTTGATCAGATATAGTGGAAAACTCTGACGAATGATGTGAAAAACAAATTAACATATCGGAAGATCACATACAATCTCATTGTGTGTGTACAATATGCGTGTGTAATATTACTGGAAGTTTAAGAAAGTGATGATATTCCTTAATGAATTGATGTTTCTATTAGTTAACTCGGATTAATATTGGATTGCACATGTTTATTAATTTGTAAAGAATTCTTCCAAAAACTTCAGCTGTTCCCGAATTTATATACCAATGACCAATCCCTTAAATTCATTCAACGAAAAGGTGTCCTAATTTTAGACAAAAGAGATCTAACTAGCAATTGGAAAAGAGTACTATGAGCAACAATATTGTCCAAAGAAAAGAAAACAAAGAAAGAAATTAAAAAGGTGAGAGAGAGGCAGTCGAAAGCATTAGCTACCTTATTTGACCTTTGACCCCTAGCAATCTCTTATCATTTGGTGAAGCTATGCCAAGAATAGCCTAAGGGTGTGAGATATTTCATGCGCTTCTGCAACAAGTATATATTAGTTAGCTGATAATACAAGAAATGTTCTGTTTGAACCACAAACAATAAGAATTTTTTTTCCATTTTGAAACAACAATTATTGTAACCAAAATTATGAAAATCATTAGAGTACTATGATCCTAAATCCATTTATTATAGAATTATAAGAGACCATTGTATTGCCTTTATAGATTATGATCATCAAATATTAGTAGCCACAGTTTCTCTAACATAAAGATACCTAGATTGATATGTTGGTAATTTAATGAGCGTATACAAGTATGAAACCACTTCGATATGGCTGTCATTAAAAATCAATGCTTATTGAATTATAAACAAACACAGTATTTGGTTTCATCCTGTAACATATATATCCAAGTATTAATAAAAAATTTGAAATGGAAGTTAATTAATCAGGAGGGTACAGTGTGGTTCTTATGATTATGAAAAAGATTCCTGCAACGACCACATTCGAATATACATTTCTCTACTTGAACACTTTTAGTCTATGTGTAATGTATACTGCTTTAAGGCATGGTACTGCACATAAGAACACATGAAAAAAATAAAAGAAACAAAAATCTCTAGTATTTCCAGATGAGAAAAATCAACAATAGTGCTATATTCATTTTTTTCTTCTTCTTGTCATTCTCAATTACTAAGTTGGCATCTCTCCTAAAAGATCTTATATTAATAGACGAACCACCAAGTTTATTTAAAACGAAAGAAATTACAAGAACATTGTCATGAGAAAAAACAAGGCCTAAGGCATATACAACTCCAAAAAGGAGAAAAAAAAAAAGGAGAGGCAAATCTAAATGGATCTACTCTTCCAACCTAGTTAAGAACCTTGACTGGTAAAACCAGTAGGAAAAACCAAATCAAGAATAAAAGAGTGCAAGATCCTGGGTTAAAAAGACAAGCCAAAACCATGGCAACAACATTATGTAGCATTCTTAAACAATATTTGGGCACAGTCCAGCAATCACGATCCACCATCTCAGCAACAAAACTCTGCATAGAATTCCACCACGCAGAAAGCTTAGACAAAGAATACAATTATTTTAGCTTTAAGACGCCAAGGAACCAAAATGGATTTCGATTCAAGAAGAAGATGATGAACATCAGGTCAACTGAGTTATGATACATGTTTGTATAATACATGTTGCCATTTCCAGAAATTAATGCAGGAGATCAGTTGCGGGAAAATTAACACGAGTGACCAAACCTGGAAACTAACCTTGTTGATCACAAGACATGAAAGGAAGCTTCTATCCATGTCTGAAGGGAAGATTAATCCTGCAAGATACTAAAAAACGCAGATATACAAGAATCCCATGTGTGTGTGTGTGCGCGTCGTGTGTGTGATCTATAATGTATTTGTTGATCATGGATCTTTAAAAGATAGAAGTTAGGCATGATCAAAAATATTGTTGTATCGTTTGACACCATAAACATCAAAGGGAAAATTTCCTACCCTATATATAATATATATACATATATATATATATATATATATATCGAGGCAATGCCATATCATAGTTTTCATGAACGAGTACGTACGGTTTGGTAACTGTCATGTGCACCGACTAGAGGAAATTGGATTCCATTCAATAATAGTCAGCGATAGAGCCAGACTAATAAAGAACTGTACCACATATAATTCAAGGAGCTAAGCATATATATGGATTAGGAAAGATACAATAGACCGGTCTAAAGAACAAGCAGAAATTTTAGCATAAGGGTCATGTTTCAGCGTTGTCCAGAAGTAGAGAATATATACTCCTTCAACCACAAAAAAAGAAACAAAGAGAGAAAGAAAGAAAAAGAAAGAAGAATATAAACCCCTATTTGGAAGATTGAGTTTGCTATTTAAGGCTTTTGATAGTGATAGTGATAGAGGCACACAGCTTTCCAAAATATGAGAAATTGACTGAATTATCACTTTCATGCATGATATATGGAGATGAGAAATATAGTTTGTTTTTGAGAAATATTTTTGCTTGGGATAACTTTTCTTTTTCGGGTACTATTATTGAAGAGGGTAAAGAATAGGCGTACTGAATACGTCTGAGAGAGAGAGTACATGTCAAGGGTCCAATAAGTTGCAAGGTGATCGTGTCTCTTATGGTTGGTCCACCACAAGAGTGATGACTGGTGACTTAAGACTAGCAAATAGTAATTTCTATCAAAAAAAAAAAAAAAACTAGCTAATAGTAATTTCTAAAAAAAAGACTAGCTAGTAGTAATATTACCAAAGACACCAATATATTGCGACCTAATGCGACACTTTCCAAACAATGATCTAGAATTTGATCTTCTAAACAAACAAACAAAATCCAGTAAACGATTGTTTAATTAGTTCTTGAGAAAAGAAAAGGAGTAGGGATAGAAGTGGAAAAAAATTTCCTGTTTTCAATGATCTACTTGATACAAATTAACTCTGGCAAAGCCACTTCCCAGATTCAGATTATCCACAAAACAATCAAATATTATTTTGAACCACTTGTACTAGTGAAGACAAAAGGGTGATGGGAATGAAAAACCAAACATATCGGTAAACTTGTCAAGGCCAGTTCATTACACGTATTTAAATTTAAAATTTAAATTTTATTACGGTAATCAATTTAAAAAAAACAATCACATTTAAATAAAAAATTTATATAAAATTATATTTTAATTTAAATTTAAATTTTAAATTAATAAATTAAATTTAAATTAAAAATTTAAATAAACCAATTAACGACCTCAAGTCTTTCAGCTAATCACGCTTCATGTCATTCTCAAATCTTACCGTCCTTTATTAGCTAAATAGTTTCATCCCAATAACACGATTTGATAATTAAAAAAAAAAAAAGAAAGCAAAAAACATAAAAAAGAGAGGGAGAGAGAGAGAGATTGTACTCCCCACGAATGGATGGATCTGAAAGCAAAAGACACTTCATATCAAGAAAAAAAACAAGGAAAAGAAGAAAGCAGTTTCAGGAAATAATAAAATAACCTTTTTCAGCCACAAAAAAAAAAAAAAAAAAAACTTTTTTTTTTCCCAAAATATTGTCTTTCTTAATTCTTTTAAGTACTCCGGCACAGCATCATCAAGATTCTCTCTTTCCCAATATTTATGAGAAAGTCACATCTCTATCTTGATCATCAAAACTCAAGGATCATCAAAAAGATGCCATTCCCATCTAAAGCAAAATTTTCCCCAGAAGAATAATCACAGATCTGGAAATTCCATGATTCCTGCAGCGGACAAAAATAAACAAAATAAAACCTAATACAGTAACTGAAAACGGTTTTAGAAATCCACTATTATCGATATATAACTATAGCTTGATGAGATTAAAATAAAACTCTAAAACTTAAACCAACCCACCTGAAACCAACAAGATAAATCGAAACCCAGTTCTTGAAATCGTCGGAAGATTTTCGATCGATCGATCGATCGATCATCCTTTTCTTGTGTATATAATAGTCGTTAATTTATTGCCGATGCAGCATCATCAAGATTCTCAGTTTCCAAACAACTTGGGCGGTTGCATTTGCATGTGAATCTTGATGATGCTACACCCGCAAACAACGACTGTAATGATCTCTTCATTATTCATGCATGTAATATCATATAAACCTCAACTGATAAACAGGAGAATCTGAAGGAAAACGAAAAAGCTCTCTGTAAAAGAAGAAACAAAAGAGTTTTTTTTTTTTTTTTTTTTAAGTGAGAAACAAAAGACTTAATATAATATTATTTGTGATTTCATGTGCAAATAGGCAGAAAGCCATTTATAAAAAAAAAAAAAAAAAAAAAAAAAAAAAAAAAAAAAAAAAAAGCCCATGAGAACTAGCTGACATGTCCTGTTACAACTGGTTGAAGAACGTAAACTGATTACTTCGAAGGTAACCCCAGAAAATTAAAAATCTGTTGTGTTAAAAACTGGACTCATAGGACCGAATAAAACAAAACCCTATTTTGATTTTTCTTCTTTTGGGTTCTTTTTCCAAAGAAGGGTTGTAAACAGCATAGATATCAGAATTCCGAGATTTTGATATTTGCGGGCCGGTCAGATTTCCCAGACCAAGATTCAAGCCAAGAGAGAGAGAGAGAGAGAGAGAGAGAGAGAGAGAGTTCATAAGAACATACATACCATTTCAGATTCAAGCAAAAAGTCCATATTAATAAAAAAAAAATAAAGAAAAAAGCATATTCAGAGGACGAAAAAAAAAAACAAAAAACAAAACGAAAGGAAAGAAAGAAGAAAGCAGATGGACCACAAAAAAAAAAAAAAAAAAAAAAAAAAAAAAAGGCAAAGAAAAGGGCATAAATAAATAGAGGAAATTACGTTTGAGATGATCAAAGAGAACAATAGAACATAGAAAAAGAAAACAAAGAAGAAGAAGAAGAAGAAGAAGTAGAAGAAGAAGATCTAGCTAGGTAGCTATAGCTCCAAGGCCAAGACTGAACCTTGTGCGTGTGAGAGAGGGAAAGAAAGAGAGTTAAGTTCACACCAATGGTATAGCAATGTGGTCCTGTGTGAAGAAGTGAGTTTGTATTATATATATATACATGGATGACACGGGTTTTTATTGGTTTCTCTGAGTTTTTACCATCTTCCAATTTTCATTGGTTGATGCTTAGCTGTACAGTACCACGCCTATGTGGCCGCAGTTACATATCGCCATCTTCACTAAACCCTAGCTCTCTCTCTCTTTAATTTAGGGGTCATGACTCTTGATAGGGTTGATATAATGAGGGCGTCCTCTCATGTACTTACTATGGACTCTCACATCTAAACCCGTAATCACTTTAAACTGTACATTTGAAATCTCACGTCATTCAAATCTCTATTAACCCTGAAGATATTTATTTTTTTATTCGTTTTTATTTTAAATTATAATTTATAATTTTTTATAATATTTTTTTATAAAAAATATACGTAAAATAAAAATAATTTTAAATATAATTTTAAATTGATGAACTAAAAATTTATTAAAACAAACGTGGAAGATTAATTAGCTAACTATAGAGGCATATACTAGAGCTGGCTAAAGTTGTTCCATTATTTTTGGTCTGTTAATATGATCATGTGATCTAACATTATGTAAATGTTGGGATATATAGCTAGATAGTCACGTGAGTGGAACTATTTACAACTGTTAGGTCCTTAAATTTTGTGCTTAATTAATGTGTTTAGGTTATCTCGTCACATCATGGGTACTTTATGCACTAATTAACTAGTTCTCTTATAGATTTAAACCCCCAAGGCGTAGAAAATTAGAAATAGGTACAATACAAAATAATCAGTTTTAAACTCTTTACATAAGATTCAGATATATATATATATATATATATAAACTCTTTACATAAGATATATATACACATGTATAGTTTGATCAGAGCAAATCAGAGCAAATTATATATTTAGAAGAGTTTCTGATAAAAAGCTCTCACAAACAATCAATATTGTCAAATCTCAACTCAAATATCATTTTAATATATAGAGAGAGTTTGACAATATTGTCAATATATCATTTTAACAAGAAGCGTAGTCCGACAGAGCGAGGATTTATTGGTAGGAGAATAATTTTTTTTATTAAAATTATACTAAAATGTATATATAATAGTTTTTATTTATATATGTAACACATAATTGATTTAATAAAATGTAGAGAATTATTAATTTAAGTGGGTTGAGTTTAATTTATACACATATTTAATATATTAAAATTAAAATCATTATATTAAAAAATAAAAAATAAAAACCTTGGGCGGGCCATGGCCCTCTTGTCTCTATCCTTTTAACTTAGCTACACATAACCTATGATAGGTAGCCCCCACCTCTTATTATTATTATTTTTTTTATAAATTATGAATGTATATTTTGCTAAAACTTATGGTTTCTCCCTTCTAAAAATATGAAATTATATGTCTCCCAATTTTTTTAAACTACGCCCTTAATTTTAAGTACATGTAAATCTTAATGGTCATTCACCTAATTTTAAGGAATGACTAACAAAAATACAAGAAATTTACTAGTTGAACGGATGATGTGTATGGGACAATTATTACAACTAATAGAAATATGAGATTTAACAACCGTTAATAACCGTCATTAAATGATTAAACAATGGTTAGAAGAATCGTTGTCTAATCGCGAGTCATTAAATGAATGTAAAATATAAGGACGATTTTTATTCGCTGTTAAATAAAACATTAGACGATAGTTTAAGTCAAAATTGTTGTCTAAATATTCTCAAAATGTCAAATTGGGCGGTTATGGAGCACATTAGACGAAAGTTTCTTCAAAAACTATCGTTACAAATGAGCATATAACGACAATTTTTTTAGGAAACTGTCGTTATATGTGGAATATGCATAAAAAAATTGACGCTATTTTATTTCTTTTCCCGTGGGTTAGCCTATTAATCTCATATTTTATCAACATTTTGGCCACATTTAACACAACTCATATAACATCAAAAATATTACAAATATAATATGAACATATATTACATTTTCAATTTCAAATATATACAATAAGTTATATTTGTCCTCTAACAAATTGTGCTCGTTCTTCTATAACTTGTACCAAATGCTCATTAGTATATGGGCCTTTGCTTTTTAGATTGTTAATTCCTACTTTCATTATATCATACTTATACTGTAAGACGAAAAAGTCGCATTCTTTGTGCCCCTATTGTGTTGATATTTATTGAAAATTACTAAAATTACTCAGTATTTCATTTAGGTATTCATTTAGTTCGAGTAATTTAATGAACAAAATTATATGCATGAACACTTGCCTTTGGTATAAGAAATTTTATTAGCCCATCATCATGGCAATCAAACTCAAGGGTTGTTTAAACCTTCCAAGTATGCAACCCATTAATAAATGATGAAACAATATCAATAAATTATTAAAAGAATAATGTGCATTAGTTGTTCTAATGTAATAAAGAATGCTAAACTTAAAGAGTAATCATCCTTTTGAAGTCCGGGTGCAATTTTTTCCCAAGCGGATCCAACCAAACGACTCTATCTTGCACCAAAGATACCACAACTAACATCCAACGTGATGTTAAGTGACATGAAGAAAGTGCGTCAAGGATCCGCTTATTAAAAAAATGAGGTTATGGCATTTGCTCGGGTCTCTAGCACCACTTCTGCTTGACCTAAAAGGTATGACGTGAGCATCAAGGACATGAAACCCTAATGTCTAAAGACATTTTCCTCACGGCATATATTCCAAAAGTGACTACAAGAAAAATGAAAAATTAGTTAAACATTTAATAATAAATTATAATTTTTAGCGGAAAAGTAGTAAGGATATTTATATTACCACATATATGCCATAATGCACCCAATACTAAGTTCTTGAAATGCGGCCATCAATTCAATATCATCGATGGTAATGTAGATCTGCTTATCCTTCACTTGAGTGATATCAGATGGAAAGTTAATTGAAATTGTGCCAATCTTGCGCCATGCATGAATCATTAAGTCTTGAATTTCTGTGGGGAACTCTTGTAATGGGTTAGGAAGCGGTTGTGTTACTTCCCCGATGGTTGCTAGTGTCTTTTTTAACTTCCTTGGTTTCCCAACTTTTTTCCTTAATGGCTCGGGGGGATCCTCCGTGGGTTCTTTTCTGCTCGGAGCTTTGCTAACTTTACTCAACGACCCTAGTTCAACCAAATACCTGGGTCATGCAACAAATCCTCTAAGCGCGTCACCCACAGTCGAGCTATCAAATGTAGGGACAGGTAGAGGCACATCTCTCTGAAAGGGTACTTTAATAAAGATGTGTACATTTTCATCCCTAAGTGCGACACTGTGGACAACATCAGTTGGGAGACTATCCATCCACACCTTCCCCATTGCAATAACAAAGAAATTGTTGTTCTCATCTACTGGAGCTAGAAGAATGTAGTTATCGTTGGTTTTCAAAACAATTTTGGATGGGGAAGCGTGTGTTTAGCGGATCGTGTATAATAAAAATTTTCATAAAATTTTGACATACTCTATGATTACATTAATTTATGCATGAATAAATTAATCAAATTAATTTATTTACCTAGCGGATGATTATGACGATAACTTAAATTCTTTGACCTCAAACGTTCCTCGCACCAAGCTTGTTATAAACACCCGAATATTCCTTATCAATTCCTTGAATCTATGAAGACGTGTGTGTGAGAATACCTTAACCAAACAGGATTAGCGAATAAACACTTAAGGTTTTCACAAACATCAACACATGCACGATGTGAAATTTTTAGAGAAAATTTTCCTTCCCACACCACACTCTATAGAAAACCGGCCACACTATGCTACGAAGAATAAAAATTATGTTCTCTAATTTTCTGCAATCTCTTATTTATAAAGTAGTTGTCAGAGTTTCAGAAAAAGTCTAATATTTATCTCCAATATAAAGCTTGATAATTATCTCAAACTTCAAATTTGATTGTGAAACCAAATCTCTCTCCCTTATCCACATGTCAATTTTGACTTAAATTCAAATTTTAATTTAAGTCAAACTTAAATCAATTTGAATTTCAAATTGGACAACTTATCAAATAAGTTAATTGGATAACTTAGAGAGCAAGCAACTGAATCCCAATAAGATTCACACTATGCTGTGCATTCACACTATGTGAACACATTCACGTGTGTGTTTTAAAATTCAAATTTAAACTTAATTACCACATTATGTAATTAATAATTAATTCTCAATTAATTATTCTTGAGTGTTTTATTTTAGAATTTCATAATTCTAAAATTCTCATTTTACCCTTAGTGTCTTATAGGATTACAAGGATGACGCGGAGAGTCATGGCCCTATAATTTTAAGCTCTAATAAAATTAATAATTAATTAAACTCTTTAATTAATTAATCAATTCTATTAATTTTAAAAGTTACTCCATTATAAACTTAGAATTAGACTCTCGTAATTATACACATAAATTGCTTCTAAAGTATGAAGTGTCCATTTGATATAGTCATTATATATAGATCAATCATCCATAAATTCATAATTACATCTAGGTGAAATCTGTTAACCTCTCTAATTACATCTTTATCCTTAAGTACCATTAATTCGCTAATGGACAATGATTCACAAAATAAATTCATGAATCAAAGCTCCTACTTGTTCAAGTACCGAATAAACTCTCAAGAAAATTATTTATCTACTTCTTTTTCAAGAACGAATGGATTCTATCTCATATAATAACATTCACGGTTACTCACTCATCATGTCTCCAAAATACAAGGAATAGGATTGAGAATCTCATAATTCATACTGAGTAAAATCAAAAGACATAAATCTACAAATAAAAGTCTACTAATAACTCAGGATTAAGATAATTCTATATATGACCATCGGTAGACTCAATTAGAATTCCTATACTTAATGAAAATTATCAAAAATTCATATTGTGTCTATGTCACTTATCCACATAATCTCATTATGAGTAATACACGCATTCAATATCTCTCCATATTATAACAGTGTGGATAACACCATTACATTTTGAATAGGAATGACATGTATTAGTAATGTTTTAATTAAAGATTTTAAATGTTAATTAATTCATTACAAATATTGTTTTGATTATTATCCTTTAATATTATCCTCCCGCATATAACACTTATATACAATATTTAAAGTTACATAAA
The DNA here is from genome assembly GCA_012066045.3 of Morus alba. Lineage (NCBI taxonomy): Eukaryota > Viridiplantae > Streptophyta > Magnoliopsida > Rosales > Moraceae > Morus > Morus alba. Next base: position 17,059,443 of record CP050229.2, read on the forward strand.
TAATCATGGAATTTTTACTAATATTCATAAAATATTCAATAATATATGCACATAAAATAACGAATAAACTCTTTTATTAAATAAATTATAAATATCTTAATACATCTCATGCCTCTAGGACATCATTCCCAAGCAGTTACTACAATCACCAAGGCTTGATGAGCAGGCACCGCCGGTGGCATAGTAGTATGGACACTACAACTTTCCTTAACATTACGTCGTTGGTCCACCGTCGGAGTTCCAATTTCCTCTCCTACAAATAGTAGGGTATGGCCTTGGGATGAATGCATTGCTTCTCATCTGGCCACCATTGCTTCCATCCTCTCACACAACTTTACCAACTCCCCATCCCTTCTTGATCTATTAGTGGAATGACAATATGTTGACCTATTGACAAATTAGGATTGCCCACAAACACACCTAGAGTATTCTGGGTTTCCCAATAGTCGAGTCAACATATCATTTGTCCCTTGAGATTGAAACTTTCCTTGGGACTCTTCTTCTGTAAATTGGTCCTAAAAAATTAATAACAAAAATATTTAAAAAGCAATAAATCATAAAATGGCATCCATCAAAAATTAAAAAGAAAAGCAATTACTCATAATTAATTTTCCGATCTCTTCACATTCCAAAATTTTGTAAGTTCCATCAGGTTTTTGTCATTTGACTTGCCATAAAGTGGCTCGATCCAGCTTCTCGGTAGTGTTATGGATTCACATCTGTATTTGATCAAAAAGTATATTAAAGATTACAATACAAACAAAAAATAATTAATATCATTGGAGAAAAATAATATGGAACTTACATAATCCTCTTCTGCTTTCCTATATCCACCACGAGCATTCCCATGCGGGTACTTGTACCCTGATCTTTTAATAGATGCTTCTTTAGACATGTCTTGTCAAGCCGGACGAAGTCTGTACTCCATAAACTTCTTCCACATATCCAGAGTTATTGAAAGGTAGTTTCTTTTAATTTTCTGCGGGAGTTCAAAAACTGTGAAACTATCCTTCAAAGGCTTTACAAACATCATGTATAGATTAGGCCTAAAGTCCCGAGCTATCTTTCCTGCACATGTAAGCTCATATTTCCTTACAGTCTCCAAAACAATGAAACTTTGAACTATATCGTACCAAATTATCTCTCTGTTATTTTTATTTTCTTCTAATCTCCAATCGTCTATTGTAATTGGCACGTGTTCATGAGCTAAGACACCAATATAGCTCTAAAGCTCATTCCTCGCTTTTCCGATGAGGTTGTTTTTTTTTCATCAAATTTAACTTTATTTTTTTGTCCACTATCCCACATTCGGGCAACCGAAATGACGTCGATAGTGGCAGAGGAGAAATGTTCCAACTTCACACAAACTTCAACGGTGGAAATTAATGAGATGGTGGTGGAAATTAATGAGAGAAAGAGGTCAATGGAGCAAAAGAGAGATGGAGAAGGTTGGGTAGAGAAGGAGAAGGCGGAATGGGATGGGTTTTCCGATGGAGATGCGGCGGTTTGGGTGAAATTGCGACGAAGGGAGAGAGAAAGAGAGAGAGGGAGCGGCGCGACTTTGTATTCTGGGAGTTTGGGTTAAAGGTTTGATATTTATAATTTAGAAAATCGCGCCCATATTAGACGATAGTTTTTTCAAAAACCGTCGTCTAAGATATTATATTTAACGATAATTTTTTAAAAAATCGTCATCTAATTCTCATTGCAAGCTGTACAAATTTTGTTGATCATACATCGTTAAATATGCGAAGTTAAAATTGCCTTTTTTGGTAGTGTATGATGCATTATTATGCCATTGCTTCTTCTTCTTTTACCAAAATATCCAATTCTTCTTCTGTGTACATATCCTACCATATATCACTTGTTACAAAATTACACAACTCATTCCGTGCATGTTCGCCCTAGATCACATCACAAAAGATTTAACTCGTTAGACATTTTTTCTTTCAATAGGAAAAAAAAGAGTCCAGCAAAAATGGCGCTTTCATCCTATGACAATCTTGTAACTCTTCGACTGTAAATTCAGTTCATGAAAAACAAAAAAATAACTATTTGTCTTTGATTACAAAACTCATACTCACTCATGCATTTTTAACGGTATTTTTGTTTTCTCTATCTCTCTTCTTTGTTTCTTTTGTTTTTCCTTTTTTCTTTTTCTTTTTCTTTTTGGTGCTGAATTCTTGTACATTTAACGGTTAATTATTCTACTGTATATTTATAGAATTTCTGCTGATAATATGTCAAATCTACACGTCCTTTTCTTATTTTGAAGGTAACATACAATATACATCTCCTTTTCAACACCAAATGCGTGTTGAACTTTGAGTTTTCAGAATAAATGCAGAGAAATCCGCAGCATTAGTTGAGTATTGAAGTGGGCTTTGCAATACACACACATATAGTATATCAGGACTCTTTATAGCCCGAAAGATACTACGAATATTCCTTTAATCAAATGATGGGAAAATATTGAATTCCCCCCTCCAAAAATGGACAAAAACAAGAACAAATTTAAGGTGGACCGGCCATAATCTCTCTTTCTTCTTCTTCTTCTTGTTTTTTTTAGGAAGATACTAGTTTTTTTTTTTTCAAGACGTTGTTAGGAAGAAGATTGTTATAGTATAGCACAAGATTAATTTAATTTATATATACATATATAAAAAAAAAAATATATATTTGTTTAAGGTCTAATAAAAAAGTTTGTACATTCAATTATATAAAAAAATCAACATTAAAAAGTAAATGGCAAAAATGCCCTCCAATTAAGCTAGACAATGTGAAAAAATCAAGGATAAAAGCATTAAAATAACATGGATACAATGGGTGGAGAATGGATTCTCTTTAGTATAGATAATAATAATTAATTAATTAATAATAATTAATAATAAACTGTTTTTTGAAAATAATATGTTTTTAAACCCGTTGGTTTATGTGAAATGAGTTGATTTAATTTTATAAGAGAAACGTTGGTTTATGTAAAACAACGTCGTTTAATAATAAACAAGTTCAGCAATTGCCATTTGGTTTTTTTTTTTTTAATTAGGTCCTCGATGGTTTATTGGCGTTGTCTTTCAAAAGGTGCCTCCTGTTGGTGGATGAACGTCTGTCTGTCTTTTCAGAAAAAAAAAAGCACGGTTAGAACACTATTGCAAGAACAGTAAAAATTCCATCTTTCATGAGGGTTTTTTTTTTTTTTTTTATAGTTAGTTTAAAAGAATGGATTCTCTTCCTTTTTAAACTGTTTTAATTTCCTTATTTTTCGTAGAGAAAAACAATAAAATAAGGGGACGTTTTTGCCTCTTGTTGGAACTTGTGCCGCCGATCAATTCCATCTTTTTTTTTTTTTAGTTAGTTTAAAATAAGTTGTATAAATCCAATTTAAAAATAGGTTGATGGGTCATTCTAATCGGTTGAAAGTCTAATATAATTTTTTATATTAAGTCATAATAATAATTATTTTAAAAATTAATATATATTTTTAAATATATAATAATAAATTACTGTTATGTGTATATATCGTGATTAATTATATAAAAAATATTATAAAGATACATTAATAAAAGATTATTATTTTTACTATTAATATTAGTCGTTTCATCATAATGGACTGTTGTTTTTAAACTTGAATAATGTTATCATAAAGAATTACATCTGTCATGTTCTTTTTTTGATAAGCACATCCGATCATGCATGAACATTTGTTTAGAGCAGTGTATGATAGTGTTTTATTTGTTATATGCTTAAAAATGACTTCTGGTTTCCAAAATAGTAATTGTGTTTGGTAAGTGACTTAAATTGATTTTAAGAAATTATTATTTTGTATTTTTTTCGGTAAGTTACGATTTTCTATTTTTGGGCAATGGTTATTGGGAGTCTATATATAAGTGCTCTATAAAAGATTTTAGGTGTGCTTAGAGAAAAGTACATTAAAATAGTGCCTCATTTTGAGAGAAATAGAGAAAAGTGAGGAGAAAGATAGGTAAAGGGTTTAAGGGATTTTGGGTAGAGAGAAAGTAAGAAAGTTTGTTAAGTGTGTAATTCTAAAATTGTTAATGAATTTTTCTCCTTCTTCTATGGACGTAAGAAATTTTTCGAACCACATAAATTTTTGTCTTCTATGTTTTTTTCTGTTATTTTTGATTCAGTTTAATTTTCCTGTTACGTGCGTATTGGGGTGTTTTTTCCCTAACAAACTGTTATGACTTAATATAATAGAATTACACCAATCATTTAATCGATTATACTAATCCTTCAACCTTTTACGATGGAGGAAATTTCTCCCATAAAAATGATAGGTGACCACAGAAAATGTTATAAATACTAGTGTCACTTTTTGTCATTTTATGCATTTATTAATTGATATGTGAACTTTATTATATTATGTTATGTTTAATCAATATTATTTTCTGTTTAATCAAGTGTTTCAGAGTGACACGAGCTTCTTTATTTTTCCTTTATATATTAAATTTTGAAATCGCATCAACAAAGATTTTTTTATAAGGTCAATTAAAAAGATAGAACAAAATAAAATGATTACTGAAAATCTTGTTCCTAACTACTATATCCCAAGATACAAGAATCCTACTATAAAATTGTTATTGTTATATTAGTTTACCAATCCATGTTAAAAGCTTAAGCTGTTAGGAGGTGGGCCAACAATAGTTTTTATACTTTAACATTCCTCCTCACACGTGTGGGCTGGACAATGGGCAATCGTGTGGATAAATTAATTAAAAACTCAACACGTGAATATTTAAACCCGAGATATATTAAAGAAAACCCAACATGTGATGATTATTTAAATAAAGATAAATAGTGCAATTACGAGAGTTTAAACTCATGACCTCCCGCTCTAATACCATGTTAGTTTACCAATTCATCCTAAAAACTTAAGCTGTTAGGAGGTGAGCTAACAATAGTTTTTATACTTTAACAATTGTTATCAAACATCATACAAGATCGGTACACATATATATGTTATTTTTAGGAAATTTTATTTCTTAATATAATTATAGGTCACATATTTAATCATCAATCATGTCACACTATCTAATTAATTGGACAAAATTAAGTAGTCAATTTAGGAAAGTCCAATTCAATTTTTAACTAGGTATGGACTAAATAGGTGGATACCCAATATTGACCCAATTAGGTTTAATGGGTGTCTAATATGACAATATATAAATAAACTTTAGGTTATGGTCCCTAATATGTTTAGGGCCCATTTAGTTCAATGATTCGAGTTTTTAATTCGAGTTGAGATGTGACTTTATGTGAGAGCTTTTTACTGTAACAAAAAAGTTAGATGTGACTGTTTTTGAGAGCTTTTGACTGTAGCAAAACTCAAATTCTAAACTCAAATCAGAGAAATGAACATTCAGCCGTTTTCACTCTTTCCCCATCTAGAGAGAAACACCCTATTCAAAACTCTGGTGATTTGACTGAGGAAAGCGATGACCCCAAGAACGTATTCAAACGGTAATTTTTGTTGGAAATTAAGGCTGCACTAATAGAGATAAGTATTTGTTCTCGCCTATTTTTTTTAATAATTTAGTGTGATAATTCATAAATTTTTTATGGATATGGTGTTAAAACCATATTTATGAATTAAAGCTAACAGTTATACCTAAGCCTACTAATCAAGTTACACGAAAAAATTTATTTATTTATTTTCATTTTACCGCTCCGTTGTGTGTTAGATAATAGAAAATTTACATTAAGATGCCCTTCGTTTCGTTCCATCGTTAGCCTTTCTTTCCATTTGAATGGTAAAAAAATAGTGCCTGATAGAAAAAGGTAAAAAGTTCCAACCGGACTTGAGGCTATGATCCTATGTTTTTAATGCTACAAAAAAAAAATTCTCTAATATATAACCAAAGCTACTTTTTTTCCTAAATTCTTTAAATATGATTTCTCTAATATGTTTTTTTTTCCCTAATTTTGGGAATAATTTTTAGACCCAAAAACGTGACATCAACACAGCAATGTGACTCAGAAACCTGATAAAAAAAAATAGAATAATAAAAGTAGTTTTTTATACGGATAATATTAATAACTAATAATTGTACATCGTGCCCTATTTAATGAAAAACAAAAAAGGAAAATATTTTAAAAAAAAAGCAGCTAAATTGATAATTATCACGTAAAGTGGCAGATTCCACCCGTCAGCCATCCACCTGAAGATTGGCCACTTCCGTACAATATGACGTGGCTGGTTCAGAGTTTTCTTCCTCCAATGAGGTCCATGTCTCCACGACTTCAAAAAAACACTTTCTTTTCTCTCTCTCTCTCTCTTTTAGAATTTGAGTTTGTATAAAAAAAGCAACATATGAGAATCTAATTTTAGATCATAGTAAAAAATTCTGATATATCTTTGGGATTACTCGAATTAAAAAAGTGTAATTTAAACTTTTTTTTTTTTTTATAATTTTTAAAAAAAAATTTAAATTATAATAGATCGTAAAGCTGATATAAAATTTAAATACCTTTTTTTTTTAAAAAAAATTAAAACTTAAAATAACATTTAAATTTAAAAAATTTTAAAATAAAATTAAAAAAATATTTTTTTAATTTTTTTTATCAATAAAAAGAATATATATTATATTTTATAAATAAAAAATTTAAATTTTTTCCCTAAAAATTTTTATAATATGTTATTTTTAATCTATATATATATATATATATTTTTTTATACGTGTGTTCCAATTAAAAATTTATTGACAAAATTTTTCCTATTCAATCATTGAAAATATTAAACGGTTAAAAAATTTAAAAATTGACAAAGATTTTTCCAATTCAACAATTGAAAAAAGACGATTGTTTTTTCTAGGCGAAGAAAACAATGAAAAATAAAATGACAAAAAGCCAAAATTTAAATGACCCATATGCCCCAAAATGTACGATTTTTTTTGATAAATTGGGAAAAAATATATATATATATATTACTGTGTGCCTGGAAAACTATATCAAAGGTTGCAAAAATGAATTGTTTATCAAGGTCTTTTTCCAGCAATCGACTTCTATCTCGACAAGTGTAGTTTGTGTGCCAAGACACCCCTTCAATACTACTCCTTTACATGTTTCATTTTGGGGACTAAAAGATTTTCATTTGAAGATCTTTTAGATTTTTGTTTTTAAAGTATTATGGGAAAAATTATTAATTAAACATTAAACAAATATTCAATTGTCCTGGAAATTTTGGCAATTTTATTGCTCTCTTGCAACCAGAAAACGCTGCTATAAAAAAAAAAAAATTTGAAAGAAAGAAGAATATAAAAAGACAACAATTTCACACATATCTATCTACATAAAGAAAAAAAGTGAGCAAAAAGCTTTTTCAGAAAGCAATATTATACAAATTACCGTACAATATATATAGGATTTTTAATAGGTTTATCCTCTAAATTTATAGTGGTTTAATAAATTGTCTTTTAAATTTTTAATTTTAATAATTTATTTTTTTAATTTTAAAATTATTATAATATATCTTATTTTGATGATGATTGTGTTAAATTTATGTCAAAAAAACACGTTGAGCCAAAATTTTTAACATTTCAATTCAAATATAATGCAAATATTTTAATATCTCAACTTTTAATCATTTAAATTTAATAAAAAATTTGAACAAATTTAGTTAAATGGGACACTTTGTAACAAATTTATATATTCAGATAGTAACTTATCAAAATTAAAAGTTTATAAGGTAATTTGCTATATCACGACAAATTCAAGAGATAATCATGCCAAAAACCAATATATTTATATCAATTACACGGGAGGTAAGTCTCTAATTCCTAACCTTTCACTTAAAGAAATTAGCACAATTTGAAAGCAAAACTTTATCCAATGTTTTTATTTATACGCCAAGTAATTTGATTAATTTCACTACTTGACGCCTTACAAAATATCTTATAATATATGCCTTTTTTTTTTTTTTTTTTTTTTTTTTTTTTTTTTTTTGCCAATGAAAATCCTTTATATCGAATAAGTCATGAAATTTTTCGTAGTTAATACAATGGCCTAGCTTAATTAGGGAGGTGATTGATCATGCATGCCAATCTGAATATACATTGGTTTTCAGGATTAAAAAAAAAAAACTAATACGATTCCATTTGATTCACACATATGAATTTGTGATAATCTGAAATTAAAAATATCTGTTATCAGTAGGTATTCATAGTATAAAAAGTGATATAATATATGCATTGGACTTTAGTACTATATCATGCAGCTAAACGTTTTATATGCGTTCCTTTTTTTAAGCAAAAGATTCACTAAAAAGAAAGCAACAAAAAAAAAAGTCTTGTGTACAAAAATAAAAAAAAAATAAAAAAAATCTATGAAAGATGAAGAAAACCAAAACTAAATTAAGCAAAACAAAAATAAACAATCGAACAACTAAATACCAGCCGAACAAGTTGTGAGAGACGAAATAAACATGGATAATGCCCCATGATATATGACAAAATGAAAAAAAAAAAAAGAGCCAATCTCAGTTCATCTTCATACTAGTGAGGACATTTATCAATCGCAGTTCATCTTCTATTGATTAAATGCAAAGGCAAAAATCTAAACAGACCCATAGTACAGCTCTTTCAGCCTTGTTTTGTGGAGCCCAATGTCGCGTTTGCAACGATGGTCCTTATGTTAGATTTTAATTCGTATAATTAGGAAACCACCAACACCCAACACCCAAGTTTGGTTGAAGCTTAGGGACGTTTAGTTGAAAGATTTATATTATGATTTAAATTATAATTTATAATTCGTTACAGTATTTTCTCTCATAAAAAATACATTTAAATAAAAAATAATTTTAATCTCATAATTTTAATTTATAAACCAAACGTCTCTTATTAATTTAAGACGTGAATAGTGGCATAAAAAATCTTATATGAAATTATGAGTGGGATTAGGACAAGTGACGAAGCCAGGATTTTTGATCAGGGGAGGCTAATGACTACGATAAAAATAAATAGTTATTGAGTATTACGACTGTACCCCCTTCTAGTTTTTAATGTTTAAAACTGTTAAGGAGGCTATTAAAGATGTATTTTTTGATGTGTTAAAGCAAATTTTCATTTAATTATCAATCTCTTATTCGATTGTATAGTTGATCTTCACAATATTCATACTAAAAAAAATATCTCTTGTTGTTTTTTTATTCATTTTTTACTAGAAAGATATATTTGGAAGTTAATTGTCGTGTTTCCTTGAAGTTTTTCTTATTATACTACTTTACTTTCTGTGCATGGTCATCAATACTTTTGATCCTAATTAGAACTGCTCACTAAAACATAACACTAATCGCAACAAATGAATTCACAAAATCTGGTCAAGACATATTTGATAGAATCTATAATATATACCCCAAAAAGTCTCTTTGAAAGTACTGTCAATCATATCTAATTGATTATATACTAGGATGCTATTATTCTTATCTAGAAATATTATAGTGCTTCACATTCAAAAATATTATTGCATGAACATTATTTTTTAAAAGGGGATATGCAGTTATATGGACAAGTGAAAAAAAAAAAAAAAGAATCAAGAAATAAGAAATTTACAGAAGAAAATAAATGGATTTACTTTATAAATAATCGAGGCCATTATTAGGCGATGAGATCTTGCTATGTTCTTGGGGATGTTATTTCGACTTTGGTTTAAACTTTAAAGTAACAGTGTTTCAATTTTTCAAGAAAGAAAACTATGGTTTTTTAATTTTTTTAGGGGGGCTATATTTAAATATAGTATAAAACATGGTTGAAAGGAGAGATTATTCTTTCTTTATGACTGTAATTTGAGTATAAATTTTTTAGTACTATAATGGTTGAAAGGAAAGATTCTACTGTAATTTGAGTATAATCATTGTAATTTTTTGTTGTTATTTTGGTTGCCTTTATTATTTTCATATTTTGTTAGCCCTTATGGCTGGATAAATTAGAGTTAGAAATTTAATATTGGGCAAGTTGCTTTGTGAGTGCTAACTTAAATGGAATGTGCTAAAATTCTCTTATACAGTATTTATCCTCTCTCTAATTACATTAAAAAAAAAATGATGAGGTATTAGATAACTTGCAAAGAAAATATATATAAATACTTCGTCTTTGTTTACGGCCCTAGGTATACAGCATTTAAAAGTGAGAAATGTGGCATAATACTTGTTTGTTGTAACATTGACATTATAAAGATATGATAATGATTTGAATAAGTGATTTGTTGACGGTACACAAGTTGTAAGCATATCATGAAATGAATGCTATATTATATTTCACTTCTGTATATATATATATATATATATATATATATATGTGTGTGTGTGTGTGTGTGTTATATGGTAGTATGGTCCTCTCAATATGACCATATTAGACAAACCTACTTCATTTAGGATTTCGATAAGACCTGTATAAAACAATATAATTCATTTCCAGACCTAACAACCCAGTAGAATAGAAGATTCCACTTGAAGTTGTACGAATAGGGTTAATTCGGTAAAGTTTCAGGGTATTTGCCCCATTTGAGAATCATTATCAATCATATTAGTAATTCAATAAAATAAATAAATAAGAAATATGAGGCTGCTATAATATAGAAGATTCAAAATACTAACTCATATTGTGAAGATTTAAATATTTTTAGTTAGAATTATAAAATTTATATTGTGGTGATTTAAATTATAATCTAAATTGTTATTTTGATATGTAAATAAATTATAATTTAAATTGAGAAAAAAATCTAAACTATATTTAGATAAAGTGCTGAAAATTGTCATTAGAGTTTTGTAACAAATTTTATAAAACCTCGTTATAAATGACATTAAAAAAATATACAATATGAGTGGAGATATTTTACTCTCTTCATTATGAACACATTAAAAAAAAAATCTCTTAATGGAATTAAAACGAAGAAATTATAACATTTTTAAGATTGAAATTGAAAAAAAAAAAAATATAATATAAAATTATTAGACTGTTGACAATAATTCAGATTGTTAGAATTTAGAGAGAGGTGAATTCTAAAATCAACAATTTGAATTGTCCTTCAACTATTATTAATGATTTGAATTGTCCTTGAATTTTTCTCTCTCAAACACCAATTTAAATTCTAAACAACAATTTCAACAAACAAGGAATATACACACACACATATATAAATATATATATATGTAATTGGTTTGAATTTGAATGGGAGAGATGTGGGTTGCTATATTAACTAACAATATTCTCATCTAATATAATATTCCAACATGTATATACTTCTATAGCGAGCTAGCTTTTTAATCCAATTGCACTAAATTAGCGCATACATGATTTAAACTCCAAAAGGAATATTACTGCCGTCAATTTAACCTTTTGTGTGTTTCGAATGATTGGAGAAAAATCTTTTCCAAAGAAGAAATATTTTTGTATAATATATATATATATATATATATATATATATATATATAGATGTATATGTTAATGAATGAAAAGCAAGTTAAACCAGGCTGGCTCATGTGCACTCACTCACTCCTTCAGTGAATGAGGCACTGCAACTATGTACGATTGCCCCCACAATTTTTTTTTTCTTCCCTTTGCCTAATAAATAAATCATATTTGGCCCACGTTACGATAGACCATATATTTATAGACTATCCAAGATTCCAATGTTTACATATACAAATGGTAGGTCGACGATTGCAACTATAAATGTGAGAAAGAAAGACTAGACCCCACACCATAAAATATAAGATCATCTAAACAGAAGTGGGTTCTTGCTGAGTACAAAGAATGATATTATGAGAGAGAGAGAGAGAGAGAGAGAGATGTACGCAATATATATCTGTGTATCTGTGAATAGATAGGGTGTATGTGGGGGAGGCGGAGAGAGAGATGTAGGGATTGGAATGAGAGATTATAGTGCAGTGACTTTTCACGTGGGAAGCACGGCAGGTTGTATGCGTGGAACGTATTTGAAGCACAAAATAAAAAAGGACAGTACGGACGGGTCATTGTGCCACGTGAATGGGTGTTGGACAAGGCAGAGTTTGCCAACCGAGAGAGAGTCTTGTCATGATTACTATTTACTACTACAGGTATGAGCTAGAACTACTGCAAAGCCACCCATTATGGGGATGTACACTCGAGTCTTGTTTTTTAATTTAAATTGAAATGTGATATTTTTTAAGAGTTTTTTATTATAATAAAAAAATTAATTATAATATTTTTTTTTTAAGAATTTTTATTATAAAAATTTAAAATTTAAAATTTAAATAGATGAAATGAATAAAGTCTTGATGATCTTAAAATATGTATTTAATTTAGGTCATCAGTTAACGGCGTGATAATTTAGGTACCACAACAATAATTAGAATATGTTTAGTAATGAAATTCATACAATGATTTGAATTATAATTTATAGTTCGTTACAGTATTTTTTTCATAAAAATATACGTAAATTAAAAATAATTTTAATATCATAATTCTAATCTATAAACCAAACGTTTTCTTAAATAATAAAATCGATATCATCTTGTTAAAATATAAAAACAAGCGCCAATTTATAATGAGATTACATCACACCATTTAGAAGGACTAACTTTTTAATATAAAAGCCTAAACTAAAATCTAAAGCTTTAATTCATGTCATGGTATCATAACTCAAAACTCAATAAATGAAAGTTGAGCGGTTCAATCCATTCAATATAAGATTTAGTAACTATTTAAAAAAGCACCATATTATAAAAGAGTGTAAATGGTAAGATAAATCCGAGTACTACATTGTCTTTTTAACATTGAAATCTAAACTAGAGTCCAATTTATGTATCAACAAATGTATATAAGTTAATATGGTGTGTGTGTGTGTGTGTGTGTGTGTGTGTGTGTGTGTGTGTGTGTATATATGCATATGTATCTGTATAGGTAGGTTTGAGTACTTGAGTATATATGAACGTATATATTGGAGTCAAGTTCAAGCCAGTATATAATAACACAGTTGACTAATTAATGAGTCCTTTTATTTGACAAATATGTATAGAAGTTGAAAATGACCGAACCCACGAAGAAAATGGTGGCTTTTAGTGGCTTTCATGGGATCAAATCGGGAGTTAGCAGTTTTAGCCTTTAGGCCAGTATTCGCTTTATCTGCTGCCTTAGAGGAGGGTGCGAGAGTTGTGGCTGATCTTAGAGAATAAAGAGGGTGCTAAACATCACTTGATAACTGCATGCGCGCCAATATATAACATCCTTATAAAATTTATTATGGTTGAATAAAGAAGTACTTGGGGCAATCTATTTATTAGCATCTACAAAGGAAAAACATCTTGTTTATTTAATCAAGAGATATTCTCTTATACGTTAATATATCGATAGGTTAAATTTTATATCTATTAAATCTACATAAAATTACGTAAAAATTAAAAAATACACAAATATAACTATTAAAAAACTTTATATATCAGTACGCTAGACTTATAAAAAAATCTCTCTTTACTTAAAACACAAAATTAAAATATAGTAGTCGAAATGGAGAATATGATATTTATATACAAAGTAAAATTATTCCATTTAGAACGTGTGCCCACATCGTGCAGTATGTGATTTGTGCAGGCAATAGTACTTTCGCTAGGCTGCTCATGAGCCATATATTTACCCGCGTCTCTTTCTCAACCAAAAGGCATGTACAATTGTGTAAGGTTAATTTGATGGTAATTATGGGGTTGGTTTTTCGGTTATTGAAAAGCCATCAAAATCTAATTGAAGATGCCTATTATTTTTTCTTTTTAAAAAAGTGGTTAATCGTACGTCGTAGCATCTTTACAGTCTCCCCCACCTATTAGTCATGACAATGATACGTTCTTGCTAATTGATCGTTTTCTTGACTCCAAAAGTCTCTCCCTCTTTTGTTTTATTAAAAAAGTTGGGATTGCACTTGACTGATTTTATATACATTATTATAAATCTAATAACTTTGAATCTTTGAATCATATGCATTTTTTTTTTGGGGTGAAATCATATGTATTGCTGTTTCTTATTGCAATATAATTTCTTTTTGTCGTGGAGCACCTTTGAGTCGTTACAATAATTAAATATGAGAACAAAAGCACATTATGTGGAGGTCTAGTTTCCACCCCTTTGGCTTCGTCTAGTCACGCATGCTTTGGGACCAGTCGGCAACAAAGTTTTAGGATTTGGTTGCTTGTGCTTGCAACACTACCTATAAATTAAAAAGGCAACAAAATAAAATCAACACATATTTACAATATATAAATATATATATATATATATTTGCACAAAAAGCATATGTGCATTGAATGTTTCTAAATGAAAAGACAAATATAAAAATTTGAATAATTCTATAGGGTGCAAGCACCATCGTACTTATAGAAAATGAGATCAACAACATGAGGTTCACAAGTGGATTAGTCCGCCTTCTATTAATAATAGTGGTGTTTATCATCAATAATGTGCCCAAGCAATATTTTTCTTAAAATTTACACGTATTTCTTAATTGTTAATCTAGATGGCCTTTTTGTGTGCCATTTTTTTCATAACAATATATATTTTCTTCATTTCTTTATTTTTTATGTTCTTATACTAAATATATTGTAATAGTTACTACGTACCGTCTGTACGTAAGTTGGTCATGTCATCTCATGTATTGCGCAACCATGCATGCATGCTCTTCGTGAGAGGAAGTGATGATCAGCAGAATAATCTGTATTGAACGTGGACTTTGGAGCATGAATTTTAGATGTTTTATCGGATGTTTTTTAATTTGGGTATCTTCAATGTTTTTTTCTTTTGTTTTCCGAGTATCCTTAATTTTTGGCTTGTTAAAGCTTCAGTTGGTTATTTTTGTGCCTTTTTGGTTTCATTGCGTAGTTATAAACTATTAATAATTTCTCCTTTACATTTGAAAAAAAAATTAGAGTGAGAGCTTACAAATTGATAAGTCTTCTAATAGCTAGATATGTCAAGTCCAACTCAGATATGATATGCTGATTAAGGTCCGTTTGATCACGCGTTCAAGTTAGTGATTCTAATTCATTGGCTAAAACTTTGTGAGAGAAGAAAATTTTTAATTCAAATTTTTTGTGAGATGTAATAGAATCTGGATTATGGGTTCAAGTAAAAAAACCAAACGGGTCTAAGAGTCGACCCTTAGATCATCTCCAATGCAAATACTAATGTCAAATGTTGTATATTTACCATTAAAAAGTGTGATATGATATGTTATTTTTAATTTCGTTCCAATGCATAATGCTTTTAAATGCTAAATTTATTTTTTTTTTTTATAATTATTAAGCTTTAAAAGTTATAAAAGTAAACTTTTATGTTTAAAAAAATTATAAAATGTAAAAGTTACATTGATTAGATAAAAAAAAAGTAAACATTCAACCAATACCAAATAAATGCTAAATTTTCTATATGCTATATTTGGTAAAAATTTTGTCACAAAATATAACATATAAGAAATTTATCACAATAAATAATATTATATTAGAAAATATTTTTTACACTTAAATGTTAAATTTATAATTAACATATTAATTATAATATTATATTAGAGATACTCTTATATGTTTAGCTATTCACTTTCAGTTTAATTTTTTTAAAAAAAAAAAAGTATTGAACGACCTAAAAAGAAAAATCAAATCATTTAATTCTAGTACCTTGAAAAAAAAAACAGTCAATTTTAAATAATGCACGATTTTCTTTTATTTATTATTTTTCTTCCTGAAGATGATTGGTTGGTCTTCACGTTTTCTTGAAGATTTTTCTTCAGAAAAGGAGTTTGAAGTACATAAAAAATTGCGTTGATCATCTGATTGTGTCTATTTTCTGTTGATCATTGCATGCATGCTCTTTGAATCTGAGACAATTCACAAACTTTCATTTCTAATTCATGGTTCACATTTTTCATTTTTCGTTCTTTTAAACCATACTAATTTTAATTTATAGATAATATATTTATTTATTAGAGATCTTAAAAATTTATTATTTATTAAATAATAAAAATTTATTTATTCAATTATTTAAGAATTTTTAAATTTATAGATAACAATTGATTAAAAAAATTTAAACATAGATAAAGAAAATTATTTTAACCAACTAAAAATAAAATAAAAATATATGCAAAAAAATAATATATTTTTAAAAATGCACAAAAAAATTAAAATGTAAAAAAACAATCATAAAAAAATAAAGATAAAAAAGTAAAAAAAAAAAAAGAGAAATAAGTAGAAGAATTAACGCATGACAGCTGTATAAAAAAGAACTTTAATTCTTTAGATATGCGGTCTTCGTCTCTTTGAGAAGCCCGTCTCCCACCGACTAATTTTAAATTTCTTCACAATAAAGGGGTAATAAAAGTAGAAGGGTGAATTAGTAAGGGGCTCTCCTTTTCCCTACTAACAGGGTGAAAGTTTAAATCAAGATCAAACGGTAAAAAACGATTGAGGAATACCAAACTAAAATAAACATATAATTATTACAACATTCATTCAACAACAACCATAGAAAACAAAAAAGATCAAATGTTGTTTGGATTTAAATCATGTAATTTAGATATGCGGTCTTCGTCTTTTTGTGAAAAAAGAAGCCGTTTCCCACCGACTAATTTTAAATTTCTTGAGAAAACAATAAAGGGGTAATAAAAGTAGAAGGGTGAATTTAAAAACCAAAGGGGCTCTCGAGTTTTTATTTTTCCCTTCTAACAGGGTGAAAGTTTAAATCAAGATCAAACGGTAAAAAAACATGACCGGTCATGAATACCAAACTAAAATAAACATTCACTTTATCTATTTGAGTTTTTGCGCGCCGCGATTGCGTGGATCTTTTTTTAATTTTTCCTCCACCGCCAAAAGCTTTTTTTAAAAAAATTTAATTAAAATTTTTTAAGGTAATTAAAATTGATTCCAAAAAAATTATTCTGATAATTTATTTTAATCAATCTCGCATTTAAAATCAAATTTTATATCATTTTTTTTTTTTTTTTTTTCTTTTCTTTTTTTTTTTTTTTTTTTCTTTCTTTCCTTTCCTTCCTTCCCGTGCACTCTCTCTCTCTCCTTCTCCTTCACTCTCCCGCTCACTCACCTTTCTTTCTCTCTCATTTTGGTCCCAAATCGAACGAGCAGTTTTGAGCCAAAAAGTGATTTCAAAGAGTTTTCAACATATAATTATTACAACATTCATTCAAAACAAAAAAAAAAAAAAAAAAAAAAAAAAAAGAATTTGCGACCTTTTTATTCTTGGTTGTCCCTTGAGATTTTCTCCAATGGCGGACCCAACCTCTCCCATGCTGGAAAATCATTCCCAAGAAAGTCCTCTTCGGCGTCTTTGACCCTGTTTGGCCTCGAAATTATCGTTTTGACCCTGTTTTTGGGAGAACCCAAATTAGCCGCGACTGGTCATGATTTGATATTTAAAATCCAACGAAGTCGCAACCAACCTGCAACGTAATACTCCTTCCAACGCTAGTTTTTTTTTTTTTTCAAAAAAAGGATTTTTTTTTTTTTTTTTTTTTTTTTTTTTTTTAATTTCGTTTGTGAAGCCGCTCGCCACCATCTCTCCCTTCTTCCGTTGACGATGTCGCCAATGCTGCCACATCGATGCCATTGCACCGGCGTCCTCACTTTGCGCCGCGATTGCGTGGATCTTTTTTACTATTTCACAGTCGATTAGCTCCTCCACCGCCACAAGCTTTGAGACGCTGCAACGGAAGACCGCCCTTGCAGTGCTTTCTGCCCAAGCGTTGCCAGAGTCGAAGAAGAACAACGAGACCGGTGCTTGTTGGTTTAGTCTGGGTTTGAATTAAGGAGATGAATATTTAGGAAGATGAATTTTGAGATGAGTGCTAGAAAAAGGGTAAGGGAAAAGTTTTTTTTCTCTCTCTCTCTGATAAGTGTAATCACGTGCAATTTAAGTTATAATTTTCGGTGCACCTCTTCAATCTAAACCATCTAAAACTAATTGAAGTGACGTTTGTGTTTAAGATTATGATTCGTATTTTTATTATAATAAAAAATTTAAATTTTAAAAATTAAAATTATAAATAATAATTTTAAAAATATGAACTAAACGTTACCTGAATGATTAAGAATTCTTTCCCTATCAGTGGGAAAATTATTGCCCCCACCATAGACATGCTTACAAAATTTCACCATACATTTTTTTAGCATGAAGTGGAATGATTTCAACTCTAATCTCAATAATCGAGCTTAAACCTACCATAAAAAAAAAAAAAAAATTATTTTTCAAGTAAAATAATTAAGAAGACAAAAACTTTGTTTTTTTTTTTTTCTTATCATTATGAAATTTTCACGATAGGATTATGGAAAAAAAAATCCTACGGGTCGATATGATTCTCTTTGAAAAAGTTTGATACTTATGATAGGTTTTATCAGTTTTGTAACCTTTTGTTTCTAAGTTCAAATTCCCACCCTTGTATAATATAACAAAATGTAACATATATATAATTTGCTTCATAATCGGGCCTTTAATTGTCGAACAAGCTAGGCATAACTAATTAATAATTCTCACCCAAACTGTTTTGGGATCCGATGAGTGATTGAGATTGGTCCAGATTATCTATACATAAATGCAGGTAGCTTTTTAGTTTACTAATCCATCCTTAAAAATTTATGTTGTTAGGAAGTGAGCTAACAATAGTTTTATATTTTAACACTCATTCTTACGTGTGAGTTGGACAATAGGTAATCGTGTGGATAAATTAATTAAAAAGCCTAACACGTGAATATTTAAATCCGAGATATATTAAAAATTCAACACATGATGACAATTTAAATGAGAATAAAAAATATAATTACGGGAGTTTAAACTCAAGACCTCCCGCTCTAATACCATATTAATTTATCAATTAATTTTAAAAACTTAAACTATTAAAAATAGGCTAATAATAATTTTATATTTTAACACCTACTCACAAATCACAATTTACAAAGGCAAACAGTACTGGACCAAACCTTTTTAATATGTTTCCTGTTTTTTTTTTTTCATCTGTTTTGGAGTAGTTATTCTTTTCTGAATTTTTTTTCTGATAATTTCTTTTTTTAATTCAAATTGGGCTACGTAATCATATTAATTTTTTTTGGTGACCAACCTAGTACCAACAACCATGTCCTTATCCTCCATGATACCGTCCTAACAATATCATATGTACATTATCAAAAGAATGTGTATATATATATATATATATATATTCTGTATATATCATACATATATACAACCGTGTTTAAGTTTTGGTAATTAACTATAGCAAATCAATTGAGATCAATTGAGCTGTGAAGTGTACTTTGTCAGTTTCTTGAATTGAAAATATTTGTTTAGCCTATCTTTTATTGATGGACACGCATGTGAATAAATTACATAATGAAAACGATCACAAAGATTATATATTAACCAATATGATATATATATATATATATATCAACACTATTCCCCTGCTTTGGACATAAGATCCCATGAAAAAGGCAGACAACAATTGACAAAAATGAGTTTATTATAACAAATAGATAATTAACAAAATTGTATGTACCAGTCGGAAGAAAAAAAAAAAAAAAAGGAAAAAATGTATGTACCAGTAAAAAAGAAAATTAGCAAAAGTGATTGAGGTTTGTCATGAAGTACAATATAGCTAAAAAAAATTTCACATAAATGCATGATTATCAGTTTCGATTAAGGCATTATAAAAGCATCAGCTAGTATTTTAAAATGGTTATACGGGTAAAAATCCCTTCCTTTTTGTTTTGTTTTGTTTTTGTTTTTTGTAATTTGTTTGTTTATTTATTATTATTATTATTTTTTTTTTTGTAGAAATGTAGTTGTCTTGTATTGGAATGATAAACTAACCGGATTACTGTTGGGAATATTTTTCTAAAACAACTCGACTAACATTAATTAAACTTTCCAATAGTTTAAATTTAATAATAAATTGAACTTTAAAGATGTTGTAATCACACATATATTTAATTAGTGAACTTTGTCACCTTCCCACTCCTCAAAGTGAGATGATCAAGAGTATTATTATATTATTAAAGTCTTAATCCAAGTCCTCAACCCCAACCCATCTTTTTTAAAGTAAGCAAATTGTATTGAAATATCCACCTTCTTGATTTACATTGGCTTGTGTCGGATTAGATATCTGTAAACATCTTTCTGGCACAACGAGACAAAAATATTAATAAGGTGGTTAAAAGTTTTAAATTAGTGGGTTAATATTTAATTACTAATTAACCAGTTGTATTCATTCTGACACGATATGTTTCTCTTGCAGGGCCTTACCATATGCAAGCACATTTTGTTTCATAACTTAATTTACGAGTATGAAGAGTGTGTAAGAATCTTACAGGCTTTACTATCTTTAAAAGTATATTGAAATTATAATTACACATATGTTTGTAACTAAATAAAGTTATATTTCCTAACAAAAGTGACACGGCCAATTAAATACATGTAAATATATATGTTAGTAAAAAAAAAAAAAGTGAGTTAGTCATAAGCAAGAAGCCAATTTTCACTAGGTCAGACAGTATTCCGGTGACCGGCATCGGTGACCAGAGCTAGAGATGATTTGCCATTTTTGTTGAGAATGAAAAGTAATCAGTAGAATATTTTAGAATAATGAAAGATATTGCTCTAAAGTGAATTGTGTGGCAAAACTCTAATGATGAGATCTTTGTGTGGCATTACTGTAAATTGCTCTAGAAATTGTTAGTTAGAATATGTCTAATCATGTTCATAACCAAATACATATTACTAGGTCAAATTTTTACATAAATCAAAAGATATTGAATCTAACTCAACCTAACAAAATCGACTTGTTAGGGGAGGATTTCCCTCACCTTATTAAGTGGATCATGCCAATATCTCCAGCCAATGTGGGATTCTAATACGCCCCTTCACGAACAACGTGGACCATGCCAAACCATTATGAATAAGTCGATATTGGGGGACCCAATATTATAAAACTGGGCCTACTCTAATACCATTTTATAAAAATTAAAAGATATTAGACCTAACTCAACCTAACAAATGTCAATATCTCCAACTAATGTGAGATTATGAAAGGATTAAGGTTCTAACATTTAAAAAAAAAAAAAGATTGTGACTGGGCTCTTGGTATTGGCTCGGCCCAATACTGTTCCTCACCCAATCCTACCAAAATATGGGTTGTGGTTTTGCTTTTTTTTTTTTTTTTTTCTGGCGCATTTCTATGATGTTCTCCTTGCCCTCTCTTATCAATCCAGCAACGCAGTTTTGTCTATAAAAGCGACATAAATAATATATGAAAGAGATTAACGAGTGATTTGTTCTCTTAATAATGATTGAGGAGCAAGCAGCAGCAGGAGATGATCACAGAATGCATAAGTTTCCACCCATCTTTGAAAAAGAAAAAGACAGAACATCGTTTTTGACATAGGAAATGATGCAATAATAAATGATTTATTCTCAGAATACTAAGTAGAACATCGGTTTATCATATATACTATGAAATGATAAGATACTAAATTATATTGGATGAGAGGATGTTTAATATTAGATGATAAATACCGCGTCATGTTTAATAGAATATAACCTCCATAAATTTATAATCTCGATTAAATAATATTTTTGGCCAATCCTGACTTAGACCAATGTGATAAACTATTATTCGATTAAATAATATCTCAATTAATTAATAAATTTCATAGCCACTAATATTATTTTATACATCTTCAAAAAAAATATTAATTTATAGACATTTAACTGTATTATTACATAATATGCTACTGTGATACGTACATTGCATGAATGTCCCGAAGTCTGCTAGTAGTCTATCATGAAAAATTTAGAAAGAGGCTTCTGCAGTGAGAGGTATATATGGGAAGATTTTATGGGAAAAAAGAATAGATAAAATTATTTTAATACAACAGTGAAACATATTTATAATTTTTTGTGTTTTTGATACTATTAAAGCAGTATCTGAATGTTTTTAAAAATATATTCATATTTTGAAGTTATAATATAGACTATTAAAAAGATGTTTTGTTATAATGCATATGCCAGAAACATATTTTGTTATAATACACAAAACTACAACCCAATAAAATCATCCATGTTTTGTGAAACTGCAAGGTAGATAATGCAAGCAATAGAGCTACAGAAAGGCCCATATAAGGCCTCAGCCCTATGCATGTCACTTTTTTTTTTTTTTTTTTTTTTAAAGATAATGAGAGAAATAATATAATTAATAAAGTGATTAATAAATTATAGCATACTTTTTAAAAATAATAAATTATAACATAATTTGATATATTTTAAGTTTTAAATATTATTATGAACTTAAAAACACTCATAAATCTCATTTTTCACTTCACTCATCCTTTTAAATATCTATTTTTAAAAAAAATAGTAAATTATAGTATATTTTTTAAAATAGATAAATTATAGTCAAGTCCATCATAGCTAGGACCGACGGTCGGGCTGAAAACTAGTGCCGGTTCTGACGATTAGTTCCGCCCACCGGCGACCAATGACCACTTTCCGGTGACAATTTAACATTGTATTTACTAATAAATACTATATTTATCGTTTAATATAGTATTTACCAGTAAATACCGTATTTACCCGAAAAGTCAACCACTAATTTCGGTGACCGTTTAACGCTGTATTTATATGTAAATACCATATTTACTAATAAATACTATATTTACTAGTAAATATCATATTTACCTTAAAAATATGGGCACCGACTTCAGTGATTGTTTAACACTGTATTTACTGATAAATACTGTATTTACTAGTAAATATCATATTTATCTGAAAATTTAGGCACCGAATTCGGCAACCGTTTAACACCATATTTACTAATAATTACTAGTAAATATCATATTTATCTAAAAATTTAAGCACAGACTCTGACGAATGTTTAACATTGTATTTATCAGTAAATATTGTATTCACTAGTAAAAATCATATTTATTCGAAAATCTAGCTACTAACTCCAACAATCGTTTAATGTGTATTTATAGATAAATACTGTATTTATCAATAAATATATTATTTATTAATAAATCCAGCCATCGACTCCGACGACCGTTTAACATTATATTTATCGATAAATACCGTATTTACTAACAAATATCACATTTATCCAAAAATCCAGATACCAACTCTGGCTACTATTTAATACTATATTTTTAAATAAATATCATATTTATTAATAAATATTATATTTATTCAAAATTTCAACCATTAACTTTGACGACTGTTTAACACTATTTATTAATAAATACCGTATTTATTAATAAATACTATATTTATTATTAATTTTATCAATAAATATCGTTGTTAAGTGGAGACCATATTACTCATAAATATTATATTTATTTAAAAATTCAACGCAAATGACTATTATTTAGTATATTTATTGATAAATATATTATTTATTTAAAAATTTATGCGACTAATAAATATAATATTTATCAGTAAATATCATATTTACACAAACAAAATTCACAGAAATGATAAACAAAATTCACAAAAACATGTAACTGGGGTTTAAATTAGTACCCAAACAAATTTTTGAATTTTTTTCAAAATAAAAATTGAAGCTCAATTACACGCCTACGGACCATGCCAAAAATAATCGGAGCCCCAAAAATTATTCGCGACTTCCAGTGGAGAAGAAGGATCCTAGCTCACGGCACCATTGGAATTGGTTTTTGCCCAAAGACAAAGTTAAAGATTATGATAACAAATGGTGTTAATGGGGGAGTTCTTAAAAATGTTTATGCAAACTAAAGAAACCATAAAATCTTTGAAAGACAAATCTCGTTGAACGATTAATGCCCAACAAAATCACTAACCACAATACTTTACAAACAAAAGATTAATACCCAGCCATCAATGCAAATTGAAACAAAATATTAATACCCAGCATCAATGCAAATTGAAACAAAAGACCACAGTGCCACAAAAAACAAAAAAGAAAAAGAAAATACTTGAACGAAAAAAAACGCCAACTATAAATATGCACCGAAATAAAATAAAGATTCAAACCCACAATCACAAATTCGAAGAAATTAAGAACAAAAGAAAAATGTTGGTGGTTGATTTGATCGGATCTTGTCTGGTTTGAAGGCGGCGAATAGTATTGCCGGATCTAGTTCCCGAAAAACCGATCGCGAGGCCGACCTGTCGGATTCGGAGGCGATTTTGCAGAAATGGACGGCGACGAACCGTTCTAGAAGAGAGAGAGAGAGAAGAAGAAAGAGAGAGACCTGGGACGGAAAGAGGGAGAAAGCATATCAGCTGACGATCGGCTGACGACGGTCGCTCTTGACGACACCGAAGAAGACGAGCGCTCGACTTCGTGATCATCGGAGACTCGCGACAGAGATCTCCATCGCCGACGTCCTCGTTACCGGATCTCGATCAGCGCGATTCAGAGGAGGGAGAAGAAGACGCCGATGTAGTTGTCTCCGCAATCCCAGAGATAGCAACGAGAGAGAGAGAGAGAGAGGGTGGCTGAGAGAGTTAAGTGTCGGGAAAGATTGGAAATAAAAAAAGAAGAAAGGGCAAATATGTCAAATAATATTATGTCAAATATTTAAAATTATAAATATGCGATAATTTATCGTTATTTAAAAAAGGTGCCGTTTACTTCAAGAATGAGGAGTAAATATGATCTCATTTATTTTATCGATTTAAGTTTTATTATAGTAATTTTTTTAAAAATAATTATATTTAATTTTTTATTATATTAAAAATTTTTTATATAAAATTACATTTCAACTCAAATTAAAAACTCAAATCAATGAATTAAATAGATTTTATATTATTTAGGCCTTTTTCACTTCACATATTGAGTTTTTAATTTAAATTAAGATGTAATTTTATGTGAAAATTTTTTATTATAGTAGAAAAATAGATTTAATTTTTATAAAAACTTTTAATTATAATAAATTTAGAATTAAAAACATGAATGAGTGAAATGAATGAAATTTTAGTGTATTTTCTTTTGTTTTTTCCACCATATTTTTTAAAAAAAATTTATGACAACAACCACGGATAGCTTCTGGGATCTGTTTTCACTAGATTTGTTGGCCGTATTTAATTGTTGTTAAAAAAATTTACAAAATTTTCAAATGTTTTTAATAACTAAATTTTTGAGGTAATCATTGACATAAAAATTATTATTATTTAAAGCTTGAAAATAGGAGTGTAAGTTTTTGATAGTTTCTTTAATAGATTCAAAAAAAAATTATATCTATTTATTTTTAACTGTTAAATTTATATTAAAAATTATATATTTTATATATTTTTTAATCTAATTAATTTTGATTAAATTTAACAACCATTTAAAAAAAATTATAAGTACATATTTAAATATTTTTAAGGTCCACCGGAGACTATAATATTTTATTATATGTTGTTATTTTAGTTATTATCACCTTCGAAAGAGTCCCGCAAAATTGGAAAACCGAAAGCATTGAATTGTCAAGAAGGGAAAGGGTGATGGTAAAGGGGCAGCTATACATGCTTTGGTGTCGTGTCTTGAAGATACAAACTCACACAGATAAAGGTATGGCCAAAAGTGACTAACATCGACTTGTCTGCTCTCTGAGCACCAATTTTTCTCTCCCTCTTAAGACCTTTTTTCAGTGACATCTCAACCCAATAAACAAATAATAAATAGTGCCAGATTTCCTTCCATTATTGTTACCATGGAAAAAATAAAATAGAAAACGAGAGCCTATGGCCATGGGTTTACAAATATAAAATATTTGCCTTTTTCTGGTGAAATTTTTTTTGACATACCATAATAAGCACCTTGACGTCGGATTCTCTTGGCGGATTCCTCTAGACCAAAAAGTCTTTCTCTTTTGCTGGGATTCTTTTTCCACAGAAACTCTTTATATATACATAATAATCTTTTGTTTATTTTGCCAAAAGATTACCCAAGTTTTTATCTTGTACCAGGTAAAGAGTTCTATTGGTTGTTCTAATTATTTGTAATTTTGGGCTTTTTTTTTTTTTTTTGTCAATTTTTTTTTCTCCCTTCTCGAAATCCCATTGCGGGTCTTCTTATTTGGTTGTGAATTTTTTTCCCTTTTTTATTAGGTATTATTTTTTTATCACTGTTTCGTACAAGGAAAACAAGAACATAGGGTTTTGACTGGCAATTGATAAGGTTTAGATTGTTGGGTAGTTTTTATTTCGCTTAATATTTGATGGGTTGTTTTTGATATCATCTGGGTACGCGGAATTTTTCCATTTGTTTTGCAGATGAGCCTTGGGTCTGCAAAAGTTTGTCTATTTTCTTGAGTGATATTTTTTTGTGCATTTTGTGTGATTGGCTCAAAAGAAATTAAAGGACCGGAGCTTCAATCCAGTCAGGTTAGTATTACTCTTTTCTTCCAAATGTGAGCTTTATTTAATTGATATTTGGTGAGATCTATAGTATGTATCGATCATAGCATATTGTTGGTAAAGTACTTTTTTTTTTTTTTTTTTTTTAAATCCTTGTGATTTTCTGATTTTTGTATACTTACCTGTATCTACTAAGTATATACGTGCATTTGTTAGGTGGCTTTACCTAACATTTAGTCTTTAACGTGTGTACTGTGCTTTTTCTTGAATAGGTTTTAGGTTTAATTCAGATTGCTTCATGTATCTAAGTGCCATTGTGCGCGCGCACGCGAGTTTTTTTTTTTTTTTTTTTTTTTTTTTTTTCCTGGGTTCTTTTGGTTTTGAGCTTACCTTTTTTTTTTTGCTCCCTCTTTTTTGTTTTTGTTTGATTGTTTGTTTGCCAAGGAGGCATCTAAAAGATTTGGAATTCCATGTTCAATTTCAGCCAGAATTCAAGAAGGCGGTGGAATAATTGTTTGACGAGCAGCTTTCTTTGTGATGTTTTGCTTTGATCTCTGGATTTTTGCCATTTTTTGGTAGTGTACCTTGGAAGCGTTTGAGATATGAAGAATTACGGGTTATAATTAATTTTTTGAAAATCTAGTGGCTTAGGTCTTTTGTACGATACTCGTGGATGTTGTTTTTCAACGTTTAGATTGTTCACCCCTTGTATTTTACACCTAAATGGTAGATTAATTTGAAAGTTTAAGAAAAACATTTCGATTAATAGCTAGCTTGATAAGTTCTTTGAACCATTATAGAGAGATATTCTGAGGGATACGCTACATCTCTGTTAATAACAGAGGAGATTAATGTATGATGCAGGGAAAGTAAAATCCCTTGTATAAGAGCTAGGTGATTAACCATAGATCAATTTGGCACGGCATGGTGGAATTTCCTTTTGTAGAGGAATTTATACTTGCTAATCATGCAAATTCTCCTGTTTCTAGGGAGGAAAGGGAATTAACTTTATTTTAAATTCTCGTGTTTCCTTTCATTTTTGGTAACCAAAATGAAGCTGGGGCCCATTTGCAAAGTAATAACTGATACAGGCAGAACTTAATTCTCGCTTCCAACCTTCAGAATTAAATACCATTTCCTAGTGAAAGCGAAAACCACCTTCTCCAGCGAAAATTCCCTCACATATTTAGCTCCTTCTCCCGCGATGCCCCAATTATGTGCACAAGGGTTTTCCTGTTTTTCTTCTTTTGTTTTATGTTTTATGTTTTGTTTTGTAAACTAATCATATCCATTTTGATTCATATACCTTGCAGTTTAATAAAATAACAACCCTGAAACTTAGTTCCAATTGCTTTCTGCCCCAATTTCACGGGAACTTGATATTCCTTTTCCTTTCACCACGATAAGTAAACTTCCCTTTGTTCAATTGACACAACAACGAGCTTTTAATCCTTATTAATGTCTCTGTTTTTATTGTTTTGGATAAACAACTTTCAGAGGTTATCTTTGATTGAGACATGTCTTTAATATTTGTGAGACTTGGCTGTAATACGTTTATCTTTTTAGTTACTTTTGCAGAAGAAAGTTTATTTATTATAATTGCTCCTAAAATCAAGATTTGTTTTTAAAATTTGTGACAACTACCACGGATAGCTTCTGGGATCTCTTTTCACTAGATGAGCATAATTGTTGTCTTAGTCTCTTCATATCACCCCATAGCCAATCCTTTACGTTGTGGAAAACAGATGACTGTAATCATATCAGTCTTAACTCTTCCCTTAATGCACACTAGATATGTCTAATTGAATCCGAGCCTTATCAATACCCCACTTTACTGGTGAATATGGCACTCTATATCTTGTTACGATCACTATTAATTTTTTTTAGCAAATGGACCCTCTTGGTTTCCCTCTAAATGAATATGTGGAGATGGGAAATTCATGGTCGAGGTATACAAATACAATTAGAGATCAAAATGCTTGGCAGATATGTATATACTTTAGTGTAGAGAATGTCAGGTGAAACAGCCTGACTTTGTTATTATGTAACTGGTAGCTATTACGAATGAACAAAACCTCTTTGTAATTGGGGATCTCCTCACTTTTTAAGAAGAGACTACTGTCGATCTTGATCATTCAGAACTACTGAAGTCTTTGTTTCCACTAAACTTGCTTCTGGCTTCACAGCCTCGCCTTGTTCTTATAATCATGATTTTATGTTCACTGTAGCGACTCTAGTGGTACCAAGGCATTCCCTTACCTCACTGCGGGCAGCGTATTTAATGATATATGTTATTAGGATTTAGTTTTAATTAATAGTCCTGATTCTAAGACCCTTCACCGGGACTTTGTTGGGAGCCTCAATTTTCGTCTGAGGCAAACCCTTGATATTCAGTTAGTACTAAAAAATCCTTATTAGTATTGATGTCGTGGATTCTCCTAGGATCAACGAATTTTAGCTTAGATTAGTTAGTACGACTAACCTTTTGTGTTCTGAACTATTTATTTATTTATAAGAATTTGGGTATCGAGATTTGTTTTTCAAACTCAGAGTGAGTGCATCAATGTGCTGTGAGATTAAATATTTGTGGATGAATTATATTGTATGTAGTAGCTAAGAATACGGACACACTGATTCTTAGTTGAGTAGGAAACAGTGTTCATCCCAATGCCAATCTTTATGTTATGCGGAATGCAAGGTGGTCCTTTATAACCAACAAGAGCCTCTTGGTGACATGATTGAATAGTCCACTCTGGTTGTGATTGTTAAGCATACAAAGTTGCCTTGAGGTAGACAAATAAACAAGTAAAAAATATCTGTTGCCAATTTCAATGGCCCATGTGAAAGTTATACACATACAATTGCGGAAATATTTCCATTTGACTGTGGTGTGACAGTCTTACTGAGTTCTTTGGGAAGGGCCAGTTTATTATGTCTTTCTTTCCTTTGCTGAAATTTCAAATGTGTCTGGCTCATTAGTAGTCGGGACTCAGGAGAATGATTTTTATACGACTTAAGAATATATTACTATTGATGATATTACTGATATTTTGACAAATCCTGATGAAAGGAAAACTTCTGTTTTTTCAGGCATATCATTTTCATACTCTTCTGCTGTTGATGATTTTGTGAGCTGCATTTGCATTTCAACATGAACAACCAGTACGGTGATGATCATGTAAGGCTTATGACTGTGACCTTGATTATTTCATTGAACACTGAAATCAAATAGCTCTCAATCTATTATGCTATTGTCTAGGATGAAGCAACTGTCCTCGGATTTGAAGTTCCAAAGTCACCCGATTCCAGTTACAACAATGTGTACCCGGGGACTGAAGACGAGGCACGGGATCCACCTATTGTTCCTCCTCATCTTCAACACACTGTTCTTAGCTGCCCTAGCAGAGACACTGCTGGATCTATTCCGACGCCACACAGTGTGATCCTCAACCATCTTTACATCGAGAACAGGGAGGCCCCGCGATCTGTGGTGGCATTGGGGTTCACTCATCGCTTTCGATCAAAATTTGTTACTGTTGTGCTTTACAAACCAGTTCAAAGAAGGGGAAATACCAGCGCTTAGAAGTGCTTATAGGACACACCTTCTTTAGGGTTTGGTTTAGTAGTCCGGTAGTCCTGGTTATAATTAAACTAGTGGTGATAAAAATTAATAGAAGATTAATGATGAAGGATATTTATTGCAGTCATAGAAGCGGATGAACTTTGGCTCACATTTATTGAAGTTCTATGTGGACTTCAATTATGGATAGTGTGTTGAGGATAGATTTTCCATGCTTGATGTTTATATAAGTCATTATTCTGACTGGTATGATCCTATTCTATTTGATTTGCCAGTCATTTTATGATCAAAATTGGTAGTTACTTTTCCTAATGCATGCTTTTGCACTCTTGCATTGAAGTGCTTTATGTTCATCTTTCTTTTACACTTTTTATTTCGATGAGGAAAAAAAGGGTTTGTTGATCAGTAGTGTCCTTGCAGCGTCAGTCCAATGGCCACTTGGCCCTCGGATCATAGGTGGAATTGAAAGGAAAAAAAAAAAAAAAAAAACCTGACTCATGTTTTCATCACCTTTGTCATCACCACCAGGGTTTCCTGATAGGTTCTCTCTATGTCACGCCGGTGGTTTTGTTTGTATTTATTTGTAAACCAAGTTATTGATT
The DNA here is from genome assembly GCA_012066045.3 of Morus alba. Classification (NCBI taxonomy): domain Eukaryota; kingdom Viridiplantae; phylum Streptophyta; class Magnoliopsida; order Rosales; family Moraceae; genus Morus; species Morus alba. The sequence goes on from CP050229.2 coordinate 17,089,979, forward strand.
TATCTAATCTACAACCTTGTCTCTAAGAACAGGCTCTACCCTTGGTAGAGTACATGCATACACGTTGCCATTAGATCAACTGACCATGATTGATGCATTAATAGACATGCATGAGGTGACATTTTCACATGATTTTGAACTTAAAAGAGTTGATTAAACTTCAGTTGGTCAACTTGTTCGGTCTGTACTTATCGCTCCCAACAAATGGGGAAAAGAGAAGACTTGTGAAGTTGATTATAGTGATGGAATTGTTAAATTAATCATATGCGCGACTAAATGCAATGCATTGCTTTTTTTTTTTTTTCCCCCCCTTTTTTCTTTTCATGCTCTTGGTCCCTCAAGAATAGTCAAGATAATGTTACTCTAATGTTACCAGTGCTTTGTCGCATACTGATTGGCTGGTCTATTTGGGTTTGCTTTCGAACCTATTAAAAAATGATTTTGAAATTATTTCTGTTAAAATTAGTTGACGTGTATACCTGCTAGGATAGTATTATTAATAGAGTGTGGTTCTTCTCTCTCTCTCTCTCTCTCTCTCTCTCTTTTTTTTTTTTTTTTTTTTGAAGAAAGCAATAGAGCATGGTTCCAAATCTCGGATTATGTGAAAATACGTATGAGAAATCAGAATCAAATGAATAGTATGTAAATTTTTTTTAGAAGATTGTCCTGGTACATTTTCAAGTATTCAAAAGTTTTTTTAACTATTAAATTTTTATATTTTTTAATTTTTACGTGATTTTATATAAATTTAACAGACTCAAAATTTAACTTACTGATATGTTGACATACTAGAGGTTTCATCTTCTTTTTTTTATTATTATTATTATTATTATTATTATTATTATTATTTTGAAGATATGGCGATTTCAAATTGGAAGGAAGAATTGTTCATATAATCTGAAGAATGTTTTTTGGAAAGTGATCTTTGAGAAGTAGTAGCTAACTTGAAATTTGTGTTCTTGTCGACATGGCCATAACCCATAACGTTGTCACATGTGGTCTTGGTACAGGTGCTTGTATATTATCAGACAAAAAATAAAGTTGGGATGAATACTGATAAATACGTTTCAAGCAACTTCTTAAATAAGTGAAAATTTGAAGCTCTCAAGAGTTATTCTTCAAATAAAAGAGGAGCTTACTAAACAGGGAGACTAAAAAGAAAATCATATACTATTTTTTTTTTTTTTCAAAGCGATTGACTTCTGAAACTCTGATTATCATGAAAATTGTCAAAGTTAATAAACTGAAGAATAGGTTTTCCAAGACATTTCTGTTATCCTACCCATTTTAGAGTATAAAGTCCCATGAGCATGGAACACAAATTTGATTGACAACTTGCTAGACTAATACTCTACTTAATATCTTGGATAATTACAGTTCCGTTCACTTCACCGATTTGAATTTAGAATTTGAGTTTTATTATAGTAAAAAATTCTCACAAATAATCACATCTAATTTTTTTACTATAGTAAAAAATTTTCATATAAAATCATATCTCAAATTAAATTATAAATTTAAATCAATGAAATGAACGGACCCGACAAATGCCATGATTATTATCTAGTATTTCTAGAAAAAAAAAAAAAAGGATTTTCCAGTTTCTTAATCCTGTTAATCCATAAGAAGATGGGCCTCCACATGGAATATCCATAATCAGCCCGACAGATAAAGGTGTCTCAATATTCTTCTTTTTTATTCTATCAAATATATATATATATATATATATATATATATATATATATAATTACAATTTTATATACCAACAATGAGATCGTACATATCTAGTGTTGGATGATTACTTATATCGACATGATTTTCCTTGTTAAGGAAAAAGAAAAAGGAAAGGCATATCCTTAATTCCTAATAATTAAAATCTAATACTAGAATCTTCCGTTAGATTTGGGCGATGGTACAACTGATGACAACATCACAATCAGTGCCGTTGGGTTAGGAACTCATAATATAAAGAGCATAGGAACTCCTAAAGTATATTTTTGTTTGCTGCTTTTTTACTAAAAATATATTATTTGCCGTACATTACAATAAACTCCCTTTGTCCATTTTTCTTTTTCCTTTTTTTTTTTTTTTTTATCGTGAATGGAGAAATTTTCCTTCCTTTTTTGCTTGAATATTTAATTGTTTTCAAGCAAATAAACAGTTTAATTTCTTTCCTTTGATTTTATATGTTATATCCCTAAAAAGTATATATGCTAATACTAGTTTTGTGCCCGCACTTGCTGTGGGAAATTTTTTTATTCTATTGGAAGTTCGATGTTTTTTTAGTGTAATATTAGTTTATATATATATTAGCTGTTTATCCGCATGTTGTAGTGGGTAATAAAAGGTAACAATCAAAGGAATTGTTAACAAATTTAAGTCACAGAAGATAGGTTAAGTACAAATGGAGAGAGTGACAATATATTAGCAGCAATTTTTCAATAAATTGTATAAGATGCATGTGTCCAAATCAATTACAATTATCATTGCCATATAAAGAAACTGATTGAAACGAAATACAGTAAATAAATTAAAGATATGTCTGCGCATCCAGAGTTGAAGAAGTAATAAAAAAGAGGTTGATATGAAGTAATGCTTCAAGTGTGAAGGACGAATGTCGACTAAGGAATCTTGATCAATGGAGGAATAATATCACTATTTTTGTTCAATAAGATACCAAAGTAGATGATTGACTCATTTCATACTAGAAAGAATCGCAGAAAATCTTTTGATAACGCAGATTCCTATTTCTTAATGATATCCCACGATCAAGACAATTGGCTGAATCCCGTGAAACCGTTTCATAGAAGCTCATTGATATTCTCTTTTTATAAAGCAAATCGACTTCGATTCTTGAATAATCCACATCACTTCTGCTTCTATTGTAACAAAAAATCCTCTTTTTATGTGGAAAAGACCCGTATCAATAATTATAATTTTACGTATGGACAATTTCTCAATATCTTGTGCATTCGTATCAAAATATTTTCTTTGCGCGGCGGTAAAAAAAAAATAAAAAGCTTTTTTGGAGAGAGATACTATTTCACCAATCGAGCCACAAGTGTCTAACATATTCATAACTAACGATTTTTCACAAAATAGTGACGAAAGGTATAACTTTTACAAATATTTCCATTTTCCAATTCGATCCAATCTATTCATTTGTAGAGCTATTTACTCAATCGTAGACATTTTTGGAACAATGAAGGATGTCGTAGTAAGAAAATGAGGTAGTAAATGATAGAGAGTGTGAGAAAATATAGACACATAACTGACTAAATAAATAAAGAAATGTGCAAAGAAAACAAAGTGACCTAAAAAAGTAATAATACATGAATATCATGATATTTTTATACAGTGATGATGGCTCAAATACTTAATATTTTCAGCAACTTCGGCAACATATGATGGATAAACAAACTTATATGTTTATAATCATTTCATGAACATTAATAAGATATTATATCCATTATATAGATTATAACATGTATGTCACAGAAAATGACCAGTGAAAGTAAAATATAAGTTTGTCCAAAGACCACTAAGTGACCTAAGAAAACAAAGGAAAAGCATTGATTTTTTTTTTTTTTTACGGATATGAAATATTCAAAAAACCAAAAGCAAGTAAAACGGGAGATCAGACGAAAACAAAGGGAAAAGAAGAAAAGACAAAGACAACAGAGAGGAGAAGAAAACCAATGTATGTATAAGTAATCTTTTAGAGAAAGAATGGTGTAAAAAGGGCGGAAGCATTGGAATAGGTGAAGAAAAGGACAAATACGTAGCTAAGAGGTTTAAGTTAAGAAAGATAGGCAAAGTAAGAATTGAGGCAGTAAGAACACATTAAAAGTAGTTTTTGAACAAATTAGATGGAATTCACCCTGTCAGAATTGAATGTGATCATCATCGCCATATAAAAAAACAGTTAAAAAATAAAGTATGATTACTAATATTTACTGGCAGCAAAAGGGAATTTTTCTAAGCTCTTTACATCAGTGATATCTATCAATAGTATAACAAAACTTTATGCGAACATAGATAATAAATCATAAACAACTGACATTAATATAGTGATTGCAAATTCATACATCCAGGGCCAACAATAATTTCTTAAAAATACCTCAAATACAGCCAATATCACCGCAAGTATCAAAACAGACCACGCAAGGGTCAACGTTAATAAAAGGACACATCAATAAGCATAAGAAGGAGTAAATGACAGGGCCCTGAAAAAATATAGATGAATAAGTAATTAAGGAAACAAACGAACAAATGAGGTACCATAAAAAAACAGATAAAATACGGATGCCATAATGAAGAGATGAAGGCAAAAAAAAAAAAGAGAGAGAGAGACAAAAACGGCAGAGGAAAACAAAACTAAAGAAGAAAAAGTGTTAGGACTTAACACGGGTGAATAGACAAAACACCAAATAATTAAAATAATGTGTAAATATATTTGTCCTCCTCAATAATTGAAATTTTTACTAGCCGTGAAAAGGCGAATCAATCAATTCTATCAATACAACATATACGTACGTGTCTTTATATTATCAAAAGATTAAAAGATATTTAGCTTTGCTCCTCTCCAAAAATGGGTCTATATTGGTTACAAGCTTGATCTATAAATAATATAATCACATCTCTATCTCTAATATTATCTGAAGTTTGAATTCCATATGCGGTTTCTACATACATGTTGGGAATTGACAACCAAAATACATACATACATATATATCCAATATGTGGTGAGCCAAAATAAACAACAGTCAAATCATTAATTTGCAAATAGCTAGTGCGAAAAGTCAGCACTTTTTTTTTGGGGCATTACTCGGCTCGATATTAATAAAGGTTTTATCTAAACTTTTGGAATTAATTAAATGAAGGTGTCCAAATTCTTTTTTTTTTTTTCCCCCTCTCTCTATGGTTTGCACACCCATAGAGATACAAGAACGTGTATATGTCTTGTGTACAAATATATCTAACAACCTCTTATCCAATGTCATAATTTTTTCCTTGTTAATTACCAATCGATTGGTACAAGGACTTGTGTTAGTGGACTAGTTTTATTACATTATAAAAAGGTCTCTAGAAATTATAAAAGTATATGTAAATAAATTATGAATGACATCATGAGAAAATGTATTTTTTTTTTTAGACTCAATTTCTTAAGTACATAGCACGGGTTAGCAAAATATAATTGTTAAAAGAATTGAAGAAAGGCCTAAAAGTACGGCTTCCATCTCTTCATCTATATATGAGAGGAGTTTCAACCATTAACCAAGTCATATCTGTATCCAAAGCCCTTCGAAAAATAATACACAAAGAACTCTAAGTGTGTGCGAAGGGGTAAGATAGACGATATATACATATTATATATATATATATATATATATATATATATATATTTCTTGCAAGCAACTAAGATCACCATTGTCAGCTATAGCAACTAGTCAGCCTGTACTGCAAAAACAAAGGTTTTACCTGAGAAATTATAGGAGTTTTGTGTGGGCCATCCCAGAAGGAACGGGTGGCGTCTCAATTGGCTAATCTGAGTGATCATCGATAATCTCATTGGCTGTTGGTTGACTTTTGCAAGTTGCTAATTCGACAATATATTAACTTGTATGCCTATAATTTACAAACAAATATTTGATTTTGGGAAGTTGCATGCCAATTCAGGGGTTTAATTTGGTATAAATATTCAAAAATAAAGAATACAAACATTTGACTCTTCACCCATTTCAATATAAAGGATCAGTCAATCAAATAGGCCATAACATGTTTATTTACGCATAATCAGAATAGACATAATTAGAAGTGAGAAATCAGAGTCATAATAGGTTGTTTATTTAGTGACAGAATTTAAAATCAGAGTCATTCTAAATCTCACTTATGTGTTTATTTACACTTAGAATTAAAATGAAATAGTATAAAAATACTAATATACCCTTTTCATTCAATTTTTATATTTTTAATTTAAAAAATAAATTGTGTACTTAAATATTAAAATTAATCATAATTAAAATATTAGTGTAATAATAGGTTAATTAAATAACAAAAACAAATTGTAAAATTATTTAAAATATAAAAGTAAAATGTTAAAATTTAAATAAAAAATGGAAAATAGTGTTAAAAAATTAATATATATTATTAATTTATTAAACAAATAATATACATATTTATTAAATTAAAGTTAACAATAATTAGGATAATGTTATAATATTAGGCAAATAAAATAATAAACATATATTGTAATTATTATTTTTAATTTTATATTTATAAGTGAAATAGGGATATGCTAGTAATTTAATGTTATATTCAGGAATAAGAATCCCAATCTTAAGAGGGGTATGAGAGTGCTAATTCCATTTCTCAATCTCAAATTTGAGTGGGACCCACCAATCTCACTTTTATCTAAGGATAAAAAAGAACAAATAAATATAGAATTGACTTATATTCTTCACTCTCATTCCTCAATTTTAATAAGTAAACATGTCATTAATATTATCGTAGAACACATGTAAGGGCACAGGGCTTTGTCAGAAGGTTTGATCTATATATGTAGCTTAGAACGTTTATTAATTGGTACTCTTTTTTTCAAAATAATTTGGCCGACATTGTTTAATATGTTGTTAGCAATAAAAAGAGCTGTATTCTTTGCAAGAAGGAAATGATGCAAAAATTATGTTCTTTGTGAGCGAAAATTAATACATGAAAGAAAAGTGCAAGATTATTTACCGACATATGCATACTGGATGACGCAAGCTTTAAGAAAATGCTAGAGAATATAATATTATAGACTTATTGGCATACACAAAAGACATGTATAATTAACCAATATTCTAGGTCAATGAATACTCTTTTTAATTAAATTGATTGTGGACATGTCCCATTATTGTGTCGATAACTACTCAATTTAACTATATCTAATAAAACAGACCATTTAGAGTTTAGACAGTGGAGATATTTGAATAGCGAAATTGGAAAGAATAAAGAACTTTAATACTGAATGGAGAAGTTAAGCTGTATCGGCCATTATTGAATTTTTGGTACATTGACTAATTTGTGATAGAAAAAGTTGAAATGGAATCCCACCTATGTGGGTTCTTAAGAGTAGGACTTTTTTTTTTTTTTTTTTTTCAATGTAAATCATGTTAGACTTACCAAAGTTTTATTATTATTATTATTATTTTTTTAAAATAATAACGTTGGATATACGTTAGATGATTACGCCTCTTACATATTACTTTTACATCAAACTAGGTTAACCTTTAAATTAATTAAACTTGCCCATACCGAATCATTTATTTCTAATTCGAATAGAGGATTTGGCCCTCAATCGTTCACTTCGTTTAACCCACCCAACAATTTTTCCACCTAAACCCTTCCACATATACTTCATTCCCACAATCGCACTCCAAAAACCCATCCCTATCCGTTTCGACAAACCCACGGAAGTGATAGAATACACAAACTTCACCCCTTTGTGAAGAATTCCATGCAATTAACACCACTAATTTGCTTGCAATATGCGGAAAATGAAGAAGAAATTAAAAGGGGATTTCTATCACAGAGTTTCGGGATTTAGGGTTTCCCAACCTTTAATCTTTTTCCGTTGGTTATCCAAATCTTCAGCGGGAAGATCATTGGTGCATCAATTTGAATGCTGCAAAACACGGCAGTCTCCTGACAAGTGCATCAATATTCCAGATCTGATGCATGCAAAGTATACGAACCCAGATGATCCGCAGAGGCCGTTGAGGGCAATGAACCCAAATCTTGAAATGGAACCCCCAATGATTACGAAAAATAATTTAGCCCAAAACTTTGGATATCAAACAACGAGCGTTCGATCTCAACGAATTACTAATATTTTAGTTAATATAAAAATGTAACAGGGTAATATCTTCCAATGCTACTTTTTTTGTCTTCTGTCAGTTAAACTTAAGTAGGTGCCCCGCACGTGTACCACCCAAGCAGTGAAAAAAAACTTAGTCATCTTGACCATCCACATTTCAATCCGACGGCTATAATTACCGAGCTGACCAGACAGGTATTTTTTATATGCTAGATGAGATACCATTTCTATGTATATAAGTAAATTATGTAATTCTCTCCTTTTTTTTGTCCAACTATTTAGCTACATCTTTAAAAAATTTTGCTATATAAAATTTATAACATCTTTCTTTGCGTTAATGCATCAAGAAGTCGAAATGATATAATTAATATGCGCACAACATGTTATTCGAACTGTTATTTCTAAAAAGTGTTTGAAAGTTACAGCCGTGTGCCTTAGTCCGTACTGGTATCATCAGATCTCACAGAGTACAATGGTGGCTATAAGCTCCACCTGTGGGGTGTTGCCGACTCAATAATCGCAAATGTTATCCACAGGCCACTAATTAGAGAAAAAAGTAACCTAATTAACTATTATTATCACCACTAATTTAATTACACGTGATATGCAAAGTACAACTTAAACTTGGGAAGGAGTAGTGTTCCGATCATCAGATCTGACAAAGTACAACGCATATACCATGTATACGTACTTTCCTTCTCAATTCCGATCATCATTATTAGATAAATCCGATTGCACCATTAATTCTTCGCTTACATATATATTTATATATACGAGTTGTGTGGGGGCAATATTGTAATCTTCAAACATGGATAGGAGTAGTGTTCGGTGGGGTTGGAGCAGATGCCACGCGCCGGCCACGCTCCGATCGGGAATTCTCGGCGAACTTGATGCTGTTGTGGTGCAAACCCTTCTGTTTCTCTTCCTCAGTCCACTCGGATCCGTAGTATGACTCTTCCGTTGACTTTGCTATGTCTTTAGATGGAGGAAGGAACATACTTCCCCATTGAGGGAAATGTACTAGAGTCACTGGCAGAGTACATGCCACGATCATCGCCCCCATCAGTGATAGCCCTGTCTCCGTTGAGAATTTCGAGCTCGAGAAGAACACCAGCTGCGTCAACCCGGACCCAAAGTTCCCTCCGGCGCCGGTCATGCCTGATATGATTCCCAGGGATCGGCGGGAGATGAAGGGGATGATGCCGAAGGTGGCTCCGCAGGCGGCTTGGGCTCCGATGGAGAAGAGGATCATTGCGAACACCGCGATGGGAAGGCTGTTGGCGCGTCCCAGCCATATGCAGAACGCTCCCCCTGCTGTCTGCAGGATCCACAGCGTCCACAGCCTCCCTCTCATCCCGAAGTGTCTCCCCGCCACGTCTGAGGCGTAGCCTCCGAAAGGACGGGCCACCAGGTTTGCCATTCCGAATGAGGCTGCAATGATGCCGGCGGTGTGTAGATTCAGATCGAACCTATCATCGATTAATTACAACAATTAATTAAGTTCACATATATTGCACGGTTAATTACAGATTTTTCCAGAGTATCTGTCCAATAGTGATGCAAGGCCCATAACATGGGACCTACAGCTGGTGGGAAAGTGGTGGCGAGAAAAAGACAAAATTAAGTACCTGTCATAGAAATACTCGGCAATGACATTATCAGTGGAAAGTTCAACGCCCATGGAATATCCATAGAGGAGGACAAAGATCCACGTCCTGTAGTTGGTGACGGCATACCACATTACCTGAAACAGTGCAAAATTTACGACTATGATTTCTTTCTACATTAATTAATTTTATTAAGAGAACAAAAACTGATTATTATTATTATTATTATTATATATTTTTTTAATATCCTACCTTGGAGAATTTGTCCTTGGCAACATCACCTTTCTTCTGCAAAGCACCGAGGTTGCCATCGGGCAAGTCCTGACCAAGAGTCAAAACCAAAATGCCCATAATAATATGAAACCAACCAGGAATAAAGAAGGCCATCCTCCAAGCAGTAAACGGCGTCGCACCGGCCTTACGAATGAGATCATAAACCAAAGGCATCAGAAGCTGAGTGGCCCCACCTCCCATGTTCCCCCACCCGGCGGCTGTTCCATTTGCAAGCCCAATTATCTTACTGTTAAACATTGTGCTCATCCAGTACTGGCACGACACAAACGTCGCCAGCGAAAAACCTATCATGAACCGCACCGCGATATACCCTCCGGCGTCGGACACAAACGACATGCAAAACACTGTCGGAGCCGACAGCATTATGAGGAAGGCGCAGCCGTATCTCGGTCCCAAAAGGTCGCAGACTGCGCCCATGACCAGCCTCGAGAAGATACTGCCTGAGACGGAGGCAACACCGGCGTTTCCGATGTCGGCTTTTTTGAGATTGAGGTTGTCTCGGATGATGGGGACGAGAGGAGCGGCTGCGAAGGTGGAGATGAAGCAGGTGAAGAAGGAGACCCACGAGAGATGGAAAGTTCTCATGTGGGGGTTGGCCAAGGAGAAGAGCTTGAACACCTTGGCCTTGTGTTCCGAGTCGACCGGCAAAGCGAACTTTGCAGTCGTGTCAGTCGGGACGATCGGAGAGGCCACCGAGAAGGCGAAGGTCTGCTCTCTCCCGGTGACTCCATGCATGGAACTTCCCGGCTCTCCTAAGCCTTCAATGTCGCTCATTTTTGCTTTTTTGGTGAACAAAAAGATATATAATCTAGCTACGGAACTAGGAAGTACTAATGACTTAGTTGTGAAGTGTCGGAGAGAAGCTTGGGTGTATTTATAATGTACTGGGATGTAGAGAAAGGCTTTGACATTGTAAAAGCCTCCACGGAGAGCCTGATTTGGAGATTCTCAACTTGTGAGGAGAAGTGATCATTAATTAACATTAACATAAAATTATGGAAAGAAATATCCATTTCGCCGCATCTGCCAGTTAAAAGGGTGATAGACTCATTCTATATCCCAAAGGATCATGTGGCTACTTTATCAAATGGGGCACGGCCAGTTTTTTAATCAATTAAACAATTAACTTGCATATATTGAAGTATTAACCAATAAGTTACGTATCTCTATGTATATTACATAACTATAACGCGACTCCAAAGCGAAATCGCAGTAAAATAAGTCTAGCTATACTCTGTTTTCAAGATCTCAGTCATATAACTATAATCTATAAATTAGTTTTGCATAGCTAATTAATAAAGTTAATTAATAAGTGATGGACACACAAAATTATGCTTCCCGGCGTACGTGTATATGTTTTAGTATGTTACTCTCACTAACGATCACTCTCTATAAATTTTATTCTACTGCCAATATTTGGGTGATCGATTTGACGCTTCTAAGGGTGCGTTTCGTTACAGTGAAAAAATAGTAATAAGAATGAAAATAAGAATGGTAATGGGAATGAAATTGAAAAGAAAATTAATTTATTTATTTGATTGTAATTTTAAGAATTCTCTAGAATAGAACATAAATATTTTCATGTTGACAAATTCACCCTTTACTATATATAACACTAATATTTTATCTATGAATATAATATATAAAATGTAATATAATATAATAAAATAATTATTATATAACATATAATATAACAATATTATTAAAATTGTTAATATAATTATAATATATAAAATGTAATATAATATAATATAAATTATTATATAATATATTATATAATTATGATATATAATATAATAATATTATTAAAATTATTAATATAATTATAATATTATAAAATATATTATAAGATTGTATAATAAATAATAATAATATAATTAAAAATTACAACTATATTATATTATACTATAATATAATATATATATGATTACAATATAATATATAATTATCATATTATATACAATAAATATATTATAATTAATACATCAGGTAGTCGTGTGTAATGCACTATAATGGATAATAATATTAGAATTATAAAAGTATATTAATATTTAATTATACTAATTATTATTATATTATTAATACAATAAAAATATTATATTATATAATAAAATAATAATATTAGAATTATTAGTATAATTATGGTATTATTTGTTAAAATATTATAACTATAATATATTTTATCATATTATATATATTTATATTAATTGTAATATTATTATATATTATATTATAAGATATAAATATGTTACAATATAATATATTATATATTATTATAAAATATTAAATAAATATATTATAATTTATAATTATATTATATATTATAATATTTTTTATTATATTATATATTATATGATATTATAAGATATAACTACTATATAATATATTTTAATTATATTATAATATTGAAGTGTAATTATGAAAAAAAAGAACTTAGAATGATCATTCCTCCCATATGAGGAAGGAATGATAATTCACTCAAAACAGGTGAATGGTCATTCCTTTTGAATGATCATTCATTTCTTATAAATCCAACCAAATACACCCTTAGTACTTTCTTGGCAATATGATCAGTACTATATGAATTTATATGCTTGATTTCCTACATATGATTAGAAGCAATATGTAATAGTTACATACATATCATGACGGATATGGCGATAACTATTAGATCTCGTGTAAACAATATATGCATGAAATAGGTCCTTATTAAATGTATGGATTAATCTTAGGCTAGCAAGGTTGTAATTATGAATTAATTGTGTTGTGGTATTGAGCTTGGTCAATTATTATTTCCTTTTTTTCGAAAACTTGAGTTGAACGAGAAATAGTTTTCTGCTAGGGACGGTGATATTGATTATTGAGATATATATACCCGCTTGAAATGTACGCGAGGACTTATACATGTGTGTGTATGTTGTGATGCGTATAGATACGTATCCATAAACCAGTATAGCTAACTGCATCTAGTTTCTAGCAATGATTATGAGAAAACAGGGCCAGCACTAATTCTAACGGGTTGGTTTTATTTATTTATTTTCATATACCAATTTTATAGTCATATGCAATAAATATATATATGTAGATATATATTCAACCCTAAGTTAGCATTATAATGTCTAAAGAGAAATGCTAGCGTTACTATTTTTATTGTGAAATTATTTTTGATTTAATTGAAGTGTGTGCGCTCGAAAGTGAACAAATCGTAACAAGTAGTAAAGTGACAGATTTGTCAAATATTGTGCCACAAGGGTTGAATTTTTACAAATTAAACTAATTACCGCGACTATACTAACCCAATTTTATCTAGGCAATTGAATTAAATGAAATAGACTAATTAAAATAAGAAAAGCAAAGTAATAAAGCAATAAGAAAAACAATTTGGAGATAAAAGGATCGAAGGGAACTATGACAATAATAAGGTAACTAAGGTTTTGGTTTCGGTCTATCGAGCTATGTAATTCCAATACTTGGGTTGTTAACTAGTTCCACTAAATTTATTAATCCAGGCTTTCTAAGGTAATTTCACTCCCTTTCCTGAGTGTTGAGTAAAATAATGTGCAAATTTAATTTGGCAATATCCCTATTCCCTTAACTAATTAAGCACCTATTAAGCAAACCTAATTTAGTGATTACCCAAATTATATTGGCCTCTTAAACTCAATAAACTTAGGTTGTGTTTCCCAAATCCTAATATGTTCAAATAATTTTCCCAAGACTGAATCCACATATCTAAATCTCTAATTCAATGAAAAATCAAATTAGACAATAAACAAAGAGAAACACAAATGAATATAAATGGAATTTCATTAACAAAAACCAAGCATCTTCAAAAGATAGCCAATGATAAAACTACATCAAAACCCCTAGCTTAAGAGTTTAGCTAGAAGTAATCATCAAGAATTCCATAACAAAAACCATAGATAAACCAAGAATCCAAACCATCATACAATCTCAAATAAAAGAAAATAACACAAACTCAAAAGCTAAATGAGAGAGAGGGAGAAAGAATGAAGAACTAGATATGCCAATCAAGCTCCACAATCTTTAATCCCTCCTTGGAATCATCAATCCCGCTCTTGAATCCTTGTATTTTCCTTTTATAGGTTTGGGTTCTCTGTCTCCAAAATCTCCCTTATGGTTCTTAGCTTATTTCTATTTATACTCCCCTTAAAATTAGTGCAAATGAAGCCTTAAATGACTACATAATGCATGAAGGTGCTGCAGCAGATGAATTTCCCACTGCAATGCCACTTTAAAACCTTCAAAAGAACCCTAGCAAACATGCATACTCACTGCATCGGATGTTTTTCCCGCTGCATCTTCAGTTTTCAAAATGGCGATGCAGCGCTCGCGGTAGCGTCCAAGAGCTGCTTTTCTGCTGATTGTGCTGCAACACGAGTTCCATTCTGCTGTAGCAGCTTCATGGCTTGATTTGACTCCCAATTCCAGTCTTTTGAAGACCTTTTTATTCATTTTAACTCAAACCTACAAAAGTAAGATAAAACACACTGAAAACACCAAGAACCAACAAAAATAGCCAAGATTGTTAAGTAATAAAAACGGGCTATCAATTTATTTACTTTTGTCACTTTCTGCATTTATTACTTGACATGTGGATTTTACTATCTTATTTTCTATTTAAATAATAATAATATATCATATTTATAGAATCTATATATATAAAGTGAACATAAAGAGTGATGTTATTATTTTTCAATAGTTGAAAGGATCCAGTTAATATTATTATTAGTAGCCACACATTACAGCCTATGGCTATGGTAGCTGTTTTAAAAATACCGTTTTATACATACACACATGTTAATATATGTATATGATTACCTGGCGTACTAACGTATAAACCTCATTAATTAAGGGACCGGATTAAGTTCTTAATTTTCATTCTCAATCTCAGGTGGTAAGCCGATTAATTAAGTTGCAATTTTGTCCGAGTCACAATCTTATCTACAAGATCACAGCTTGTTATTTCAATAGAATATACAGTGCTTACGTAATTGTCTGACTATATTATTTGATCTATTTGATCGTATTTGACAGGTATATATCAGTTGACATTATCACTTTAAAACTTTTATTATTAATCTCCATATGTCATTTCGCACGGTCTGCGGGCCGAGAAGGCTTTGTGAAGTGAATTACATACGTGTTGATGGAGGTTTTGTGTGAGTCAACGCAATCAAATTTCCTTCATTGGAGTTTTATTATAACAAAATTTTTTTAAAAATTAATTATATTTAATTTTTTTATTACAGTAAAAAAATTTTAAATTAAATTACATTTTAATTTAAATTAAAAATTTAAATGAGTGAACTAAACAGAATCCGTAATTATTTTCGTCTCTTAAAAGATAACTTTGAAACTCTATTATATACTGCAATGCTTTGTCATAAAAAATAGGCTGTTCTATTTGGGTTTACTGTTACACCCAATTCAAAATAATCCTAAATTAATATTAATTTCACTTACAATTGGTGTTAGATTTTCCGTATGCTTCATTTGGTTATTAGGCTAGTTATTTGGAAACATAGCAGAGAGGTTAGCTTTTAAAATGTCTGTCTGGTAAACCATGTAAAATATCTAGTTAATTTGTGTCATATTTGATTTGCTATATATATATGTGGCATGGCATTAATCTTCTGTTGTGACTAATTGTGACCTTCAATTCTCACAATATACTTCAGAGACCGCGTTTAGTTTTCAAATGATATAGGATTGAGTTAACTAAACAAGGCAAAACATATGAGAGAGAGAGAGAGAGTGTGTGTGTAAGGGAAAAAATAGTTCGAAAAAATATAATTTAATTAGAGGGAATCTGATTATCAAAAATTGTTCAAGTTTTTATATCTGAACTATATATATATATATATATACACGCATGTACGTGTACGGTATGCTTAAAAATTTATGCACCAGCACTCTCTAAGGTGGATTAAAAATTTATGCGTATACATCATCACTTGATACCTCTGCCGTTGTTAGGATAACATAAATAAGATCATGAATAATTCTTAAATATATTCTGCTGCGGTACATTTTCGTAAACTTCATGTGTACCCTTTTCTTTTTTTTTTTTTTTTTTTTTTTTTTCCTGAAAAAAATATATATATATATATATATATATATATATATATTTATATATGATAAATAGTTATCAATTTCCAACTATTAAACTAGGATTCAAATTTGGAACTACCTGCTAATATATCGATTTACATATTTTCTGGAAGTTTCAGCTAGGCAATGGAATATATTGGTTTTAATTTTCTAAGAAATGGGCATGAAAATTAAAGCTTCTGCTCCATTCATGGATCGACCTATGTTTATCCAATATATCTAGAAATCTGTCTATTCCTTCTTTTGAAAAGTTAATATACTACTTGGCGAAAACAAATTATAACGTTCATAAAGTCAGAAAATAAAATGAGTTTTAAAATCTTATAATTACACGAAGTAATTCGTCTAAATAAATCTAAAATTTATGTTGTCTTATTTTCTTATCTCATTAATTACTTTTTTATATTTATTTATTATGTCATTTAAATTTAATAATCTAACTAAATTATATTAAAAAATACTTAAACAAGTCACAACATATCAAAATTTAATTAAAAGAACAATCAATAACATAAAAAATGGGACATCAAATTTAATTCTATCCAAATCAAGTCAACACGCATATACATTATACATCGCCCATCTAAAAAAACATATTTATTTCGCACAAAGGGGCGGAGGGAGGTGGGGCCGTGCCCTCCGTGGATTTTTGAGAAATTTTTTTAAGCCCTTAGTGTTTTGTATTTTCCTTTTAAATGCATACAATTTTTTAATTCTTTTCATATTTGCCCCCCTCTTAATTTACAAAAATTTAAATATGTCTCTAGTAAATATAATTTCATGTAGATTTTATCATACCGAAAGTGACCTCAAATAAAATAACTTTTTTTTAATAAGACCTATTAGAATAACTATTCTCAAAAATATTCCTATTTAAGAATTTTTTTTCACACAACCATCTCAATTCTTATTTTGTAAATACTTTTTCTCTAATTTTTCCTTATTGAACTAATATTTATTTTAAACGTGTCTCTACTTAAACATTTTTTTTGGCAACTCTCAACTACTCCCTCATATGTGCTTTCTAAATATTGTTCTATCTAATTTTCCCACTAAAATCTTTACTACTTAAGTTTGCTTTTTTATCTGTACACATATTTTATTGAATGGACAACACATTTTGATTGAAAATGTTCATTTCAGTCCATTGTACTAGAAACTTTTTTCTAACTAAACACTTAAAGAGAATGATAAATAAATAAATAAAAATTAACTCTTCAATAAATAAATATTTATGTGCATAACACATACTTATTACTAGTTAATACTATAAAGAGTGTTTTTTTTAGGATTTTTACCATTTTTCACGTTCTTGATTTACCCCCTTAAAATAAAATCCTAGCATCGCCACTGCACATACTATATATATATATATATATATATATATATATTGTTGAAAATGAGTTCCAATATGATGTATTATTTGGTGAAGCTCTCAGATAAAAAGACTCAAGAAACAGGAAGTCAAATGCGTCAAGTGGCTTGGATTTCAGACTGCGTCTGGTGGTTAGTTTCTATCATGTTATTGGAGGCTGACGTGTCATGTTTCTAGTGAAAGACTTTCATTTAGTATTAATTTATATATAACAGACTCTTGAGTTGTTTAGAGGAAGAGAAGAAGTTGAGAACGATAACGAATTAGTGAAGTTGTTTTTTAGAAGGAAATTTAGAAAAAGTTTAAATTTAAATTATAATTTTATTTAAATTTATATTCTTTTATAAAATTTGAGTTTGAATTTAAGTTAATAAATAATATTTTTTTATTTTTAAAAATATTATAATTTTTTTGTTTTAATTTTAATTGAGATGATTTTTTAATGCATTTACAACGAAAAGACAAATAAAACTTTACCTATATATCTTATCTAAAAGTTTTAATCACCATTGAGTTTTTATTAAAATACTATCTAAATATAAATTTAAGTTTTGATCCACCAAAACACAAACTCATAAAGATTTTCAATTCAAATTATAACTTAAATGTGCACATCTAAACACAAACTCAAGTTATAACTCAAACTCAACTCAAAATTATCACTTAAGTCATTTTAACTCAAAAATAAAAAAGAACAACCACTGAGAGATTTTTGGGATTAAGATATCTGGCTTCACCAGTAAAAACAAACTAGAGAGAGAAAGTGTGAGAGCAATTGTAGAGAGAGAAAGAGAATATTTCTCTGGGTTTCTTGCTGTAATTTTTTTTTTTTTGGGAAAAGTTTGTGATTATACTGGTGAGGGATTTGTGAGATTTGAGAGTTGTGTTTAGAGATATATTAATAAAAAGTCATTTAGTTCGCTGATTTGAATTTTTAATTTGAGTTGAGATTTGATTTTATGTGAGAGTTTTTTATTGTAATAAAAAAGTTAAATGTGACTATTTTTTAAAGCTTTTTACTGTAACAAAACTTAAATTTTAAATTCGAATCGGTGAAATAAACAGAGTCAAGTATAAATTGAGGGTCCGTTTAGTTCGTTGATTCGAGTTTTTAATTCAAGTTGAAATGTTACTTTATGTGAAAGTTTTTTACTGTAAGGAAAAGTCAAATTTAAACTCAAATCGGTGAAATGAACGTAATCTTAATTTTTTAAGGAGAGCTGGGACATATTTAGCCGCACCTCGATAACATCTCAGGTGTGATTTTTCTCTTCTCGTCTCATTTTCTTGTTTTTTCGCAAGATTGATCGAAGTTGGTGTGGGGTAAATTCTTATATATATGGCAACATTCTTATCCATCGTTTTCCTTATTAACTAATCGATCAGTACAAGGACTTATATATCAGCCGTACTTGTTTTATCAAGATCAATTAGA
The DNA here is from genome assembly GCA_012066045.3 of Morus alba. Taxonomy (NCBI): domain Eukaryota; kingdom Viridiplantae; phylum Streptophyta; class Magnoliopsida; order Rosales; family Moraceae; genus Morus; species Morus alba. Next base: position 17,108,680 of record CP050229.2, read on the forward strand.
TAAAGGAAGCTTACACAAGTTTTATAATCCTCATACTTTTTTTAGTAGTTCATTAATAAGAACATGAGCCTTAAAAAAATCGAGAAAAAAATAATGCTTCGTTTGAGTCAAATCAACTCCAACCACAAACAAGTCATATTTGTACAAAGCCCTTCGAAAATAATATAACAAAGAACTCCAAGAACTGGCGAAGGGTTAAGACAGGCTATATATGTATGCATGCGTACATATATAATATAGCAAGCGTGTATAAATTTTGATTTCTGCAAACACTATAGAAAGATTGGTTGACCTGAAAAAATATATATATATATATATATATATATATATATACACACACATATATGTACACACACAAACACACACACATATATATATATATATATATATATTTAGGTTAATTCTATGGTCTTTGAGGTTATATTAAATCTCACTTTAGTCCTGAGGTTTTAAATGTCATACAGATGCTTCTTGAGATTTTATTTTGTTTCAGTTTCGACCCATCCATCAATTAGGCGTTAAAATTTAATAAAATCTATGTAAATTAGAGTCCAAAATAAAAAACAACTAAAATTTTAGGTCCATTTGTGAAAATTAACTTTTAGTTTTTTGTATTGTTTTAGTCCCTAAACTTTATATATTTCTAATTTTAGTCTATAATTTTAACTAATTCTGTCAAATATTTAACACTAAACTAACAGAATGTACGAAATTGAAACATAATAAAACTTCAGTGACTAACTGTGCGACGTTTAAAAAATTAAAGACTAAAGTGAGATTGGGGCTAAACTTCACAAACTATTTATGATATTAGCCCTATATATTAATATGATGAGTTTTGTGGGCTATCCCATATGGAAAAATGGCTTCTTGATCAATAATGCTAATCAGAGAAGATTATTACGTACTGCTCCAGCTTATTGGTTCTTTCGTTGACTTTGTAAGTAATAAGTATTGCTATGAGTACATTATATGGTGTGTATATTACAAGCAAATGACCGCATTTCGGGGAGTTAGTATCAATATTGCAGATGACATACAAGACTTCGTCACCAGACAAAGTTAAAAGAAAATATAGTTACATTATTTTGTAATCTTAGTTCAAAATTGTAGTTCCATTACGTTTTTTTTTATAAAAAAAAAAATTATGGCTCCACCACTGACTCGATTTGATACATATTGAAATTATTGGTTTTATTGACGTGTGATCTAGATTGTTTTAATTGAATTAACTTTGCTATGATGTTTTTGAAACTCTTCAATTGATTATTTATGATTCAAACCTGCCTTCGAGATTAAGGGGATGTTTGGTTCGAGATTATTCATGATTTGGTAATTTTCTCGGACGTAAATAAAAATGGTTCAAATCACATGGAATCTAAGTTTGGTAAATTCGGACTCAACCACTGGGATCTTGTGTAGTAAATTGAGACCCGTTCACTGGAGTTGAGTGAGACCAAAATCACTTCAAAATGCTAAGAAATGAGTATCAACACATATATTATTTATTTCAATGGTTTTCCAAAAGATCGGTTTCCAAATCAAATCCTCGTTTGATTAAAGTGTTTCTTATGAGAAATGCTTCTCAAATTGATATTTTCAACTCATGATTTAATCTCACAAAAAAGCACAATAAGATCTCAAGCGACGATAGAAACATGTCACAAATACCAATAGAATACCCATTTTAATTTCATTCACTAGGTCTAACTAGACAAAAATATTCAATATTCGATAAATTTAAACAATAGAGGGAAAATGTACCCATTTTCAAAAAAAAAAAAAAAAAAAAAAAAGACAAAGTGGTAGACCTCTGTTGTGCCCAAAAAAAAAAAAAAAAAAAAAAAAACACTTCTCAAGGCCGAGATGATTAAAAAAAGAAAGAAAGAAAGTACTCAAAAAGTGTGTTTTAACTGCAATAAACTAAAGTTGACTATTGAAACGTCCCAGGTTCGCAAATGACTCAAATGCGCTTATACTGCTGCTTTGAAGTGCTATGTTATAATCTCTGGTAGTAGCGTCTTTGCTGTTTACGAAATGGATAATCTCGTAATTAGAGTAGTAGTAATTTCAAACATTCAATAAGATGAATGTTAAAAAGGGGAATTGAAAACCATAAAAAAGAAAAGAAACAGAGAATACGAGCAAAACTCAGGCTTGAGGGATGGAGAGATTTTAGCCGGTGCTTGCTCACAATGCGTTATTTTGATGGTTTTACTCTGATAATCTTCAAGAGCAGTCATAGCAGCTCAGTAGTTCTTTCTGCAGTACGTTGTTCCGTTTAATTTTTTAGTTTATTAAGCTAATTAAGTTGCGATTTTGTCCGATTCACAATCTTATCTTTAAGATCGACCGTACAGCTTGTTCTTATGATGCAATGCACAAATATATCCGTACCTAATTATCTGACTAATATTTTTTTATTTGACTGGCATTAGTTGATCACATTATCTGTACTTGATAAAGCCATTTATTATTAATGTTCACTGGTTATTCGTACGGTATGTGGACGGATAGAGAAGACTTTGTGAAGTGGATCTTAATGGGTTTTTTTTTTATACGTGAGAATCAACGCAATGAATTTGTTTTGTAGTTCTTTTCGTCCCTCAAGATATAATTAACTTTGAAACTTTATTTTCTCATTCACTTTATAAATTTAAATTGAGATATAATATTTTTTAAGATTTTAATTGTAAAAAAAATTAAATGTGATATTTTTTAAAAAATTTTAACTGTAAAAATTTAAAATTAAAATTTCAAAATCGGTAAAATAAACGAGACCTATATATTTTATATTGCAATGCTTTCTCATGTTAATAGGCTCATCTGCAAATGATCCTAAAATGCTTTTCACTCAAAAGTGGTGTGAAAATAGGTAACAATTTGTGTCAAATTTGTTTTGCTACATGTGGATGGGCATATATATATATATGGAAACTGGCAATTAGTTGCTTCAATTCTCACAACTTCAAGGCAGCAAAAATTTAAATAGCATCTGATTATCAAAAATTGTCAAGTTTATTATCTAAAGTATATATATGTACTGTGTTTAAAATTTTATGTACCAGTATAATACATCTCTAATTTGGATTATCATTGCATGCGCTATATATATCGTCATCTTTTGTTTCTATGCAAACAAAAAAAAAAAGATTTTATATATGCAATAATTAAAACCTTTCTGCGATTAGCAAAAAAAATTAAAACCCTTCTGCTAAAATCTTCCTTTAGATTTGTACTATACGGTACAAGCGATGACAACATCATTACAATAACATAAAGATCATGATCAGTTCTTAAACTATTCTTCGGCCGTACATTTCCAAAAACTGCATTTGTCCTCTTTTTTTTTTTTTTTTTTTTCCTATAAAAATTATCTGGCCTGCAGCTTCTTCTTTCCCTTTTTTTTATTTATTTTTTGTTCTTTTTGTCTTCACATGATCCAAAATACTGTGTTTTATCAATTTCCGATTTTTTAACAACGGCCTTAAATTTAGAAACTACCTGCTTTGTTATTTAATTTACTAATATTTCTAAAAATTTCAGTTGCAAAAAGGTAAGGAAAAATCGATTTTAATTTTTCTAACACGTACGGTCATGGAAATAAGCTTTGTCCCATGCTTTATGTTTCCATTCCATCAAAGGATAGGCCTATAAAACCGTGCGCCGACTCCATCTTTTGAAAAATAATCAGCCCAAATAAATTAATAATAATTAATTAATCTTCTGCATAAAGTCAGAAAAAAGACAAACAAGTGTAAACGTGTATATCTGCCAACATTCTAATCCATCATTTTCCTTGTAAACAATCCATCAGCACAATGACTTATATATTTGTTGTAGTTGTTTATCTAAATCAATTAAAAACTGACTTTACAATATTATTCTTATACAAGTTTATTATTAATATGCCCTGCATTTTCTTTACAAGTACATGACATGAGCTCTTAAAGAATTCGAGAAAAATGCCTTTTAAGTATGGTTTTCATTCTCTTCATTTCAGAAATATTGACTCCAACAAAAAAAAAACGTCATATTTCTACAAAGCCCTTCGAAAATAATATACAAAAGAACTCTAAGAGCTGGCGAAGGGGTAAGACAACAGGCTATAGCTGCATATATATGTATGTATATCATGTATTATATATATAACATATAGCCAAGCGTCTTTATCAGCTCTTGCTAGCAACGTATAAGATCATCATCATCATCATCAGATTCAGCAACTAGTTAGCATGCATATATGTATATTCTGATTTATGCAAAAACAACAGTAAAGATTGACCTGAAAAAATATTAATGTATTGGAGTTTTGTGGGCCATCCCAGAAGGAAAAGTGGCTTTTCAATAATGGCTAATCTGGAGAAGATAGTTCTTCCAGCTTAATTGGTTCTCGGTTGACTTTTTTTTTCCCAAGTATTGATATCATAATAGATGGTAGGCGTATATTATCACAATCAAATTATGTCTGCAGTTCGGGCTATTTGGTATCAATGGTGCAGATGACATGCAAGACTTAGTCAGACACAATATTAAAACATTAATGCATATATTGTTATTATTATTTTTTATCGTTAAAGCTTCAACTTGGTTTTGTTTTTCAAATACTTTGAATTAATAAGTTCCTGATATCTAAGCAGTACAATAAAGCGTGTGTTTCTAACCGTACAATTGAAATCAAGGGAATTACTCTGCTATATTTAATTTAGGTGTGTCATCATATGTCCAACCGATATATTGATAATGTTTCTCTTTCTGGACATTTAATTGTCTAAATTGAAAAGATGGTAAAGTTTTGAAATTAACTGATTCTTTTAGATTTTTATATGTATTTAGAAAAAAAAAAAAAAAAAACTGGTCGGTTTCAAAACTTATCTTTTGGACAAATACATGTTGAGACAGAGTAACGTGTGACGCAATAGTTGGATGAAATTAGTATAATCTCCAACATGCAATGAAATAGAATACTATAAACAACATATATTAATGTAAGTGTCTTTTAAACAACTAATCTTGGCTATAAGGGTGGAAGTAACCGTCATTTTTTCGTTTAATTATAATTATGTACCCATTTGGTATAAAGCAAATAACAAATATCTAAACCCGTTAGAATTAAACTGGCCTTTCTTCCCCTAACAGGCAATAAATGGTGCAAACTACTAGCTGCATAAAACAAACTTGAATTAATAGTCATGTTTGGAATTGATCCAGTTTTTGTTTTTTATGTTTTTCAAGAAAGAAAAATGAAAGCGCTCTCAAAATGGCGTTTGGCGCAATAAAGATAAAAAACGGAAATGAAAACGATTTTTTGGTTTAGTATAAAATGAGAGAAATAAAAAATGACTTTTAATCGTTTTTTATTTTTTGTTTTCATTTTCTCATATCTGGAGCAGAGAGAGAGAGAAAGAGAGATATTAATGGGTTTTTTTACACTAAAAATAATCTCTTGATAAAACTACCAAACGCATTTTCAAAAATGATTTCTGTCTGAGATTGAAAACGTTTTTATTTTTATTTTTATACAAAAAATAAAATCATTTTAAAACAAATTCTAAACACGCTCAATACGTTGTTTATTGCCAAATAATTAGCTATAGTATCTGCATATACTCAGATATTCGGCTTTCATCATAATACGTAATAGACTTCTATAGCTAGCCTAGCGTGGCTTATATATCCCAAGACTGATCTGGAGTTGGATCCTCATATCTCCTGCTTCTCTCAAACCCACTAATTAAGGGCCATTTGGCTCATGAGTTCATGTGGCTTGAACCATGAGTTTATTCTAAACTAATGTTTGGATGAGCAAGTTTTGGTCGCAATTTGAATCATAGTGTGTGACATTTTAAACCGTTTAAACCAATCAAATCAATAAAAAATCAAAACTTAACTCCTCATTAAGAATTCATCCAGTTTGAAACATGTTTTTAGACTTTATAGTTCAAATCACCATATTTGAAACCAGTGATCCAAATGGACTTTAACACCTTAATATATATGCGTACCATAACATCTTACATATGTAAGCCCACCATTACAGGGTGGATATCACCCTCCCCAGGAGAAAACTCATTGTTGTTTAATTAATCTTAATATTCTACTAATCATGCAGCCGATCAAACAAAATTAATGTTCAACCTGACTTCAGGCCACATGATCTATATACTTAACTAGGACATATTGATCTTGAAGGTTTTCTAGAAGCTAGCCAATTAATATTTCAGGAAACTATCGCATATATCATATATAGTCATCAAAATAATTACTATAGTCTGTACATAATCCACCATTATATGCTATACATGTCGGCGCGAATTTGTGTCCACTAATAGTGCCTGGAAAGAAGATAGAGATTCACACACTTGGGGTGTTCTTTTCATAGATTGAAATAGAAAATTTGAACTAAAATTTAAATTTTTTGAGAGAAAACACTATAACAAAAAAGATAATTAAATTTTGATTTGCATTTATGAAAAAAATGGAGCCGTACATGTATTCGTGCCAAGAAACTAAGTAAAATCGACATATATTATTTAGTGCTATAGAATTAAACAAGTTTATTAATTCTAAGATCATCATCTATATTGCCACTGCATGTGCGATCAAGAAATATATTTTTCATGCAATTAGTTATTTTGATATGCTAGCTATATGTAAATACCAGTTATTAGTGTGAGAGTTAAATTAAATTAATTAAATATATATTTATGATTGAGTAATGCTTCTATATGTGTGTGTGTATAATATGCTTATTGAGGCGGATCAGGAGAACAACCTAAGAGAGAAACCCTAGTACTGGTGTTGACGGCAAGACAGAAAATATAAAATATAAAAAGAACGAAAAGAATAAACTGTCCAAAACTGAATCACACGGTAGAGGGAAATTAGCAGGGAATAAATTAACTACATAATCAGAAAAAGGAAAACAGCCAAAGAATAGCTGTGCTACGCAAATGTGTTGCAACTCTTGAATTTGTACAGATATGCATTTAGCCGTCATCTTCTTACACTAATTGTTTTTAAGCTTTTTAAATTAATTACTATATATATACATACTATTTATATTCTATTCTGATCAGACTATCCAATATTAGTACGCATGACTTGGACGTTTAACACGGTAATATTAATAACTACTCGTATGTAGACTATATATGTATTCTAATACGACAAGCTCGTTAATAAGGTTATTACTGGGTTAGTTAATTACTCTGTCAACTGATCAACATTAACTCGCTTGCCCCATCTAAATATCTAATAAAAAAAGTTAGATGATCCTTTGGGATATACGATGAGTCTCTTCCCTATTCACAGGCAGATGCGCGCGGCGAATTGGATATTCAGTTTGTCATTTCGCTTATATACAAGTTGATCATGATGACCTAGAATCTCATTACAATTTTATTGCCTCTTCGGAGGCTTTTACATTGTCAACGGTTAACTCCACACCCCAAAAGACAATATAAATACCCGTACACTCCTTCCCTTTTCCTCAAACAAAACTTCATTACTATCTGTATCTCTCTCAACTTCTTCCTTACTATATCCTTGATTAGTTCATATATGGAAACACAAATGAGCGACATTGAAGGCTTAGGAGAGCCTGGAAGTTCCATGCATGGAGTCACCGGGAGAGAGCAGACCTTCGCCTTCTCGGTGGCCTCTCCGATTGTCCCGACTGACACGACTGCGAAGTTCGCTTTACCGGTCGACTCGGAACACAAGGCCAAGGTGTTCAAGCTCTTCTCCTTCGCCAACCCCCACATGAGAACTTTCCATCTCTCGTGGGTCTCCTTCTTCACCTGCTTCATCTCCACCTTCGCAGCCGCTCCTCTCGTCCCCATCATCCGAGACAACCTCAATCTCAAAAAAGTCGACATCGGAAACGCTGGTGTTGCCTCCGTCTCAGGCAGTATCTTCTCGAGGCTGGTCATGGGCGCAGTCTGCGACCTTTTGGGACCGAGATACGGCTGCGCCTTCCTCATAATGCTGTCGGCTCCGACAGTGTTTTGCATGTCGTTTGTGTCCGACGCCGGAGGGTATCTCGCGGTGCGGTTCATGATAGGTTTTTCGTTGGCGACGTTTGTGTCGTGCCAGTACTGGATGAGCACAATGTTTAACAGTAAGATAATTGGGCTTGCAAATGGAACAGCCGCCGGGTGGGGGAACATGGGAGGTGGGGCCACTCAGCTTCTGATGCCTATAGTTTATGAACTCATTCGTAAGGCCGGTGCGACGCGGTTTAGTGCTTGGAGGATGGCCTTCTTTATTCCTGGTTGGTTTCATATTATTATGGGCATTTTGGTTTTGACTCTTGGTCAGGACTTGCCTGATGGCAACCTCGGTGCTTTGCAGAAGAAAGGTGATGTTGCCAAGGACAAATTCTCCAAGGTAGGATATTAAAAAAAAAAAAAAAATCAGTTTGTGTTCTCTTAATAAAATTAAATTTAATTAATGTAGAAAGAAATCATATGTCGTAAATCTTGCACTTTTTCAGGTATTGTGGTATGCCGTGACCAACTACAGGACGTGGATCTTTGTCCTCCTCTATGGATATTCCATGGGCGTTGAACTTTCCATTGATAATGTCATTGCCGAGTATTTCTATGACAGGTACTTAATTTTGTCTTTTACTCGGCACCACTTTCCCACCAGCACCTTTGCCTTTAACAATGCTATAGGTCCCATGTTATGGTCCTCGCATCACTATTGGACAGATACTCTGGAAAAATCTGTAATTAACCATGCAATATATGTGAACTTAATTAATTGTTGTAATGAATCGATGATAGGTTCGATCTGAATCTACACACCGCCGGCATCATTGCAGCCTCATTCGGAATGGCGAACCTGGTGGCCCGTCCTTTCGGAGGCTACGCCTCAGACGTGGCGGGGAGACACTTCGGCATGAGAGGGAGGCTGTGGACGCTGTGGATCATGCAGACAGCAGGGGGAGCGTTCTGCATATGGCTGGGACGCGCCAACAGCCTTCCCATCGCGGTGTTGGCAATGATCCTCTTCTCCATCGGAGCCCAAGCCGCCTGCGGAGCCACCTTCGGCATCATCCCCTTCATCTCCCGCCGATCCCTGGGAATCATATCAGGCCTGACCGGCGCCGGAGGGAACTTCGGGTCCGGGTTGACGCAGCTGGTGTTCTTCTCGACCTCGAAATTCTCAACGGCGACAGGGCTATCACTGATGGGGGCGATGATCGTGGCATGTACTCTGCCAGTGACTCTAGTACATTTCCCTCAATGGGGAAGTATGTTCCTTCCTCCATCTAAAGACGTAGCAAAGTCAACGGAAGAGTCATACTACGGATCCGAGTGGACTGAGGAAGAGAAACAGAAGGGTTTGCACCACAACAGCATCAAGTTCGCCGAGAATTCCCGATCGGAACGTGGCCGGCGCGTGGCATCTGCTCCAACCCCACCGAACACTACTCCTTTCCATGTTTGAAGATTACAATTTTGCGCCCACACAACGCGTATATATAAATATATATAAGCGAAGAATCAATGATGCAATCGGAGTAATCCAATAATGATGATCGGAATTGAGAAGGAAAGTACGTATACATGGTATATGCGTTGTACTTTGTTAGATCTGATGATAGGAACACTACTCCTTCCGAAGTTTAAGTCGTACTTTGCATATCACGTATACATGGTATGTGTACTGTATTAGCGTGTGCTTCTCATGTTGTAATGTTTCTCAAGTTTGCTCCTTTTTTTTTCTACTGAACTCAATCACTTTTTTTTTTTTTTTTTTTTTTTTTTTTTTTTTTTTTTTTTGCTTTTTTAGAATAGATTCATCTAAAGTCTTTAGTGGGTATATCCTGAATAAAGGATATAATGCAGGGGTTCTTCTTGGTAATAATTAATGAAGAAAAAGATTCCTGTGTGGATCACTTGTTTAATTATTTATATATATACTGTATTACTGTTTGCAAGCATCAGCTGGATCTAAAATACCTAGTTTACAAGTCATTAAATCATTGGACAGGATTTAAGAGAACATGGATTTAAAAACAAAGAAGAGAGAGTAGTGTCCCTTAATTAATAAGGTAGGTTTTATATGGGGATAGTCTCCATTTATGAAACATATTTAAATTAAAAGGTAAATTAAAAGAAAGCATATGGCCTTGAGAGAAGAAAATAATAATAATAATAATATAATGAAGCGTATGGCTTATTGGTTTCATATTGCGTCTGCCTGAGAGATATAAGATTAATGATATTATTAATTTTGCATTAATTTGATCAATATATACATATGGAGTACCTCCAATTTAATTTGTCCAATTCCAACATTAGGTCTTAGATGCCTAGCTAGCTAGTTCCTTTTTTTCCAAGTATATATAATATAATATGCTATATTATATATATGGTAAAAAGTGTAGAAAATGCTGCTTGGAATCGAGAAAATTGGCAACTTATTACGACTTATTAGGGCTCACCTAATGATCTGGTTCCCTGGCTAATTAATTAATTAATTAATTAATTAAGCAGTAGTGCTCGTTTATAGACGTCAGCAAAAACATTTTTTTTTAATGTAAAGTTGAACTGTATAGTTAAAACACATATATATTTATATATATATAAAAATATATATATGTATATGACGTCAATGATCTCTACCGTTTGTCGTAGTAATACTGATGACTCACATTCCTATGTGTTTGTCTCAAGAAAAAAATTGATAAATAATTAGTCATGGCCTCACTTTTTGGAAACCCAATTTGTCTTTACCTAATTCCAAGTTCTTTGGACGGCAAAAAGAAAAGAGAAAAAATTGTAAATATTAACTTTTAAAATGAAGCACCATTGAACAAACTCATCTGTGGATGGAGATTACTCATCATTAAAAAAAAAAATATATATATATATATATATAAAAGAGAGAGAGAGAGAGAGGAGAGAGAGAGAAAAGAAAACTCATGATCTGTGGAGATTTGTTTAGAAAAGGAAAAGAAACTTACATCCAAGACTCTAACGATATTACTTAATGCTTAAACTTGATGTTAATGCTTTGTCCTTACATGGTTGTAAGTTCTGTAAAGATACATTCACCAAATATTCAACAAAAAATGCACTCAATGTAACTATGAGAGGACTCCCTTATTTGATTAAAAACGGCCTTATTTTCTTTATTTTTCATATATTTCGTCAAAATTAATTATAGATGCGTATTTGAATCTGCTCTACCAGAGCCAAAGTTGTACTACTTTTGCTTATATATGTGCGCGTGTGTGCATGTGCGTGTGCGTGTGCGTGTGTGTATTATACTGTAGATGTAAGTTTTACCCTTAATTAAGGAAGCTAAATGGTGGTGATATTTGGCTAAGTATATGTGATAGTGAGTTCATTAATTAGTATTACATAATAATACACATCTCTCATATGTTGAATTGAAATGCAAGAATTCACTTTGCGTTTTTAGAAAACTAATAGATTGTGCCTTTTTTAAACAACACAAAATTCAATCATAATGTTAGATTAGGCCATCAAAAGAAATTGTGCAAACAAATAAACATTTTTTTTGTCTTGAATAAAATAAATACTAATGTGCATTGATCTTAAAGACAATAACTTTATTGAGTATATAACATCAAATTAAGAAAATGATATATAGATGTTGTTGCTCTTGAGGTTTCTCTTAAAGAACTACTTTTAAAAAAAAAAAAAAAAAATTAATGAAGGCAATAATTTGCTTAATTTTGCACAACTGTATTGACCAAATCTAATATGATGCAGAGTGGATTTGGTGTTATCGTATATCCAGTAGTAAAGAGCATCAGTACTTTCTTGAGGGTAAACCCAAACTAAAATTTTGCTCAATCAATTTATACCTCCATGCTCATTCTTGCATATTATATTTTTAACCATAGTAAGAACTAAAAAGTAACAAATTTCAGACTTGAAATACTTAATTGTAATGAAAAGTGCTGTACTAGTAAGATAGAACCAACACATGCCAACTTTCATCCTTTAATTTTAAGAGTGAATGAAGTAAATAGCATATTTATAGTAAATAATTAAAGTAAATAGCAAATTTTAAAATTATTTGAAGAAAATAACGGTAAATTAAAAATTCATAGGGTAAAAATCTTCTTACTGCTATTTACTTCAAATATTCAAAATCTATTATTTACTTATGTTGTGGTGTCAATCGCAATTGCACGATATCACTAACAAGTATAAAGAGTGAGTTTAAAAGTATCGTTCCCATGAGGATAACATATTTATCAAGTATTAAAATTGGATAAGTTTAAATTTTATTTGAGTAATCGATAAGATGAATTTTATTTATTTTACAAAATTTAAAACAACAACAAAATTTAAAAATAATAAAGTAAAAAAAGAAAATTATTTTATAGAATGACAAGACAATGATAAAACAATGATTATGAAAATGCTAGGAATCATGATTTCATCAATATTAATCAAATTTAATTTATTTAAACATTATTGTGATTTGAGATCATACTATGTTAATGATCAAATCCTCTTATGTTTTATGTACTTTTTCTCAAGTTATACATAAAATATACATTTTCATAAAAACTCATTGTATCTCTGTGTGAATTAAATTACAAAAATGTTCATTAAGATTAGAGGATTAAATAATGACCACATAAAAACATATATATATATATCTATACTATCTAGAATTTATGTTATTTATTTCAGAGCTATGTCACAAAAATCTCCTCTCGGCTTCATTTTGATCCTTAGTTCATTCAAAAATTTGATCAGAAATTTTGAAAGTATTATGTCTAGAAATAAATACGTCAACACAAGTATGACAATCACAATAACGTTTACACAAATTAAATCCTCATCATATGATTACATCATTTTCCCAGCAAAAATTAAATTTAAAACATAATTATAATTAAACTAACACAATACAAGAATTCAAATAACATTTTCATAACAATGATAATAAAAGCAAAGTTTTAGTACAAACACTGGATACAATTTTTGATTTGTTTTGGATATCACCTAACAGGATTCAAAACTCCTCCTCTAGAATTCAAACTTAAAAACTAAAAAATATAAACTTTGAAATTTAAACTAAGAATTACTAAACAAAGATTTTCCTTTTCTTTTTATTTCTAAAGAGCTTTAAGGCTCGAGGGATGCTTTGAAGAGTTGGCGAAGCAACCTATTAATAGGCCTTGGAATACATATGAGTCCAATGCATGGATGCTATAGAGTCACAGAGTTTTGCAAGTTGCCTTCTTCTTTTTCTTCCTCCGAAATCACCCTGAGAATTCAATATTTTGGACTTAATCCAATGCGGCAAGGACTACGTAAAACTGAATTTCTATTGGCCATTAGAAGTCAACAAACATTTCAAATTGATCCAGACTATTGATTTTATAAGCGTGACACGCAGCACAATTGGATTGGTAGAAGAAAACAAGCTCACATAGACTGGCTCTCATGGGAACAAACACAAGAAAGATGCTTTCTAACATGTGAGGCCCGCTGATGTTTCCTTGCTTGCTCACTCTCTTCTCCCAAAGAGTGTAATGCACTCTCGAATCCTAGTTGTCCAAGTGTTTCAGTCCAACGAATTTGATTTAAAATGAAAATAAAATAAAAATAAAATAAAAATTATTATATTTGTATTATATAAAAACCTAACATAATATAATATATATTATATATTTATAAAACAAAATACATTAAAACAAATCAAAATAATTTAAAATATCGAGAATTAAGTCAGTTTTTACACAAAATTAGGAGTAAAATAACTCTATTTTGTAGAGTCATCAACTTAATTTAATTTTGTAAAAATGCTATTTACTAAAATTTCTTTTTATTTTTTTATTTTTACTTTTAACTATATCTTTTTATTTCATATTTTTCTTATGTCTACTCTTTAAATTAAAAACTCAAATAAACAAAAACTACAATAAATAACTACATATGTTTATAGAGTTTTATTATTTATTACCCTTTTAAATTTTAATTCAAAATTTTAATTTATTTCAAGCCCAGTCCTCATAAATTATTTTTTTGGCTCCATCTCTTTGTTGTCACCTTCATGTTTTGTATATATAGATTTTGTCTTCATAACTTTCTAGTACTTTACCATGCAATGCCCTTCTTGTAATAACTTCATTTATATATTTGAACAAAATGTGAAAATGAATATTTACCATTTTATAGCTTGTGCTTTGATTTTATTAAAAAATTATAATTTTGATTTTTAATCTCATTAAATATAACCTAATTTAAATTAAATTTAATACATACATCTATACTTTTCACGGTCAATTATTGATTTTTAACCTTAAAATACCTAAAATACCTTTAAATAAAAATGACAAATTAAAAAAAAAGTTCTTTTGTAATATTAAAAAGTTTTAGTTTTTTTTTATCTCTTTTTCTTAAGAATAATTTGATCATTTTTAAAGGTCAAAATTAATTGTTGACTGAGATAAGAATAGATTATATACTAAATCTAACTCGAAGATATACAATTGATGAGATAAAATAAAAATTATAGTTTTTGAATAAATTTAAAATACATGTGATAAAAATATAAATATCCCATGAGAAAATTTGAACCTATCACTGTGCAGAAAATACTTTAAACTATTTATGAATATTATACTTCCTGTGCGCAGAAGCAGGAAGATTTTAGTTATTCTCCTTATAAAAATTCATAATAATATATATATATATATATATATTACGCAAGCATATATTTTCAAATCCCTATAATGCATGCACATGCAGGATTCTGGGTTCTGTGTGATTAATGGATCAGAATGTACTCACATTCACTCAAGCTTGGTTTCTTCCAACAAACATTTTTGTTTCAAATATATTTTTTGCTTAGAGAATCTCAAAAAATCTGTACTGTCTCCAATGACGTAATATATTCTAGCCAACGGGTTATAGCTTCAGATTATGATAATTGCCCGAGCCTAAGTAGGATCGCGAGGTTGGATTAATTATATATAAAATTCTATAGAAATGAGCTATATACAGATTGAACACTATTGAACGCTAAAAAATCATGTTATACAATTTCTCAGCAGGGTTATCGAGTAGTTGACTTTGTGTTGGGATTTCTATAATAGGAAACATCAACCAACAAGCAAAGACTATTAAAAAGAAAAAAAAAAAAAAAAAAAAAAAAGAAGCTAAATATATCCCTCCACAGTCCATGAAGCCTGATATCATATATATATGTATATATATATATATATAACTAGCTATTTTCTTAAAGCCGCACTTGGAGGAAAGTCAGCATGCTTATTCAGTAAACAAATGGTTACTTACCACGTTAGAATAAGCAGATGAAGACTGAACTGTATTATAGTCATAAATATGTAATCAGGTGACATTTAAAAAATATATTTTCTTTGAATTATTGACATCTTGATATTGATGATTGCGTCACATAACTTTGACCAATATCTCAAGGACATGCGAAGCATATGGCAACACAACTTGCTTTACAAGAATATGCGGGAAGATTCAAAGTAGCTAGTTCTGGTATAGTTTCATTTCCAGCCATACATATATAGTGTAAAAATAATGTTTTTAGAATAAGGATTATTATACATATATCTCTGCCTGTGTGTAAACACGTGCATAAACCACTAGCACAAGCTGACAATTGTTTAAAGTTTAAACCATTGTGACCTCACCTAGCGGTAAAGGATTACCGTGGTTGTGATTGTGGTAAAACATTTGAGTGTCGGGTACGGCCTTCTTTAAGATGAAGATTTTATCCTGCCAACTCAATATTTGATTTTGTGTGTCTAAGACCACGCCTAACTGCTAACACATTCAGTGAGATGGGATAATGCACTCCTCGTCGAGGAGTAGGGTCATTCTTATAAGGACTTTAGTAAATATTGTTGAAAATTGTGTCCTAAAAACATGAGATATAATATGATATTTATTATTTATTTAATAAATATTTCATTTATTATTTTATTTGTATATATTATTGAATATTTTATAAATATCACTGAAAATTTCATGATTATTTATGTGACCTTAAATATTATATATAAGTGTTATATGCTAGAGGATAATATTTAAGGATAATAATCAAAATAATGTTCGTAATGAATTTAATTAAAGTTCATAATCTTTAATTAAAACATTACTTATACATGTCATTCTCATTCGAAATAGAATGATGTTATCCGCACTCTTAATATGGAGAGAAATATTGAATGAGTGTATTATGCATAATAAGATTATGTGAAACGGGACACAAACACAATATGAATTTCTGATAATTACCGTTAAGTATAGAAATTCTAATTGAGTTTACCAATGGTCATATATAAAAGATCTTAATTATGAATTATTAGCATACTCTTATTTATGAATTTATGTCTTTTAATTTACTCGGTACGGATTCTAAGATGTTGAATCTTATTCCTTGTATTTTGGAGACATGATAAAATAAGTAGCCAATAATGTTATTACACGAGATGTAATTCATTCCTTCTTGAAAAAGAAGTAGATAAATAATTCTTTTGATGGTCGATTCGGTACTTAGACTAGTAGGAGCTTCAATTCATAAATTTATTTTATGAATCATTGTCCATTAGAGAATTAATGGTACTCAATGATAAAGATGTAATTAGATAGTTTAACGGATTTCACCTAACTCTAATTATGAGTTATTTATGTAGAATTGATCTATATGTAATTACTATATCAAATGGACACTTCACATTTTAGAAGTAATTTATGTGTATAATTATGAGAGTATAATTCTAAGTTTATAGTGGAGTAACTTTTAGAATTAATAGAATTAATTAATTAAAGAGTTTAATTAATTATTAATTTTATTGGAACTTAAAATTATAAGACCATGAGTCCCCGCGTCATCCTTGTAATCCTACAAGATACTAAGGGCAAAATGAGAATTTTAGAATTATGAAATTCTAAAATAAAACACTCAAGAATAATTAATTCAGAATTAATTGTAAATTAAATAATGTGATTATTTAAATTTAAATTTGAATTTTAGAACACATAAGTGGAGGTGTCCACGTGGTGTACATGCCTATACAATGTGAATCCCTCTGGGATTCAGTTGCTTACTCTCTAAGTTATCCAATTGACTTATTTGATAAGTTATCCAATTTGAAATTAATATTAATTTAAGTTTAACTTAAATTGAAATTTGAATTTGAGTCAAAATTAGACTGCAGGATAAATACAGAATTTTGCTCTATTCTTTACCTGTAGTATGCGCCTACTACAGGGAGAAATATCCCTCTAGTGGCCGTCCAAGAGGATAAAGGAGCGAGAGGGATTTTGTTTCAAAAATCAAATTAGAAGTGGGAGATAATTATCAAGTTTTATCTTAGAGATCAAAATTAAATTTCTTTTGGGAGTCTGACTACTACTCCATAAATAGGAGATTGTAGAAAATTAGATAACACATTTATTTTGCTCTCCTTACCATAGTGGCCGAATATTATAGAGTGAGCAAAGGAAAATTTTTCTCACAAATTTCACATCGTGCATGTGTTGGTGTTCGTAAAAAACTTGAGTGTTTTGTTGCTAATCCCGTTTTGTTTCAGGTGTGTCCATACACATGTCTTCATAGATTTAAAGAATTGACGAAAAGATTCAGGTGTTCTAAACTAGTTTAGAGTGAGGTGCGTTCATGGTCAAAGAGCTTAAGTTATTGACTTAATAGTTCGCTAGATAAATAAATTAATTTGATTAATTTATCCATGCATAAATTAATATAATCTATAGAGTATTTCAAAATTTTATAAAAATTTTGTCTTGCACGATCTCCTAGTTGCACGCTTCCACATTCGAAAACCAACAAATATTACTATCAACATTTCAAAAAAAAAAAAAAAGAAAAAAATAAATGTTAGTCAATATGAGCAGCTAATTGTTAAAAATATGGGCTGCACACTTATGTTGAAAACTAAAATAGAAAGTAAGAGAGGGAGAAAAAGAAGAGAGAGAGCACTGAAAATAGTGTTGACTTTAAGAAGTGAACCCAGCTGTTTACAACTGGTTCACTCTTAGAAAAGAAGGAGGCAGAGGCTAAAGCCTCTCCTCATTTGTTTTGCATCCCAAAAACTAAAAGTTTCTCCCCTTTAATTTGTAGGAAATTCTTTAGATTTCTAATTTGTAGGCTTTTATAATTTCTATCCAATTTGTAATCTTTCTTCTCTTTTGTAAATAGAGTGGTCTACAATATTTGGAGATGTAAAGCAATATTTGGCCGAACTCTATTATCAATTCTAGTGTTTTTTTATTTGTTTTCAGTATTCAATAGTTATTAGGTCAGGTTTGTCCGTTGTATATAGTATTATTCATCTATACGATACTATTCACCTACGTTTGCAGTCCTATTCACAAGTACTGTTTATGGTGGTGAAGTTGTTTTTGAGTGGAAAATACCATTTCCCAAACAATAAAAACTGATAATTGTTAGGGCCAACGGAAGGGATTTAAAGTTGTTTCTGTGACACTGCCGAAGAGAAATTACTACTACAAGAACAAAGAATTATGTACATTCTGCATTATTAGACATATACCGAAACGGTCAGGAATTGAAGTGCATGAAAGATTTGGCCACTCCATTAGAACCACGGAGATGGTTATGGTAAAACTAGAAGCTTATCTTTCCACTACCACCGCAAGTACTACAAGATCGAGCAGAAGAGCATTTTGTACAGTAGCTCCATTTCTTTGGAAGCCTGATGAGGGAAAAGAAACATAATTAAAGTGCAGGTATTCTTTATCAATTAGGAAAGGGAAAAAATGAAGTAAGGAATGAGGATGGAGTAGAGATTCAAAAGGAAACATACGCCGCTGTATATCGAGTTGCCATATTTTTGGATGTAATTCTTGCCCTCTCAGCACTTTCATCTGAGAGTTTCTTAAGCACAAATCCTTCGCCTTTGCATTCGGAACAAATGCCGGAACCGCCACAATCTTCACATGTTTTCATAGGCACCTGCACTTTACATATGAATTTGATTGAACTTAGATTCGTAAATCAGGCATAAAGTGATAGAGAAAATGAGCCATACATAGATGAAAGTAGCAAATATTTGAACCTTATCTTTGTCAATAGAATGATAATATTGATATACTCAAGTGTGCTGTGAATAGTAGATAAAGAAAATTCTAAAGATTTCACAAATAATAATTATAATAATTATAATTATAATTATAATTATAATTATAATAGTAGTAATAATAAATAACCGAAATTAATCTTCCAAGGTTATAACACAAGAATTTTCTCTAAATGACAAACAAAAGGAAGGAAAGTGTGATCTTAACTGTATTTTCAAAGTTAGTTAACAGGATTCAAGAAGAAAACAGGGGTGCTCTGCACGTTTCATAATGCATGTAGTTTATTGACATTCATAGTATCATTTCCCAAGGATAAGTTAACAAAAATCAAATCTGCATCAGTAAATTTAAGTACAAACCTCAGTTGTCTTGGAAGCTTTGTTCCTCTGCACAAGAAGAGTAGCTGCTGCACCCACAACAGTGGCAGCAATTGCGACAGAAGCCGCTGTTTCGGGGAGAGCAAGAGTTATGATGGATGATACTCTCTTTCCTTGCTCTTGTGACTTCTTATCAACTGAAGAACAAATTCAAAATGCAACTCATTGGAGATGACAATATCGGCTGGATAGAACGCATCAACACAAACAATTACCTAGCACATCTACTTAAACAAAAGTCATAAAATGTGAACTAAAATGTCTCAAGTAATTTAACAAAGCTCTCTCTTTGTATGATCAGTGTCAACGTTGCGTCCACAATTACTTTAAGACGGGATTTAGTCATAAACAGCAAGCATACTCTGCAGCCTAATTAGCAATATGCTATAGGGTCGGTGTGTCACTTGTTACATTGCAAACTACTTATAAGCCTTCCAAAAAAAAAAATTAAAAAATAAAAATAAAAACTGGGCAAAGAAAGAAGTGAAACCATAAATGAAACTGGTATGATCTGGTTCATTGATCTGGTTGGTTATGATGGGTAGAATATATTTATTTGGTAGAAAAACCAACGTGCAAAGTTAGAAATTTTAATTCTGGAAGAACAGAAACATTTTAAGTGATGAAAGGAGAACAATCAAGATTGAAGATACACACAAACCATTAAATGAAATGGAGACCAACACCCTTATTCAAGTAAATTTGAACACAAAAGCTAATTCATGAGCCTACTAGCTGTAGCGCTATCATTAAATTCCAGATTGCTCAAATCAAAGGAACTGAACTTATTTTTCGCAACCTAACTTATTTTTCTGAAATTGAAACGTTTCTCAACAACATTTCTCAACCAATATTGAAAAGCATACAAAACTTGGCTCAATCTTGTAATTGATTTGCACACAATAGTCGGTTCTATAGTCTATAGAAACAGTGAGAGGTCATATGTTACAACTTTCAAGTGACTTATTTATGCCAATTCTTTGTCTGCAAGGAATAGATTGGACACGCTTATCCAATAGATCCCATAATTAAGTACGTAAAACATATGCAATAGTCCAAAATAGTCTTAATAAAAAAAAAAAAATCCTTAATATATACTATTCTAAACAATATAACTGGACAACAATGTAAAGAATTTTCTTATTGGAACTCCACAAGATACATGTGATAGGCTTCAATTAGCCTACAGCCCTTGAATCCGATCACGGAAGTTGTCTCCTCCACCAGAAAAAATCTAATTGGGCCCAAAAACGGCCTTAAAAAACCCAAACTCAAAATGTTTCATTCCATACATACTACATAGTATATTTATGCCAAGTGCCACCTAAAACTTCACCATGTTTCCATTTTTCATGCTTCTATTCTTCACCTTCTTAATGACACTGCCTCTCAAATCTCAATAAATAGAGACTTTAAAGCCGCAATAGCCATGGAAACATACATACATAGATATATATGGCACTCATCTAAGCTGAGCAACTCACTCTCTTTATATAAATAAAACCTAACAGTCGTCAGACATGAAATTACTTCAAAGAAGCACCACACCACTAAAGATTAGTAAATGCACTAAACTTTAACATTAATTATGGTGTGCCCATATATTGGACCTTTAAGTAGTTTAGAAAAATCATAAACAAGGAAACCAATTCCTTTGCCTTTAATTAGGAGAACCCCATTACAGCAGCGACCTTCCTCCATAAAGATTATATTGAATGGTTGTGGTTGAATCACTCAAATCACAAGAACCCACTTTCTAAATTCCCCTCAAATACACATAAATAAAGCCAGCCAGCCCCAATATAGCTCAAAGCTGTAATGGGCATTTTCCATTAATGGCTGTCTCGTTTATATCCTAATTACTGTAATACATGCCCATATGATCAACTACCCCGGAATAGCTCATTAGTCATTACCCGTCTGCCAAATAGCCATATATATATATATATATATATATGTATATATTATATTTATATTATACACACACACAACAACAACAACTTCTGCATTTGGACAATAACTACAAAAAAGGGATTTTTAAGATATGCAGGTGCTCATAACCGCTAAGAAACTTTTGAAGTTTGTTGGTGATAAATATAACAGTGAAGGATGATAATCAGAACTTACTCTTCGAAAAAGCAGCAAATGTTGAAGGCTGAACTGCGAGCTTCATTATTATTTACGGTGTTCGCCTAACTAACGAACTGGTTCCTAGTATTCATTATAGTTGCTCACGCCATCTCAATTCCTTATCCTTGGCTACTAAGCCTGCTATCAATTTGCCTCCAATTATGCATATAATTTCAGATCTGCCACTCTTTTTTTTAAAAAAAATTTTTGTTAAAAAAATACTCTGTTCATTTCTTCTTGTTGTTTCTCTGCTTTCAAATTCTAAAAATTTTTCGTTTCATATTTGGTGTTAACTTTGTTACTAAGTATTACATATATCATATTTAACAAAAACAAGCATTGCAATAAAGAGAGATTTTCCTACATTAATATCAAAATTTGGCCTTAATACACTAATATGACACTTCATTACACATGCTCTTACATTTTTTTTTTTTTTTTTTTCTTGGTACAATTTTTTTTCTTGTACAACTTTTCTCAAATAAAAAAAAAAATGTTTCTTGCACATAAAAGGACAATTGTTTAAAATAATATACGCATTTTTTTTTTAAAAAAAAAAACACCATAATTAAAAGAAAAATAAACTAATTAAAAACCCTCACCGTGCAAATTCCAGAAGTAATTTTGTAGTCTTGGTTATCAATAAAAAAAAAAAAAAAATAGTTTTTTTTTTTTTTTTTTTTTTGTATGACATATTTCACTGTCAGTGTAGAAACATGCACCATTCATTGTGAAAATAGGAAGCTAGTTTATCAATAAATTAAGCAGATTGCAGACAGCATATTCAAATAAGAAAATAGTTAGTAGATCGACCTCCTACATTTATAAAAGAATGGTAGAAAATTTAGCACAAGCCAGGAGCTATTATCATCATTTATTATAAAACGAAGATGACAAGAAATACCAATTATTAAGCTGTGCCTCCTAAAACTTCAACAATGAAAGAGTAATGTTAGGTGAGCATCTATCAACTTTAGCATTAATGCATGGCATTGTTTGCACGATTAATTTGCGTTGCTTTTGGTGCACTCTTTTTCTCAATATCTAACAAGATTCATTGAAAAATATGGTTGTATTTGAACCGCAACGAACTCCTTTTTTAATTAAAAAAATTAAATACTTTATAAAGGTCTGAGTTTGAATCGAGTGGTCTGAATTTCGTCCTAATTAGGATTGAAATTTGGAAGTCTCATAAAAAAAAAAAAATAATAAAAAAAAAAAACCAGAGGCCCAAAAAATCAAGCACCAAAAAATTTAAAATAAAATAAAATAAAATTGTTGAACGTTGATTTACTTTCAACTAGTATAATTGCACTGTCATCACGGAGTCGTGTTTTTCTACTAATTTTTTCAGTATATTTCCTAAGAAGCCTTAGAGACTAGCTAGTGTGTCATTACATAAATATGTGCTTCAAGAAAGTAGAATCCAAATGTCCATGCATGCCCTGCACGCCAATTAATTTGCATTTGAGAATATGATTATTATCTTAGACTTTAGATGAAATTAATCAGTTAAACGTGATTAGGGATGAAATCACTAAACTGATTAGATGAAATTCATCAGCTTCTTTATGATTGGCCCATAGGAAATCAATGTTCCAGGTCCCCTTTCATGACCAAGAATGAGTTCTCCGGTTCATATATAATTTGATTTCAAGTTCATTCTCCAAAAATTTGTAAGAAATAGTTGCAGATGTGTATATATATATATATCGTCTGAGAAAATTAATCTAAAAAATGCCCTCAGCTGAAGAAATAAAGATTTATGTCATGTAGAATTTGTACTCTCGCTTTTTTCCATTATATATCAACTTAAAATGACAGAATTGTAAGACATCACCAAATTATAATTTCAAACAAAGTTAAGGGGATCCAAAATTTTCTAATTAATTTCAGTTGGGATAGTCTCTAAAAGTTGTTGCCATATAAATCCTGCAGCAAATTTGGCATTTTACTCCAGACCATACCCACCCAACTAGAGTTTCGCTCTAAAGAATGTCACAATTGATATATTCTACTATTATTAAAAGCATGTTTAATTCGCTGATTTAAATTTTTAATTCGACTTGAGATATAATTTTATTGAGAGTTTTTATTATAATAAAAAAATTATATGTGACTGTTTTTGAAAAGCTTTTTACTGTAACAAAATTTAAATTTTAAATTCGAATCGGTGAAATAAACGAAACCTAAGACTTGGAGACTTAAAAAAATGGGATTCATTTATCTTTTTTGCAAATTTTGCTAAGGACCATAATATGTGTTTTTGTCAATAATGTTTGGTGCAGTTTTCTTCTTTGTCATGTGGCGTGGTTATTGTATTTTTTTCCAATGCCTTTAAATTTTTTGCATTATAATGATTTTGTTCGTTGATGAGGAGGCAATTCATTTTCTATATTGATGTGTTGAGAGCCAATTAATCTTTAGGTGGTAATAAATATAGCAGTAAATATTACTACTCTACCGTATGCCTTGTGAGTTATGCGTGTACATATATATGCACATAATAATTAATACGTATATTTATATAATGCTCGTGCACGCTTGATATATATATATATATATATATATATATATATATGTAATTATATTTCGGAAAACCTTAACTGCGTAACTTCAACAACAAAGTTGTTGTTCTTTTTAGAATCCTTTTATTTTATCTAACAAGATCTTTTTTCAATAGGAGTAGTAGATATTATTTAATGGAGTTCCTTCATAAAGTCTAAATATTCACAAGTAATATAGCCATACCAATCACTAAAGAAACACCATGAACATTAAAACCCAGAAAACCCCAACCGTCAAGCCCTCTTTCATTTGATAATAACTAATAGCTGCTCTTATGGCAAAAAAAATTAGAAACAACTTGTATGAAAAATTCCCAATTGACCTCAATATACTCCTGTTAATTAAGGTCCCATACTATAAGTAGTACAGTGAATTGAAAGTGACACCATGTGAGAATAAAGTATAATAAACTGTATTTTTTAGACAAATAAAGTGGAGAAAAACTTCCAACGTGTATTGTCTATGGATTCCTCATAGAAGTGTAAATTTAAGTCGTTCGATACTAAACCAACTGTATGGATCGGTCCGGGCGGCTTTTTATAAAAAAAAAATTATCAAAAAATAATCAAACCAGACCTTTGAGCTTTAACCTTTGGTCCAGCCCAAAAAAAATCGGGCTTAGGGCCAACCTATTTGGCCTATCCTAAATTGACACATCTAATTCCTCAAGTTACATTGGTCAATAAATTGTCATTAGATTCACATATGTTATCCATTTTTAGTATTCCAAACAGTGTTTAAGGCCAATCAAATTATTCTATGTTGACATTATTGAACTCAAATATTAAGGCATGAGAAAATTAGTTAAGAAAACTATTATAAAATTTTTAAGCTATGTAACATAACATAATGTGGTTAGTTATTTTAGTGAACATGAGATCTAACTCTAATATGTACATCTATTATCCATTTCTTATACCCATCTTTAAACTTGAATGAGGGTCATATTACCAAATGACTTAACTAATGGAAAGGCATAGTTAATTAGATGAAAAATTATTGGTATTGGCATTTTGTTGTCTTACCTATGAAGTAGAAGTGAAAGTTGGGGCCGCACCGGCTTGACCCGGCATGAATAGAAATTTTGGGTCAAATTGGACCCATTCATGCCAACAGTAGTGGGTTTTGGGCCGACCCGTTTAACTCGATTTAAACTTACGGTTCTACTATTAAGCATGAAATAAAATAAAATAAAAAAAAAATGTCCTAATTAATTTTTTTTTATTCTTTAATTTTCTTCAACACTCCTTTTACTTATAATTCTCATAATTTTCACCAAGCAATCAAGATCCTTCAAGACGGATGAAACAAATTGCATACATATTCAAAGCATTTAAGTTGGCAATTTTGAGGACCTTAAATGCATAGAACAGAAGGGTAATTAATGAAAAGGATTTGATGGGCAAGAGCGTGAATATGGAGTTTGCAATAACCCAAACTCACGGGCATTCTCACCTTTTTCCTAGAGCGTAAAAATACAATACCACTATTACAGCACCCACCGCACCCTCCACACTAATGCGGTAATGCCCTAATATTGGTGGCACGATCGAAAATGAGCTATCTTAGCTGTTTGTTCCCATATCTGCCCTTCTTCATCACGAGCCCATTTAAGACCCCCCCATTTAACACTCTCACACACACTTCCTTGTGGTATATATACCTCTACCCCCCACCCACAAACTTCCCCACCAAAAACCAAAAACCAAAACCAAAACCAAAACCAAAAACTCTTTTTTTTTTTTTTTTTCAATCTTATATATTCATCAAAACTCTATAGTACAATATATACAGATATGACTATAAATTGTGTTTACATCGTGGTCTTCTATTCCCTCCTCTTGTTTTTATCTTCATGTTGCGATGTTTCCATGGCGGGAAGAGCCATTCCTTCTAGTGCTCCGAGCACGGTGGTGAGGCCTTTGGTGGCCGAAGTCGATCAAGATTTGGTGAGCTTGAGGCCTCGGTTGAACCCCGGGAAGAAGCAGTTTTTCCGGGGGAGAGAAATCAAGGGCTGCCTGCCTAAAGGGTTCCGCCACGCCTCCGCCCCAAGCCGGTTCGTCAACTACCACCCCCTGGGGGGCTGTTCTTCTACCCGCAAACAATCTAAGAAACCTTGATGCACTAGTTGAGTTGGCAACGGATATATGTTTTGTATATGGTTTTTTTGGCCTAAAAGACCTTTGAATTATGGGGGATGCATGGTTTCCATTGGAGTGAGAAAATTATTTTTTTTTTTTTTTAATACATATATATGTATAAGTTTGGTTTGGATCGTTATTATATATGCCAAATGATGAATTATTTATTTATTTATTTTCAAGTTATATTGCCGAAGATGGAAACATAAGTTTTCAGACCTCATGATTCTGTATAAGAAGAGAAAGAGTGATATATGTATGTTGTATAATTAAGGGCCAACATGAAAGTAGTTGGCGTGAAATGGATCAAGTTCAAATATGATCTATGAAATAATGCATGATGATCATGATGGAATATGGAGCCAATGAAATCAAGAATTCGTTTTTATGGTTAAAATAAATAGATATCTTATGGTACTCCTTTGTATTTTTTGTATTCAGTACTATTTTTTTTTCTTGTCAATTACATTGATTTCTTGTTTTAGTACTCTATAACATAACATTATATCCGTGTATTCCAATTTCAAAGCCAATTTCGGTTGATCACGCAAGGCGAACAATCAGATAATAACAATAACTTTCTCTCCCGTGGTTTGAAGGGTCTTGAGTGTGTCAGTAGAGAACTAGACTTTTGGATCCATAATTACATCAGTATTGCTGTTTATTTGAATTTTGATCATCCCGATCTGGCAGCCTTTATAAGTCAATTAAAGTTTGTCATGCAATAATTGTGGGTTATGATGTGATGATGCAATATTTGGGAAAAACTTGCGGAAATTAACATTTGGTGATATTCAACATTTCTCAAATTATTGGGTGTATGGAGGTGTAATTAATTATGACGAGTACTTGTCCTGGGACATCCTATTTGAAAAAAAAAAAAAAAAAAAAAAAAAATCCCTTATTTTGTATTCGTTTCTAGTGCAGTGATTGAGTCTCATTCAATTCACTAATTCGAATTTTTAATTTGAACTGATATATAATTTTATGTGAGAACTTTTAACTGTAGTATAAAACATTAGATATGACTTTTTGTGAGAGCTTTTAACTATAAAAAATTTAGAATTGAAAACTTAAATCGATGAAATGAACAATATCAATTTATTATCATTATTATTAGAGAGTTTCTTTAGTAAACCGCCTTTTCAATCATCTTAATTTTTTGTTAGATCTAATTAAGATCACATCATATTAAAAAAGTATGCATAACAGACAAATTCTTATACATATCTAACATCTGAAAAATAAAAGATTATCAGTAATCAAGGAGTATTATTAAGGACTTTCTCTGGTAATCTCTGTAAAAATAAACTATCAATAATTCTTTATTTTTCAATCATCGATTCTATATTAAAATGTATTTATTCTGCATATATTTTTTAATATGATGTGATTTGATTAAATTTAACAGTCAAAAACTAAAATTATTTATAAGACAAATTACCGGAGAAACTTGATTATTATTATTATTATTATTATTATTATTATTATTATTATTATTATTATTATTATTATTATTATTATTATTATTATTATTATTATTATTTCCTTTTCTAGAGAATTATGAAATTTGAATTTACTAAATAAATCAATTCAGTGAAGGAGCACATGGAAGATAGAAAACCCCCCAGCGACTGGAGATTTTCCCGCACGAGCAGATCTTATCCAGTAATCACAAAAGTTATTAAAGACGTGGGACTTCTGGGAAATAATTCTTTCAATTCATAAATTAAGAAAATGGATAAAAAAAAATTCATTAAGTACAACAACAAAAAAAGTAACAAAAAAAAAAGGAAAATAAAGCCAGCAAAACAGAAGTCTTGCTGGGAATAATCACGATGTATTATTAAAGCCTAACTGTAAAAATCCTCATCATCAGCCGCACCAGCAGAAGTTGCAAACGGAAGAGAACTTAGAAGCCCGGGTTTGTGACGCGGAAGAAAACTTAGAGGATTTTTGATATTTATATTCATTTTTTGATTCGAATCATAATTCGTGATTCGTTACAGTATTTTTTTTAATAAAAAATACACGTAAATTAAAAATAATTTTAATCAAATAATTTTAATA
The DNA here is from genome assembly GCA_012066045.3 of Morus alba. Lineage (NCBI taxonomy): Eukaryota > Viridiplantae > Streptophyta > Magnoliopsida > Rosales > Moraceae > Morus > Morus alba. The sequence continues at coordinate 17,137,078 of CP050229.2, forward strand.
TATAAACCAAACGTCTCTGTAAACTCAGATCCGAACCCTCTGGATTGCTGCAACGTCTAAGCGAAAGCCTGGTATTTGAGTATGTCGGCATCGCTGACACTCCTCCGAGCATACTTCATCGACTGCTCAAAATGAGCCGCTTTTATCTCCGACACTTCTACCACGACATCCTCGTCGATTGCCTCTCGATTCTCAGCTGTCCTTCTATCCCTCTCGATGTCCTAAAACAAGACCAGAAAAAGGTTAGCAAGATAGTCAAGAAGTTAAAAGGCCGGATAAAATCATCATATCTCTTATCATATTTTCTGCGCAAAAAAGTACTTTTTCTATATCCTCTCTTATGGCATACCTGCACACTCGCTGAAATATCTCAGTAATATCAGGACCACTAAAGACTTGGGTATACTTAGCGAGAGCTCTCAAATCGACCTCTTTCGAGACGGGAGATTTTCTCAAGTTAGCTTTAAAGATCTGGTAGCGTGACTCTTCATCCCGAAGAGGAATGTAAATCAACTGGTCTAGACGGCCTGGACGTAGAAGTGCTGGGTCAATGATGTCGGGCCGGTTCGTGCCTCCAATGATGAAACTATTTTCTTTGCATTCATGCCATCCATTTCAATCAGGAGTTGGTTCAGAACACGATCAGCAGCAGCACCTGCATCCCCAACACTGCTTCCTCTCTGCAACAGTGTTGATGATATTAGACTTAAAAAAAAAAGATAATAAAAAGAGCAGTGAATCAAAGAGATCACATGAAAAATATTTTCCAGAAAAGCAAAAAGCGGACCACACTCAGATGCGTATAATGACTATTGAAACAAAAATATTACAAGCAAGAAAGTACCTGGCTAGCAATGGAGTCAAGCTCGTCAAAGAAGAGGACGCATGGTGCAGATTGTCGGGCCTTATCGAAGATTTCTTGAACGTTGGCTTCACTCTCCCTAAACCACATTGTAAGCAATTCAGGGCCTTTGACACTGATAAAATTTGCTTGAAATTCATTTGCAATGGCCTTAGCCAGGAGAGTTTTCCCACACCTAGGAGGTCCGTAGAAAAGGACTCCTTTGGAAGGTGACATGCCAAACTTCTCGAACTTCTCTGGATGCTCGACAGGATATTGAACAGTCTCTAACAAAACAAGAGAATATAAAAGTTATAGTTGCAAACTAAATGATATTTACAATTACAAGACTTTAGCTGAATTTAGGTAAGTAAAAAGATGATTACCTCCTAAAGCTCCCTCTTAACATTCTTAAGTCCTCCAACATCATTCCAGCTGACATTAGGCACTTCAACCACCTATATCACAGTGCAATAATATTATAAGCATTATAAGAAGTCAGTAGAAGAAGAAGAAGAAGAAGCAAAAAACAAAAAACAAAAAAATAAAAAAAATGTTACTTGTATTCCAGACAATGAGGGACTTAAAAAGGAACACCAACTGTTTCACGTAATGCAGAAGGATTGTTGGTTCCAAAAGAAGTCTGGAATTGCTCATTTGTGACAGCCATGGAATTTAGTATCTCAGCATTAATAGTATCATCGTCCAAGTCAATCACATCCATCTTCTCTCTAACGCAATGCAGTCCAGCCTCAGGGCAGAGAGCAGCAAGGTCAGCGCCAACATATCCATGGGTATCCTTTTGCAATTCTTTCTAAATCAACCTGTAGGAAACCATTTTGTCAATCAATTCATGCATTGTCATAATAGTATTAGTTGAAGTCCATATCACAAAATAAGATAATTTTTACTACAGAATAAAGAGGAAAGAATTGAAAGGGAGAGAAAAAGAGACGAGAACAAAAAAGGCAATATCAACTTACATCTTCAGACAGTTTCATGTTCTTGGTATGTATGCGTAGTACTTCAAGCCGCCCAACTTCATCCAGCACGCCAATATCTATCTCCCTATCAAACCTACCAAACCTTTTCAAAGCCGAATCAATGCTATTTGGACGATTTGTGGCACCAATAACAATTACATGAACACGAGATTTCAGTCCATCCATCTTGTGCAACAATCCTCTTTTCAATTTCACCATTAGTTTTGTCTCTCTTAGAAGCAATTGAATCGATCTCATCGATAAAGATGATGGATGGGGCTTTCTTTTCAGCTTCTTCAAATGCTTGTCTTAGATTGCTTTCACTATCTCCAGCCATCTTAGACATAATCTAAGGCCCGTTTATACAAAAGAAGAAAGCACCAGTCTCATTAGCAATAGCTTTGGCTATTAGAGTTTTTCCGGAACCTGGGGGTCCATAAAGCAAAATCCCTTTGGGTGGTTTCACACCAATTGTCTTAAAGAGTTGAGGATGCCTCAGTGGCAGCTCCACCAACTCGCGGATTTGAGCCATCTGTTTCCTTACACCACCAACATCATCATCATCAAATTCATCCAATTTTTCCTCATCTTCCCTCTTAACAGGCTCCCCTTCACAGAAGATTTCAGTGTCTGGAGCGACCACACAATATTCGCTTGGGTCGGTTTCAAGGACTTTGAATTCTACACTCCTCATCCTTCCTCTGACATCGAACAGATCCCCTTTTCTCACAGGACGATATGCTTCCAAGAAATGAGCTGTAACACAACATTGGTAACTCATTTAGCACTAATTGGAGGAAAAAAAAAAAAAAGTATAAAAAGAGGAAATCCGGATAATAACTCACGTTTCAAAAGGCATCGAAGATATTCCCTGTAACACCTTCAATGGTGTCGTCCACTGGCAGTATGTGGACTCGCTTCCCATATGTGACATCAGGGCATTAATGAACAGACACAACATCTCCAAAGCCGAACCCTTCAGTTCGACCTCACAAACTTTGTTAATCCTGATCTTTGGCTCCTCACAGGTATCATCAGGAAATGTTATGCAGACGGTGTCCCTTCGTTTCTTTCCCTGATAACCCCATCATGAAAAACAGAATGAGCAAAACAAAAATTGCAAGCCGAGGCTCAAAATAATAGGAGATATCAAATACACCAGAGTAAACTTAATAAACATAAAACATGCAAAACTGGCAACCTGGAAAGAAATAAATTAGCACAAGATTTCCAAAGAGAGTTTATAAACCACAACTACTAATTAAACAAATTTCTCTTCATCTATATGCTGCTATATTGCTTATATGTGTGTGTGTGTGTGTGTGGCAGATTCTATAGTAATGAGGGCATAAATTGACGACATATTGGAAAACTTGCTACATGTGGTAACATTGATGCAATTGAAATCTCAATTCTAATCCTGAATTCAAAACAAAAACAAAAGCCGACAACTTAATTTCATAATCAGAGCCATATTATTCAAATCATTCTAAACGTCAAACCCTGCACTAGAGCCAAATAAACACCGTCTAAATTTATTCATTCCAGCAAAAAAAAAAAAGCACTTGTAAATATATATCTATATATATTTATATACATGCATGCATACTTAATGTGTAACAAATATACCTTGATGAGGATAGTATCGCCACGGAAAATCTGCAACTTTTCCATGGCGGGGTGCATGGCGAAGACGGAGTTGTCGTCATTTACGGCCTCGTCAACAACCAACCGGTTCGGTGCCTTCTTACGCTCCAGAATCGCCATCGAGAAATCCTTCTTCCTCATGGCGGGGTGCTTGGCGAAGACGGAGTTGTCATCATTTACGGCCTCGTCAACAACCAACTGGTTCGGTGCCTTCTTACGCTCCAGAATCGCCGTCGAGAAATCCTTCTTCCAGGAAAAATTCGTTCCGAAATCGTAAGTATCATATAAAAAAGTCGTTTGAAGAAAATTCAGAAAAAAAAAAAAATACACAGTAGATTATGGGATGAGGAAGGACTGAGTTGACTCACGAGTTGGAGGATTCAGCTTTGTCAGACATACGATGATCAGGAGATTTGGTGAGAGAGTGAACGAAAAAGAAGACTATTATATAGGCGGTTTACGAGTGTCTTTGAGAAATTATGAGTTTTAACTGCTTGTTTGGCAAGAAAAGAAAAAAGAAAAAAAAAATAATGAATGTCAGTTCGTGTTGCCTGTTGGACTTTAAATAAGAGAGATGGTCTTGAGGGCTGATTTACAATTTTAGCCCAATGGATTTTGAAAAGCCCAATTAGGGAAGGGGGCCGAAGGGAAGTTTCCTTCGGTCCTTCCCACCCACCCTTTTTTTTTTGGGAAGAAAAGAGGAAAATAAGTGAAAATTTAAGATGAATTAAAATTAATAGATTAATAATTTACATAATTTAATAAATAAATTAAATTATTATTTTTGTTCGTAACTTATTTAGTTATGAACCATAATTTAATAAGTTATTATCCATAATTATTCAAAATTTATCTGGTTATGAACTATAACTTGACAAGTTATGGTCTATTAATTTTTATAACTAAAAATTGACTTATATAGTTTCTTAAACTTTTCATATTGACCTATTTTTTACTATTTTCCTTTTTTTTTTTGTGCTTTTTTCAAGAGAATTGTAATTGTAAGAGAAAAAAAAAAGGGGGGAGCAAAAAGGAAAGTTTATTTATTTATTTCTTTCTCTCTTTCTTTTTTAAGAGAATTGGAAATAATACGAGGTTTCTACTAACCTGTTGAGTTGCTCAGTGTGAAGAAAACAAGTTATCAATGTCCTTTTTATAAGAACCCAAAGTCCAAAACCAAATGGGAATTGAATTTGGAAGAAAATCTAAGTGCCTAATTTGAAAATGAATATAATTCTTAAGTAAAAATCTTAAAAATAATTGTAAAAGCATAATGATTATCTAAATTCTAAAATTCCCCCATATAAACTATCCACGCATCAATTTTTCTATTGCAGAAGGAATTCTTTTAATTTGTTTGAAAAACAATATTTTAGAAAAATGACTATTTAAATGTCGGTACTAGTATTTATCCTAAATAAAAATTTATAAATATAATTGATAGATTTTTTCCAGTACAATTTATTTATATGAGTCGTGACATTGTATTTTAACCAACAATAGGAATGTGTTATCCTAAAAAAAGATAAATAGGGAATCTAATTGGAATCTTTAAAAAATTTACTAATTTTAGTGGATAGGGTGAAAATTATTTTCGCTACATTGTTTGCAATAAACAAATAATTTCTAAAAAAAAAAATCAACAACAAAGTGATAATTTACATTTTGCTTGACATGACTAAACGACCAATTAAGAAGCAAATAGATAAAATTAACTAAAAGTTCACGCGTTGTTGTGAAAAATATTGTTGTATTATATAAAAAGTTAAAAATAAAAATTTTAGCACAAAACAGTAATAAAACGGTCAAAATTAAACTCTAAATCAATTCAAAATAATAAATAATTATAATAAAGAAAAAATATTTAAAACAAACTAAAAATGATTTGAAACCGTTCGATTAAAAATTTTGACGGTTGTGATTCGCCGTGAAATGCACCCACAAAAAAGCGCATTTAGCAAGAGAGAAGAGAATAACTTTGCAATAGTGGGTCCCGCTACTATTTCCTTCGACTAGTTGGGCGTCGACACGTGAAATCCTAAATCAAAAAACGTAAAAACCCATGCATAAAAAAAAAAAAAAAAGAGAAAAAAAATGATAAAATTAATAATTCACGCTGAAAAGAGAGAGACATAAGTATAATTTTAAAAATATTACTATATAATGAATAATAAATTGTGAATGTGTGAATAAATCTGTTCTTTCTTTAGTATATATAATAATATAAACAGTACGGAAAAGCAAACATTAACCCGTGTACTATAATATAATGAAATCGTATTAACTATTTGCTTCATGTACTTTTTTTTCTTTTGCCGGATTATTTGCTTCATGTTTTGCTTTGTTCCAGACTAATATTTGTACTTTTTTAGAGGTAATATTTGTACGTTTTATTTTTTTTTTTAAAGTAGCAACCAGGTGAAGCTTTTGACCAATTTTACTATACAAATATTTGAAAGGATCAGTTCTGCTAATCAAACTATTAGGACCAACTAATTCAATTGTGAATAAATGAGATTATTATTAAATTGTAAAATTTCATGCATTGAGTTAAAATTTAACAAAAATTTTAAAATATTATAAATATAACAAAATGATACAGTAATTGTCATGATAATACCATATTTGATACTATATAAAGATAAAGTAATTAATTTAATGGTATAAAATTTTGCTAACTGATTGTATATACTTTGCAATTTGCATGTGAAAAAAGTGTGGGTTAGCATTTTTTTTTTTTTTGTTTTTGGTTGTAAATAACACCCTTTATTTTGATTTTTTATTTTATTTTTTCAGAGATTGTCTTTTTCTTATAGAAGATCTGTCAGGTCCTTTCACATAAGCATGGTCATATTAAGCAAAGTAGTCCATCTGTCCCCACCCCACCCCTTTTTTTTTTTTTTTTTTTTTTTTTTTTTTTTGTCTCTTTTCACATTTTTTTAATAAGATTTTTCATTTTCAGCTGTTAAATGAGTTCCTTTTGGTCCATAGTAGCAAAGCATTTTTTTAGGTGTCAGTTTATTAATTTAAATTTAAATTTAAATTAAAATATAATTTTATATAAAATTTTTTATTATAAAAAATTTAAATTTATAAAGTGAACGAGATTATTAATTTGAAGTAAAATTAATCATTTATTTTTTTTTAAAGAAAAACTAAAATAAGAATTTATCGTTGTCTTTCCATTGATTCTCAATCTAATAATGAAATTCAACTGTGTGTCAAGAAACTGTCATTGTTTTCCTTAGAAAATAACCGTCAGGTTGTAACAATGATGATGAATACATTCAACCCAAAAGGTGAATAACGAATAGCACTTTTATGGGTCATTATTTTAGTTTTTAATATCACAAAAGGAATAGCAAAATATACCGATTTTAGCCAAAGCATTTTGAATGGTGTGAGAACACATTTATAATTCCTTGAAGTGAACGCAACACCAACAACTTTTAAAATAATAAAATTCCACCTGAAGTGACGTTTTATTTAAAGAGAAAAATTTAAAATTTGGTTTAAATTATAATTTAAATTTACGTTTAGATATGCAACTAACTAAAATTTTAATACGAATAGAGAATAAAATATGAATTTATGTTTAGTAGGTGTGAAAAACATAAAGAGTGAGCACCCTTAATTACTGTTAAATATGATTTAAACGGTTAAAATTAAAGGGACAGTTAAACTTTAAGTTTGATAGTTTAACTCAATTCTAACTGATAATATAAATTAAATTGCATACTTAACAAACATGAGTTCATATTGTGTCAACTATTCAAACTAAATGAACTAAATTAATAAAACAAATGAGTTCGTTTAATTTGTTGTTTACTATTCAAATTTTTTTAATTGTAAAAAGTTAAGTTTTAAATTTTTCAATAAAATCAAACAGAACTCAAATTTTTTGCATGGGGCCTAAAGTTTTTCATATTGCTCAAATTACTATGATTTTAAAAAAAAAGTTAAAAATTTGACGAACTAATTCGATAAATGATAATATCTACATAAATATATATATAACAATTTTTTCGTTCTTTTTTTTTTTTTTTTTCCTTAATAAAAAAAAGCACATTGCATATAACAACTTGATGAATAGCTATGCCATTTAAAATGATTTGATTTTTGTGTTTTCTTAAGATCTGTATGATTGATGGGTTCAAATCATAGTTCATGATTGTATTTATGAAACTTTAAATTTTTTTAGAGAAAAATATTGTAATATAACTAAAAACTATAATTTAAATCACGTGTTTGGTTTAAAAATCATAAAAACTTTTTAAATTCCTTAAAACAAATTACCCATTTAGTTTTTTCATTTTTTTACTCCTGGAATAATATCCATAATAATAATAATAATTTTAATTAAATAATAAAATATTGAAATTTTGAGATTCTTGAGATTTGAATAAACAAGAAAAAAAAAAAAAATTATTCAAATTACCTTAAAAGAGAAAGTGAAATGGTAAAAAGTATACGGGGAATCAAAATTTTTATTGTATATGGTAATTAGATTCTCATTCATATCTTTAAGTTATAGTTCATAAGGTTTGTTTAAGTTATGAGTTCAAATCTAATTCATAATTATACTTATGAAATTTTAAATTTTATTAGAAAAAAAAATAATTATAATAAACTACGAATCATAATTTGGTTCATAACAGGACCTTTGAAATAAAAATAATAATTTAGTTTTTATTGTTTTTTGTACTCCTACAATAAGATCATATTACTTAAAGACCACGCCGTATTTTAATTAATATTATAAAATATTGAAAGCCTATTTTTGAGATTCTTCAAAAAAAAAAAATGCGAGTCTAAAGAATAATAATTGAAAAAGAATTATTGTTTCATGAATAGAATCTGTGGTTTTTTTTTCCCATGCCAAATAGAGTTGTAATTTTACGCCGAATTAAATAAATTGGTTCAAGATTCATCACTGTTGTCTCAATCTTAATCTAGTCTACTTAAGTGTTAGATTTGGAGTGTCAAGATTTTGAGCTTAAAAGTTTATTTGGGCCGAGTCAAATATTTTTAAGATCTATTTAATTTACTGATTCGAATTGAGATGTGATTTTATGTGAGAATTTTTTATTGTAATAAAAAAGTTAAATGTGATTATTTCTAAAAACTTTTTACTATAATAAAATTTAAATTTTAAACTCAAATTGATAAACAGGATCTTAAATTTTTTTTTTAAAAAATGCCTAATAAACATTCAGACAGACCTAACCCAGTCTCGACTCGATGGACTTTCACGCCAAACATGACCACTATTCGGGTCATTGGGTCCGAACGGGACAGTCTGAACGTGCACTTATACTCCCAAACGAGTCAAAATTGAAATAAACGCCATCATTGATTTCATTGGAGTCGTTTCTTACAAAATAAAAACTGGATTCCAAAATCACAGATAAAATTTTTTTTTTTTTTAAAAAAAAAAAAAAAAAAAACCGTCCGATACCCGAGGGGAGGACCCCAGGAAAGCCATTGACCATCTCATTGGTTCTCTAGTACGGTGAATGGGGCCCAAAAAACACTGTTTGGGGGTGCTTAGTGCGAAACAAACGAATGAATGTGGGGGAAAAATTTTTCATGTTTAAAAAAATTTTAAAGGGAAAGAAAAAGGAAAAAAGAATTTAAACATAAAATTCTCTAGACTGTTTTTCGTTCAATAGGGTTCAGCCAGGACGCGATATTAATAATTGAACCTTTTTTTTTTTTTTTTTTTTTTTTTTTAGACACACCTTTTCTTTTCTTTTCTTTTAATCAAAGGCAAATTTAAAACTCTCCCGAAGTCACTACAAGATATCATTTTATTGGGTCCACTGTCCATTTGATTCATTTTCTAGCTAGGAGAAATATATTTAAAAGAATAGAAAATTTATCATTAAAAGAATAGAAAATTTATCTTTAAAAAAGTGTATAAATTTAGATATTTATTTTTTATTTTAATAAATATTTTTTTTTGATAGTGTAATTATTTGACTAAAAATATTATGAATCGAAAATAAAAAGTAAAAATCTTGACATATACACTTTGACCCGTTTAATTCTCGATTTGAGTTGAGATGTGACTTTATGTGAGAGCTTTTTATCGTAGCAAAAAGGTTAGATGTGAATGTTTTAGAGCTTTTAACTATAACAAAACTCAAATTTTAAACTCAAATCGGTAAAATAAACGTTGAGTTATTTGGTAGATTCATGTCATGATTCGAATCGTGATTCATGGTTTGTTATAATATTTTTTTCACAAAAAATACAAATAAAATAAAAATAATTTTAAATTATGATTCTGAATTTATAAATAAAATATTTAATTATTTAAAAAGAAAAGAAATTAACAAGTAAAAAGAAAAAAAATATATATCACCCATGGAAATGCTGTGTTGGCAAGCATAAGTAAATTATTACATTTGAATTAAAAAGCAAAGGAAAGTCAAAAAAAAAAAAAAAAAAAAAAAAAAAAAAGATAAAGTAGACTAGGGATGCAATTTGCAAAGGCAAAGGCAAAGGCAAAAAACCCGGCAAAATCGGGTCAAATAATCCACTTACTATATGTATATTTACACTAATACTGTCTCTCTCCTCTCTCTCTCCCCTCCTCCTCTCTTCTCACTAATGAGTAGACACTGCTTTCACATTTACTCCTCTGTCTCTGAACTATCTATCATTCAGATCCAGGTTTGTCTCTTCTCCAAGCTCTTTACTTTCCATTCACTTTTTTCTTAGCTTTGATTTGTGGATGTTTTTTTAGTTTCTGTTTTGTGTTTGGTTGCCGAGAAAGATTAACAAACGGAAGGAAAATGGAATTATGGAAAGTGAATGATTTTGTGTGTGTAGAGAGTTTAATACTGCTTTAATCTGTACCAAAATGAGGACTTTGTTCAAGTGTGCCCGATGAAGCACGTTTTTCATATTTGAGAGTGAAGAGTGAGCACTTTCCTTTTCTTGGGTCCCAATAGGTAAAGGAAGCATTTGTGGTTTAAAGCTTTGGTTTTTTCTCGTTGTTTCTCAGTTTCTTACATTTTTTTTGAAAGCAACCAAGCTGAATATTGTTTTCTGGATTTATCTCAAATACGGAAAATGGATATATATATATATATATATAATGTGTGTGTGTGTGTGTGCGCGCGCTGAAATACTGAAAAAATGAGCGGAGAGATCTTTTTTATTTTTTCATTTCTGTTTTTGTATTTGAGAATAACTTTTATCTGTCTAATAGTTTTCTTTTTTAGGGTTTAGTTTGTATTATTTTTGCAAAGTTTTCTTATCGATTCTTAAGTAGCAAAAGAGTTTCCATGGAAAATGATAACGGAGGAGAAAAAAAGTTTTATTTTGATTTATTTTAATTTCTGGAATTGAAGTTCTCTGTTTTTATGATTTCACTATAAATCCTTAAAATTATAAAGAAAACAAACTAATCGCTTTGGCGCTTAATTGGTTTTTTGGGTTTTCTTAAGTAGTGTTAATTTGTTAAGGATCACCATCCTTTTCTCAGCCAGTTTTATTTTTCCAGAGAAGTTCTTAAAGAAAAGTTCCAAACTCTGCTATTAACTTATTTTTTCTTGTCGTATTTCCTCATTATTTGGTGACCGGTATAATATATATATATATATTTTTCTGTTTATTGATGCAGGTTTCTATGATATGAACTGTTGTTACAGGCATTGAAAACCTTATATGGCTATTTATCTACTAAAGAGGTATTCCATAAATTAGAATGAATTGAAGTTTAGGGCAAGAGGAGAAGAAAATGGAAGAAATACAATCGCAATCCGATAACTACAGGTCCTCATCATCTTCAGCAAGTAGCCCAGCTAGTAGGGTACCCTCAAGCAACTTTTTCTATTTGCGGAAACCTGGTTCGCTTAGACAACCCATCTCGTTTGAGGATTCTCCAGATTGGGGGGATACCGATATAGATGTTAGGGTCGACGAAGGGGGTGATTCTATCAATGTCGCGACGACACCGGCTTCCCCATCTCTCTCAAAGCTTAACAGTATGTCATTGCCTTCCCCACCGTTACCTGAGGGTGCAGCTGTGGCAAGAAAGATTGCTGGGGCTTCGGTTGTTTGGAAAGATTTGACTGTTACTATAAAGGGGAAAAGGAAGTACTCTGACAAGGTTGTGAAGAGTTCAACTGGCTATGCATTGCCAGGAACCATGACAGTGATAATGGGTCCTCCCAAATCCGGGAAGTCCACACTACTAAGAGCTATTGCAGGTATTTAAGCATGCGAAGCATTTAAAGCTTTGTTTGTTTGTTTTTGTTTTATTTCGGGTTTTTTTTTTTTTTTTGGTCTTGTTTTTAGACGCATGGAAAGTTTAACATTGTTTTCAATCCTTGTTCATTAGGAAGATTGCATCATTCAGCAAAGATGTATGGTGAAGTGTTTGTGAATGGGGCAAAAATACAAATGCCGTATGGATCATATGTGAGTTCCACTTAACATCACCAAAATCTTTACTGGTTCAGTTTACCTTTCTTCAGCTTCAGCAGTTTCCTTAATAAGCACAATTCACGACCTTTCCCCATTTTACCTAATTATAGTTCTATCATTTCTGATTTTAGTTTTTTTAGCTCATGTTTGTTAGAAAGTTAAGTTTAAAATGTAGTGAAGAAAAAAGAATACAGCTGACGTTTGTTTTTCTGGGGAAATGCAACTTCATTATTATTTTCCCATTTTCAGGGCTTCGTCGAAAGGGAAACAACTCTGATTGGATCCCTCACTGTCCGGGAGTTTCTATACTACTCAGCGCTGCTTCAGCTTCCTGGTTTCTTTTGTCGAAAAAAGAGTGTGGTCGAAGATGCCATCATTGCTATGTCACTAAGTGATTATGCAAACAAACTGATAGGTGGCCATTGTTATATGAAGGGCCTTCCTAGTGGCGAGAGGAGGCGTGTCAGCATTGCTAGGGAGCTTGTGATGAGGCCTCATATCTTATTTATAGACGAGCCTCTTTACCATCTTGATAGGTAAGTGTTCTTTGTTTTTTCTTTCTTTCTACTAACTGCATAGTTGACCTGTTGCACTGCACGGGGAAATGGGAATAAAGGTGTATTCTTTTGTCTGAAATTTCGAGAATCTGGATTAGAGGCTCTGGCACATCCCTCATCATATATTTTTGTGCATGAATCAATATGGGCTGTATCCCTAGCTTTATATGACAGCATTTTCACAACTTTTTTCTTGAAACATGTATTGGCTAACTTCCTAGTCTAGTATGGTATCAATTAACTGCCACTGGTTTCTGAGGGATCCTCTGATAATTGGCTTCCTCAAAAAGTTGGTTTACTCGTGACCTATTTTTCCCCCTTCCTGATATATGTATATTGAATTATGATGTGCATCTTTCGTTTCCAACATGCTGGATGGCAAAACATTTTTGCTTTAGCACAACATATGTAGTTGAAGTGATTTTGTTTTGTTCAGTGTATCAGCACTTCTGATGATGGTTACGTTGAAGAAACTTGCAAGCATGGGATGCACTCTTATATTTACCATTTGCCAAAGTAGCACGGAAGTATTTGGCCTTTTTGACCGGATTTGTCTGCTTTCAAATGGAAATACCTTGTTTTTTGGGGAAACATTGGCTTGCTTGCAGGTATAGTGGTAAATGTGTTATTTTCCTGTATCTTTTCACCTGCATCGTGAATAACTTGAGTTTTGCAAAAAGATAATAAGTATTCAAATTATGTAGAAGATTACTAATTAAAACTTATTTTGGTGATGAAGCACTTCTCAAATGCTGGATTCCCGTGCCCAATCATGCAAAGTCCCTCTGATCACTTTTTACGTGCAATAAATACTGATTTTGACAGGATTATTGCAATGTGTAAAAATTGGCAGGTAATTCTTATAATGCAGTGTTATTAATTCTCATGGCACTTATTGCATTCTAGAAATGCCTATAAGAATTGTCCCGTTGTAAAACGATGAAAGCATCATATTAGTTTGCCACTAATGTTATAGTGTCATTGGAAATTTTTGCACTTCCAAGGCCAATATATTACATTATTTAGTTATATGCTACGTGATGATCATGGGACCATAAAAGAAAGAATACATGATTATGGGCCCATTTGCCATCAACTTTAGATTTTTTTTTGTTAATGATTCATGGTTTTTGTGGAACGGGAAACTATAACAGGATGACAATGGGGACTTTTCATCAGTGAATATGGATACTGCTGTAGCCATCCGCACCCTTGAAGCAACATATAAATCATCAGCTGATGCTGCTGCAGTAGAAACGATGATTCTGAGACTCACAGAGAAGGTTTGAGTTTATACCTTATTTTGAGTTCTTGCTGTTTCAACTTCAAGTTTGCTGTTTACATATCTTTCCATTCCCCGGGGCATGGGAAAAAGGAGTGTTGTCTTTTTGGTGACTTTTATTTCATTCCTCCTTGTGTATGCAATTGCCTCTGCAGGAAGGTCCACTTCCCAAGAGCAAGGGAAAGGCTGGCAGTGCTACACGTATAGCTGTTTTAACTTGGAGATCGTTATTAATCATGTCAAGGGAATGGAAATACTATTGGCTTCGTCTCATTCTTTCTATGCTTCTTGCACTTTGTATTGGCACAGTGTTTTCAGGCTTAGGGCATTCTTTGTCTTCAGTTGTGGTAAGTTTTTTAGTATAACCTGTGTAATATTTTGGAAGCCCTCAGTTTTATCTTTATGTGCATTATCTGCTAGTCCTAAATTCCATAAATCTTGATTTACATGACCTGTATCACTATATAACTCAGTCTCATGAAGTCCAATATTAAATACTAGTTACTTTATCTTCTTAAATAATTTTAACATGGTTAAAATGAGTAACTAAAAGTTCTGCTTTCTGGAATTTTTCTTGTATGCACTACCCTTTTTTTGTTATTATTTTTTCCTTGTTGAACATTTGTTAAGTTAATTATCTTTACCACATTGTTGCAGACAAGAGTTGCAGCAATATTCATTTTTGTCTCATTTACAGCACTTCTAAGTATTGCTGGAGTGCCTGCACTTATGAAAGAAATCAAGGTAATTCTGACCACTATACTATTCTGTTAACTAAAAGGAACTTGAAAGTTTACGAAGATGTTCCGCAATCTACCATGAGCATTAACTTGCCTTCAATAGACTTCTAACTATTTGATGTTCCTCTACTGGTGACCGGTGATATACTAGTTTTAGTCCTTAGGTAAATGTTTTCCGAGGAAGGAATGAACAAGCTGATGGGAATTTATATCATATGTACAGGCCAAAAAAAAAAAAAGGCTCTCAATTGGCACACTGATGGTCAACATTTACTTGCTTAAATAGTTAAAAAGATGAGGCACGAAATTAATGTTCTCCATTCGATTTAATTTTAATTTATGATTTTATTTTCTCTGCTAATTTGAGATTACTTTATTCATCTCATTGAACCTCCTTTTTTTTTTTTTTTTTTTTTTTTTTGCAGATATGTGCAAGTGAGGAATCAAACCAGCATTCCGGGGTGTTAGTCTTTTTATTTGGGCAGCTTCTCTCAAGCATTCCATTCCTCTTCCTCATCTCCATTTCGTCAAGTCTAGTCTTCTACTTCCTCCTGGGCTTGCGAGATGAATTCAGCCTGTTAATGTACTTTACGCTGAATTTCTTCATGTGCCTGCTGGTAAATGAAGGGCTAGTCCTGGCTGTTGTTTCTCTGTGGAGGGATCTTTTCTGGAGTGTCTTGACTCTGGTATCCATACAAGTGAGTGCCATTATCTCAAATGAAACGATCTACTTGATGTGTTATTTTCTCGATGAAATTGGTTGCGGTTAGCTCAGCCAGTATGCTGAAACAAATAGTTTACTAACCCCAGTTGTCAGTTGTGAGTCTTCTCTATGGTGAATTTCATTAATTATCTAGCCTTCCCAATTCTTACAGACAAGAGGTATGGTGTTTCAGGTCATAATGATGCTTTCTGCCGGATATTTCAGAATTCGTAATGAGTTGCCGGGGCCAGTGTGGACATATCCCATCTCTTATATTACATTCCACACGTATTCTATCCAGGCAAGAAGACTAACCCACGTTTTATCTTTTGGCAACATCCACCTTTTTTGCTTCAGAAGTTTCCTCATCTTGGGGGAAGAAAAGAGAGGAAAAAACAACTCAAAAAGTCAAAATTTTATTTATTGAAACCCTTTAGTTGGTCACGTTTATATTAAGGCCTCGTGCATTTCACCGATTCAAGTTTTTAATTTTAGGTTTCTATAGTAAAAAGCTCTCAGAAAATGTCACATTAAAATTTTCTGCTACAGTAAAAAGCTCTCAGAAAATATCACATCTCAGTTCAAATCGAAAACTCGAATCCGCGAAGTGAACGAAGCATAAATGTGTCTTTTTGAGCTAATCTTTTATCCATGTTCATGTTACAGGGGCTCCTTGAGAATGAGTACCTGGGGACTACATTTGCAGTTGGGCAAGTAAGGACCATATCCGGGTTTCAGGCTATCCGAAGTGCATATGAGATCTCTCCGGACAGCAATTCCAAGTGGGAAAATTTACTGGTATTGTTTCTCATGGCAGTCGCCTATCGTATTTTTGTTTTTGTTTTACTCTACTTTCGAATAGGGAACAAAAGATCCATACATAAAATTTTGAGGTGTAATCAGGATACAAACAGTGCAAGATGAATAAATGTACTGTGAGCACATCTGTTTTCTTGTGCTTTTGCCATGGTAAATTTAATTATGGAAATATGATATGAATGACCAAAGTGCATGATTTAAGGCTGTTTCATGTCTCCCTTTTATAAATTCTGTAGAGCCCCCTTGAGATTTGTCAATTGGACTTGCATTAGTGCCTTTTTGATTTGTGATTACCGGAAACTTTTAAGCTGCCGGGAGGAGAAAACCCAGCACTGTGCGCGATGAATAAATAGAGTGACACGTCGCCATAAAAAGAGTTGAAGTTAAAGGGCAACCGGTTGAATAGGTGAAGCCAATTGATGGAGAAAGAAAACAGAGGCTAACATTTAACTTATACATACTGAACGATTGAAAAAACAAAAACCGTGATTGGCAAACATTCCTTAATGTACGGACCAAGTTTTGAAACCCGTTCCTTTGTGCGCCTAGACATTGGTTGTGTGTGTGTGTGTGTGTGAATGTGGGAAGCCTAATGTCATGGATATATAGCGATCGTTGCATAATGGTGAAAATCACAAATACTACAAAGACAATCGCCTAAATATGTCGGGCAAAACATCAACTCAAACATTTATTTTGGCGGGCAATAACTTCTTAAAATGACAAAGGAGTATCATTGTCAACATATTTCAGAAAAAACATAAACTATGACAACATAAATCAACATTAAAATAAAGAAGATAAAAAATGAGAATAAATTAATAATATTCCAAACAAATAGGAAACAAATCTATTGGGGTTGAAGATCGGGTCCATAAATCATGTTATTAGTGGGAAGTTTAAGCTGGGAAGGATGATAGGGAGCGGATCTAAGTGGAGGCCTCAACGATCTTGCGGTCATTGACGACGATCACATAATGGGATGTGATGTACCCTAATATTTATGCAACTGCACTTAAGACGTACATTTGTTTGTTGGGTATTATTTCATTTTAGTTGTTCACACGTATATAGCCTAATATTTGTACAGTTTCTAGTAGGTTCCTGATGAAAAAAAAAAAAAAAGTGAAACATAATTGTAATAAGGTAAACATATTTTACATCAATGATGTCAGAAACTTGATTCTCCATAAGAAGGCCATGATATAGCGCATTGGAGAGAAGCGGTAGGCCACATTTTGATATGTACTCCATTGCATTTTTGTAATTAAGACAGTTCGTTAATTTGAATTTTTAATTTAAATTAAGATGTGATTTTATGTGAAATTTTTTTATTATAATAAAAAAATTAAAATATAACTGTTTATGAGAATTTTTCTACTATAATAAAATTTAAATTGATAAAATAAACGGATCTAAATCTTCTCTATTTGAAGGAATCGAACGAAATTTTTCTGTTCTCCTCCCGACTAAAATGGTCACAAATCGGCTGGGGAGAGAGCTTCACATCTACGTCATACTTGAATGTCAGTGCAATGCGATAAAAATGCACGGCTCCAACAGCAGAGCACGTGTTACCGAGTGCCTTTATGCTGTCAAAATTGGATAATTTTGAACGTAATGCCCTCTGGTCAATTGCAAGAGGAAGAGGAACCTGTGCAATAGGAAAAAAAAAATAATAAACCAAAAACAAACAACAAATCTCTGATAAATTTCTGATTTTTTTTTTAATAAATGCCAGGTGTTAGGAAGTACTGCACGTGGCTTTCTTTATGCTATTAGTTTAGTAGTTTTGGTTTGAATAAGTCTATGCCGTTTTTCATTTATCAATTAATAAAGAGGTTATCAATCCTTTAACCCATCAAAGTTGAGTTTGAACCTTGGAGGTCAGTCCGAGACGTAGTTTTTTTATTATTTTTATATTAATAGATGTTTAAAATATTATATTTATTAATAAAAAGATTATAACTCATATAACACATTAATTAATATACAAAATTTAAAATATGAGTTGGTGTTCATTGACATTATTCTTTTAAAATAAATTTTATATTACTCCTTTTTTCATATCCGTGTATGGATGTCTCTAAACTACTTGTCCAATGATTCTTGATGGGCTCTTTACCACAAAAGTTGGGCACGGCTTGACGTGTGTCACGAAAAAAAGTATTTACAAAACATGCGTCATCACAGTATGAGCCCGTTTAGTTCGCTGATTCGAGTTGAGATGTGATTTTATGTGAGAACTTTTTACTGTATCAAAAAAATTAGATGTGATTGTTTGTAAGGACTTTTTACTGTAATAAAACTTAAATTTTAAACTCGAATGAGCGAAATGAACGGGACCTATATTTCTAATATCAAACATATCCTTCAAGTCCAACTAGTATCCACTGGGATACCAATCGGTATCCGGCCGGCAACAATATCGCTATCCGATCACAATATCAACTGGTATTCGATTGCAATTGTTAAAATTTTAGAGGAGGGTGAATTTTAAAATTAAGAGTTTGAACCATTATTAATGGTTTAAATTATTCTTAAATTATCCTTTATTAATCAATTTATATTCTGAATTATGGTTTGAATCTTAAACTACGGATTAAATCAATAAAACAAACATGGATAACATCATTTTAATATCATAAATTAAACACGAAGACTACGTTTCAACTTGTGTGAGGTTCTAATCCAAGCAGGTGGATATTAATAATACAGATTTGGTCATAAACACTTAAAAGTCATCAAACCCATATAATATGTCATCATATTCAAAGCATAAGTTTCTTAACCTACACAAAACATAACAATATAAGTCTGCATGCATAAAACATTTCGCATCCTGGATATCCATTGCATGCCTGCCTCTTCCGTCCACGTCCACCACAAGTCCATTAATCCTCTTGTTAGTGCATTTTTATGTTGGCTTATTTTTGGCAAATTAGTTGTAAGATTTATTGGCATTGTAAATTGGTAGACCTCTTAAGGAAAGTCTTGTTGTCATGTTTATGGGCTGCAAATCAAAGGATTTGATTGCTGAAAATGAAGAGTGGACTTTTGGGAGGAATTGATGGAATTCTTGTATGGAAAAAGCCATTGGTGGAATATTATCTTGATTGAGGGTAACAACCTGTTTTGGAAAAAGTATTTGTTTAGAAAGTTTTGTCAACGTGGGATTTGGTGGATGGATGGCGGTGGTGGTTCTTTGGGCAAGGATGCTATATCTTTATATACACCATGTCCATGAACAGGAAGATAACTTTGAAGAGAAAAAAAATGAGCCTTTGTGTTTTATGGTTTTAAAAAAGCAATTCAAGGCCATATTATGGGGCATGATTTTTATAGAAGAAATATTCAGAAAAAGTCTATGTGAGAGTGAGCCTTTGAGTTTTGATTGAAGATCGTCCTTCGGGAGAAGGATTAGAAGCTTTCGGGAGAAAGCGCACTGCCAGCCGAAGGGATTTTGCCGTGCAGTTTTTGAAGACGAGTGGTGCTCGCTGGACAAGGCCATTAAGGAGATTCGATACGGCGGCGACAACGTCAAGGAGGGAGTCTTTGGGTGTATAAGTCCGATTGGTTTTTGTAATCTCTTTGAACTTAGTGGATTGTTCATTGTCTGGGCGTGGCCCCGCAGAGTAGGTGTGCGCACCGAACTGCGATACCACTTTCTGGTGTCCTTTACATTTTCGCATTAATTTCCTGCGTTTACGGTTTCTTGGTTTTATCTTTGTCAATTCTGTTATAACAGTGTTACAGAAAAGTGTTGTAACGCTTTCTGTGACACCAGCAACGAAAACAGACCTTTCAATTGGTATCAGAGCGGTTCACTAACCCTTTGTTTGGTGAGATTTTGGGAGTTGGTTTGTTACAGCAGGGATGGATTTTTTGAGAGAAGGTGGTTCGGTTTCACGCCCTCCTCTCCTCGATGGCTGCAATTACTCTTATTGGAAAGCTCGTATGAAGGCGTTCATCAAAGCACTTGATGAGAAAGCATGGCGTGCTGTGTTGATTGGTTGGACACACCCCATTACCAAAAATGATTTGGAGAAGAAGCTATGAAACCCAAGAGAAATGGTCTCTTTGAAGAAGATCGATTGGCGAATAGCAATTCAAGAGCTCTTAATGCCATTTTCAACGGAGTGGACGCCAATCAATTCAAACTCATTTCTACATGCGAGTCGGCTAAGGAGGCTTGGGAAATTCTACAAACGGCACATGAGGGCACGGCAGCCGTGAGACTATCAAAGCTTCAAATTCTCACTACTAGGTTTGAAAACTTACGCATGTTTGAATATGAAACAATTTTTGATTTCAATTCAAAATTATGTGATATTGCTAATGAGGCATTTGCCCTTGGAGAGAAAATATCAGAGGAGAAGCTTGTGAGGAAGGTCTTGAGGTCTCTTCCACGGAGGTTTGCTTATAAGGTGACAAACTATTGAGGAAGTCAAAGATATCCAAACAATGAAACTTGATGAGCTAATGGGTTCTTTGCGCACTTTTGAGATGAATTTGGATGAAAACAATGAAGAAAAGAAGGAGAAAAGTATTGCATTTCAAGCCGAAGTTGATTATGATGATGAAGAAGACTTGGCCCAGTCGATAACAAAGTTGTCGAAGAAATTCAACAAGGTGATGAAGAAGGTCAATAGGAAGAATGAGAATTCAAGAAATGGTAATTCCAGCAACTTTCAGAAGAATAAATCTGCAGCAAATAACACAGAATTGAAGACAAAAAATAGAGGTATTCAATGCCGAGAGTGCGACGGATATGGCCACATTCAATCCGAGTGTGCCAACACCCTCAAGAAGAAGAAGAAGAAGTCGTTTAATGCAATATGGAGTGATGAAGACTCTGAAGGCAGTCAGGAGGATGAAGACCATGTAAGTAACTATGTTGCTTTCAATGTTTATACTGATCAAAGTGTTTCTGCAGACAGTGTTACAAAAAGTGTCGCAGAGAGTGTTGCAACACTTCCTGTAACAGATTCCGTGAACAGTGAAAACGGAGGCAATTTTTCAGATTCTGAAAGTAACAGTGATGGTGAGGAGTTGACTATTGATGCCATACAAGAATCCTATAAAACCATGTTCAGCAAATGGGTTAAGGTGTGTGAAATGAATAAGTCTCTACGGGAGCGAGTTGATGAACTTGTTCAAGAGAAGGATGTGCTTAAGAGGGCTGCCGTTAACTATGAATTTCAAGCTACTGAAAATGAGAAAAAGTTGCAGGACACAAGGGCTGAACTGGAGAGCACTCAGAAAAATTTGAAGATGATGAATTCCGGCACCACCAAATTGGATCATATTCTCTCTATGGGAAAAGCTAGTTGTGATCGTCATGGACTTGGTTATACTAGTGAATGCTCAACGTCCAAGACAGTATTTGTGAAGGAGACACCCGCACCTAAGCCTCAAATTGTCCCCAGTAAGAAAGGTATTATCTCACCCCCACGATGTAAAAAGTTTGTTCCTATATGTCATTATTGCGGTTTAACAGGCCATATAAGACCAAAATGCTACAAGTATTTGAATGCTTTGAAGAGAGGTATGCTCATGAATCCACCAAATTCCGCAAAATCAAGAAAGACACCTAAAGCAAGGATTGATGTGCGAACCAAATTTCCTAGACGTGTTTGGGTAAGGAAATCTGATTTAAGGTGTCATAGGACTTATACTTCTTTAGAAGCATGTACTAATGGTTGTGTGTGTAGTAATGGTGGCTGGTCCAAGCATTTGACAGGTGATAATATCAAGTTTAAGAGAGTGTTACATTCAGGGGGAGTAAGACTCGTAGAGGACTGGGGAGAACCTTGACTTGAAAAGGTTTTTCTATTAGTATTATTTTTTAACTTTGGCTGTCTTTTGTCAAAAAGGGGGAGAATTCAATTAACCCTCTTAGTTGGTTAATTTATCTTTTATCTTGTAATAGGTTTTTTGTTAGTAATGATAGTTTTGCCAAAAATAGCCAAAGGGGGAGATTGTTAGTGCATTTTTTTATGTTGGCTTATTTTTGGCAAATTGGTTGTAAGATTTATTGGCATTGTAAATTGGTAGACCTCTTAAGGAAAGTCTTGTTGTCATGTTTATGGGCTGCAAATCAAAGGATTTGATTCTTTGAAAATGAAGAGTGGACTTTTGGGAGGAATTGATGGAATTCTTGTATGGAAAAAGCCATTGGTGGAATATTATCTTGATTGAGGGTAACAACCTGTTTTGGAAAAAGTATTTGTTTAGAAAGTTTTGTCAACGTGGGATTTGGTGGATGGATGGCCGGTGGTGGTTCTTTGGGCAAGGGTCTGCTATATCTTTATATACACCATGTCCATGAACAGGAAGATAACTTTGAAGAGAAAAAAAATGAGCCTTTGTGTTTTATGGTTTTAAAAAAGCAATTCAAGGCCATATTATGGGGCATGATTTTTATAGAAGAAATATTCAGAAAAAGTCTATGTGAGAGTGAGCCTTTGAGTTTTGATTGAAGATCGTCCTTCGGGAGAAGGATTAGAAGCTTTCGGGAGAAAGCGCACTGCCAGCCGAAGGGATTTTGCCGTGCAGTTTTTGAAGACGAGTGGTGCTCGCTGGACAAGGCCATTAAGGAGATTCGATACGGCGGCGACAACGTCAAGGAGGGAGTCTTTGGGTGTATAAGTCCGATTGGTTTTTGTAATCTCTTTGAACTTAGTGGATTGTTCATTGTCTGGGCGTGGCCCCGCAGAGTAGGTGTGCGCACCGAACTGCGATACCACTTTCTGGTGTCCTTTACATTTTCGCATTAATTTCCTGCGTTTCTGGTTTACTGGTTTAATACTGTCAATTCTGTTATAACAGTGTTACAGAAAAGTGTTGTAACGCTTTCTGTGACACTAGCAACGAAAACAGACCTTTCACCTCTATTGAGTTGCAGTTTACTTACCTTACCTACAACATGAACATACTTTGTGAGTAAAAACTCAGCATGTACAAACATTACTCATAAAAACATTTGTATATGAAATAAATGCATGACTTGTTATACTTATTTATTCAAGCATATTTTATTCAATGATCGTCCTATGCTCGTGTAGGTTGCGCACGATTAATGTGTCAGGAGAGCGATCCAAACATTTTATTCTGACAACACTCTTAAATCTCTAATTTTTATTAACTTCATTACATTATCCCCCTTTAGGTCGGAATATATATATATATATATATTTTTTTTCTTTTGGTATTTAGAAGAATGGCATTGATTTGAAAATATTTAGAAACATTAACTTTATTTTTTGTCAGTTGAAAAAGTAACACGCTTAAACATAGATCTTGATACCTCCGGGACAAGTCTTTTGCCAAGTCCAGTTATGGCCAATACTTATTTTGTAATCTTGGTCTCTTTGATCATTGATGAACTGATCTATATGTTTTTCTCGGTTGATCCATTGGACCTAATCATCTGTTGACTTGCTTTCCTATGATCAAAACTTGATTTTCCACAGATCGGGCGGTTGATTTTTTGCATACTTCATCTCAGTGACCAAGCCTTGGTTGGGTTATCTTTGGTTCCATGCTCATATATACTTGAATCCTGGTCTTCAGGTCATTGAAGAACTTGGACCCCATTGCATTATCCAAAATTAACTTCACTTCCTGTATTGCTTTCCTATAATCAAGTCCTGATTTTCCACATATCAAACGGTTAATATTTTCCGATACTTCATTCCTAGTCACTAACCCTTGGTTCTTTAAATTGATTCCAATCTTCCAATCATTGACAACTAATTTCCTATTAGTGAACTGATCGGTGAGTAAGGGGAAACATAACAGTGGGACTTGGCACCAAATGCTTTCTAATATCGAATTCCATCCACAATGAGTCAAGAAACCTCCTATTGCCGGGTGGGCCAATACGGCGATCTGGCAGCACCAAGGTATGATCATCGAACGGTCACGAACCTCCTCTCGAAATCCAACAGGCAGTGGATCAACACCGTCCGAGCTGACAATGTCTGGCCGAAGCACCCAAAAAAAAAATTCACATTGCTAAGCAAAAGGCCATTTGCTATCTCCAAAAAGGTCTTTTTTTGTCAGATGGGCATAACTACCAAATGAGACATATAACACCGAACCATGTGGCTTAGCATTGAGCCATCCGATGCAGTCGGACTTGGACCACAGGCTTGTGGCGACAGTGCTCTTGGTGGCACACTGATGTTGTGTCACATTCTTGAAGATAGGACATCGTGTCCTTGGGCTCCATGTCATTGAACGATGCTATATAGGGTATAGAAGATTTTGTGTAAATATTTCCAAGTGCTAGTTGTTAAGCCACATTAGTGTTTGGCCTTGTGATTAATATTTCCATTCCTTTTGTCCTATTATATTAGTAATTTGCTTTGTATAAGTGGTCCACAGGCTCCCTTTATGACACGTATATAGTTGGTTATATTTCTTTCTTACCTCTGTGTATAAAGCCTGAGCTACTTTACCATTTGGTATTGATTTCAAGACATAATGAAATGATATAGAACATTCTTTGCCCTTCCTTTCATCTTCTTCTTTCTTTACGAATTATTTTATTCAACTCTAGTTAGTTTAATAGTTTCGTATATATGCGCAGAAAGTGAGCCAATTTGCTGTTAGTTTCTCCTTATATTAAAAAAGAAAAAAATGTTGTCGTTTCCTAAATATTGTAGGAACAAACTCCTACTCTCCGGATAAGTCAAATAAGTAGCTGGCCACCATCGGCTACTTGCTGAAAAGAGCAATTACCAAATGAGCAATGCTATTACTAAATGAGCAATGCTATAGGATACTGGTAGTATTTAACGCCACCTATTAATAGAAAGTGAGTCCCGTTGGGACTCATAATGAGGCTCACTTTTTATTCATGATGGTGCTTAATATCAGTCGTGCTTCTAAGTATTTTCTTATAAAAACGTTAATATAGTGTAGCTGTCATCTAATGTTATTAATGACAATATAAACTCATCTTCGTTTGTCTACCTCTTCTTCTTCTTCTTCTTTTTCCCCATTTAATTAGCACAAAAAGATGACTTTAACATGTGGTCTAGTTTGGTATGACTATATGACTAGACCATGTTAAAGTCACACACACACACACACACATATATATATATATATATATGGGACAATTCAATATATATAATTACCAAACGTAGGACTAGCTCACTTCCACGAATTAACATATATATGCCAAACGGTGGTTATTTCTTACCTGTGTTTCATTCCGTGTGCACTTGTATTCTGCCATTCAGATAAGAAAAGTCTTATCTATCTACGAAAGCGGACAAATACATGCAATGGAGTTCTCGTCCAAAAAATCCGTTCATACGAGTAGCTAGGTTGTTTATGGTTTTTTATTTATTTAATATATGAGTTGTGTCAAACTATGTTAATCAATTGAGGGGAAAAAAAGGCTATGCTAATGTATGTGTAGACGCAAGTCATTCGGCCGAATATAGAACCGAAGAAGAGCAGAGACAATCAAATGGGAAAATTTCATAATTGTACTTTTTGTATACTATTAGACCACCACTTTAATTGAATGAAACCAATCTATTGCTATAGTACTCTGTGTGTGTGTGTGTGTGTGTGTGTGTGTGTGTATTGTGCTTATATGAGTGAATAACACCTTCGAATTAAGACGGATCAAAGACCAACGGAAGCACAATAACAAAGAGGCAGAGCCTCACACACACAACCCTCCAAGAAATGGGAAAAACCAGGCTCAAAGGAGCCTCACGTCCAGGCAACAACATACTCTCAAGGGTGAGAAAACCCATCGCCATTATCCATGGGCCAAAATATTTCATATTCTACGAATCCAAAAGAAAACGACGTGATGAGCGTGGACATTGAATATAATCGCGACATTATTTATTAATAAGTTTGGGAAGTAATTGTTAGTTCGAAAGTCGTTAGTTGATAATTAACGTAACCTGTTACCCTCTTTAGATTCGTATTATGCCATGCTTGTGAGTCTTGCCATTTAATATCCCAGCCTATCTATCATAGCTCATATGGATATAGCGAACCATAATCTACTATAACATTTAACTCACAGCTGAAAGTTCTAATTAAGCTTAACAATTAATGATGGTTGACAATTCAAGTGCCACCTTCTCTTAAAAAAATATTATTTTTTCATTGTTTTGTCATTCGTGCTAAAAGTCTTGAAACTCAGTCGCATACAATTTATCAACGAACACTCCTATTTATCCCGATATGATTAAAATTTCACTATTCATGTGAAATGAATCCCGTTTAGTGGATAGGTGTGGCCTAATTTAATAGGACCAACTATTTTGTGAGTGTGAGGTTTTATCTCTATAGAAATGATCACCATTTTGTCCGCTATCTTATAATGTTGTGTTGTGCAGTGAGCAATTTTCTTTTATTAACGTAGAGTGTGAGATTTGAACTTTACTTTAAGATAGTATAGATTTATAGATTTACTGTAAAGAAAAAAAAAAACTCCATTTATTTTAAGCAACTAGAGATGACAATATTACTCATAGAGACAAATATCTCACCCTAAAAAGGGTAAGAATGGAGAATAAAATTGGGGAAAATGAAAAAAAACTCCATTTATTTTAAGCGGTTTAAAAAAAACTAGAGATGACAATATTATTTAAAATATTAAGATTAAATAAATAATAATATTAAAAATAAATAAATATTCTCATTATAAAAAGGGTAAGAATGGAGAATAATAATTTGGGATGGTGCCAGAGTAAGAAAAGCACTCTCCAACCGGCCTTCGTCCCGATATTCATGTATTGTATGTTTATGGCCGGAGAAGAGAGAAGAAAAAAAAAAAAAAAAAAAGCCGTAAGCGAAGAAGAAGAAGAAGAACCGAAAATAAATGTACATAGATGATATTAATTTTTTAGACACATAATTAGTCTTACTAAGAGTTGGTTGGCATATTTTTAAAATTTAGTTTGAAATTTTGACTTCGTTCATTTCACCAATTTAAGTTTTCAATTCTAATTTTATTATAGTTAAAAAGCTCTCACAAAAAGTTACATTTAATTTTTTTTATTACAGTAAAAAACTCTCACATAAAATTATATTTTAACTCAAATTAAAAATTTGGTTTGAAATTTTGATTTCGTTCATTTCAAATTTGAGTTTTTAATTATAATTTTATGAGCAAAAAGTTATATTTAGACTTTGATTTGCCATCATTTGCAAAGACTATTGATCAACTTTTTTTTTAAAAAGGTACTAATCACCGTTTTAACATTTTTGATGACGTTTGTTAGAGATGGTAGAAAACGACGGTGTAACAATATCTGAAGAGAACCTTTATCCAAAAATCACGTCACGTTTAGGCGTTGGGTTCCGTTTCAACTTCTAACTTTAACTGAATAAATAATTCTAATTTAAATTTAAAATTTAAATTTTTTTATAATAAAAAAATTTAAAAATAATCACATTAAATAATAAAAAATTTTTATATAAAATTATATCTTTAATTTAAATTATAAATTTAAATCAATGATAACGTTCGGTATTCTTCCGCGCCCTTTTCCTCCCTCACGCGGTTATATTCATTTATTATTTTAATTTTTATGCTCACCATAATTTCAACAAACAATATAAACCGTTTACCTTTTCCAACAACAACAAAAAAAAAAAAAAATAAAAACAAAAAGAAAAAGAGTTGAAATCTAAGAGCAACATTTGCGATGGCGGCCATGGAGTCGCTGGTGAACGGAGAGAGGGCGGTGGTCGTCCTCTTCGTGGCCGGCGTCGTGTTTTCCCTTCCTTCGTCTCTCCTCTGCCACGGCCTTGCCCTCTCTCTCCTCGCGCTCTCCGCCCTATCACTCGACGTCCTAGCTGATTCTTCCAATTCCTTTTCCTTCTTCAAGACCAGGTAAATTTATCTCTCAAATCTCTCAGATTTCGCTTTTTCCCCCCGTCAAATTTGAATTCGCAAGGGTTTGTTCTGTATTCGGCGTCGGAGGGAAGATAAATTCCCTCTTTTTTGTTTATAGGGTTATAATTGGATGAAATTTCCTGTATTTGGTTACCGAGAAAAATGATAAATGGAATGGAAGGGATGTTCGATTTCAGTTCTGCCAAAAATTTGTGTTTTTACTTTTTATTTTATTTTTTTATTCGTATTTTATTGAGCGGAGGCTAATATATGAATTCCTAATATCAAATTTTTATGTTTCTATAATTGTTTTTTTTTTTTTAGGGATTCTGTGATTGTTTATTGTGTAAAAGAGCTCTATTATTTATTATTTATTATTATTTTTATATATATTTCAGGCCTGGTGCTTCCTCAGGAATACTGTTAGGGGCTGTTACCTTGCCAGCTCTTATGCTGTGTAAGTTGACACAGATGTTGAGGGCCATAGCTATGAAAGAAGTCGAAATTGAAGGTATAAAATTCATTGCTTCAAGTGAAAAGTTAGGTTGTTTTAATGGCATTTTATTATGTTAATGATCCTTTTTTTCTGAATATCCTCTTGGATTTACTTGAGGATGATGGTTGGATCACTTTTGGAGGTTCAGTTATTGCATCGATTAGCATCGTTCTTTTGTTTTGTATCTGATGTTTCTCATGTTCATTGGTTGATGTTCTATTGAAAATGAAAAAACAATTGTGTCACATACTGTTTTTCCTTTCATCTTAGAGGCCCCGTTTTCTTTTGGATTTCATGTCGCTTTCATTCTCACTTTTTACATAATTCTGATTTCTGTTTCCGTCTCGCTGTGTAGAGTTCGAACACCTAACGATGCAGTACTGGGCTACTTCTGCTTGTTGCTTGAGCGTGCTTGTACTTCTTTGCATGGTTACATGGTGTGAACCTGGCAATATGCGTTCCCTTAGTCTGCGTAGTACTTGGCATTCAAAATTTAGCTTAAGTTGCATAGTATTGTATACGGTACTGTGCTGTGCATCTCTTCATACATTATCTCTTTCTGGTGGGTATTTATGCAACTACTGTATCATCATTTTTCCTCTTTTCTGTTAAACCTTTGCTTGAGTTAATAATATTTATGCTCACTTTGTCGTTTATTCATTCTCTTGCAGGGTTTAACACGGTACTTAAGTTAATGTGGATGATTTTTCATGGATTGGCAGCTGTGAGATTAATACAGCATCTGCTTAATACTTTTCCATCCAGTGCTTCAATTGGTTTGTATCATATGACTATTTTCTTTGTCTTGCGTTCTTTCATGAGCTTTCTATTGTCAATAATCATACAATTCCAAAACATTAATATATCTGCTTCCCCAGACCAATCATTTTCTTTAATTTTTTTTTTTTTTTTTTTTTTTTTAATTTTAATCTGTCTCCACCAGTTACGTTTAAAGACTTAAGTAAATAGCTTCAGCTGTGCCTTGCCTTCCCCAAATGTTTCATCATAAGATATTTCTATTCTGCTCAGGAAACTAAATTTTGTTGTTGTTGTAGTTTTTTTCTTATTAATCAGTGGTATCCACTTAGTTGGGATTAAGGCTTGTTGTTGTTGTTGTAATAAGTAGTATCCACTTGCGTTTCAGGGGAAGCACTTTTGGTGACATCAGGTCTTGTTCTCTATTTAGGGGACATGTTGGCATTTACCATAGCAAAGGTAAGTTCTGTTTATTGTTTTTTGGTTTTTTTTTTTTTTTTCTTTTTCCCTGCACTTGAAGTTTAATAATCTTTTTTTTTTTCCCCTAAATAAGCTATCTTATGGATATTGTTGTTACCAAAATTTGGTCAAATAGGCATGTAGGTTGTTGATTACAGCAGAAGTGGTGCGTTATGGAAGTAAAAGGAGTGAGATTGGTATTATTATTCAGGTATGACTATTATTTACGTGATGAAACTGATTGAATAGTATATATGTATGTTTCTTATTTTTCTCTTCGTTGCAGGGGATGCTCCTTGGCCTTCTTCTTTTCCCAGCGGTGTTTAAATTTTTACTACAAATATGGGAATGGTTTTCAAGTAAACAATATTCTGAATCAAGGACCAACAATGAGATTTGGAAGTCCCTTATATTCTTCTCTTCCCTTGGATTCGTTATGATTCTGATCATTCCATCATGGATGCAGTTTGTTCTGGATTTTCATATGCATCCATTGCTCTGGTAATGCTTATCTTCTTCTGTTCCCTTTTGTTACATTAAATTTAGTGTGGTAGCTATAAAGCTGTTATTTGGTAGCTATCAATTTATACACAATAATTTCCCGGTGAATAGATCATCTTGGTGGTGTTGTTGTTGTTGGTTCCTCCCCCCTTTTTTTGGGGGTGCACAGTCTAACCTGTGTCTGTGTGTGGTACTTAAGTAGAATTTATATTGCTTTATTTTAGTTGTCATTGTATTAGTAAGATTACTGATGATCTATGTGACTACGTGAAGAATGATTGACTAGCAACCCTTAGGATTAAAAGTAATTTTAATGAATACCTTGCGTTTGTTACTATTTCTTATGAATGTTGTAGATATTAGAATTTTGAAGGAATCGGATACACGTCCATGATTTCTATTTGCATGTAGCGTGAAGTTCTTCATAACTAATTCCTATAGCCTTTACCAGGCTATTAGTCTATAGGTTTTGTGAAAATTCATACTATCGCTAAATAAGAGCCTTTGGGCTTCTAATATCAAAAGATGAATGGCGGCTTATTGTTTCAAGGAAACAAAAATTTCATATCCATTGAGGTCGAATGGTTAAAACATTGAAGTAATTACATGCTTTCTGCAGAAATCTGCTCCAAATCTCTTCCTGCTTAAAATTGAATTGTCATTTAACTTTTTCGTGGAGATTGAAACATTGCTGTATGTCTAATTAGATGTTTGAGATGCTCTCTGCCTATCAAGATGTATAAGTGGGCTACTTTAAGCATTAGTTTGAAAGCCATATCATTTCTGTTTTCTAAACAAATACTTTTCTACTTAGTAGCTTTGGATATTTCATATAACATTTTCATTAGATTAGTGTCTAATGTCTACAATTTTATCCTTTTGGCAGGGTATTTTCTTTTGTCTTTTCAGAACCTGTAAAAAGACTATCCTTGTGTATCTACTGGGTGATTGTGATTTGTGCATCTATTTTGAAATTCTATAATATCTCAAAAAATAGCAAGATTGAGAGGATTCTTCTCCGAAAGTACTACCATCTCATGGCTGTTTCAATGTTTCTTCCTGCTCTCATCTTCCAGGTCTGCAACTAAGGAGGATGTTTGTGTCATATGTAGTACTTGCCCATCCGTTTTGGTTTGTTTTTCTTTTTTTATGTTTTAACCTTGTGGTTGGTTTTCCAGCCAAAGTTTCTTGATCTAGCCTTTGGTGCAGCTTTGGGAGTTTTCATGGTATTGGAAATTGTTCGAGTAAGTTAGCAAACTTCCATTTGATGACCCTGTTAAACAAATTTTTTCATCTTCATTAGTTCGCTATGCTTTATAGGAATGACTATTTATGTGAGTCATGTAATTAAAGGGGAAAATAGAATTACACTCCACGTAGTTCCAATGGTTTCCACAAGTTCCAACGTAGTCAAGGAATTATAGAGCATTATTTTGGATTTAAAATTTATTTCATTGCATACCATGGAGCAGTCACGAGGAAAATGGAGTTTTTAAGGTGACAATTGTGCCCTCAATCTATTTCAAAGGACTCACTTTTTCTGCTGGATTTTTTTTTTAAAGAACTTAAAAAAACTAAAAGAAATTTTATTGTCTTGATTGTTATTATTTATTAGGTTAAGGGTCTGAGTTAGAAAAAATTGCCAATTTTTTCTAATATTTGGAATGTATAACCCTGTCTATGTTGATTGTCGTCCTGTATAACCATATTTTTGTAGACAGGTATGGAGAATTTGGCCTTTGGGACAACCTGTACATCAGTTTATGAATGCTTTCACTGACCATCGTGACTCTGATATTCTAATTGTCAGGTGTGTCATGCTTTTGATCTAAGCTTTTCCCTTGTAGATCAGAAGTTTCAAACAGATGTCCCTGATTCAGCGAATTCATTATTGTCTCTTTTTTAATGCTATCTCTTTTCTGATGCTATCTGCTTTGTTCAGCCACTTTTCTCTTCTATTGGGATGTGCACTTCCCATTTGGATGTCCTCTGGCTACAGTGATCGTCCCCTTGCCCCTTTTGCTGGAATTTTAAGTCTCGGGGTTGGAGATACAATGGTGAATGTCCTTTTTGTAAACTACTAATTTGTGATATTAGTCATCACATTATTTTGTTATCGCATTGATAACTCTGAAGTTCTTATTTTTATGAGAAGAACTATTTCACATAGCATAATCTCTGCAGTTAGTTTTTCATCTGGACCTGTGGATAGTTATAGAAACATGTAAGGGATATAGCAACCACAAGTTACAATAAGGTTTTTGCTAAATAATTTGTCAACTCAAACTCTAAAAAGGATAAAATGATCAGAGGAGTTCTGATTCAATTTCAAAATGAATATGCTACAGAAGTTATAAAAGGGGAAAAAAGAAAAAAGCTACTTTATGGAAGGGTTTTCTGAACCTTTATTGGGACACTCGTGTAAGATTGTGTTATATTTCTTGTTAACAATTCACCTATGTATTTAGGCATCGATGGTCGGATACAAGTATGGTGTCCTCAGGTGGAGCAAAACGGGCAGTAAGTATTCTTTTTTATTTCCTTATTTTTCCCCCCTGCTGAGTTTTGCATTACTTTGCTGACATGTACTTGACATGATATACTTGGTAGAGAAAACCATTGAAGGAACTGCAGCTGGGATTACATCTGTTCTGGCCACGTGCTCAGTTCTGCTTCCCGTTTTAGCATCAACGGGGTATATTGTTACCGAGGTATCATTTCTTCTCTGCGTATTAATTACGCTCGACAATAGGCTGTCAACTTGGAACGTCATGGTGGGGCTTTATGCATGAGCTATTGCTGTTATTGGGTTCAAGTCAAAGACAATAATGTGGAAGACTTATCCTTCCTGACATTATTTTAAAGGAAAATAAATTGACAAACGAAATAAGACAATCTGAGTGTGACATGACTTGCGTCTTTTCTTTGCCTTTGGGGGAGAACCAAAATAAGGCAATATGAGTGTGACATGACTTTGCGTCTTTTCTTTCTTTCTTTCTGGCATTGCTTATGCCTTTGTCTATTACTTTTGCAGCATTGGTCCTCTCTCGTCGTTGCCGTGATTGTTAGTGGTTTGCTTGAGGCCCACACAACGCAACTTGATAATGCCTTCATACCACTTGTTTTTTATAGCCTTCTTTGTTTGTAAATGGTTCTTCAACATTTCAAGCGGGTACAGAAATGGTCAATAACGAGCTAGAGTGGAGAAATACTTGCATGATTTGAAATTCATGCGCTTTCCTTTGGGCAGGTTTGTATATAAATAGACATGTCTAACTGTAACAAGTGGAGAATACTAACAAGTAACATGTTGTATGTTATTTTCTTCATAGGTTAAGATGCGTCCTTGATCAGGTGTAGAATAAACAAAAATTACTATACATACAGGAGGTTTGAACCTCCGAAATAGGGCAATTTTTTGGTGAGAGAAATGAGAATAAAATTAATGTGACAGTCGGATAGAGACCAAAGGACGAAGATTTTTTTGGACATTTGACTCTTGTATTAATATTTATCATTTAAGCTCTTTTGCCTATAACACCTTTCTTATTTGATTGCAAGATTTCATTTTCCTGATTTTGAAATGCATACAAATTAGGGTCAATGTTTTAGTAAAGTGTTCGCGTCAGCACGATGCTTTGCTAGTTGCTACTTATATTGGGAATATTCTCGTTGAAGCAGTTCCAGATTAGCTTCTGGGGTCTGTCGTTTTTCCATTAATTTTGTCTATATTTATTTATATTTCATAATTTATGTTGCTAAATTAGCTTTTGGGGATCAAATTTCCGCTTCGGGATCATCCCTGTAGTCCAAATTTTATTTATTTTTTGAGAGGAAGTAAAATATAAGAGGAAAAAAGTGGGAAAAAGAAAAGGAAAAATAAAGATGTGATTTTTGTGCCACTCAACTAGAGGTAAAGCTAATTATTGATTCATCCATTACTCATGTCCAAACATTATAAAATGTCTTTTAGTATGAGCCTCAAAATAAAATCAAAGTGAAGATTGGCGTTGCCACTGTTAATAGTGCCCTGCCCCAAGGATGCAAGAATTTAAGTTAATATTCTTTACTGCGTAAAAATTGGTGTAATTGTTCATTGGTTTTTTTCCCCCTTAAACTGTGTTACCTTATCCTCTACTATTTGAAATTCTAAATAATACCCAAATATATAATTCTTATTTGAGCAAAAAAAATATAGAAAATTGTTTATAGAAAATTGTTGATTAATATATTATTTGACTAAAAAGGATATTAATCACAAGAGTTAAAATTTAGATTTATACACTTTTAAAGGGTATCTGTCGTCTCATTTTTCTAATATTTTACTATATTTATTATCCATGTATTAAATTCTTGCATTTATGGGCTTCAATGAAGTAACTTTCTTCATCTAATTATAAATACCAGAAGAAACAAGAGAAAAAAAAAAATGCAATTACCATTATTTTGTAGATCCGCAAGGATGGAGCTACTGTACTCTTATGTTAGCAAAAAAAAAAAAAAAAAAAAAAATTGTTGCAATAGTGGACTGAAGTCACTGAACCAACCAACTATACACTTTACCAAGTGGCTTCTTATATTTATACAAATTTCTAATTTTAATGGGGAAACTCGCACATATATATATATATATATGTCCACATGAACGTACAATAATAATTTTCCTATGAAATGATAGCGGGTGCATGGGACGTGGATGAGATCAAATAAATGGAAAGAAGTGTGTACGTTGGAATTATCAATTTATCAACATTGTTGTCCTCCGACACCGGCAAGTCCCAGTAGGTGGACCGGACCGACGACATGAAAATGACGAAACGAGGATGCATATTTAAAATAATGGAAAACGGACGACTCTTTGCGGTTTTCAACAAAGCATTTTCTTCCCCAATAAATTAATATTACTCACATCTCAGTGGCACTGGCCCGGCGACAATGACGAAACGAAAGACTGATTTCAAACCAAAAGCAGAAAAACACACCAATTATAACATTATAATAATAATAATAGAACAGAAAAACCCTGGCCGCTCTGATTTTCAACTGAAATGATTATGAAACACATATCTGGTTGCCCTTATATGTACACTTCAATACGGTACGCTGTTGCTGATAGTACGTTGTAGCAATGGCGGCAGATAACAAAAAGGCAGACGGAAAATATAATCTAAAAATGTACGTGGTGCATGGTTCGATATAACTAGCAGAGAGGGAATTAATAGCCTTAATTAATTAATTATCTAATAAAATTAGTTTTAATATTAATTGTTACTCCAAAACTAGAACATCCACAAAAAGAGAGCCAAACCAAAGTATATATAAATTAAAGAGGCTTAGAGTTTATGCAATATTCCATTATATAAAAAGAATTCTGTGTTCGTGCATGCATGTAAACCACACAGCAATATTTCGTGCATGTGCAAGTCACTTTAATAATCCCCCCCCCCCGCAAAAAAAAAAAAGAAAAAAAAAAGTGCAGCCAAATTACACTATTGACAAGAAACATTTGGCTATATATGCACTAATATCTTCCTGACTATAAGAAAGGGATATAATGCATAAAATAAAAATGAAAATGCTGATTCTAGTAGAGCAATGCTACTTTTAGGTACAAGTTTTCTAATATTACTATAGGGCATTTTCTGTGGTCCTCCACTTTTATGGAGGAGATTTCTCTCATTGTAACCGGTTGATAAATTAGCGTAATTCTCTTATATTAAATCATATAATAGTTATTATTTTGAAAACCATAAGTCATTTTTAAGCATATGGTAATAAAGACTATCATACATTGTTAAAAAAAATATTTATACATGACCAGATGTACCTATCAAAAAGAGAACACGACAGATGTAATCCTTAACGACAAGATTATTCATGCTTAGAAAATATAGTTAGTTACAACGAAATGGTTGATATTTAATAAAAAAGGCAGATGTACAAATTATGATTTATATAAAAAATGACAGTCATTTATTGATGTGATTTTCAATATTCATGTAATTAATTATGATCAAGTGTGTATGACAGTTGTTTATTAACATATATTTATAAATAATAATTAGTTTTAAAATAATAACTGTTACGACTCAATACATAAGAGAACTATATTAATTCTTCAGCCGCTTATGATAACACATGGGAGACAAGTCTTATATTTTCAAACTGGGAGACTGTAAACAAGTTCTTATTATAGATAGTCTTTTTTTTTTCCTTCTAAGTTTCTCTTTCATTTTCATCCCAAGTTTGGCAAAGTGCACTATTATGTGGGCAACTTCATAATCAGTTGTGACTAGTTTCATAAATGTCCTTCATGATAATCCAAAATGACCGAGCATGATAGACTATTATAGCTATAGAGATCATTATTAGATAGGGGTCTAACTCTAAACTAATCAACCAATCATTTTTGTGAGAAGCGCTTTTTGTCGGTAGTTTGGAAAGAAAAGTATATATGACACTGGGAGAAGTGTACCGTGGACATATGAGGGGCTATCCATCTAATCAGTGGATGTATTTGGTAGATGAAGTTAATACATGGAGACATGATTAATAATCTCAAATTTTGGACAGCTATTTGCATGGATGTTTGTAGGGCCTATTGTCTGTTCTTTAGGGGAAAAATTTTTGTAAACCAAGCCGAAAAGGAGGGGGGGCCTTTCTAGTTCTACCGAGTGGAATCACCAATGAGCTTTCTTGAATGAACGAATTTCTGGGTTGAAAAAGATGTTTGTCTTGTTTGGATATGCTGAAAATATCTAGAAATGGTACCTTGGTGCAAAATATGAAAGATGTGATGTGATCATGTGGGAACTCAAAACAAGGACTACCCTTTGGATTTTTGCGATAATTTCTTCATATAATAAATTATTAGACCGCGTTCCTTATCCGAAATGGAATGATACTGATGATTAACGGCTGTGAGACTGAAGACATTATATCTTGAATATCCGAAATGTATCTATCTTCAATAAAAGTATAGTATAGTACGAGTGAAAACCATGCTTTGGATTAAGCTTAATTACGCAATATAAAGTAGTATTGCTACGGTTAGTATCTTACAACAAACAGTACTCACATACTACGTACGTACAATACAAGTAGTACAGTACTACTGCTACCTATAACTTTTTTAGTATCTGTAGTAGTTTTTAATATTTATATACAATACAAACCCATGCTTTGGCTCATTAATAATTTAAACTTTGATGGCCCTCTGAAGTTTTAACTTCCTTGAGGCAAGCAGTAATTGTTCACTTGTTGTGTTAAACACTAGCTAGAGTTTTGTAATTAGGAAGGCCAATAAATAATGGAGATCCAGCGACAACAAGTAGGTACATTGATTAACAGTAACTATGTTACGCCTGTTTGATTGATACAAATCAAATGAAAAAAAAAAAAAAAAAAGAACTCTAGATATATAAATATATATTATTAAAAATACGTAGTTTAACATTTAATTCGAAACACAAAAGTTCAAATATGACAAATTTAAGAGATTTCAGGTGCCTAATCAATGCACTCTCACAGCTTCAATAATATCCTTATCAAATCCAATTACTTTTAGAGAGAGGAATTAATCTTAATAACGTTCGTTCAATATTTAATCATTTTGAATTTTAAGTTCATGATTTCCATCTTGTGGAAACGATACATGTTATGATTCAGTGATCCAGATAACATAGTGACCAATATGCCCACATCTCAGGAACTTTATCAGATAAAGCTATAATTATTACTTGGTATACATTTTCTCTCGAAATATCTTGTTACTATATATCATGTGACAGCTAATTGTGATCCCCACACACTAATCAAACCAAGTACGTACTTTGCACTTTTTCTCGCTTTTCATCCTCAACTACATCCAAAGCTCTAAGTGTCATTTTGATGTACGTAAGTTAGGTCATGTATACACGAGCACATATGAATTTTCCATGTGCAACAGGTATTAATATGGACCATCCTTTGAGTTTGACTCGAATAATTTTTCTTTTTTTACAGAATAATTATGACGTGATCGAGCATATTGGGGGGAGAGCCGCCGACTGCCAAACCCACAAAATTAGCTGAATCAATATATATATATATATATATATTATATAACTTTATATAACATAGTGACACTAATCCTCATGATCATTAGTTACCTAATGCATCTATCACAAAACATATATATGTACATGATATGTCCATTGATGGGTTTGTACGACCTTGTCCTGTATATAACTGTTCAGTGAAAAGTCCTTGTCTACTTCTTGTTTGTGTGTAGCGAGAAAAAAAAAACAAACAAACAAACGTGTGTGTGTGTGTGTGTGTGTATATATATATATATATATATATATATACCACTATTCAACTATACATACATAATGTTCAACATAGTAAAAACATGAAAATGAAGAAATTATTAGCATACTCAACCAGCTGCGCCAAAACAAAAATGTCAGAGATCTGAATATATAAAATTAAATCAAGCACTTCGCACCATCTCGACGATTTAAACATTGGATAAATATACAGGTCCACCGAGTGGAGAAGTGGCATATCCATAGATTTATTATCTTCCGAAAACAGAAAGTGACACATCGAGCATCAAGTGGTTGGAGGTATGAAAAACGCAAACACGTAACCCCATATGATATGATATTTATATATGAAATACATACAAATATATCTATATATATATATATATATATATATATATATATATATAGCTTTGCTAGTCAGTCATACATAAAAGTCGCACATGATGATACATTAATGCACACTCAGATACAACAGCTAAGTACGTATATTGTACATACAAAACTTCAAAATAAGCCGTGTGCTATAATATTCTATAGCCTCTCTATATAGCTATGTTAAACCAAAACTAACATGCATTTGTGACTTTCCTGTAATGAACACAGCTTAACAGAAAACCACTTATAGTTACAAAATGTTAATCTCTATTAAGGAATTAGAACATTATATCACATTCATGTGGGCCAAACTATATTGCTAGATACCAAACTTCTAATCATATATATCGCGGTAATAATTATATTCAGATAGGAAGCAGATATGACAAATTAAGCCCTGCGGAGAGAAGCGACTTTTTGTGCGTAAATAAGTCGCAACCTAGTAATCAACCACTCACATGCACTGGTCTCCTCTAATTTAAGTGCTCCCTCTACAATCATCTTCACCATGTCGTTTGCTCTCTCTTTGTTATTTAGCTTAATTTCAAACTTGACCTCTGAAGATTATGAATTGGGTCTTCGCTTTGTCCCTGCAACTTAAAATGCAATAAATCTGCACCTAAACTTATTATAAGTTGCGATTTTGATATTCCAATAGTAAAAATGTTAATTTTTAACTGTTTTAAGCACATGTATGAGTGACGTGATTAGTTAGTAAAAGGTAACATAGGAGAGCCATGGTGATGCAGGAATTGTGGGTGACACATAAGGTTAAACCAACAAATAATTTGTAGTTTTTTAAACGTTTTGAAAATTTTTAACATGATTAAAATTAACCATTAAAAATTTGACGTTGGAATGAAAAAAGTACCAATATTGCAACTTATTATAAGCTCAAGGGAAAAGTTTTGTGTCATTTTAAGTTGTGAGGTGTAAAGTGAGACAATTACTACTATTTAGGGGCCAAATTCAAAATTTAACCTTATAATTTCTTTGACATTGTAGTAGTAAAATCGCAGCTGTCCAATCTTATCTCAGTACCCATTGCTTATATGTTCACCTATATATATGGCGAGCTAACATTCCCAAAAGTGTGTACACAATTACACATTACCAAACACTTGTCAAAATTAATTAGAAACCAAACTAGCTAGCTAGCGACACACCAATTATGGCCAAGTTCCGAGGTGCTTCTTCTTCTTCTTCTTCTTCTAGTGGCAAGAAAAAGATCAACAGCATAGCCGAGAAGCTGCAAAGGAGTCTCTACTTGGTTAAGCCAAGACCATCTTCATCAAACGACACAAATTCAGTCCCTCAAGACGTCAAAGAAGGGCACTTCGCGGTGATCGCCGTCAAAGGAGATGAGCCAAAGAGATTCGTGGTCCCTTTGAGCTGTTTGGCGCACCCAACTTTTCTGAGGCTGTTGGAGCAAGCAGCCGAGGAGTATGGCTTCGATCACGAGGGTGCTTTGAACATTCCTTGTCGGCCATGTGAGCTCGAGAAGATATTGGCTGAGCAATGGCCCCAAACGACATCCGATGAATCGTCGTCGTCCTTCAAGTGGGGTTCTTGTAAAACCCATGGTGCAGAGCTACTAGTCAAATAATATTATATTTTGAACGTAGCTATTCAATTGATTCGGTGTTTAATTGTGACACTGTTGTGTTCATTTCTATGGTATAGTAAGTTTTTTGTGGTACTAGGTTTAGTCTCTAAACTTGCCTTTAGTTTTTGGCTAACTGGCTGTTCATTTTTTAGCCGTATTGATTATGATATCAATATATTTAATATTTGCGTACGTTTCTATGCATTTCAAACGGCTCATTTGTTATAATGACTAGCCTATCTATGTTATTGTTTCCAATTGATGTGGTTGGTCGTGTAATTAGTATGAAGTGGATATATTTGTATATTACTTGTCGCCGGTTGTTTTCTATATTAGTTTGTTTCGAAAAGTTATATCCAAAACTTCTTTTTTTCCTTGTCTTTAAAATAAATTTAACAATGGCAATCCGGATCTAGACGACAAGACATATAGAACCTATTAATTTAAATTTTTGATAGATAGGTTCGTTTATTTTGTTGATTCGAGTTTTATTACAGTAAAAAACTCTCACAAACAATCACATCTAACTTTTTACTACAATTAAAAATTATCACATAAAATTATATCTCAACTCAAATCAGCGAACTAAACGGATCTTAAAAAAACTAGTGTCTTGCATCAATAGTCTGAATTATTGGAATTTAAATCACGAGAGCCTTTACGGTGCACCCTGTACTTCTGCTCCGCCGGTGGAGCATTATTTTTACAACCACCTGATTGTAAACTGATGGTCAAAGATGGTGCGTATGCAGCGTATTCATATTGTCTTTTTTTAATTTGCATGTTGACTCTTTTTTCAAGGGTATTGGTAGTCCTTGAAATAACTTTTAAAAATAATAGACACTCCCTTAACAAAAGATAATTACGTTAAACCCCGACTTTTTAAAAAAAAATTACATAGACGCCTCTCCTCTGTCAGTTGACCGTGAAAGTTGGTAAAAGTTTGACCATTAAATTTTTCTAAAATGTCAAAAATCCCCCTATGCGCATTAGAAAAATAGTTTTAGCTATGAATAACGTCAGAAATTGTGCCTTTACCCTTATACCAGATTTGAGTCCGAGTTATTAGCCTTATTAAGCTACTATATATGGTAAGATTCCTAATTAACATTACACCTAATGACCTAAGTATCTGCAAAGTCATTTAGATCATTCCTATATATAATTGGGGCCCATTTTTAAAATGTTGATAAGAAAAATGTGACGACTAAGATTTGCCGTGTTAGGGGAAGGGACAACGCAGATTTTAACCGTCCCACAGTAACAAATCATTTTAATTTGCTTTGTTAAAAGAAAGTGATTTCTGCAATATGTCTACCATCTCACATTTTTGTTTCTTGTTAAATCTCCAGTGGTGTCGGCTCAATTAACTTTACATTTTGTCCCATACCAATTATAATGTAAACAAAAGGAGCCCACTTTATTGATGAGTACTTTCATGGAAACAATTATTTTAAAGGCAGATAGATGTGTGTGTCTGTGTATATATATATGAGAAATTGTAAAAGCAGGTCAATATAAAAAGTTTAAAAAGTATATAGGTTAATTTTTAGTTATAAAAATTAATAGGTCATAATTAAATAAATTATGAATAAATTTATTAAGTTATGGTTTATAATCAGACAATTTATGAATAATTATAGATAATAAATTATCAAGTTATAGTTCATAATTAGATAAATTATTGACGAAAATAGTAATTTGGTCTATTTATTAACTTATGTAAATTATTAGTCTATTAATTTTAATTCATCTTTTCTCTCTCTCTTTCTTTTTATATATATACGCACGGATTTTGTACATACGTATTTTTAGAAAAGGATTGCGTGTGTGGATTTTTTTTTTTCCTAAAAAAAAAAAAAAAAAAATTAATGGTGTCTTCAAGCTCCCACTCAGAAATAGAAGAATCAACCCTTT
This sequence comes from Morus alba, assembly GCA_012066045.3. NCBI lineage: Eukaryota > Viridiplantae > Streptophyta > Magnoliopsida > Rosales > Moraceae > Morus > Morus alba. Next base: position 17,179,392 of record CP050229.2, read on the forward strand.
AAGTAATAAGAGAGAGAGAAAGCTATATAATAAGTTATTTTTAGAAAAGGATTGCGTGTGTGGATTGCGCTTTGATAATAAGGTATATTTAAAGCAACGCGGGCGATATTTCATCAAATTTAATTTAACTGAAAAAAAATAGATTTTTTTTTAGAAAAAAAAAAGAGAAGAAATTATAGGCTAAACAAGACTTTCTCATTTTTTTTAAATAACATTTTTACAGTTAAAAATTAATGGAGCTCATAGGTGTTAATTTAGGAGTAATTAGGAGTAGGAATCGTGCTGTATAGTATTTTGTTCTTGTGAATTCGCTAGTTTACGCTGCCTTGCATTGTAATTGTCAGGTGAAGAGATGAGTGGGAAGCATGTTGATCACTAATCCCGTTTATTTTGTTGATTCGAGTTTAAAATTTGAATTTTGTTATAATAAAAAATTATTAAAAATAGTCACATTTAATTTTTTTATTACAATAAAAAATTCTAACATAATGTCACATTTAAACTCGAATTAAAAATTTGAATTAATAAATTAAACCGTTACTTTTTAAAAAAAAAAAAACTTTATTAAAAGAAAAGAAAAAAGGACGTCTGACAGACTAGTGTTATAGTTCTTTACAATTGGGTTCATTTGTTTCTTTTCTTAGTTAGAAAGAATATACCATATACGACAGCAAGACTCAAAGGAGACTTACGTACTATAAATATTTTCTTTTTTATTTATTTATTAGTAGACCTACGTACTATACTATCAAGTATTTAACTTACCGTTTGAGTAGACAAAGGAAATATACGCGTGTGTGTCATTCTAAATACTACCGACTTGTTGACTTCTTGGACTAGAAAGCAAAAATTTAGCAGTGTTTACATCAAATACTGGAAGCATTCGGAATTCTTTGGGAGAAGCTAAATCCATATGGTTTCTCTTTCTATTAAAGTCATATGTAGGGGTGTAATTTGGTCGGATAGGCTCGGATTAGATCAAAAAATTGAGCCAAACCGTATTGTATAAATTGAGAAAATTTTAGCCCGCAACACTCTTATAAGCCCACAAACCCGTAACCTAGCTCGGATTAAAATATGCTATTGAGTACATTTTCCTTTCTAACAATACACAACCCACCAAAAAATTCTAACAGTACAGCCCACCAAAAAATTCTAACAGTATGCAAATTAATTTGTCATTAGAGGGCTTTTTGCAATGGCCGACATTTGCTGTGGACTAGCGAGCAACGGGGAGGCGTCCGCGACGAGCGAATCTAGCTTGCACGCTACTTGGCGCCGGTATGGTGCCTCTGACGGACGCAAATGAGAGAGGGTAGAAGCGTTCGAAAGGAAAGACCCGGGACTATGAAAACACGATGGAGAATTGCGGGAGGGCCCTTGGTGAGAGAGGGAGTTTGCGAGGCTGTGAGAGAGCCGCCATCGTGCTCCGCGAAATAGGCGGACGCACCCCGACATTGACGAGTTGCGCCTAAGGATGGGTTTGACAGTGGTTGAGGCGATAATGGAGTTTGAATGGCGGGTCGGGCAAATCGGGTTAAATTATGCCCGCCCCGCGGCCCAACCCACACATTGTGAGTTGGGCCTATTTGAATCCGATTTTTTAAAAAATAAAAATAAAACATATATATCCCTATATTTTCAGGTCGGATCGGACGGTTAAAATCGGGTTCGGATTCAATTCTTAAACCCCTAGTCATATCACTCATTTGGCTTCTCTGAAACATAAAGAGCTTTAAAAAAAAAAATACTATTACCTCATTTTGATAGTTTAAATAGAAACTATTTTTAGATATGTAGTTTAAGTTTTATTTTAAATCGTAAATAACAAGAAATCTCATTTATTATCCTTTAAATTTAAATTAGAGACACCAATTCTAATCTAACTTTTGATTATCGTTTTTTATTGGCATGGTTATTCATACAAAGCACCACATTATCAAATAATAAAAGTGCATTTGTCATAAAAAGACAATAAAGTTTGTATAAAACCTTATGCCAAATAATTAAAATTGCTATCCCAAGCAAAAAGGTTGCCAAAAGAAGCGTCCATTGTCATAGCACAGTGAGGAGGCCAGATAATTATGATCTTATTACTAACACAAACTGGTTCTTTTCAGGTAATCTATTTTCTAAAGTTCGCTTTTCTTACTACTCTCCTCAATAGATGATTGCACACAAATTCTAATGTTCATTTTTCTTATTACTCTCTTCAAAAGATGATTCAACACAAATTTAATCGGGTCCCAGTCCGCCAGTACAACAACGCACATTGCTTTACGTCAACATTGTCCTGCCCACTTCTTTAAAACCATAATTTTATTTAGAGTAATGCTAGAGACTAATTTCAATCTCAACACCAAATAATGTGACGTGATTTATACTCTTTTTCATAGTACATATAATCACATTAATTAGTAATCTAATTAATGTGACAATATTTTAAACATCTATTAATATAAAAATAAAACTTAACATACTACATCAATTAATACACAAAAATCAAACTTCAAATTAGTCCTAGTATTATTCCTTTCTTTTTTCTGTATCACCTTAAATAAATCGAATAGAATAGAAGGCAATTTGATATATTTATGCTCTCTCAAGTACAACATATCGTTCAACAGATGCAAAAAGCTCCAAGTCGGTGTCTAAAAGTAAACTTGGTTAATAACCAAGAAAGATAGAAACATTATCTAAATGATTAAAATAAAAAATACCACCTATTAATAGAGCATAGAATAGCTGCTCTGCTCATACAGGGGGCTTGAAACAATAAACAAGCCTTTGATAACCCATTTGGCTTTCGTCATGATCCATAACCAGAAGACACTGCCTAAGACACTGCCTAAGAAGAGCCCAAAGCCAATCTTTACAAATAGTAAAACACTATCAGCGACTCAATCAGATAAACCAGCCTTTTGCTTCAGGTGCTGCTTGAAGTCCATAATGTCACCCTCCCATCGGGTCACAGCCTGATTTTCACACACCCAAATCTCCTCAGCGACCTGGTTAATGAGCCTGAAATCGTGGCTAACGAGAACCAAACCACCGTCCCACTCGTTCAATGCCTCGGCTAGCGAGTCAATTGTCTCAATATCCAAGTGGTTGGTTGGCTCATCCAGTAGGAGCAAATGGGGCTGCCTATATGCTAGCCAAGCAAAGACTACTCGGCTCCTTTGCCCATCTGACAAATTCTTCATCGGCATCACCTGCGCTTTGCCCGACAGACCAAACTTACCAATTGCAGCCCGCATTTTTTCTTCCTCGTTCCCTGGATACTCTTTCATCATATACTGCAGGGCAGGCATTTCCATGTCAAGCTTCTCAGCCAAGTGCTGATGGAACTGAGCAATCCTAAGATGATTATGCCGTCGGACCATGCCATCAAGAGGAACTAAATCCCCTGTCATCAGCTTCAGCAGCGTACTCTTTCCAGCTCCATTGGGTCCAACCAGGGCAATTCGCGAGTCCAAATCCACTCCAAAATCGAGGTTTTTATAGATAAGATTATCAGGTGTGTAACCAAATGTTACTTCAACAAACTGAAGCACAGGAGGAGGGAGCTTGCCCACATCCACAAAACGGAAGACCAAAACCCTGTCCCTCACAACCTTCTCAGTAAGGCCACCACGCTCCATTTTCGCCAGAGTTTTCTCTTTGCTTTGTGCTTGGCGAGCCAGTTTTGCTGAACCGTGCCCAAACCTGGCTATATATTCCTTCATTGAAGCAATCTGTTCCTGCTCCCACTTGTACTGTTTCATCTGGTTCTCTTCCAGCTCAGAACGGGTCTGAACGTATTGATCATAGTTGCCAGTATAAATCTTCAGTTTCTTGTTTTGCATGTGGATGATGTTTGTGCAGACACCATTCAGAAAGTCCTGGGAGTGGGATATCACAACCAGAATGCGGTCAAAATTCTTCAGAGTCTCCTCCAACCACACGCAAGCTTCAAGGTCTGCAACCAAGAAAATTAAGTACATAAATACTAAATTCAAATGCATGCCAAATAAACAAAGGACAATAAGAAACAAACGCCTGGAGACAAGAAATCATTAAATACCAAAAAAGGAGCAACCCAAGATTTCTAAAATTATATATTACCTTACACTGCAAAAAAATAATAATAATTGCCCAACTGAAGTGTACCTAAACCACCCCACCCCAAAATAAAAATAAAACTAAGTCATAAATCAATTACTGATGGAATAATAAACAAGGACATGGTGATACAGCATTAAAAAACCTACTTACTTCAGATATGCTATAACAAAAAGAACTTAAAATAATAAAGCAATGAAGTTACTGATCAAGACAAAACATCAACTTTTTGTTCATGGAGTTTGGCCAAAAAGAGAAGGACGAGATCAAAGTTGCTAGTTCACATTTAAAACTTTGTACTACTGACATAGTTTCTATATTTTTAACAATGGAGTACTCTTGTCTGTCTCTTAGAAAGACCCCTGTAATTAACCAAATTAAACAAGAGGCAGCGAACCAATGTTAAAAAAAATATCAAGAAGATTAAGGACAGATGCCCCCACAACCAAAATGCTAAATTTTCCTCATAGTATCCAGCCCATTTGTCAGATGCCCCCACAACCAAAATGCTAAATTTTCCTCATAGTATCCAGCCCATTTGTTTTCAAGCATAATAGAGGTCCTAATAGTCTCAAACTTTATTGTGCTATACAGAGCATAGATTTAATACCCCAGGAACAAAGAGCCAATTAGATAGGAGTGGGGTGTTCGCAGTCGGTTTGGGCGGTTTTTTTGTAGAAACCACCAACCAAACTAAAATTAATTTTTTCTTTTGGGCGGTTTGATATTTTTGACAAAAACCAAATTGAACCAAATCAGTTATAAACAGTTTGGGTGGTTTAAGCTTTAACACTAAAAAAGTTTTCAATAATTCATAAGAATTATAAAATCGTTAATCAATAAAAATAAAAATAAAGATTCAAGTTTACAATATAAATAAAAAATAGCAAATGTCTAATAGTTCATCATTTAAAGTTTTAATACAAACCAATAAAAATATGAGAGGGTGTATTTTATTATGACTAATAAAAATCAAAATAAATATAAAAAACATTTAAAAATTAAAAAATTATATATGTATAATTTTGGGCTGATTATTGGGCGTTTTGGGCAGTTTGGAGAGTCCAATCTAGAAACCAAACAGCCCAAAAAGTAGATTAAAAAATTGACCAAACCGCCCAATAATCCAAAAAATAATTAGCAATTTGGTTCGGTTTGGTTTGGACTTGGCTGTTTTCGCGGTTTGGCGGATTTTTTGAACACTCCTACAATTAGAAACCTCAATAAAAAATATTATTATTTTTTTCACAAGTGAAGCAAGTTGTGTACGTAGGCATTGCTTACCAAGATGATTAGTTGGCTCATCAAGCAAAAGAATGGTTGGTTTGATGAACAAAGCCCTGGCTAAGGCAATCCTCATTCTCCAGCCACCTGAAAAATCTCGAGTTTTCTTTGCCTGCATATGCTTGTTAAATCCAAGACCGTACAATATTTCAGCTGCACGTTTCTCGGCCGTAGATGCATCCATGGCATCCAGACGTTCATAAACACGTTCCAGCTGTTCTCCACCACCATCATCCTGAATCCAAAAGTAACATGAAATTCATAACAAATATCAACTCAAATGCCCAAAAGCTCAAAGAACCCAGTTGTTCAACATACCTGTGCTGCTAAGATTTCAGCTTCTTTCTCCAATCTTAACCTCTCCTCATCACAACAAATAACAGCCTCAAGTGCAGACATGTCAGAAGCTTCAATTTCTCGGGTGAGGTGATAAATATCCATGTGTTCTGGAATTGGAAGCTCTCGATACCCTATGGCAGTTAGTAGTGTAGACTTCCCACACCCATTCAATCCAAGCAAACCATAACGCCTGAAAAAAAAAAAAAAAAACAAAAACATTTAATATACAATAAACGCAGCCATGAATGAAACATTACCAAAACTACGCTTCTTTTGACTAACCTCCCATAATTGAGCTCCAGTTCAGTATCCACTATAAGATCATGTCCGTGAAATGTGACAGACAGGGACTCTATCTGCAGTTTATAAAAGGTCAAGTTTCTTCTTCATCAACATTCGTTCAATAACCAAAATGGTAAAACAACTACAACATATCATTCACCAAGCTCTCATGTACAAGTTATTTAGGTTATAACGTACAAAGCCTTACACACCACATAAGAACTGATAAATATTTGAATTTTTGAAAAAGTGTATCCACAATTTCAGGAGAATACTAAACTAAATCAATAATCAGTAGCCCAAAACAAGCACAAAAATTGATAACAGAAATTGATCCTAATACAAATTAAATCAATAGCAGCGTATACCAAACCCTAATCAGAGTAATTCGGTACTTACTCGAATATCTCTGGAAAGAGGATGCGAACAGAGCACGCCAGTGCAAGTCCGATCCGAAATCTGAAGCGCCCCAACTCCATCGGCAAGCTTATCGGCTCCATTTTGCGACTCGGCCGGCGCCTTTGACGAAGCCGCCGCCGCCGCCTTACCTCCTCTCTTCGCCGCCGCAGCAGCCTTCTTCTGCGCCGCCTTCTTCTTACTCGCGTCCGACACCATCCTTTATCTTAGCCTGTTCCCAACCAAAAAGATCAGAGCCACAAATCAGAACGATCGAAAAGCGGAAACGCTCAAAACCCTAGGAGGATTCAAATCAGAAGAGGAACATACCGAGATTGCGGGATGCGATCTGTGGGCGGCGATGGATCGGCAACGAGCGCTGTGAGACGAGCAGAGGAAGATCTAGGGTTTGTCTGGTCTGTTACGGCTTTGTGTGGTTGAAGAGTCTAATGGAGTTCAAAGGGAAACCCAGCGGACGAGGGAGTTGGAGGTTTAGAGGAAGAAGAAACGAGGGGTGTGAGGGAGAATTTATACGGAAGAGTGGGTTCCACGTGTTCCGGTGGGAGTGCTTGTTCGGAACTAGGGCACCTGTTACTTTTCCAATTTTTTTTAGAAAAAGAAGAATTAAATGAAGGGCCCTTGTTACTTACGTATTTAATCACAACTTTTTTCATCCCTCGGATTCTCGTTAGGTCAGTCGGTCGGACGGTGTCTTTTTCATAGTGGGCCGAAAGTCTTCAACTAGATTGGGCTATTGACCCAAAAAGCCCGTCTAATTTATATGGGCCGAATGCGTAGTAGGTTGGCCGACAGAAAAGTAGCTGGTTAAACTTTGCTTTTGTGTGCTGTCTTTCAGCGACGATATCAAAGAATGCTTTCCTTTCTTCCTCTCTCATCCATAGGTCTGTGAAAGAAATTTCGCTTTTTTTTTTTTTTTTTTTTTTTTAATGATTCTGTGTATAAGATGTTGAATTCCATGCTTGTTTTTCTACCTTTTATAAGAAGGGGCTTGTTTTTATTATACTTCATTTGTTATGTTTTGATATGACCACATGTTGTTTGATGAAATTACCGTTAGAATAGTGGTTATTATTCATTTATTTTGATTGCTTTTCCTGAGCGAATTATCCAAGGTACTTGTCTTTGGATTGTATTTTTTATTTAATTGGAATTTGGTCAATTGGGTTTGTTTTGATTCGTATCTAAATGGGTGCAAACTATTTTGATTGCTTTGCTTTGCTATTTAGAAAGAGTTAAATTGAAGAACGAAACGACAAGATCTTTGAACTGAAAAGATCTTGTGAAATCCCATATTCAACATTTGGCAAGGTTTAGGCTGCATCTGTTGTTTTTCTTTTTCTTTTTTTTTTTTTTTTTTAGTAGGGCTGCATCTGTTGTTTTTTGTACTTAAGCGGTACATTTCTCCATCATTTTCAGAGAAATGATCACTGAGATCACTTTGTTCAATTTCTACTTTATAGAATAAATTCCTGAGAGTTTTATCTCTCTATGTGAAGTACGTATATCTGTAGCTACGGTGCAAATTTTACTTTTTATGTTACATGATTATTGGGACCTTTTGAAGTGAAGTGAACCGCCCATCTGTTTATAGTTGACATGGAAGTTGTACTCTTTTAGGGACCTTGGGATGAACAATATTTGACTTCCTTGTTTTATTTGGCTGGTTGGTTGTGGTTTAGTGATTTCGTTTTACATAGTTTTGAGGATTTTTTTTTTTGGTTGTTAGTGTGTGTGTGTGTGTGTGTATGTGTATGTGAATATATATATATATGTATTGAATGGCTTGTGGTGGCCGTACTAACATAACTGGCTAAATTGTTGTGGTGATTATGTTTAAGGGATTGTTTGGTATAGGATGGTAAATCTAGTATTAAGGATTGGATCCCTTTTCCTCCTTGGTGTGCAATATTGGCAATTTCTCATGCTTTCATTATTCGTCATCCCATAAAGGATTTTTCTGAGGGTTATGTGGGATTTGATAAATTGGAACTCTGACAGTTTGTGGATTAGCCCTAGCCGGTAATTCAGGTGGTAATCTACTTTGTGATAAGGTTCAGTTTTATCTTTGTACTTTGTAGTGGTTTTAGTGAGCTCTGGTATCTTACTCTTTCATGTTTTGGATTTTGTCTTGCTATTTGGTCTATTATCCGTAATTTGAATTTCTTGGGCCTCTCTTTTATACTGTAGACATGTAATGAGGAATACTTTGTTTATTTTCTTTTATTTATGTTATTCTGTTTGGTGTTGTTTAGCAAAGCGATGGAAGAGTGTAGTTTTGGCTGTTTAGCAAAACGATATTTTGTTTTGGCATTGGCATCCATGTTTTCTTCTTTTTTTTTTTTTTTTTTTCCTCCTCCTCTTCTTTGGAGGTTTTGGGATAACTTAATAGTTTTGAGACGATAGTTACTTATTCGAATGTAATTCTGAATCTAATGGATCTTTTTGTTGTTAATGCAGAGAATAGGAGTGTTAAAGAATGACAGTATTGAAACGATATGTGCTGCGGTTGTTCATATCACTAAAGTACATTACAGCCAATGTGGTAGATCGGAACAATGGAAGAATTGTTGCAACAGCATCAACAGTCGAGCATTCGATCAAGAACTCACTCGAGTGCGGTCGGTCTTGCAATGCAAAGGCTGCCACAATTGTGGGAGAGGTGTTGGCCATGCGACTTAGGGTGGAAGGCCTTGAGCAGGGACAAGGAAGAGGGATTCATGTTGATGTGGACAAGGAGATTGAGAAGAAAGGTTTTAAGAACCGGACCAAGATTTGGGCTATTGTCAATTCACTTGAGAACAACGGAGTTAAACTTGTTCTAGAAGACAATGATAAAAATCCATCCCGGCCAAGTTTCTAAAACTTTCTTTTTCATTTAAGTTTGGCCAATTTTCCTTTGTCGTGTTTGTATATGAGAGATGATGATTATCCAGTTCGCTAAAAGATTGTAGATTCATATTCTCAGGAAAAACACATGGGAAAGCCAGAGAGAGAGCATGAAGGAAAGGCTATTATGGTCCAATTATGTTGTTAAGCATATGAATCCAAAGCACTAAAGGAACTAGAGCTTAATCAATCAGCCCTCTGAGCATATGTGCAACTAGAAGTGATTGCCAAACACAAAAGAACAATAATAATAAGGTGGTAAAATTATGAAAAATGTTTTTAGAAAAGAAAAACAAAGAAGAGAAAATGCTGTATAAGTGAGGCGTTTAGTTTTTAGAGATCTGAGTTTTGCAGTATTATTTAGGGAAATCCATAGTACCATCTAATATTCAGGTCCATAGTTCTAATATCAGCAACTCCATTAAAAAGAAAACAAAATGTCTTTTAGTTGCATATTCATGCATTTCGCTTGTACGTTCGCAAGATAACTCGTTTTATATCTCTACTTGAGCATGATACCAAGTTTATACACTCAAATAGTAAATATATAGAAAAAAAAATGCAAAGTGCTGGTCGGAATTATAGCCCTTCAAAATTTAGGTGTTTTAATAGTATCACTTCTCTCACTCTCTTTGTCACTGGCTACTGAGGAACCGCAAATCTATCATTTCACGCTGATGACCAAGGAACTAGGAGACCACCGATAAGTGACATTGTTGTCATCCAAATCCTTCCTCGTTTGTTGACGATCATAGAATCGCCAACGAACACAACGCCATAAGATCCATCCCCGTGTGCTGGCGGCCATGGACACAAGCAGATATGTTTTTAGTTTTAGTCATGTTGTGTTTGTCAGTGTCCGACTCAATCCATCAACATCTGCCAATGACTATTAATACATCGGTATTTTGGTTTTTTTTTTTTTGGGTTGATTTGGAAAGTTAATCTAGTGTAACACTGATAGTTATCTCCAAGATTATTACGACAAGAACTAGAGATGATTGGAAATATGTGTTGAATTCGAGAATTAATATAGAAGCTTATCAATGGTATTCTACTAGACTGCTAGTGCTCTATTCCATGTTCAAAGAAGGTAACATAATCTAATAGATTACTGGTAGCAATCTAGTAGATTACTCTGAAGAGCGGTCACTTTTGATTCCAGTGGCATCATCCATCGGCATTCAGCGTGAACAACCGGCGGGGCAATTTTGGTAAAACTACATGTTATCAACTCTTGATCGTTCTTTAGAAGGGCATTCTTGAGTTTTTTTTCATGTATAAAGACACTATTAAGGTCCCGTTTATTTTACCGATTCGAGTTTTTAATTTTAAATTTTTAGAATTAAAAATTTTTAAAAAATGTCATATTTAACTTTTTAAAAATTCTCAAAAATTAATACATTTTAACTCAAATTAAAAATTTAAATTTATAAAATAAAGCTAAACTTAAATCTCAATATATAACAACTTGCAAGGAAAAAAAAAAATGGTTAAAGAACGACCATCTTATCTTTGGGACCATGAGTCATGACTCATGAGTTACCAAGTTTGAAGCGGTCCAATTTGGTGTCCAACACAGTTAAATACCCACAGCAGCCATATAGTAGTAGTACAGTAAGAGAGTCTGTTCTTCTTGTAATTGACAAAGTGGCACCATGAAAAAGACTCTTGGGTGGGGTCGTATGTCATAATTAGGGTAGCCTTTTCCCGTCCAAAATAGAATTTCTGTGTGAATATGAAGAAAATGGAAGGAGGAAAAAAAAAAAATGTTAACAAGCTTTGAAATTTTGGTGCCAATAATAAGTGTCTTGTCGTCAGCTTTGATGGCCCTGCCTTTTCTAAGACACACCACCAACAGACCGTACAGCAATCAACAAGTTGCTTATGCGCACATCATATTTTCACGTAATTATCTCTGTCAACCTATCAAGAAATTGACTTTATCTTTTCGTAAATTACATTAGAAAAGGAAAGAAAAAAGTAACACGTCTACGAGCGAACAGTTTTTATATGATTTAATTTTATATGAGAACTTTTTATATATAAAAAAATTAAATATAATTATTTATATATATTTTAAACAAAATGAACGAAGTTTATATTTTACACGAACTTGAGGCAGAAAGTTAAAGGAAAAGTTCGACCTGAAAAATAACTACATTGCGGAAAATTGAGATACGACAGAAGTATTTGTCAAATCTGAGAAAATCTGAATAGTTTTTATGATATAACCAATTGCGTGGAAAACAATGAGAAAGAGATTGAAATGATTGAGCAAATATGAAAAGGAAAAAACAACTAAAAATAGCTTCCTTTTTACATTTTAAACCATTTCAGGAGCCCCATGACAATTGCTTCCTTCCACAAAATAGATAAACTTTCTTAAACGCATGCTCTTGCATATTATCCGTTTATCTTTACATTAATGTAAAAATATATATTTTTTCACGTTGTATCTTAATATAGCATACAATAATAGTAATGATGGTGGTGGTGGTGGTGGTGGTGGTGGTGAATATGCAAAAAAAAAGTTATGGAGTGCCTCTTTCTGAACCTTTTTTTCTCTGTCCTTTATGAATTAGATATAAGTGCACTAGTGTACTTTGGACTTTGGAGATTCTTTCATCCAAAACAGAAATGATTTGGGCCATATTCATTCCTTTTATTAGTGCTGATCATTCTCCCAGGAATCAAACTCTAAAACAACCTCTCCTATGTCCTTGAACTGGTTTCTTCAAAGTCAAATTTAAAGGAATCCGTGCCTTGCCTTTCCTCTAGGCATCATCATGACTTAAATTGCAAGTTGATTAGTGTTTATTTTACCGATTTGAGTTTAGTTATAGTAAAAAATTCTAAAAAACAGTCATATTTAACTTTTTTTACTAAGTAATAAAATTTTCAAATAAAATAACATTTTAACACAAATTAAAAATTCAAATCAACGAATTAAACAGATACATGTATAATTTGATTAAAAAGTCAGCATAATATGCGGTTAAATATATGTTAATGATACTTTATTACATAATTTCTGTTTGTCATTTGTTAACTAATTGTCCTTATTACACCACTTAATTAATTAAAGAGAAAGGTACTAAACGGATTAATAACCACTTGCTTTGAATCCGATAAAGGTAATTAAGCACGTATGGTGACATTCAACAAAAAAAGAAAAAGGAAAAGCATGTTTTGAAAGTCAAGTGGTAGGAAAAGAAACAAAAATATGAAAAAAGCACTTTTTTTTTTTTTTTTTTGTCCTTTTTCCTCTTTCATGCGTCCACCGTAAGGCTCACATGGGGTTGAGCTCATTCAATCATCACATCTATAGGAAAAGAAGGGGAAAAAGATATAAAATAAAGAGAAGATTCCAAATGAAACCCTTTGATCACATGCATTTGGTATCTCATATAATTCCATATATATATATATATATATATATATATATATATACTCGTATTCTTTTTGCTGGAAACCATATTATACTAATTCGTATTTGTCTGTACAAAAAAAAAAAAAAAAAAAAAAAAAAAAAAACACACATACACAACTACTTCTATTCTTAAAAAAAAAAAATCCCAATGGGGACCAAAAATTAATTCATTGTTTAATGAGGTTGACTATTTTTTAGGTCCTTGATTGGATATATGGAATATTCTTGAATTCTATTTAAATAATTTTCTTCTACACCTGCCGACTCATGTCATTTTCCTGTTCACCCTGTAATAAAGAAAATTTGGAGTATAGCAAAAGTAAAGAAAATTTAAAATGATTCTAGAGTTGCTACCGAAGAAAAGTTTTTGTCACCCAAAAAGAGAGTTATAAATATTTGAAAAAAAAAAACTATTTTTGTTGCTGCCCTTTTCCCCCCGCCCTTTCTGGAAGGTTCGTGTCTCTTTCTTAAGGGCCAAAAAAAAAAAAAAAAAGGTAAAGGTTCAAGGATGAGTTATACATACATATATATTTATATATATATATATGTATAATGTGACATGCATCCATGCCATAGCATGGCATTTGCCAAGCATCATAATGATTATCCATGATGATTTTACACGTTCGTCCTCTAATATTTTATATTCTGCAGTAAATAATTGATTAACACACGCGCAACCTACACGGCTAATCTAAACGATACAGCTCGTGCATGGTCGTGGTGCTTCTTTAATGTTTTTTTTTTTCCTTTTAAGGAATTACATGCATGCCGCACGTACGTACTTGCACATATTCTCATTCGGTAAAAATTAATAAATAAATAAATTAGAGACTGGTAATTAAGGAATAATTAAGTGGTAATTACATAGTTATTCTGCGTTTTTGATCACGTCAAATTTGATTAGATAAATTCTTCCTATCTAATGACCTACATATATGGAATTTCCACGCTCACTAAAGAGAGAAGAGAAAAAGAAAAGAAGAGAAACGCCTTTATATCATTTTACTTTACTGATAGTGGGTTTACTTTGTAGTACTGTAACCTCTTTTCTTTCAGCTTTCTATTTTAGAAAATAGGTTCTATTTTAGAAAATTGGTACATATGGCATTAATTTTTTTGCTTTAAGTGCTAAAGTGATCAAATAAGGGGGGAGAAGCCCCCTTCATATTGATTGCTTTTTTGTTAAATTGAATGTCGACAAATTAAAGAAAACTTTATACAGTTTTAAACCCCTACAAAATAATAGGTACTCTTGAAAATAAGAAGAATTATTGTTTAATAATGTTATTTATTCAACGAGAAAGGACAAATAAGTCCTAAAGTACCTTTTAAAACAACATTATATTTTTTGCATTTAGTGGGGTTGATTGGGAAATCCAGAGAAATGTCCTCTCAAATTATGCTATAAAATCTGTGCCCTCAACTTCTCTAATATATATATATATATACCTGAAAAGAACGGAATTTTAAAAGAATGACATGAAACTTCAAAATTAAGTTTAAAAGGGGGTATATTTCTTAATTTTGTCGTAGTAATTTCGCATAGTGGCCCGAATAATTGGGATCGAAAGATTTTTGTTATTCAAGAGAAATTATGAATTTACCGAACATTTTTATTGAAGTTTGACTGTAGTTGCTATATAGTTCATCAAACACAGTCATACACACACAAAAGTAATTACAACAAAAAATAACTGTACTGAAGAGGATAAGAGAGTAATTATAAGTCCCTAATTAGAAAAGGAAAATGATCATTGTAATGCATGTATTGGTCACAATCGATATGACCATATGAACTTTATCAGGTATGACATCTCTCTCTCTCTCTCTCTCTCTCTCTCTCTCTCTCTCTCTCTCTCTCTCTCTCTCTCTCTCTCGCAAGTTACAACGAAAAATCTAGAAGAATATATAAGAAAAGCACTCAATTAATCAAAGATACATCCTCAAAGCAAAACTTTTGATTTGCACGACTTTAACTAGTGCAAAAGTTACTAGAATCATAACACACAATGTAATTATTGATAAGAGACGTCTAAAGGCATAGATCTCATTGCAATACGTTGGCCTCATACGTGTTACATCAAGTACCAACATTTATCTCACGAGGAAAAAAAAAAAAGGGAAGAAATGGAGAAATAGATTAAGACTTAAGATAAATTAAAATTAATAGATTAATAGTTTACATAAATTAATAAATAAGTTAAATTATTATTTTCGTCCATAATTTATCTGGTTATGAACCATAACTTAATAAGTTATTGTCTATAATTGTCTATAACTTGTCTGGTTATGAACCATAATTTAACAAATTTATTCATAACTTATCTAGTTATGAATCATAACTTGACAAATTATAGCCTATTAATTTTTATAACTAAAAATTAGCCTATATATTTTCTTAAACTTTTCATATTGACCTATTTTTTACTATTTTTAAAAAAAAAAAAGTAACAACATTTACCTAACTCAAAATATTTTTTTCTTTTTGACGAATAAAAAAGAGAACTCAATCCTTGTTTTAATACTATTAATACCCCATTAATTAAACATATGTAACGGTCCAAAAACATTCACTACTAATAGGGTAGTTTTATAGTTTATACCGTATTATTAGGGGAATATTAAAAAAAAAAAAAGGAAAAAGGAAAGGAAAGGAAAAGAAAAGAAAGGACAGTGGATGTGGATATACATGTAGTACTGTACATTCCAGGAAATTCCCTGCAGGTAACAAAGAAGGGGACAATTTGGCCGTCGGCTTTTCCGTTTCAGCGTGGAGGAGTTTAAAACCTTCGCTATAAAAATAAATAAATAATAAAAAAAAGAACGTTCCTGGAAATTCTCTGGCTCCAAAACGGGACAAAAAAATACGGTATAAGCCACTAGCCCACACACCTCTCACTGTCTCTCAATTACAACGCGAAGGTTATCTGTAAGAAAGAGACGTCCAATGCTAAAGTTAAACGTGTCTGGTCGGAGATCTAAGTCACGGTTGACGCATTTCGTGACAAATAAAAAAAAAATAAAAAAAAAATGAGAATTTATCCGGAAATGTGAATTTTAATTTTTATCTCTTATTTTTAATAAATATTATTTTATTAATGTAATTATTTAACTGAAAAAAAAAAAAAAAATTAATAATAAAATGAGAAAAATCCGAGAATGCTTTTACGCTTTTTACCTCTCTTATTTTTATATAAAAATATTATTTTATTAATGTAATTATTTAACTAAAAAAATTACATTTTTTTAATTTTAAAGGATAAAAAAACTCATACGATGTGACATTAACGTGTGGGTCTTTTATAAAAACTTGATCATAACTCTAAAACTTTGTTTCAAATTTTTTGAAATAATAAATGATATAAAAAGTGATTAAAATCACATTAAAATAATAAATAAATAAAATTAACATAATTTTACAAATATTTTACAGTCCAAAACAAATGCCTAATTGTATGATTTTTCATTACTAAAAATTTTATTTCATACTCCAATTGTAGAAGACTCCAAGAAGTCTTGCAAATGGAAAAAGGTCAGAATAAGAAAATGAAAGATGGTGATCCTAACTCATTATGTCTATACCCTAATGTCAATATTTAAATAGAGAGTTCACATACTGTAAAGTTAAGATTTATCTAATCTTATTAATTGGTATTTTTTTTTGAATAAGTCATAAATTTATCCGGGACAATATTAAAAATCTCATAAAAAATTTACAGCAACTTGCTAAACAAAAAGCTAAGAGAAAAAAATATTAAGTATAATTATTATTGACATAACATATACGATTCGATTTAAAAAAACATAGACTTCGGATAATTTGACGACGAAAAAACTACTTAAATAAATGACAGAATTGAGAAGATATAAATTAAATTAAATATATTAAACATTTATCATTTTTAAAGTAAACAGTTACGTTCATCTTCCTAAAAAAAAAGTAAAAAAAAAATAATAATAATAATAATTTTAATTGATCTTTAGTTTAGCGCGTGTGAAATAAATTGGATTAGGTGAAGAGATAATGCAATAGACAATAGTGCTAGATAATTATTAACCATTTGAAAAGGATGTACGTGTTCTTGGGTTTACCAAAATTGGCTTTCAATTCCACCCCTAAAATGATGGACTTTTGAGGACTTAAAAAAAAAAAAAAAAAAACCGTTATCCTGATCTCCACTTTCCTTTTGAAAACTACTACATATGATAGATTATAAATCAAACTAGTCACACACTCCTTAGTCTAATTTTCGTTATCATTGCATATGGTATTTGTCTCACGGCTCACCATTTGAACTGACAAATTTTTTAATGTACACATAATTAAAAATTAGACCATTTAAAGTAATGATAGACATATGAAGACCACATCCTTTGCATCCTGCAATGACCACCCAACATGTCGAATTGCTAAAAAAAAAAAAAAAAAAAAAATCCCACTTGGGAAAGGGGCTGTGTGTGAGGAAATGGGTACGAACGTCGTACTAGGTTGTAATTACTCCAATTTCTGCTATTATTTTTGCGTACGTGTGGGGTTGGTTCCTGAGACTATCACACGTGAGCAACAATATACTACTTTTTTCCACCTAGAAAAGTAATAGAGGAAAATTTTTTAATAATTCTAAATTTTATTAGCCATAATCGAAATAATTGGCATATGCAAAAGAATATTTGTTGAAACGATCTTTACCAAGTCCATTTTATGCTGATGCGGTCATCTAATCTGGTTTGTTCTAAAGGAATATGAACACCTAAAAGAATGTTAGCTAGTAATTATTAGCTTTTTGTTTTAAAATAGGGGAGTTTTTTTTTTTTTTTTTTTTTTTTTTTAAGCTATGAAGTCTCGAATTAAAAAGTGGGAGAAAATATTATAACATAAAAAATTAAATTTAAATTTTTTAAAAAAAAAAATGTAATTAGAACTAACGACTGTACTAGCTCAAAATTAAAAAAGTTGTGCAGTTAAGAAGAGTCAAGACTAGAAGAAACAACAAACTTGGCGTCTAATGGTAGGTGCTGCCACGCCAGCTGATGATTTATCGTAATTAGATAAAAAGAAGAAGACCGTTTTGGAGAAATATCTGTTATATTTAAGAATATTCAAGATCTGCATGCACTTTTTTCTATAGAGATTTTTTATGTTTATTTTGTTGTTTGCTTGGAATTTTTTATGCACGTATATTTTCTTATGTTGACGATATGTGTGGGGTTGGGTGGAGATTATGAATGCGACTTCAGGGACACGTCTTTATCTGTTCGTCTTAGACACGTCAATTTGTCAAAACCCCACTCTGAGGGACACTAATGCCACCCAGCTCTTCTAAGACTTTTGAAATTTTGGGCAAATTGAACATTTTGAACTACAATTCAATACATATTAACCTTTTTAAAAAAAAAAAAAAAAAATACACTATCTTGATTAGCAAAAAATAAAAAATAAATAAAAATCAACTGTCAGCTCAATTGAATTGTTCGAGTTATCAACTGACAAAACATATAATTAATAGAAGAAATAAATTCATAACTAAAGAGGCAATAGAACGTATTCTAAAATTGAATATTAACCAACTAGATATTGGGAATAAACATGACAAAAAAAGGGGAAAAAAAAAATTAAACAAACAGTACCCACAAACTGGAGCAAAGCAAACCAAGCTCGTGTAGTAGTAACTTAAAAAAGTACCAAACCCAAAACCAAAAATCCAAAATTTCCATATCTACGTACTCTTTCTCTCTATCCCTCTTTATTTACAGTATCATTTTCTCGACCTCACATAACAGAGCAAGCATTTGGGTTCTCATCGCTGAACACCTGCGGCGCGTGGAGCTGCCCACCCACGTAATCCGGAGGATACGCGTAGCCCAACCCCGGCCCCGGAGGATGCGCGTAGCCCAACCCCGGTCCCGGAGGATGCGCGTAGCCAAACCCCGGTCCCGGAGGATGCGCGTAGCCAAAACCCGGCCCCGGCCCATACCCGTATCCAAACAAGGGTTGGCCCAAATACTCCATCCTGCTTTCCTCCATCTTTCCCCCGTCTCCCTCCACCTTCTGCCCTCCATCGCCGCCGCCTTTCTTTTTTCCTCCGCCGCCGTTGTCGGCCTTACCACCGTCTTTTTCGCCGCCGTCTTTCTCTTTCTTCGGAGGGACAATCTCGACCGGCCTCTTCAGCCTCTCCTGCAAGCTCTCGGCCACAGCTTTCATGTCCATCGACCCTATCACCGTCACCAGCTCCTTCTGCTTGTCGATCGACATGTCCTTGTACCCTGTAAATCAATACAGATAAAACGACAACGTTCGTTAGTTTTATTTTATTTATTGATTATTGATACTATTTCGAAAGATAAAGTGCAAAATTTGAAACGGCGCCGTTGCTGACCTTTGGTCTTGGTTACTGTTTTGTGAATCTTCTCGATGCAACCCTGGCAGTGCAGTCTCAGCTTAAGAACCGCCGTCGTCACCGGAGGCTTCACGATTATACAATTTCGAAAAATCAGATTAAAATATTACACACTTAACTGTAAATCATTATTTAAATGCAAATTAATATTATTGAATTTTGCTAAAAGAGACGCCTCCACGTGACTTGAAGTTAATTACAAATTAACAATTACAAGCAAGCAACAACAAACCAACAAACAGCTCTGAAAATCCTCGATTTGAATATGTTAATTTCAAAAAACAAATTAGAAAGGCTAACGTGCGCCGTGGTGGAAATCGGAATTGTAATTTTCCGTTTAAAGGCAGAATCTAATGGGCGGACAGAACGCGACAAGCGCACGTTAGCAGGCAGCATGGAAGAGAGAGAGAGAGAGAGAGTTACCTCTTTGTCTTTGGGTTTCTTCTCGTCGGGCTTCTTCTTGTTGTCGTTTTCGTCGGTCTTCTTCTTGTTATCGTTTTTGTTGTCGTCCTTCTTGGTTGGCTGCGGAGAGATCAGGTCGACCTTCTTCTTGGTCTTCCCGGCGAGCATCTCCCGGAGTTTCGACGGGTCGACTTTTCCGACGACCGTCAGCTTGTTCGCCGCGAACTCTGATTTCGCACCATCAACGCCTTCACCACCGCCAAAGCACCACACAACACAACAATGAGTTTTCATGAGTTTTAATTCTTGTTTCGGAGCAAAATCAGAGAAGTAATTTTGCAATAATAACAATAACCCTTTTTGTCATGAGGAAAAAAAGGAAACAAAATCTGATAAAACAAAGGAATCTGCAGAGATAGGGGACCAGTATAATTTGTAAATCTACCTTCTATTTTTTTTTCCTCATGCAAAATCTGGGGAAAATGTATGTAAAAACAGTGAAACCAATTCGAATCTGTGGTAATTTTTCAAAAGACATGCAAAATCTGATAACTAAGAAGAGCTCAACGGGAAAATTTGACGAATCTCCAGAAACTCAATACTGACCATCAAAGCTCTTAACAGTCTTGACAATTTTGGAGGCACAGCCCTCGCAGTGCATATCGACCTTCAAGACCACAGTGAGAGAGTTATCTTCCTTCTTCTTATCTCCTCCATCGCCGTTCTTCTTCTTCTCGCCGCCTGTTCTTCTTCTGCACCCACACACCAAAACGCCATTAAAGTCGACAAAGCCACAAGAGAGAGAAACAGAATGAGAGAGAGAGAGAGAGAGAGAGAGAGAGAATTCAAAAGACTGACCTCGCCCATAGTGACTAGTGAGTGGATGACTTGGTAGCTCCTTTGTTGCAGAGTCGTAAAACGAGAGAGAGAGAGAGAGAGAGCAAAAGACGTGGTGAGGAAGTGTGGGTATTTAAAGGGGGAAAGAAAGACTTGTTGGGGTTAGTTGTAGGTCTGTAGTGGTGGGTTTAGGCTTTTATGACGGTGATGATGATGATGATCATCATCATGTATTATGTCATGTGATATATATTATATATGATATATAGATATAGGAATGTATGTTATATGACATGTGTTTGTGGCCTTGTGGGTTGGGAGTTGGGACATGAGGTTAGTGGGCGCAGAGAAACTTCGTCTGCGAAATGGTGGCGAAAGTGAGCGAGGGTGAGCCGTGGGCTGTACAACCCAATTGAAAGAGTAGCTTTTGCCTTTGGGGGGGGCACAGTTTTTGGCTCTTTCTGTATGTGCCTCTGTCTTCATCTGTTAATTTGGTGGACCGTCATTCATTCAGCTTTAAAAATATATATATATATATATATATATATATATATATAGTTGCTTAAAGGTTATCTTGTTACTCTATAGTTTTCCTTTGGTTAATTGTAAGGGACAATATAGTATGGTTTTATTATATTGGGCAGAAAAAGAAAATGTTAACAAACATGCAAGTACAAGTCAAGAAATAGTTAGTAATGCTTCGGACGTCCGGTGAGTTATTAATGTTGCCGAAGCTTGATTAAAGAAAAAACGAAATAATAAAGGAAAATGGTAATTAATTAACTTTTTGATTCATAAAGAATGTCAGAAAAATTATTTTAAAAATCGTTGATTTACACAAAATATTAAAATTTGAGAAGGGAACAAAGAAAAATTTTTGAAATTTTATTCAACTAAATTAATTTTCATTATAAGAGAGTGTCCATAAAAATATGCAAAAGAGAAATAATGAGTTAATATATTCTATAAATAAAATAAATTAAAAATAAGAAATCTTTCAAAAAAGGAAATTTATGAATTGGAAACAAAATCTGAAACTGACAAGGAAAAAGGAAATGCAATTGTAACTGAAATATGAATTTTCTAGGTCAACTTATTACAAAGGAAAAAATCACTTAAAATGGAAAAAAAAAAAAAAAATCTGTCCAAAAGGACTAAACACGTCGTCGCAATATGATGAGTCTTGTCCATTGACCCGTTTTCTTTTTTAAAAACACATATTTTTTTATCCAAATTCGATATCGTCAAAAGATCTTCTAAAAACTGAAGATTTACCTTATTTGATTTTGAGATGTTCTCAACGCCCCAAAAAAACTAAATTTTTCCTTCACCGCATCAGTTATTTATGAAAACTAAGTTATTTATGTAAACTAATACTCTTTTATTACACTTCTTTTAATTGTTTAGTAAAACTTACAAGATGTTCCTCTTAACATAAAAGGCTCCAATTTGAAAGCCAAACTAGATTTGTTTTGTTGACCATTTATTGTTTAAGAAGATTGCATATAACCAGTGGTCATAATATAATCGTTTTTTCTTTGCTATGACTCCGAGATTTAATTTATGTGAAGTTGGCAGGTAAAATTGCTAGTTAAGGCCTTATAAGCTTTACTGTCTTCTGATTTGAAGTTTAATCACAGGTTTAAGATCTTCGGAGTCGAACTTAACTATAATTTATAGGTATAATATTTATTTTTTGTGTTTTAAATGAAAGATTAATTAACAGTGACGAATGAAAAACTAGGATGAATAATGGAATATGGTGTTTTTTTATTAGGTGGAAACACGCTTGGATTATTGTGACGCTGTTAAGAGCCTGCACCGAAAGAATAGTTGATTTAAATAACATTCATATTAAAGAAGAGTCTGCCACGCCGAACCTGATAAGCAACAATATTGTTTAGCATTCGCTCAAGACAGGAAATTGCTATTATTTGTGAACCAACGAAAGAAGATGAGAGAGAGTATAATAAAGGATTTATCATTGAACGATCGCATGAGCCTTTTTTTATTTTCTTTATTCTTTTTTCCCGGAAATTAAAATATAAATATTTACTTGTACGTGCGTGTGTTATGTAATTTTTTTTTCGATTAATGGGTGTAGATTTGTTTTAAACTCATGCAAAGTGATTTTTTTTTTTTTTTAATGAGGAAAATAATTAAACTCGTATGCCGTTGTTGCTTTTAAGTTTTATTTGGGATATATATATATATATATATATGAAAAGATGAAAAGTTGAGACACTTAAAAAGTGGGAATTCTTTTACTTTACCCTTTTAATCTATTGCCAAATCGTTTCTCCTATGGTTTTTTTGTTTTTTGTCTAAAATCGTTTTCTTTCCTTTGTTATCTCTGTAGTTAAATATTGATATCTCATTAATATCCTGCACATTAAACTGCTCAGAATTTAGTATATAAACAGTGTCAAAAGACTTCTCTCTTTATAGGGTAATTTTGAAAGTGTTTAATGTTTATTATTGATTTATAACTTTTTTTAATTCAAATAATTTCACTTTTTTAAAAGTGTATTTATCAAAATTTTGTAAATTTTGTAACTTATACATTCTTAAACGTAATCTAAACTTGTCGGTGTGGCCCACAGTCTCATCCATCTGGCCTATTCTAGAACTAGAGTTGGGCTAAAAATACTATTGGGGCCATGGCCGTATAGGCGCTCACTAACACGTTGGGAGATTTTGCAGTCAGAGACCCTTTTTCGGTGCAGCTGGAAAGTCCAGTTCGACGATGAAGTATTGCACGCACAACATTGAAACGGAGCACAAAATCCATATCTCAAATTTGGTTGTTCTTGACGAGGTTTGGAGTGATTTTGACAAGGTTTTGGACTACATGGACACAAAGCACATGTTTGGGAGAAGTTTTTGAGAGTTACAATTGTAAAGAACAGTTAAAAGAGAAGCATATTATGTTAGACCATCTCTAATATAAATAATAATATTAATGGCATATTTGACACCTAAAAAATGTAAAAATAGCATATTTGATATAATATTTTCATTTGTACTTTAAAGTATATTGTTATTTCAAATGTTAAATCTATTATTTTATCATAATAATTAAGCTTTAAAATATGTAAACTTCTAATTTGAAAATACTAATGTTACTAAGGTCACAAAACAATTAAAAAAATATTTTTTAATATGTCCCTATATGAATATGTTTTACATTTGATCCTTATAAATTATAGGTTCAGTTGTGAAACATTTTACACAAATTTTTTTTTGGATCCTTTTTCCCCTATTTTTTTGCTTCATGTCCTTTTTTTTTTTTGTCTTTATTTCTTTCATTTTTTTTTTTCTTTTTTTCCCCTCATAAATGAGTGATGGCGTTTTAGACTAGTTTGTTTATAAAATAAAAATAAATAAATAAAAAAAAAAAAAAAAACCCCTCGCCGATGCCGGTTCCCTAACTTAAAAAGTAGATTTAGGCCATTCAATCACCACCTATTTTCATGCATTCGTCCGTTTTGTTATTTAGAAGTCCTCACACCTTCTCCAATGGCGATGTCTCGTGACAATTCGCTCCAACAAGACTCGCCGATGCCGCTGGTTTCTGTCAATGATTTGCCCAACAAATGTCTCCGAAGACGACGCCTGGTTTGTCTGTAATATTGGCGATTGCTTTTGCCGTATGTGTTTTCGTTACTCCTGTTATCTCTAATCTGTTTTCTTTAATATATAAGCATATTTTTTCTTTTATTCGTTGAAATTTAACTCGTGTAAGAGAAAGGAAAACACCTGGCCCCTAGATAGAGAGATTGTTTGTTAGACATGTGTTCTTCATCACAGATTGTTGCTCGTTTGAACTTATAACCCCCAATCCGAAGTAGCGTTTTGTACATGTTGGTTGGATTTTTTTTTTTTTTTTTTTTTTTTTTTTTTACTGGTCACGTGGTTCTTGTATCTTTTGTATTTATTTATTATTTTTCAATCGACTAACATGTTTAAATGGGCTCATTGACATCTTTTTCAATGTAATGGCTTTTGTTCAAGTAATACTGTTTACATTTCGAGATTATAAGTTTATTTCTGATGCACATGCCTTTTAATATACGTGTGTGTATGTAATATATATTGTTAGTAATAATATGGATAATACAAAGAAGAACAATATTGCATGCACAATATATAGAAATTGTTATAATGTAAATTCAACATTCTAGCAAACTTGGAAAACCGAATAGAACAGATGATGTCGAGGCACGTGAATTACGCTTTCTTTAAAATTGATTCATCTCCTCCGGTGAGTGTTTTGAGGTAATATTGAACGTCCATCTCTCAGGATATAACGACAATGACGGCTGAACGATACACTCTAGGAACCTTCTTAGCGAATTAGAACTACACATTTCCTCTATCACCAAAACTGAACTACAAAGACTGCAAAAGAAATCAAAGAAAATGAGAGAGTGTGGAGAAGAGTGTTCTGTGATGGTGTTAGCAAATAGCTGGAGAGACTCCCTTATATAGGCTATTAAAGGGGATGTTACAATGGTGAATAAAGTCAATTTATTCCTGGCTTAATAGTGATTCAATCCAAAGGTTACAACTTCTGAAAATTTCAGATGCACCTACTCTAAAGTGTGTCTAGATTCGGAAGTTAGATGCTCATAAACTTAAGATTAAACCAAGCAATAATGCTGGTTAATGCTGCAATTTCGGATTTAAGTTGGAAAAAATAAAAAGAATATTACAAAACAAGGTCCACACGGAGTGGACTTTCGGGTTCGACATTCTTGTCCGTAGGACAGGGACGCACGTATTGTGCCCCTAACTAGCCGGCCCGTGATCTACCCCTACGCGTGAGAGAGCCTCTCAGGTATACATGCTTTCCTAGGCTTCAAAGTGTAATAACTTATATACACCACCAAAGCTTCATTCCTAGTCAATGTAGGATTTTGTAATTTTTCCAACTTAACCATTTCAAGTGTCATACTTAGAGCATCAATTTTTCATTCACTTAATATCCATTTTAAGCGTGCTAATATTTGATTTTGATCTCCTCGTGATGGAGAGCACAAATCCATCAAGACCCGTCCCAAAACTAATTAGACTTCATTCTAATATGGGCCCTTAACAAGCCATTTTTCCAATATATATATATATATATATATATAGAGATGTGGATGTTGAATTTGGAGCAGATGAGGGTTCCGAACAGTGAGTCTTACAAGGAAAACTTCCACAAAGAGATGGACCAACTTGTGGCTTATGAGGCTCTAATTACTTGATCGTTTTTTGATTTATCCACTAGAATATTCATCTTTTTTTTTTTTTTTTTTTTCTTTTCTCGAATTATGGCGGCGGAGCAACATACTAATATCACCTTGGAAGCTTCTGATGGCTTGTTCTATGAAACCGTTGTTCATTTGTGGGCTGGAGCATAAGATGAAATTTGTCAGGCCTGCTAGGCACTACCCAATGAAGTAGGACTGGACCTCGTCTGATGATCTTAACAAGTAACGAAAAAGCCTTTTTATGCCATAAAAATTACACCACATGGCACAAATTTATGAGGGTAGAGTTGAAATTTTACATTTTTTAAAAAATATATATTAGGGATAGTAAAAATTATATAGTAATTATTTTAATGATATTCATATTTATACTACAAGATGTTGTATTAAAACAGACCAAAGATTAGAAATCAATAGGCTATTTTCAGTTTTAAATATTTTATGACTGGAATATTACAATAATACTAACTCTAGGATCATTACCCATAGTCTGATGTTAACAATTTTGGCAAAATGAAAATTCCAAGCTTTTGTCTCTGTCGTGGCTCGCTGTTAATAATAATTAGCTAGGAAAATCTGTTGCGTCTCCAACTCGCCTGTGCTTTTGCCTAAATTAGATACTGACTGAGTATAGCGGGAGAACTTATAATATATATAGCTGTTTATTAAATAATAGTATCAAAATATAAGACTATATGCACATGTCAATGTCAATCCTATATTTTCCACTAAAAATTTGAAAAAATAAATGCTAATTTATTTTGTGCTTCAATGCACGATATTTTTTAAATGATATATATATATATATATATATATACATTTTTTATAATTATTGAGCTTTGAAATTTGTAAAATAGACATTTAATATTAAAATAATTTAAAAGTAATAATAATGTAACTGACAATGATGTCACAATTAAAAAAGAAAGTAAAATGTATCCACCAATAGTAAATAAATATTAAATTTGTCATATGCGAAACTTGGTGCCTTAAATTTAGCGTATGACAAATTTAACACAAAAAAATTTCACTGTATTTAAGAGTATTTTTTACACTCAAATATTAAACTTTGCCATTGGCACGCTATTACGTTCAATAATCTCAAGGACTTCCACTTCGATACGTTTTCGTTTGTGATCACTTAGAGCCATTTTTTCATCAATAAGTACTCCCTATGCATCGACCACATTCCCTAGCATAGACTTTTGCGTAGGAACATCCACAATAGGTCTAGCACGCTTGACAATATTTCCTTATTTAATAGTATCATCATTTCCAAAGACAATAATTCTTATATTCCCTTAGTATTGGATTGAAGATGCTCTAATTCTAGTTCTAATATAGACTCAAGCAAGCTATATGTTACTTCTCTTGTTATTCTGCGTGTATTTTTCTTCCTTAATTTTCTATTCAATACCAATAGATCGAGTTATACAACTTTTGTACACTTACATTTTCATGGTTATAATTTTAATGATAAAGTTGATGGAATAACATATATAGCTAGTTAGAGCATCTTCAATGTAATGTTATAATTGATATGACAATTGTAAATTTAGTATTTGAGTTTTAAAAGCACTTTTTAATGTTTATTATTTGTTGTGCTAAATTTCTCATATACGCCTATATTTTGTGACAAATTTCTTACTAAAAATAACATATGAGAAATTTAGCATTTGATTGTTATTGATTGAAATGTTTAATTTTGGCATGTAGTTATTGCACCTTTTACATTTTTTAATTATTTTAAAATAAAAGTTTACTTTTATAATTTTCAAAATTTAATGATTACAGAAAAAAATGAAAATTCAGCGTTTCAAATAATATTATGTATTAAAATCAAAAATAAAAATAACAAATCATATCATATTTTTTTATCTTAAATATATATTTAACATTGACATTTGCATCAGAGATGATTTTAGGCATCGAGTATATAACATGCACGCACCAACTAAAAAAAGATTCGGAAGCAGAGAAATATATAGACATACTTCGACATATTTACCCTAATACGAACAAGTTATATTTTATTTAAGTTGAAGATATTGAGAAATATTGGATTTAAGTAAATTGTTTTTCTTTTAAGGGAAGAAACAAGGAATACCATTAAGATGAAATATTATTTATATAATTACCATTTAATTAATAAAGAGAAAATAGAAGAATAGCCTTCACAAATGGCCATATATTTTTCTCTTGCTTTTTAATTCCGTTTTTCAAACACAGACTTTAAAAACATTGGTTTCCAAGGTTGGAAGGAACAATCGATCTGACCTTAATTCGCGAGACGTGTCGGTAGGCAATGTTAGGTGGCAAATATATATATATTATTAGTCACACATAAAAATTAAAAAGTAGCCTATTACTATATGCAGAAAAAAGAACACGAGAATAATAACCATTTTGGGAATCCGAATATATTACTATATAAGGTAAGAACAACAAAGAGAAATTAACCCACTTAAAAATGTTGAAACAAAAACGCATGAGAGTAAAAGAGACCTGGTTCTTCCCAAAACGTACGCTGACTGAAATTAAGAGGCCGTTTAGTTCATAGATTCAAATCATTTAATTAAAATTATTTTTAATTTATGTGTGTTTTTTAAGAAAAAATATTATAACGAATCATGAATCATAATTCGAATCAGAGAGTGAATTTAAATATAAACAGACTCTAAATCTTTATTTATTCATTAATTTAAATTTTTACAGTTAAAAATTTTAAAAATATATTACATTAAATTTTTTTATTATAATAAAAAATTTAAAAAATTATCACCTATCAATTCAAATTAAAAATTTAAACTCAGGAAATAAACAAACGAAATCAACCAAATTGAAATAAAAGAGAAACAAATATAGGAGCATGAAAGCAACCACGTAGTCCAACACACGACATTTATCCTCTCAGATTTGCAGGAGGGGGCAGGGACGTCCGTGGGGGTCCCCAATGACAGGCTAACTTTTTATATGTAATTGTAAACTATTTTTTTTATTTGAAAAATTAAGAGGTGTTCGGTTTATAAATTAAAATTATGTGATTAGAATTATTTTTAATTTACGTTTATTTTTTTATGAGAAAAAATATTATAACGAACTATAAATTATGATTCGAATCAGAGAACGAATCTCTTAATAAAAAAATTCCTAATTTTTTTGATTGGTTGGTCCAAAATGTGAGTGAAAATATAGGAACAAGAAAAACAATTATATATGACTAGAGTCCAAGAGGGAACATATCCCGGTCCGAAGAGGGAACATATATCCGAGGGAAAATATGACTGTTTTTAATAATTTTTTATTATAATAAAATTTAAATTTAAATTTAAAATAATAAAATGATTAAGATTTTAATTTTTATTAGTAGGTGTTGTCCGGGGTCTTATAATAACGCTCTAGAGTCTAGATTTTATGAGGGGAAGAGGAGTCCCCGCTAACAGGCTAGCTATATGCATAACTTCACTCTCTTGACAGCTAGCTTGAGTCGAAAATAAAGACACCGAATATCCTTCCCCATAACCTATATCGCAACTAGCCATCCAAAGTATCAACCTGTGGACCCGCAGTAACATTAAACCAGAAGACATATGTATGGCTCTTGGCTTGCTTTACTTGGTCATACATACCACGTACATGGCAACACGAAAATGAGCTTACTCTCAACTCATTTTCATACATAGGAGAATGTGAACTCTGATCCAATTATGATGACAAATTAAACACCA
Organism: Morus alba; assembly: GCA_012066045.3. Classification (NCBI taxonomy): domain Eukaryota; kingdom Viridiplantae; phylum Streptophyta; class Magnoliopsida; order Rosales; family Moraceae; genus Morus; species Morus alba. The sequence continues at coordinate 17,208,760 of CP050229.2, forward strand.
TATAATAAAGTAGTGATGTACGGCGGTTTGATGTAACCATTCTATCCAAAAAGTCGTGATTAATAAAAAAAAAAAAGGCATAATCAGACATGACTTTAAACGTTATTTAAGATCATGCGCGTAAAAATCCAGTTTTACTATTATATAGTTTCGTTTATTTTATCATTTGAGTTTTTAAGTTTAATTTTATTAAAAATAAAAATTTTTAAAAATAGTCATATTTAATTTTTTTTGCTTCAGTTAAAAATTTTCACATAAAATCATATCTTAATTTAAATTAAAAATTAAAATCGACAAAATGAATAAAATTTATATTTACGAGCTTATTTTGAGAACTCCCCTCACGAAATTTTTGGGCACACCTGCGACATGTCCATGTGCTTTTTCAAGACCAATTTATATACGTACGCCCACCCAAGTTTTAGTATGCTTTTGGATCAGGTAATGAAAAAATGATCATTCTCAACAATTATAAGTAATGATATATAATTACATCGCCCAAATTTTAAGGTGCGAGGATGTCAGATGAGGTGATAAAAATTTCATTATGGTTTGTGTAATTGGCCCGCTAGGTCGTTCATAACAAGTGTAAGGAATAGTTCATGTGGAATTACGATTAACTAATCTAATTTTTATATAATTGAAGTTTAAATTCAAATGTCTAGTACTGTAGTACAAAGATACACAGATGATCAGACGTGCCTATTGAACGCTGTACTTTCTCCAGTTTGCTACTATATTGAATGCTACGCGATAAAACTGTCTTGTTTGAATCATTTCTTTGTCATTGATCACGCACGTGTCCCTTAGCCAAAAAAGATCAAAATTTGACACATGGCATACTATGATTAGTTGGCATATCATATCCCACGTGGTTCAGCCCTTAAATCACGTGGCCATGGCTTACTTTGAGGACAGAGACATCGAGTACTATTTTGGATGATGCCCTAATAATGGAGCTTGTGAAATTCTTGTCCATTCGCAAATGCAACAGGACCAATCCATGGTGCCATTTATGCGTATATATACATTATATATGTATATATATATATTATATATATATATATATGGACATGAGATGATGTTAACTATGTACCAAGCGTTAATTTATATTCTAATATACACACGATAGCATATAATTATCCCGTGATTAAAGTCAAAAGTAAAATAGTTGGTTTAAGCATGGGGGAGAGAGAGAGACCACACGCTCATTTGGTGCACGTCTCTAAACGTCAAATCTTACCAAATCAAACTTATTAATAATAAGAGATAAGTTCAATTTGATTCTTTGTGTTATAGCAAATTAAGCATCTTTAATACCCTGCTTTTTAAATAATTTTAAATAATTAATTTTTGATATCTTAAGGCCTTTTTTTAAGACATAAAATGTTGAATTTGTCATTTTTAACAATTTCTAATTTAGTTGATTTGAATTTACCCTTTAAACATCTTAAAACATTTTATTCATGTAACCAAATATCTTTTTGTCTTTGAAAATCTTAAATGACAATCAAATCAGAAATTATTAAAAAGAGAAATTCAACATTTTATGTTCCAAAAAAAGTCCTAAAAATTGATATTTCAAGACGTTGAGGTACTAATTATTTAAAATTATAAAAAACACATAATACTAAAAAATGATTTCTATAATACGGAGTATCAAATTGAAATTATCCTAATAATAATAAATTCATAAATATCTTTGAATTATCCAATTAAGTAGTCTGAAGATAATTGTTTACTGGATTAATAAACTATGCTTTTGACGTTCACGTGAAAACTATGCTTTTCACTCCCTCTCTCTCTCTCTCTCCCTCTCTCCGTCTTCCCACTTTCTCTCTCTTCATACGATTCACTTATAAATCTGAGTAGCTTGAGACCTTAGATCAGGTGTGTCACTCTAGAGGAGTGAGTAACAGCTCTCTCTCTCTCTCTCACACACACACACACACACACACACACACACAGATACATATATATCCTCTGAAAACCTAGTTTGCTTGAAAAGCATATATTTTCACCAATATGTCGCCTTTATCTGCGTTTGCACCTGCACCTTAATTGGCTTCTTAATTTTCTTCATCTCATTTGCCGATCACTAACTCTACTTGAGATCAGCCAAACCCTCAAACTAATCAACGGCGATAAGACGAAGGACCATAGCAAGAGGTGCAGATGCAGATGCAGGTGAATGCCATTTTGGTTCCCGCAGGATTTGATGTCGTCAATCAACAATATCGAATGGTCAAGTACTTTTGGGCATCCCATGAGCCGGTTGCTCATTTACATGCGCCCATTATATTGTTGGAGTTGAGGTAAAAATCATCCGAGCTTTTTTATTTTTTTTTTTTTTAAATAGAATGTGTAACTAACCAATTGATTTCTCTCTCTGCATATACATGATCCAAAAATGATCTCCATGGAGGACAAGGAAAAATTCTTGGAAAAGTAGTTGTGTAAGTTGTAACTGGGCTCTCAAGGTAACCAATTTTGCAGCAATATGTATTATTTGTGTGTATATTATATAAACGCGCGCACACACACATATATTGTTATTATATGTACTATTTCTCCAACTTGATTCTTGAGAGCAGAGAGGAATAATAAATTTCTTACCAAGAAAAATGTTTACTGAAGCCAGGACACACACACACACACACACACACACACACACACACACACACATATATATATATATGTATTTATTTATTATTCTTTTATCTCATGATTGTTAATCATACAAAACAAACGATTACACGTATAATAGCCCAAGCTATCTGGTCTCTGAATCGGTCTTTATTATTATTATTTTTTGAATGAATTTATTAGAGCATGCCAATTAGTTTGAAATGTCCCTATTTCAAGTCCCCAACTCAAAATTATTCTGAATTAGCCCATAATTCAGAATCTTAGTTCGAAAAACTTGATAATAATTAATTAAATATCCTTGAATTTTAAGGAGTGGAAAAACCAAATAGGGAAGCTTTCTTGCTAATCATATGTATTCTTTACAAATAAGATGATAAAAATACAATTTCCTCTGAGATTTGAAATAACGACAGTATAAAATGAATTCTAATATGCTAAACTTTGATTTATTTGCTACAGCGAGACTGTAAAATTCCCCAGTCGGTAGATGCCTTGTTCGTCATGATTTCCTGATTTCAGGTAATTTTCTCCAGAATTCTTTTTCATGGTTTTATTATTCAAAGAATCATCAATTCTGTCTGACTAATTAATATACAACTATTATAAAGAGGAATAATATTTGCGCGACAGCTAATTTCCAAATAAGTCAAGTTATTTGCATGTAATCATCCTTTAACTCTTAAGATTAATCTCCAAAAATCAGTCCATAAATTCGTCATCTTGATTAATATCATCTTCACATTAACACTTCATCACTGGTTAATATATATATATATATATATATATATATATATGAAACATATGCTTTCATCAATTAATTATCGTTTTAGTTTCTTCTATTTCATGAATTTTTGTAGCAATGTTGTCGGCAAATTACCATCAATAATCACCTCAGTTGCTCTAAGATTAGAATCCTGTACAAAAAAACCAATAGTATTGCACATTATTAAGCAAAAACACCAAGTTCAGAATTAGTTGCATTTAGAAGTAAAGATTAAATTATATTTCATCTTCACTCCTTGAATTAATTTATCTAGCTTAATGTTTAGCAATTTATCCTTTAAACTTTTGATTAACTTCTTAAACTTGATTGGTCTTATTTTATTATTTTATTCAACTCCCTAATTCCGATCAAATTAAATTGTTAAGAGAATCTATAAGGCGCTAGCCAGGGGTAACAAATTAGTTATCTCCTAGCAAAGAAGAAGTATCGCCATTGGCCTTCTAGTCTTTGTGTAACGACACTTTATGGGCCGTTACAGTTATTTTAGTTTTTAAATATTTACCTCTTAAAGAATGTGGAAAATAGTTAAGCTTAAAACACTTTACTTTAAATGACTTAAAAAAAATCTAAAGTATTCTTCAAATCAAAGCCACCACATAAACTAAAGTTCCAAAAACAATAAAAATAAAAAATTTAAAACTTTATTTAAAATTAAGCACTTTCATTCCATGATCTTTTCTCCTGATTTCTTATCACGTACATAGCTCGCATCCGCTCCAAGATTCTCCATGACTATAACTTACACTTTAGTTCCTCTACAACATGAAATAACTTATATAAGCAAGGGCTTAGTAAGACACTTAAATCTCACAAACATAAATGAACATTTTTATTCATCAACAAAAAAACATCATCATGAGAACAATTATTTTTTAACTTTAAAATCCATAATATGTTGGGCCTGATGTTGTACCATCATAGTGCCTTAGCCACATAAAGCGTGGGGTAGCAAATCTCATACCAACCGTGATAATAAATCCATTCACCAGTCACCATTAGGTCATAAAATATGTAAAAATTTTAGAACTCTATAATCTGAATTTAGCCAACAAATTCCCTTTAAATTATTCAAAACTCATAAAAAATTCATGTCTATCAACCTATCATATTAACCACAACTCTAACATGCTTCAACATAATCATATCCGGAAATTATTAAAACACGGGTCATATTAAAAAAACTCACATCAACACCTAATTAGAAATAATATATAACTCAAATACATCATGGAAACAACTTAAACTTATTTTTTAACATTATCAACAGTAAATAAAATTAAAAATTAAAAAATAGAGGATTAACAAATCACATAGGCATAAAAGAAATTCTAAACATGCCACCATCAATCAAAATTATAATCACGACGAAATAATAATATTGTAAAACAAAACTTAGCATCCAAAACTATAACAATCTCATAACATTTTTCTTAACAATAACATCACAACCATCTTAAACAAAACTATGAAAATATATGAACATCTCTCTCCATCAATTGAAAAAACACGAAATATCATGGTAGCAACACATACCTTTAAAATAACCTTTCTAATATTGTGTTCTTCTTAGAAGGATAAAGGAAGATGATGAAAAACTCTATGGTGGCTAGGGCGCTTGAGAGAAATTGAGAGGGAGGGAGGGAGAGAGAGAGAGAGAGAGAAAGAGAGAGAGAGATTGTTATTAGAGGAAGGGAGAGAGCAAGGGTAGAAAATATTATTGGCTCATAAATCATATAAAGTTAAAAGGAAAGAATTTGGCATTAATTGGGGATTAATTCTATGATTAAATGACCCCTTAACAGCTGAGGGAATAACTGTCATTAGGGTTTAAAATCATGTGGAAGACAAATAAAAGATTTAGGTCAACTTCTAGAGTTTCTATTCTTGTTCGCGTGCAGTGACCGGTCGGAGACTTTTGGGTATCTAGATGGTATATTGGTCACGTCTTACTCCGACCTCTAATTTGCGTAAATGAGAAGGCATTGGAAAGCTTATAAAAGGCTTTACAACTTTGTATAAACTAAAGGAATAATTTCAGAATTTTAAAGGTCTAAAAAAGAGCTGAAAATTAACGTCACGAAAAAATTTTTTTTTTGTCTAAAAAGAAAAATCAAGAAAAACTTAAAATTTTCCTAAGACACTTAATTCCATGCATTATAACATGAAGTACATCATATCATGAACATATATTCATTTATCAAATCATAAAAAATGAACATATATATAATTTCTATAAAATGAAATAAACTTGTTCTTGGCACCTTGAGTCTTTGTCGCGTTTACTTGTAACAAATAACTCATCGTGATGTTAAAATTAATTATATATAACACCATAATATTATTCAAGTTAATTCCTAACGTCTATTTCTAAGAATTTTGTTAGTTTTAAAAATGGGTGTTACACTTTGATTTTTCAAAATGTGAAAAAATATAAACCTACATCTAAATATGTATATATGTTTACTTTTGAAAACATAATCTTTTTTGGTTTTCATTATCTCCAACAAAACACATGGTTGTGTTTAGAGTTATAAACAAATTAAGGAAAAAGGACCTAGTGTTTGTGTGGTTTTCCAAATATCAACTTCTAGGGTAGCTTTGCCTCTTTCTTCTCCTTCTTCGATCACTCCTTTACTAGGTGTTGCTGGAAATTGTCCTGCAGAAGACACCTCGACGCTTAAGTCAGACAAATATTCAAAGGAATTAGAATGACAAAAGAAGAATGATAGGTTTCGGTCTAGGGAAGGAATTATGATTAGAGAGCAAGTGATCTCCCTCTCAACTTTCATCACTTTCTATTTATATGATCATTATTATGATCAAATGGATATTATTGACCCACCTTAATCATGACACACCATCATTCCTTTCCCGTTAGGGTTTTTCCTAGGACATTCCATTTTTTAAAGGTGCTAGGAAGCTTCCTAATCTAGAGAAGGTTGCTTTTAATTTTGTTATTCACTTTACATGCGTCTTATTTGAGTTGGTCGCATTAATTAGAGAAGACGGGACGCGTGTCACCGCCTAGGGATCCTTTCCCCTGACACGAGTGCCTTCCTCTTGATCTCAATCTATTTAGGTCTCGATGAGTCAAAGTTCTCTATTGATCTCGGTCTCACCCCTCAATCAAGGTCCATGCATTCCCTCGATTGAGGTGGGAATTAATCCCATTTCATATCTTGGTCTCAATCTCTAATTCCAGTCATGGTCTATGACTCATATCATGATCTTAAACTGTCTTAGGAAAATCCTGCAACATCTAGTCAAGAAAAAAAGAAAAAAGGACCTATCATAACCTTTCATTTCACTTTATATATCGTATATCTTTAAAAGTTATAATTTTCATTCCATTAATTTGTTTTTTGTTTTTCATTATCAATGGTTTAGTTTTCTGTTGGCATGGAGGGATGGATCTACGTATTGGGGAGTGGGGACACTCATTTTTTTTTTACCTTTTAATTTAATTATTCTCTATATTTATTTATAATTTTGTTATTTGCTCTCACGTACATATTGTTTTTATTGTTCCTCTCTTGATACTTACATATTACTTCGTTTTCTTTTTCTTTTTTAAGACTTTAGCCACTATTTATTATATTTTTTTCTCCTCCTCCCATGTGAATATTTTTCTCTCGATTATGCTGCCTCTTGAAGTATAGATTGTTCATTTTTCATGACTCTAGGCACCATTTTTCTTGTCAACCAACTTTATTTCAAGCTTCTTTTATTCTTACTAATTCTGATTAAAAACTTATCTTGTTTTCAAAAATTTATCGCTCAAAACAAAGAATTACCGTATTCCACTGATGGACTATGGACTCCCATATTCAATTATTTTTAATGTTCGATTCAAAGTTCAAACTATGTACAACACTTTAAAGTATATGAATCCATTAGGAAAATTGTAATATATATGTTGACCAATACTAAATAAATTTTTCTTAGAAATAAATATTAAAATTATTTACATATTTTTATAAATTGATCATTTGAAAAAAAAAAAAAAACCCGAATCGATCGGTACAATGCATGGGGTATTTAGGTCGATCTTGTATAACTTATTATTAATTTGGTAACGATTTACAGTACTCTTGTGTCTATTTTTGTTGTGTTGTTGCAATTGGTGCCCTTTTCGTTTTTATTGGATTTATTATCTTATATTATACGTGCATGCACACAGCCACGCACACACAGACACACAGATATATATATATATATATATATATATATATATATATATAGAGAGAGAGAGAGAGAGAGAGAGAGAGAAGAATTGAAATTAAAAAAAAATATAGATAGGGAACAAATATATAAGTGTACTATAACTTTTAATGACCTTATTATGTGTGTATTTTGCTGGAAGAACTTGAACCAGTAATTAATCATGATCACGGCCACACACACATAGGTGTGAGAGGCAAATGGCGAAACGTCAACATTAGTCCGAACTGTTGAAGTACTACTGGTTCGATATGACGTTCGATTTCAGTCATCCAATTAATCTATTCGAATGATTATGGCTAACTTCAGAAGAAACCTAACTAGGTTTAAAAAGTGATGATGTTTGCATCGGCCCTTGTTGCAGCGGGACTTCAAGTAGTACCTTAGAAATCTGCTTAATTCATGACCTTTAAAAATTTATCATAAGCAAAGTAGTCCAATAGTACGATTCTTTGGCTGCAAAGTAGTATTCAAGAATGAAATATATTAAAAGATATATGTTTATAAAATCGTATAAATCCATGTATTGATTATGATCATGTATTAATATATATGGTTTGATCCATATAATCAGAATCCTATATATCTTCACGCAAGTTGCACTTAGGTGGAATGTCCACGTACGTGGTTTAATCATATAGTACATGTACTAGTTGATGATATGTGTGTGTTATAGCTAAGCGAAATACTAGTTGATCATGTCGCTGTCTGGTTATCTTTCTTGGTGTTCCTTGCTTGCAGTTGTCATGGTTGCAGCCATCTTCTAGTTTAGGATTAGGACTTCGGTTTTAGATTGTTGGTTAGACCCTTTAGGTGGTTACTGCGCCTTTATTTATTTATTTATTTTTTAACGTTGTATCTAGAAAGATTTTGACGTTGGATCTCGTCTTTTGGCTTGTTCATACTTTAGACATAGCATATATGTGTTGTATTTCATTTCTTTTAATAATATAGGTTGAGGATAATATCTTTTTTATCAAAGGAATTTATGGTTATAGAATATTACAGCTATATGCCAAATCCAGATATTATTATTATTATTATTATTTGAGCTTTGGTTGAATAAGTAGATGTTGGTTTACTGTCGTTTATGAGCATTGGTGTCGTTTGACCAGATATTTCAACTTTTCCGATGCATTTGCATTTTGGGTATTCTCTTCATCAAGTGCTTAGCACTTTGAGTTGCTAAATGGACCGTTTAGTTTCTCTACTCTTGCCTTTCGCTTATGAGGTTTTCTACGGTGTAAAGGGGAAATCAGATTGTATTTAGATATTGATACTCAGAACAGAACACATTTGTTGCCTAGAGGCTGGAATCTGGAGTAGCTTTAGATACATTATGATAGTACGGGTTAAGTCCATTGGTGTTCCTTTATTAGCGAATTTTTTATTTTAGGGAGTTGTTTTTTAGGGATTGATACTATCAATAGGACTTCGGTCTAGAAAAAGAAACGGATCGCCTTTGAAAAAAAAAAAAAAAAAAAAAAAAAAAAAAAAAAGAAATGCCTTTGGAACAAAGGTGATTCTGTTTATGCTTCAGATAATCAGCCTAGAAAAGCACAGACAAGCCACATGTAGGGGAATTTGCACATGTGGTTCTGACCGGGGACTCCGGACTCTTTATAGAGTTCTCGGTGGATTGGCCTCAAACATGTTTCCAACACTCGTTGAAAGAGCAACCCAAAAACTCTTCCCATTCAAGCACTACTTGCAGCTACCCATCTCGTACAGAATCTGATCTAGGGGTGTTAACCGTCAAGGAACGGCTAAGACTAACTCCTCCAGGAATTGCATTATCGGAGCCGAGCCAGGAATGATCTTTAGTGGACGCCCACCAGTTTCTACCGGTTACAGAGGCCCTCTTTAATATACATTAAGAAAAGATGTTTGGTAGGACCCTTTCACCTCCTTTTTTTTTTTTTATTCGTAAAATTGATTTGGATGGTTCGTATAAATTTTATAGGCGAAAGATCTTATTCCAGAGCAATAATATACTCCCCAATTATGACAAAAGTGCTTATACTCCATACTCATTTGAGATGGTTCTACATTTTTAATCTATAATAATTATGTGTGGAAACAATCTTAATCTTCCAACTTCTGCAGGTGACAAAGCAGGACATATTGCAAAGAGGCCTCCAACTTCAGAATACCGGAACCAATAACACTGCAAATTGTGTTATCACATCATATTTTTGAGCGCACTTTCTCAATGAGCTCTCTTCTGAGGATTTTTCCTGAAGCAGATTTGGGAACGCTGTTTATGAAAGTTACTTTCCGCAATCTTTTGAAAGGTGCAACCTGTGATAAAAATGAAGACCAATTAACCAATTTTTGTAGCTAAAAGCCGAAGTTTGTTTGCAAACTGCCTTATAAGAAATCTTACCTGATTAGCTATAAATTTCTGCACATCCTCTTCAGTCAATGAGCTGTTGGGAGAGCGAACGACATATGCAACGGGGACCTCGCCTGCTTCAGCATCAGGAAATCTGTTGGGATCAAGCATTGAGGAGTGACTCAAATTGCCATATAGGTGAAACTAGGAATGCAGATTTTCTGCGTTTAGAATTACAACTTACGGGATGACAACGGCATCTAATATCTCGGGGTGAGAAACGAGTAGTCCTTCAAGCTCAGCTGGAGCAACCTGGCAAGGACCAAATTACATCAAGTACCAACTTCAAATTATGCTAGTTAAATGCTGAATATTTGTTATTGTAATAATAATCGTGAAATATGATAGAGGTTTTGAATATTGCTGACTTGTTAACATCAAATTTCAGGGGCAAAAAAATTATGTTTAGCCAACATATGGATGTGGAAAGATCTGTTCTACCCACAAAACTACATAGCAGAGATTAAAATGTAAATTTGTTTATTTACGCCATACATAGGAAAAGTGACAATATCAAAAACAGTAACACAAATAACTTTAACTAGCTAAGCTGCAGAAGATGATACAGGATGGGGCAAAATAACCGCAAATTGCTAGATATTGCTCTGTTTCAGATGATACAATTCACATATATTGTCAACGCAAAAGGAAAAAGATATATCGTGTTTTTCTCCTAGAATTTATATGGAAACAATACAGAACAAGTACCAGAAAACACCTATCATCAAATATGAATACTAACCTGAAAACCTTTATACTTGATGAGCTCTTTTATACGGTCAACAACAAAAAGATGTCCATCTTCATCAAAGTATCCAAGATCACCTGTATGCACCCAACCTTTCTTGTCTATAGTTGACTTTGTCGCCTGTGGATTGTTTAAGTAACCTAAAAAAGGATTCCAAATCAAAAGAATTACACATTCATCTCAACGAGAGATCAAGATCAAAAGCAAAATCCTATCGAATATTGAGTTACCCTGGCTTTACATTCACATTGATCTGAATGTTTCACTTATTTATTTTTGTGTGTGTGTGTGTGGGCGCGCGCGCAAGTGCGTGTGCGTGTGCGTGTACCTTGCATCATATTAGGTCCTCTCACCCATATCTCCCCTAACTGATTTGGAGGGAGAGGCTTCAAAGTGTCTACACCAACTATCTGAGCTTCAACTCCTGAAACAAGTGTTCCAGCTGAACCAGTATTTCGTTTACCTCCTCTTGTATCCTCCACTGAAACAATCCCACAGGTTTCTGTCATACCATACCCCTGAAGCGACAAATAAGACACTTTCTAAATCAGCACAGAAAAACTTTCAAATCCAATTATCTATATAAGAAAACTCAGTTTGTTAGATTGCAACTCTCTCATCTTATACTAAATTTTTTTGCAGGTATTAAAAGTGTTTTACCATAATCAATGTCGAAAATGTTAATTAATGCTTGCGAACTATACTAAGGGGGCACGTGTTTACTCGCATGAAAGGGAACCATGTGCCTACTTACAAAAGTAATAATGAAAGTTTAATGAGACCCACGCAATATAGAGAATGATGAAAGGTAGTGTCAACCATATCCCCCTCTCCTTAATTGATTTTCGGTTATAACTTAAAAGGAATAAATGTCAAAATTACTTATATACTAAGTTCCCATGTTAACGCTCGTGATTATTTAACTGTGTAAAAGGATTATTCATTACATTGGTAAGATTACTATTTCTAAGTTAACACTAAAAACTAAAAAGCGAATTAGATTGTTTCCTCTTACACCAATCTAAACGGAGAGACAAGCAATACAAAAGAACCAACGATCCACATTCTTATTATTTTACTTTCAAGTCAAATCTCTTACGGTTTGGTGAAAGCACCCTAAGCTCGATGCAAGTTAAAAATATACAATAAGACACTCAACTTCACAAGGATTTGACACTAACATCTAATGCCATGCTAGAGAAAAAAAAAAAAAAAAAAAAAAAAAAAAAGCACCATTTTAATAACAAAACTGCTTGAAACTTTTCATATTAATGAAATCATCAATTAAGCTTGAAGAGTAAGCGTACCTGAATAACAACACCCTGAGGAATAATCTTAGCACATTCCTCCATCAACTCTTTGCCCAAAGGTGCAGCCCCAGAGCCAATATGCTTCAAAGAAGAAAGATTGTACTTCTTCACAACACTATTCTTTGCCAGAGCAAGCACAATTGGAGGCACAAACCACAAGTGGGTGATCTTATACTTCTCCACCGTCATCAGAATCTTCTCTAGATCGAATTTCGCCATCGAAATGATGGCGTTTCCCCTCTGCAACTGCGTGTACGTGATCACCGCCAGCCCGAAAACATGAAACATCGGCAAAACGCAGAGGAACACATTGTGCATCTCTTTCGCGAGATCTTGGTCCATGGCGACCATTAAAGAAGCAGCTATGAAATTTCCATGAGTCAAAACCACTCCTTTGCTCGTCCCCGTCGTCCCGGAGGAGTATAAAAGGACAGCCGTGTCACTTCGCTTAACGTTGACCGATGGAAAATCCGAAGCCGACCCGGATAAGTTGACCAAATCATTGAAAGTCACAACCTTTTTCGGGACTGATTTGTGTTCGGCAGATAACATGACTGTCGGGAGATTAAAGCCCTTTACTTTCTCCCACAATTCGGGAACTGTTATAATCAGTTTGGGATTGGAATCTTTGACTTGTTTGGAGAGTTCGGAGACTGTGTAGAGAGGGTTCGAAGTGGTCGCGATCGCGCCTATGGCAATTATGCCGAGGAAGCAAACCGGGAAGTGGATGGAATTGGGGGCGAAGATGAGAACGACGTCGTTTTTCTTGATACCCAGATGGAGAAAACCATGGGAAACCTTGGCAACGGTGGATTTGAACTGAGAGAAGGAGAGGATTTCGCCGGAATCGGCGTTGATGAGTGCGGGTTTGTTTGGGTAAGAAGAAGAGTTTCTGAAGAGGAAGGAGACCGCAGAGAGATTGGGGTCTTTGGGAAGGACGAGAGGAGGTCTCAGAGACCGGAAAATACCGTCACGTCCATACCCAGATTTCTCCATTGGATTTGCGTAGTTTCGACAAAAGAGAAGGTGTGTTTTTTTTTTATATAGGTGAATGAGCACGCAAATCAAGGTGTTTTTTTGGTTTGCTAAAGAGATAGATCACAATGATTCTCCGGGGAATGGATATGGTCTGCCATTGTGGGTCCGTTTCTGCCTTTTTGCTTGTTACGATAGAAAAGCAGAATTTGAAGTCAGACTGAATTTGAAGGAGGAATAACTGCGGTGAAGTAATGAGAGTCGGATTGGGGTGGAGAATATAGGATAAGACTGTAGATGAGTGTGTGTTCTTTTGTTGCAACTAGCACTCGTAACTACCAATTGAAAAAAAAAAATATTGTTTATATATTTTAAGTGGTTTAATATTTGATTTTTTGTATTTTTTGTAAAAGAAAAATTTTTAATTATAATCAGAAAAAAAATTAAATATAAATTTTTATAATTAAAATTTTTAAAAAATTTTAATATAATAAAAAAATTAAAATTAAAAATTTTTAAATTGATAAAATAAAAATAAAATAAATGAGATATGTATCTAATAATACTTAAAAAAATTAACGCCTTTTGAATTTAACATGTTTAGCTAGAGAAAAAGGAAAAGAATAGAAAAAAAAAAACTGAGACAATTCAGATTGGTTGACTAAAAGATAAAGAATTACCATTTTTTTTAATAACCATTTTGACGGAATTGTTATTTTTCTTATTGATTTAAAGTCTATTTAATTTGTTAATTAAAATTTTTTAATTTTTAATTTAAATTAAATTATAATTTTATGTAAAAATTTTTATTATAATAAAAAAAAATTATTTTTTAAATTTTTTTTTTATTATAGTAAAATTTAAAAATTGACAAAAAAAAATCATAATTTAAATCTATATTTGTTTATTTTTCCACAAGTGCCCTCATATTTTTCCATCATCTCTCCTATTTCCGACTACTCTCCCTTGCACACCTCCAAGACCTTCAACACCACCATGTCCGCCACTTCCTTTGTCCTCCATCTTCTCCGCCACGTCACCGGCAGCCACCTTCGCCGCCACCACCTTCACCATTTCACCTTTTGATTTTTGGAACACCACTACCTCTTCAACTGTCGTCCTCCTCCGCCCTCATCGCGTCCGGCAGATTCGCCAAGCGCCTCTCCTAGGCCTTCATCACCCAGATTTGCAGAAACCCATCCTCGCCCAGACCCGCCACTTCCCCTTCGCCCAGCTCCTCACCCAGTCTCCTTCCCAGATCCGCCTTCCCATTGCCCATCTCTATCTACGGTTTTAAAGGGAAATTGAAAAGTGAAGAAAAGTAGATTTTCTATGTGATCTGAATTATGGGTTTTTGTATTTTCTATGTATCTGGTTAATGGGTTTTTGTAGAAATCAATTATTTTGATCTGATTGATGGATGCCGTGTGAATCGTGATGCACTACAGCAAAATCCCACCATCTCCATCAATATGTGAAAAAAGGTCTCTAAAAAAAGAGAAGAAATCTGAAAAAATCCAGACTTTGAAAGGAAAAGAAAATCCTCGATGGCATTGTGAAGCATTTATCAATTAGGCATTCTCCATTTGAAAAGTGTTCTCTTTAGTCTTTGTTGCTCATGTTCGTGTGTATTTTCTGAACAATTATCCATAAAAACACAAGGGTATTTTTGTCCAAATAGAATATATCATGTTCGATTCATCCATTGTATAATATATGTAAAATTCCAACCAAACACGCTAATACTCTTTTATTTTTCGTTCTATTCTTTTTATCATTATCATTTTTATTATTATTATTATTCTATCAGTGTAACTAAATGTGTCTAATATATTTTTTTATACAATTTAAATCATGATTTAAATTGTATATAAAAAACACTTTAAAAAAAAAAATTAAATTTAAATTTTTATGAGAAAAATATTATAATAATATAACTTTAGTGATGAATTAAAAAAAAACCTAAAATTTAGTAGCAAAAATTAAAGGGTTAAAATCAAATTTGAATTTAAATTCATAAAAATATTGAGGCTTCGTTCGATTTACAGATTCGAGTTGAGATGTGATATTTTTTGATAATTTTTAACTGTAACAGAAAAAATTAAATATAATATTTTTTAAGAGCTTTTAACTGTAGAAATTTAAAACTGAAAACTCAAATCGGTAAAATGAATGAAACCTGAGTTCTAAAAAAAAAAAAATCTATTTGCAATTCACAGAAAAAGGGATGCGATCTTGAGTGGCTCTTCATTGCAGGCAACGATCCGCCATTGAAGATGCTGCTTTCAGCGCTAGTCTTTGCTCACAGTGTCCACAGTCGCTACTCTCTGACTGAATCTTGTCAATTATCAGTGAATTTTGGGAATTTTTTGAGGAAGTTCAGATCTATGACTCAATGGATAATGGGTTATGGTCTTATGCTCCAATAGGGATATATTACTCTGATATGTGATCTCGTATTGTTCTTATATGTGAATTTAATTTTTCGCTAAAGTGAGATTTCATTCCACCAAAGGCCCAACAATGAGTAACAGCTATAAACCCAAGAAACTGATGACATGGATCAGAGTAAAAACAAGGGAGAAAGAGGTAAATAAGTCAAGATTTGAAATAGATTTGAAATGAATTAAAATTATTAAGTTAATAGTTTATATAAATTAATAAATAGGTAAAATTATTGTTTTTATCCATAATTTATCTAGTTATAAATCATAACTTGATAAATTATTGTACATAATTATCCATAACTTATCTAGCTATGAATCATAACTTGATAAGTTTGTCCATAACTTATCTAGTTATGAACCGTAACTTAATAAGTTATGGTCTATTAATTTTTATAACTGAAAATTGACCTATTTCCTACTATTTTCTTAAAAACAATTACAGAGCCCCATCTTGATAAGTGCTTCAATAAAATGGGGGTATTGTAATGGGGTTGCTTGGCTATTCAATCTTATTATTCTTTTTCTTCTTAACTAAATATTTCTGGGTTGTTGTTAACATATAAGATTGACTTTTCCTGTGGATTGTGTGTGGGTTTGTGTTCGTTTTTTTTTTTTTTTTTTTTTCTTTTTTTTTCATGAAGAATATATATTTGTAATTCTTTTGATGTATTTTATTTATGTTTTATGAAAATGTCGTTTATAATTGCGGTCTTCACGTGACATGTGGCAATTCGGTTTACAAAACTAATGGAAGTATCAAATGTGTTGAAGTTTTGAAAGTTAGAGAAAAATGGATCCTACCTTTTAAAATCTGAGGTATAAGCATTACATGAGTCATAATTTAGAAGAATTTTTATAATTAATCGTAAGAATTAATCTCATAAATAATCTTTGAGATTCAGCTTGAATCTCACTTTAATTTTTGACTTTTTAAATGCCACATAATTAGTTTATGAGGTTTTATTCTATTTTAATTTCGTTCATTCTATTAGTTTGGTGTTAAATATTTAACAAAATTTGTATAAATTATGAACTAAAATTGAAAAAACATAAAGTTTAAAGACTAAAATAATATAAAAAATTAAAAATTAATTTTCATAGATAGACCCAATATTTTAGTTGTTTTTAATTTTGGACTCTAATTTATATAGATTCTATCAAATTTTAACGCCTAATTGATTGAATGATCGAAATTGAAACAAAATAAAATCTTACAGACCATTTATGCAACGTTTGAAAAGTCATGGACTAAAGTAAAGTTGAGTGTAAATCTCAAAAACTATATGTGAAATTAATCTTAATTAAAAAAATTATTGTAAGAATCATTGGATTTTTCAGGAAAAAAGAAGAAGAAGAAACATGAGAGAAAACAAACCTCATAAAAAAAAAAAAAAAACAGAGATTGTTTTAAAAAAAGGGGAAGATTAGTGGGTGAAAAAAAAAAAAAAAATTACAATTTAGTTAGTTGTAGTTTTTTTTTTTGGAAATAACAAAAGAAGTGTAAGAATGTATATATAAAAAATAGAACGTAAATATTTATTGTAGGAAATTTTTAAAATTTTAAAAAAGTGTAACAAGTAAAAGGATAATTGATTTAAAAATATATTTGTGAAAAGTAGCAAAAAAATATCAATAAATGCATCCTTCTCCTAATTAGTAATCAATTTTTGAAAAAACTACCATGAGGCAAGTCATTTTTGTTTA
The DNA here is from genome assembly GCA_012066045.3 of Morus alba. Lineage (NCBI taxonomy): Eukaryota > Viridiplantae > Streptophyta > Magnoliopsida > Rosales > Moraceae > Morus > Morus alba. The sequence goes on from CP050229.2 coordinate 17,225,993, forward strand.
TCTTCGGCACCGATGGTGTGGATACGGTTGATCGGCAGTGGGTCCCATCAAGTCCTTGGTAATAACTAATAAGCAAGTCGTGCAGCAGCTGAGCAAACGTGAATCGAGGCCCGGAGACTTTAAGAGTACGTTTGGTAGGAAGAAAAAGTATTAAGGAAGGAAGAAAGTGAAGAGATTTTGAGAGAAAATTCGTTTAGTTTGTTGATTTGAGTTTTTAATTTGAGTTAAGATGTGATGTTATGTGAGAGCTTTTTTTTTGTAGTAAAAAGTTAGATGTGATTGTTTCTGAGAGCTTTTTTAAAATTGTGAAAAAAACTCGAATTTAAAATTCGAATCGGAAGTGAGCGATCTTAAAAATGTAGGTTGTTTGGTAAAGAGAAAGAAAAAGAAAAAAAGAAAATAGAGTTAAAAATAATACATATAGGCCCTATTATTATTTTTTTTTCACAAGTAGAAAATGGAATGGAAAATGAGGATACCTTATTAAAATGAATAAAGTTACAAAACTATCATTTTCTCCATCAATATCTAAGCAAAAAATTTAAGGGTATAAAAATAATTTACGAGTAAAATTTTTTCTTTCCTCTTAATTTAACTTCTAATACCAAATAAGTGAAAATACGTTCATTTTTTTCTATCTTCTCATACCAAACAACATTAAAAAAAAAAAATTAATTTTCTTTTCATCATTACTATTTTTCATCACTTTTATATTTCTTTTCTATCATATTTTCTTTTATTCCTACCAAATATAACATAATAGTGTGTCGTCGTTTCATAGAGTTATTGAGAGGGAAATTGTTGTCGTTTTTTCGCAAAACAAAATAGAAAGTTTTATCGTTTGTTTTTGGAAGATAATGGAGTCATTAGTCGTTCGTTTGGAAAGAATATTTTCTTTTCTAAGGAGTTTGAAAGGGATACGACATTCTCGCCGTTTGTTCTGCGTTTAGGGAGGAGCCACTGTAAGATGATATTTTCCTTCGTCATTTTTTTTTTTTTTTTTTTGATAAATTATGTTCTTCATTTTAATTGATTTCAAATTTTCCTCTCTTTTGTAGGTTTGGTTTCCGCATGAAATATAACTTTTTTTTTTGGTCTGAATTATTTAAATCTGTTAAAAAAGAAGGAAAGAAATTATACAAACATAAAAGTCCGATCACAACACAATTGTGCTTTTAAAACAATAGAATTTGACTATGATATTCATTATCTATTAGCACAACAATTTTATAATGTAGATAAATAAGTTATAATTTTAAGTAAAAAAGAAAGGGAGAAAGAGGAAAATAGGCCAAAATTTGAGATGAATTAAAATTAATAGGCCAATAGTTTACATAAGTTAATAAATAGGCCAAATTATTATTTTTTCGTCCATAACTTCTTGCGGTTATGAACCATAACTTGACAAGTTATTATTCATAATTGTCCATAACTTGTCCGGTTATGAACCATAACTTGACAAGTTTGTCCATAACTTATCTGGTTATGAACCATAACTTGACAAGTTATGGCCTATTAATTTCTATAACTAAAAATTGGCCTATTTTCTTTCTTAAGCTTTTCATATTGGCCTATTTTCTACTATTTCCCAAAAAGGGAAGAGAAATTAATCACCCTACTCTATTAATAACTTAAAAGATATAGAGAACTGCATTGAGAGAGTAATAATTTTAGCAGATTATAAAATAGTGATGAATATATTATTTGTTATTTAAAGAAAATAGCACAAAAAAGGTAATTAATCTGCAAGATAATGCTCTACATGAAATGTCTGATCCATATTATTGAAAACATAAACTCGATATAAGTTATGAAACAGAAAATGGATTGGTGCCAAATTTTTTGGATACCAAAAAAAAATTGATAGCAAATCAGTATGTTTTTGCTAAAAAATTTTGGTCTCAAAAACATATTTATTTGCTATCAAAATCAGTTGGTAGCAAAAAAATTTGACGACAAACGAAAATGGCTTGGTACCAAGACTTTAGGCTACCACGAAATTAATTCTTGTGTCGTCTTTTTCGTGTGTTCTTTCACATTTATCTAATAATATCACATTATATCAATTAAAATGTCACATTAATTAAAGTTTTATATTATGTTAGCTAAATAGTTTTGAAATTAACAAACGTGTCATGATCTTATTTGGAGAACACGATAAGAAACACAAAAATATAGCATATGAACTCAATCCATCATATTCAAACTAGTATTGTAGACGCATTTTGTAAGATTATGAGCTTCATTAAAGGCTTAGATCGAGAAAAAGACAATTTATTTGTAAGAGAAAATAAAAAAACAAAACAAGATGCAAAGTTGACTCTCTTAATTAAGGCGATATGATAGTAATTGATTCATGACTTTACAACATATTATGAGCTAAGAAATATCCGAATTGTAGACGAGCAAAAAAATATAATTAAGCCAAACATTCTTCACTCTAGGTAATAGAGAGAGAAAAAAAAGGATCATAAACCTTTCGGAACCTCCTTTCAAGTAGTCCTTTTTTTTTTTCTTTTGTAATCGTAGTCAAAATTATAGCAATATATATATATATATATATATGTATGTATATACATCTATAAATCGATTTCTTCTGGTTGTGAAAAGAAATAAATAAAAAAGAAGGGAGAAAACAAGAAAGATTTTGTGAGAAATTAATTAAGAAGTTAATTGGATGGATTTAAAACAATGAGTAACATTTCCCTTCAATGCAAACCAAGCAATTTTTTTTTTTTTTTTTTTTTTTTTTTTAAAGACGACTATCAAGAAAAAATAAACAAACACTTGTTTTAAAATTAAACAAGACATCTAAAAACCTAAACAAATATTCTTAAACAAAATAAAAAAATAGACTTCTATAAATACTAATCAAAGATTAAGAAAACTAATAAAGATTAATGGAAAAACTAAACAAATCAGACTTTCAAGAAATCTAAAAGAAGACTTCTAAAAACACTAATAAAAGACCTTTAAGAAAACTAAATAGAGATTAATAGAGACCTAAACAGATAAGACCTGTAAGAAGCCTTAACAAAACTTCTAAACATAAACACACTAATTAAGGACATATTAAGAAAACGAAACAAAGATTAACGGAAATTGGAACAAGACTTCTAGAAAAGCACTTAAACCATGACGGTCAACTTCACTTTAAAGAAGGTCAACATTGTAGAAGCTGATTTCTATATTATAATGAAGGAGCTACTTGATCTTGAATAGTTCTCTCAAAATGATCAAAGTCGACGCATCATTTTCCCATAAAGTGATCAAATTAAATCGGTAATAATATGTTAAAGGATTACAATTATTGACCATACTTATGTAACTATAAGAAAAAGATAGTTTTAAGGTCGCTCTTTAGACGCTGGGTTCTATGTTTGGCAACATCTTTCAACATCGATCGGCCTCTGATTATTAACAGACGTTTGAAGCAGTCATTTTTGAACGTATCATCACGTCCCCCATATATTGTGACACATGAAAAGTAAAATTTTAAAATTTAAAATTCAAATTTTCCCTACCAATGATTGGTCCTGTAAAAACTCATAATCCCCTTTTTTTCTCACTTTAAAAAAAAAATGAAAGGTATATTTTTGTAACCGTTTTGGCTCATGAATTTAAATCATAATTTATGATTTTGACTTTTAAAATTTAAATTTTTTATGAAAAAAGAACACTACAACATAATCAAGAATCATGATTTGAACTGTACAAAACCCTTAAAGCCATTTGCACAAAAGAAAATATATCTATTATCATATTGTATCAATATTGGCATATATATATATATATATATATATATATATATATATATCCTTCAAAGTCAAGCAGAGATCCACACAGAAGGTCTCAAGAAATCAACTTCAAACAGAGTTTAATCGATTTTCTTGGAGATCAAAAGTTGGCTGACGTTGCGCTATCATTTGCGATTGAAAGACTTGGAATTAATGTTGTTGAAGCGAAATTCTTGCATGGAGTCAAAGGTCAAGTTGAGGATGCACAAGCCAAAACTACGTAAAAAGGAGGCGCAGTTTCTTAGAAAAAACGCAGATTGCAATTATAAACACAAACACGACTTTTATTTATCTTTTCATTACATTAAACATCAAACATAAATATAATATTAACTTTTGTTTCTCATTTATTTATTTATTACATTGAAAACAATGAGTAATATTTCCCGTCAATGCATACCAACAACAAATAAATAAAGACTAAATATGATAAGAAAAATAAACAAAGACTTTGTGGAAAAACTAAACAAGACTTCTAAAAAAACCTAAACAAATTAAGACTTGTGAAACAAAACAAACAAATAGACTTCTAATTAAAAACACTAATCAAAGACTAAGAAAACTAAATAAACATCAGGGAGAATATAATAACTTGCAAATTTTTATAATTAAATTAGTAAATAGTAGATTTTAAAATTATTTGAAATAAATAGACACTTTTAACACTTTATTCCTCAAATTTTAAAAGGAAAAATCCGTTCCCCTCGAACTTTGCTCCGTTAACAAGTTTTATTATTCTGTTACAATGAGTGACGGAATTGCCATGTGTCACTTATTTAATAATAATTGAAAACGTAATTACGCTTATACCCTCCTAATCATATAATCCTAAATATTAAAAAGATAATATTACGAAAAAAAAGATAATAAAAAAACCCAAACGTTTTTTGTCTCGTTCTTCTTCTTCTCACTCTCTCATCTCATCTGTACAACAATCCTTTTATTGAATCCAATAGAAGTTTTGTAGTTTCAGCTTACAATTGATCTTATAATAATTCCTTATTTTTATTGAGAAATTCACTTGGCTATTCTCCCTAAATCATCATTATCATCATTATTTCTTCTTCTCCTCTCAACCCCATTTTCAGGCCCAACCCATTTTTAAGTCCTCCACTTTCTTACGTCAGTGTTTTGAACAATAACATTAGCAACAGTTTTGAGTTCTTTTTTTTTTTTTTTTATACAATTCTATAAGTGAAAATCTTTATTCTCTTCGACAAGCGCAAGTTTCGGGTTTATTTGTTTATTCATTTTTACAAAGCTGTCAATTCATCTTTCATACGCACAGACAAAAATAACACAATTAGCGCAAACACAACTTTTATTTCTCATGTTTTTTTTTTTTTATAAAATTTTATAAGTGAAAATCTTTATTCTTTTCGACAAGTGTAAATTTCGGGTTTCTTTGTTTATTTTTATATTCATTTTTACAAAGCTGTCAATTCATCTTTCAGACGCACAAATAAAAATAACACAAGTAGCGCAAACACAACTTTTATTTCTCATATTCATTACACTGAAAATCGTGCTTTTACCCAAGGAAAAAAAAAAAAAACATCATAGTTCCCCCACAGAAAAAAAAAAAAAAAAAAAAAAAAAAAAGAAAACATCACACGACATAAGTTTTAGTTTTATAGCATCACAATGATGATCAAACACAAATTTTATTTTTCTAATTTCATCACATCGATCTTCGGTCTTTTCTTCAACACCATTTTTTGATTTATGAATCCGCGTCACCTTGTGCAAGGAGTCATTAACCATGCAAACCAAAATTACTAGTACTAATACGATCGAAACCTCCTCCTGATGATGATTGACCTCCATTATAAGGATCGACGATAGTATAAAAGTCAAAAGCATGGCCATTCAAAGTAGAAAGACCACTGGTTTGATTCCAAATATTTGCTTTGGAAACATCTTTTATAATGAGGCCACCCATCTCGTCACATATTATATTCAATTCCGCATAATGCTTCGCTATCTTTAACTCTTTGCACGGAGTAAACGACTTACCTTGACCAGCACGAACAACAGCAGAACTAAACTTTAAACGCCAATCTTCATCCACAATCATGACTGCCATTTTTGCATCTGCTGCACGATGAAATATCACTTCCATACCATTGCCGCTTCCACCAATGACATAGTTGTAACTAAGTAAACGATGAGGATCAATGACTTTTCCAGCTTCTGAAACATTATGATCAATAAATGTGACCGGGAACCCAGTCATGTTTTCTATTTCAACAGTCCAGGGCATGATGAATATTAATTAATTTTCTGAAAAATATATATCACAAGCGAATGAATTCTCTAATACTCAACCAAAAATTTAACCACCGGCTACGCTCTTTAAAGAAAGATCGAGCTAACCAATTTATAGGACTTTCAATCTCATTGTATTGAATTTTCACTTCAAATCCGTAATATAATATAATCAAATACATATTCCGTCCACTGGCCAATATGTGATGTGTCGGCTTCAAATTTTATATTCAAAATTAATTACAACTTGGAATAAAATATTCCAACTCATTTTTCTTTATACCCAGCTTAATTTACGAGAAGATAAAAAAATGAATTTATCTTGTTTGATATTAAAAGTTAAATTTAAAAAAAAAAAAAAGAAAATTTTACTTATAAATTATTTTTATATCGTTAAATTTTTTGCTTAGATATTAATAGAGAAAAGCGTAGTTTAATAAATTTATTCGTTTTAATTAATTGTCTCTATTTTTCATTTTATTTTCTACTTATGTATGAAAAAAAAAATAATAAGATTCATATATATTATTTTTTACTTTATTTTCTCTTCCTTTCTTTTTTTTTTTCTGCCACCAAACAACTGACATTTCTATTTTTTCTCTCAAAATCTCTCCCTCTTGTTCCTTCCTTCTACTTTTCTTTTCCTACTAAACATAGTGTAAAAGTCCATTTCGGTGTACTAAAAGTCCATTTCATTCTGAAGAAACCAACTAACCCAAGCCAATATTAGATATAAAATGGGTGGTTATTTTTTTATTTTTATTTTTTTTTCCCGTATTCATTACATTGAACATCACACTTTTAAAAAAAAAAAATAAATAAAAAATTACACAAACACAGAACTTTTATTTCTCTATGATTACATGGATAATCAAACACAATACGACTTTTATTACGGGGTACTTGCACTCGTCACCTCGTGGAAGCAGTCGTTCTAAAACTATATCAAAATCGTCCATACCAACAATGTGAACACGAACTTAGACATCAAATGATGATGATGATGATGATCACGCCAGTTTTGCATCTGATTTACGATAAAATTCCACGTCAATACCACTGCCACGTCAACACCAATGTAATGGTTAGTAAGGAAGCACAAACGAATGAATTCTCTTTTAAAGACGACAACTCCAATAACCAATTTGTAGAACTTTCAATTCCATTATATTGGATTTTCACTTCAAATCCGTAACATAATAATGGAAAACCGTGTTACGAATCACACACACGTGTGGACTGTCTTGATATAACGTGAAATAGCTTCAAATTTTCATATTCAACACACCCAAAATATTCCAATTTTTTTTAATCATATAGTAGCTGAACCCAAAACCATATTTGTCGTACTTCGTAGCATGCATAATCTGACACATTTTGATTACTCCAATTATATGCACATTAAAAAGTCCCCTTCATTTGGATCGAATGGTGTGTTCCACCAAAACATAGAAAATCAAAAGAAACTACTTATATTATGTACGAAATTAATTCTTGTGTCTTCTTGTTCGTGTGTTCTTTCACATTCTCAAATAATATTATACTATATCAATTAAAATTTTATATTATGTTAGCTAAAAAGTTTTAAAATTAACTAACGTGTCATAATTTTATTTGAGGAACACGATAAGAAACACAAAAATATGACATATGAATTCAATCCATCATATCCAAACTAGTATTGTAGACGCATCTTGCAAGATTATGAGCTTCATTAAAGACTTGGATCGAGAAAAAGACAAGTTATTTGCAAGACAAAATGAAAAAACAAAACAAGATGCAAAATTGACTCCCTTAATTAAGGGGATATGATAATAATTGATTCATGACTTTACAACATATTATGAACTAAGAAATATCCGAATTGTACACGAGAAAAAACATATAATTAAGCCAAACATTCTTCACTCTAGGTAATAGAGAGAGAGAAAAAAAAAAGAATCATAAACCTTTCGGAACTTTCTTTCAAGTAGTCCTTTTTTTTTTTCTTTTGTAATCGTAGTCAAAATTATAGCAATATATATATATATATATATATATATGTATATACATCTATAAATCGATTTCTTCTGGTTGCGAAAAGAAAATAAAAAAAAAGAAGAGAAAACAAGAAAGATTTTGTGAGAAATTAATTAAGAAGTTAATTGGATGGATTTAAAACAATGAGGAACATTTCCCTTCAATGCAAACCAATTTTTTTTTTTTTTTTTTTTTTTTTTTAAAGACTACTATCAAGAAAAAATAAACAAATACTTGTTTTAAAATTAAACAAGACATCTAAAAACCTAAACAAATATTCTTAAACAAAATAAAAAAAAAATAGACTTCTGTAGATACTAATCAAAGATTAAGAAAACTAATAAAGATTAATGGAAAAACTAAACCGAGATTAATAGAGAACTAAACAGATAAGACTTGTAAGAAGCCTTAACAAAGATTAACGGAAATTGGAACAAGACTTCTAGAAAAGCACTTAAACCATGATGATCAATTTCCCTTTAAAGAAGGCCAACATTGTAGAAGCTGATTTCTATATTATAATGAAGGAGCTACTTGATCTTGAATAGTTCTCCCAAAATAATCAAAGTCGATGCATCATTTTCCCATAAAGTGATCAAAATCGGTAATAATATGTTAAAAGGATTACACTTATTGACCATACTTATGTAACTATAAGAAAAAGAGAGTTTTAAGGTCGCTCTTTGGACGCTGGGTTCTATGTTTGGCAACATCTTTCAACATCGATTAGAATCCTGATTATCAATAGACGTTTGAAGCAATCAATTTTGAATTTATCATCACATCCCCCATACTGTGACACATGAAAAGTGAAAGTTTAAAATTTAAAATTCAAAATTTTCGCTACCAATGATTGGTCCCGTAAAAACTCATAATCCCCTTTTTTCTCACTTTTTTTTTTTTTTTTTTTTTTTTTTAAATGAAAGGCCTCTTTTGCTTTCTCCCAAGTTTGAAATGAATGCGTTGTTCTATGAACTTTTACTACAAATAATATGATTATTTTTGTAACCGTTTTGATTCATGAATTCAAATTATAATTTATGATTTTGACTTTTGAAATTTAATTTTTTTGTTAAAGAAAAACACTGTAATAGAATTAAGAATCATGATTTGAACTACACGAAACCCTTAAAACAAATGCAACTTACACTTTTCTTAAATTGAGCACTCCAATAACCAATTTATAGGAATTTCAATTCGATTGTATTGAATTTTCATTTCAAACCCATAATATATGATATAATCAAAACTATGTCATGATGATATGTACGAGTGTGAATGGTCAACTGGCCGAGATGTAATGTGATCATGGCTTCAATTTTTATTTTCAAAATTAATTACAACTTGGAATTAAATATTCCAATTCATTTTTAATTACATGCAGCTTAATCCTAAACCATTATCATACTTTTAACTTTATAGTATTAATAACCTGCCATATTTTAATCATTTTATCTTTGTATGTCTGTGGTGTTTATTTTTGCACGTTTGAAGAACTCCCATTCAATTTTTTTTTTTTTTTACAATGTCTGTCTTTACAAAAACTAAAATTTCTGTTCAAACCTTCAGTTCAAACTTATGAAACCAAACGGAACTAAAAGTTCAATTTATTATAACCAACCTTTTCCACCAAAACTATTATAAGAAGGAAAATATATAATACTATTGCAAACTCATTTTTCAATATTATGAGCTGTCAATTTGATTAACTCGAATTCTTTGACCATGCAAATAGTAGGAATCTTATTAACTCAATTCGAGGAAAAGGCAAGTGATCAAATGGTTGATTAGTGCAAGAACAATGGAAAAATAATGCAAGGTACAAAGTGGCTTCAAAAGTTTGTATCCAAAATTAATTACAACTTCGAATTAAATATTCCAATTCATTTTTAATTATACCTAGCTGAAGCTTAAACAATGTATATTGGTCGCACTTCCGACATCATACCTTTAGCAATCTTCCGTATTTTGATCACTTTTAATGTGTTGTTTGTTTTGCGCGTTTGAATCTCAATTTAGACCTTTTTTGATTCAATGTTTTCTTTTATAAATATTATTTTTCTTTTCAAAGTTTTTATTTAAATCTATGAATCAAACGTGCTCTAAAAATCCATTTCATTTAAATCGAATGTTGTTCCATTAAACAAAGAAAATTATTAGAAGGAAAATATATGTTAATTATTGCAAATCTTGCAAGATTATGAGCTGCGTATTTGATTATCTTGAATTTGACCGCGGACATATTTGGTATTTTATCAACTTGATTCGATGAAAAAGACAAGTTATTACTGCAAGAAGTAGAACAATGGAAAAACAAAGCAAGGAAATTCATTCACTTAAATTATAGGGGATAAAGTAGTTACCATGGTTAATGTAATTGATAATTAAACTTTACAACATATCATATATGAGGTATGAGCTAAGAAAAATCCCAATTGTACACGAGGAAAGTTACTATATATCATTTTAATTACCGACTACTTTCAAATTGTTGCACAATGTTAGTATATTATACTGGTTATTATCATCTAGAAAATTACACAAACTCTTTAAGTAAAATAAAATAATACGATCGACAAAGTCATCACCCACCATTGTTGACTCTGAGCTGCCGCGCTATTTGAGGTCACTTACTAAAAATAATTATATAAATCAATGACAGCATGCAAAATAATTTAAAGCCATTTGCACAAAAGAAAACATATCTATTATCTTATTGTATCAATATTGGCATATATATATATATATATATATATATCCTTCAAAGTCTAGCAGAGATCCACACAGAAGGTCTCAAGAAATCAACTTCAAACAGAGTTTAATCGATTTTCTTGGAGATCAAAAGTTGGCTGACGCTGCGCTTTCACTCGCGATTGAAAGACTTGGAATTAATGTTGTTGAAGCGAAATTCTTTTATGGAGTCAAAGGCCAAGTTGAGGATGCACAAGCCAAAACTACGTAAAAAGAACGCGCAGTTTCTTAAAAAAAACACAGATTGCAATTATAAACACAAACACGAATTTTATTTATCTTTTCATTACATTAAACATCAAACACAACTATAATATTAACTTTTGTTTCTCATTTATTTATTTATTACATTGGAAACAATGAGTAATATTTCCCGTCAATGCATACCAAGAACAAATAAATAAAGACTAATTATGATAAGAAAAATAAACAAAGACTTTGTGGAAAAACTAAACAAGACTTCTAAAAAAACCTAAACAAATTAAGACTTATGAAACAAAACAAACAAATAGACTTCTAATTAAAAACACTAATCAAAGACTGAGAAAACTAAATAAACATCAGGGAGAATATAGTAAATTGCAGATTTTTATAATTAAATTAAATAAATAATAGATTTTAAAACTAATTGAAATAAATAGACTTCTAATAACACGAATAAAAGACTTATAAGAAAACTGAACAAAGATTAATGGAGAAACTGGATAAAGACCTTTTTTTTTGGCTAGTGAACTGAAAAAAGACTTCTAATAACACTAATAAAAGACTTGGAAGAAAACTGAACAAAGATTAATGGAGAAACTGGAGAAAGATTTTTTTTTTTTTTTTTTTTTGCTAGTGAACTTGTTTGGTATTTTTATTAGTTGGTAATTTATTGGCAATCGTGTAAAAATTCAAAAAATAGGTTCAAGAAGATTACGTATTGCAGAAGAAAATTCATAATCAGATTTGGAGAGATAAGAATAAGGCCTTGGTTAAAGGAAGATAATGCATTGGTTATTTGAATTTAAATGAGATTATAGAAAGAGATAAAGAGATATAGTTTTGATATTTGCGGCTTATCTAACTTATGGGAATTGATATTGGCATTAATTCAAATTTGTTGAATTTGATGTACAATCCGAGTTTGAAATTGAAAAGTGTTATTGGAGATCATATGGAAGATGGAGTCAATGGAGCTACTTGTCATGCAAATGAATGTGCAATCCGTTTGATATTTGAAGTTCAAAAGTAAGTGCTTTAAATATATATATATATATATATATTTGTGCGTGGATGTTTTTGATGGGCATTTACGTGGAGATAATGAAGTTGTTCAAAATTAGAGATTTGAAAGTTTGCTGCATTATTTGAATTGAAGATTGAGAAGAAAATGTGAAAATATTTTGTAGCCTATCTAGGAGAGAGAATCATGGAGATAATAGAGATCTTATCGAGAGTGGATTTAAATGAGATTCTCTTGACTTTATTTAAAGGCTTTATATTCATTTTAACAAAGTTGTCAATTCTATTAAAGTAAAAAATTATTTTTTACCCATCTCTTAAAAACTTAAGCTTTTAGAATGGATCGGTAAACTAACATAATATCAGAATGACAGGTCTTAAATTTAAACCCCTGTAATTGTATTCTTTATCCCTATTTAAATTGTCATCATGTGTTAGGTCTTTAATATATTTCGGGCTTAAATATTTACGTGTTGGGTGTTAAAGTATAAAACTATTGTTGGCCCACCTCCTAACAGCTTAAACTTTTAGAATGAATTAGTAAACTAACAAATCATCACTCATACATGAAGACAAAAATGACAAAATGTGACAAATTAATACGCAAACACAATAAGCCCAGGCATTCAGTAGGGTCATTGAATATTCTAATATGATATGGATTTATTTGTTATTTTGATAAGGCTTAATTTTAAAAATTCCTCTCGAATTATGACACTTATAACACTTTATTTCTCAAATTTTAAAAAATAAAATCCGTTTTCCCTAAACTTTATTTTGTTAATAAGTTTTATCCTTCTGTTACAATGAGTGATAGAATTGTCACGTGTTACTTATTTAGTAATAATTGAAAATGTAATTATTCTTATACCCTTCTAATCATATAATCCTAAATATCGAAAAGATAATATTACAAAAAAAAAAAGATAATAAAAAAACCCAAATGTTTTCTCCCTCTTTCTTCTTCTTCTCACTCTCTCATCTCATCTGTACAACAACCTTTTTATTGAATCCAATAGAAGTTTTGTGGTTTCAGCTTACAATTGATCTTATAATTCCCTATTTTTTTAAAAAAACTCACTTAGCTATTCTCCCTAAATCATCATTATTAACATCATTTTCTTCTTCTCCTTTCAACCCCATTTCCAGCCCAACCCATTTCTAAGTCCTCCACTTTCTTACGTCAGTGTTTTGAACAATAACATCAGTAACAGTTTTGGTTTTTTTTTAATACAATTCTATAAGCGAAAATCTTTATTCTTTTCGATAAGCGCAAGTTTCAGATTTCTTTGTTTATTTTTATATTCATTTTCACAAAGCTGTCAATTCATCTATCATACACATTTTCAAGCTATCATTTTCTTCTTCTCCTTTCAATCCCATTTCCAGGCCCAACCCATTTTCAAGTCATTCACTTTCTTACGTCAGTGTTTTGAACAACAACATTAGCAACAGTTTTTAGTTTTTTTTTTTATACAATTCTATAAGTGAAAATCTTTAGGGCATATTTTTTTGTCCATAAAACTCAAAAAAAGACAACTCAAGTTTTAACTTTATTTAATTTCACGTTCTTTTAAGTTTTACTTTTATTTAATTTTGCTCAATTTTATTCAAGTTCTAACTTCAACTCAAATTATAACTCAAATTCAACTTAAAAATTACACTCAAATTAAATTATAAAAAAAACAACACCTTATTCTATCCGACAAGCGTAAGTTTCGGGTTTTTTTTTTATTTATTTTTATATTCATTTTCACAAAACTGTCAATTCATCTTTCATATGCATTTCCAAGCTATCATTTTCTTCTTCTCCTTTCAATCCCATTTTCAGGCCCAATCCATTTTCAAGTCCTTCACTTTCTTACGGCAGTATTTTGAACAATAACATCACCAACAATTTTTAGTTTTTTTATATAATTCTATAAGTAAAAATCTTTATTCTCCGACAAGCGTAAATTTCATATTTCTTTATTTATTTTTATATTTATTTTCATAAATTTATCAATTCATCTTTTATACACACAAATAAAAATAACACAATTAGCGCAAACACAACTTTTATTTCTCATATTCATTACATTGAGGGCCTCGTTCAATTCGAGTTTAGAAAGTTTTTAAAAGCTCTCACAAACAATCACAGGAAAATAAAATCTCACATAAAATTAAATCTCAACTCAAATTTCGAATCAAAGAAATGAGAACCAAGAAGATCGTGCTTTTACCCCAGGAAAAAGAAAAGCATCATAGTTCCTCCACAGAACGAACAAAAAAAAAAAAAAAAAAAAAAAAAAACATCACATACGACAAAAAGTTTTTTTTTTTTTTTTTTTTTTTTTTTTTTTTTTTAGCATCTCAGTGATTAAACACAAATTTTATTTTTCTAATTTCATCACATCGATCTTCGGTCCTCTCTTCAACACCATTTTTCGATTTATGAATACGCATCACCTTGTGCGAGGAGTCACTTACGATCAAAACCAGTAAAACCACCAGAAGCAATAGTATCGAAAGGGGCTCCTTGTGACGATGACGATGACGATGACGATTGACCTTCCACAATAGTATAAAAGTCAAGAGTATGGCCATCCAAAGTAGAAAGACCATTGATTTCATTCCAAATATTTGCTTTGGAAACATCTTTTATAACGACGCCACCCATCTCGTCACATATTATATTCAATTCCGCATAACGCTTCACTATCTTTAACTCTTCGCATGGAGTAAACGACTTACCTTGACCAGCACGAACAACAGCAGAACTAAACTTTAAACGCCAATCTTCATCCACAATCATGACTGCCATTTTTACACCTGCTGCACGATGAAATATCACTTCCATACCATTGTCGCTTCCGCCAATGATTGCGTTGTAACGAAGTAAACGATGAGGATCAATGACTTTTCCAGCTTCTGAAACATTATGATCAATAAGCGTGACCGGGAACCCAGTCATGTTTTCTATTTCAACAGTCCAAGGCATTATGAATATTTTAATTTTCTGAAAAATGAAACCGCCGGTTAGGCTCTTTTAAAGAAGAGGGGGCTAACCAATTTATTGGACTTTCAATATTGAATTTTCACTTCAAATCCGTAATATAATATAATCAAATACATATTCCATCCACTGGCCAAGATTGATGTGTCGGCTTCAAATTTTATATTCAAAATTAATTACAACTTGGAATAAAATATTCCGACTCATTTTTCTTTATACCCAGCTTTAACTTACGAGAAAAAAAAAAAAAGAGTTTATCTAGAAGTTAAATTAAAAAAAAAAAAAAATTTACACGTAAATTATTTTTATACTTTAAAATTTTTTACTTGAATGTTAATAAAAAAAAAAATAGTTTAATAATTTTATTCATTTTAATTAATTATTTTTATTTTTCATTTTATTTTTCATCCACTTATAAAAGAAACAAAATAATAAAATCTATATGTATTATTTTTCATTTTATTTTTTCTTTTTTTCTCTTTTCTCTGCCACCAAACCAACCGACATTCCTAAAATTTCTCCACCTTATTCCTTCTACTTTTCTTTCCTACTTCCTACCAAACATAGTCCAACAGTCCATGTCGGTGTACTAAAAGTCCATTTCATTCTGAAGAAACCAACTAACCCAAACCAAACCCTGTTGGTGCGAATATTAGATATAAAATGGGTGGTTATTTTTATTTTCATTTTGACAAAAAAAAAATGACAAAAAGTGACAAATACACAAACACAACTTCTTTTTTTTTTTTCCCGTATTCATTACATTGAACATCACACTTTTAAAAAAAAAAAAAAAATAAAAAATTACACAAACACAACTTTTATTTCTCTGTGATTACATGGATAATCAAACACAATACGACTTTTATTTCGGGGTACTTGCACTCGTCACCTCGTGGAAGCAGTCGATCTAAGACTATATCAAAATCGTCCATACCAACAATGTGAACACGAACTTAGACATCAAATGATGATGATGATCACGCCAGTTTTGCATCTGATTTACGATAAAATTCCACGTCAATAGTAAGGAAGCACAAACGAATGAATTCTCTTTTAAAGACGACAACTCCAATAACCAATTTGTAGAACTTTGAATTCCATTATATTGGATTTTCACTTCAAATCCGTAACATAATAATGGAAAACCGTGTTACGAATCACACACACGTGTGGACTGCCTTGATATAACGTGAAATAGTTTCAAATTTTCATATTCAACAATTGGAACAGATTTAATATTCCAATTTTTTTTAATCATATAGTAGCTGAACCCAAAACCATATTTGTCGTACTTCGTAGCATGCATAATCTGACACATTTTGATTACTCCAATTATATGCACATTAAAAAGTCCCCTTCATTTGGATCGAATGGTGTGTTCCACCAAAACATAGAAAATCAAAAGAAACTACTTATATTATGTACGAAATTAATTCTTGTGTTTTCTTTTTCGTGTGTTCTTTCACATTCTCAAATAATATTATACTATATCAATTAAAATGTTACATTAATTAAAATTTTATATTATGTTAGCTAAAAAGTTTTAAAATTAATTAACGTGTCAAGATCTTATTTGAAGAACACGATAAGAAACACAAAAATATGACATACGAACTCAATCCATCATATCCAAACTAGTATTGTAGATGCATCTTGCAAGATTATGAGCTTCATTCAAGCCTTAGATCGAGAAAAAGACAAGTTATTTGTAAGACAAAATGAAAAAACAAAACAAGATGTAAAGTTGACTATCTTAATTAAGGTGATATGATAGTAATTGATTCATGACATTACGACATATTATGAGCTAAGAAATATCCGAACTGTACACGAGAAAAAAAAATATAATTAAGCCAAACATTCTTCACCCTAGGTAATAGAGAGAAAAAAAAAAGGATCATAAACCTTTCGGAACTTTCTTTCAAGTAGTCCTTTTTTTTTTCTTTTGTAATCGTAGTCAAAATTATAGCAATATATATATATGTATATACATCTATAAATCGATTTCTTCTAGTTGCGAAAAGAAATAAATAAAAAAGAAGAGAGAAAACAAGAAAGATTTTGTGAGAAATTAATTAAGAAGTTATTTGGATGGATTTAAAACAACGAGTAACATTTCCCTTCAATGCAAACCAAGCAACAATTTTTTTTTTTTTTTTAAAGACTACTATCATGAAAAAAAAAATAAACAAACACTTGTTTTAAAATTAAACAAGACATCTGAAAAACCTAAACAAATATTCTTAAACAAAATAAAAAATAGACTTCTATAAATACTAATCAAAGTTAAGAAAACTAATAAAGATTAATGGAAAAACTAAAAAATCAGACTTTCAAGAAATCTAAACGAAGACTTCTAAAAACACTAATAAAAGAAAATATATGTAAATTATTGTGAATTTTGCAAGATTATGAGCTGCGTATTTGATTATATTGAATTTGACCGTGGATATATTTGGTATTTTATCAACTTGATTCGAAGAAAAAGACAAGTTATTACTGCAAGAAGTAGAACAATGGAAAAAAAAAAAGCAAGGAAATTGATTCACTTAAATTATAGGGGATAAAGTAGTTACCATGGTTAATGTAATTGATAATTAAACTTAACATATTATATATGAGGCTATGAGCTAAGAAAAATCCCAATTGTTCACGAGGAAAGTTACTATATATCAGTTTAATTACCGACTACTTTCAAATTGTTGCACAATGTTAATATATTATACTGGTTATTATGATCTACAAAATTACACAAAACCGCAACTCTTTAAATAAAATAAAATAATTCGATCGACAAAGTCATCACCCACCATTGTTCGACTTTGAGCTGCCGCGCTATTTGAGGTTACTAAAAATAATAAATCAATGACAGCATGCAAAATAATTTAAAGCCATTTGCACAAAAGAAAATATATCTATTATCTTATGTAAGAATTATGTGGCCCACCAAATAAAATAAAAGCCTGTTAATATTATTTATTTAATAGTTTAATAATTATCTTAATATTAAAATTTTATTGGCTATGAGGGGTTACAACTCTGAAGAAAGGATGCATGTTTTGATAGAAGACACTAATTCATGGTCTATAAAATAAGAATATAGTCCTCTCTCTACCTAATAATTGTATATCTTCTCTCCATAAAAAAAAAAAAATACATTAAAAATTACAGAGGATCTAGAGAGAGAAACTTAGATTCTACTTCTCTTTTAAATTTCCTGTAGAAGTGATATTCTTTAAATTAAATTAATGAGTCAAAGTACGCTTTTACTTCTAATTCTCTGATAATTATAATGCTCTAAGATCTTTAGATATTATTAATCTAAAGTCATATATATCCTTCAAAGTCAAGCAGAGATCCACACAGAAGGTCTCAAGAAATCAACTTCAAACAGAGTTTAATCGATTTTCTTGGAGATCAAAACGCTGCGCTATCATTTGCGATTGAAAGACTTGGAATTAATGTTGTTGAAGCGAAATTCTTGCATGGAGTCAAAGGTCAAGTTGAGGATGCACAAGCCAAAACTACGTAAAAAGGAGGCGCAGTTTCTTAGAAAAAACACAGATTGCAATTATAAACACAAACACGACTTTTATTTATCTTTTCTTTACATTAAACGTCAAACACAACTATAATATTAACTTTTGTTTCTCATTTATTTATTTATTACATTGAAAACAATGAGTAATATTTCCCGTCAATGCATACCAACAACAAATAAATAAAGACTAAATATGATAAACAAAGTAAACAAGACTTCTAAAAAAACCTAAACAAAGTAAGACTTGTGAAACAAAACAAACAAATAGACTTCTAATTAAAAACACTAATCAAAGACTGAGAAAACTAAATAAACATAAGGGAGAATATAATAAATTGCAAATTTTTATAATTAAATTAATAAATAGTAGATTTTAAAATTATTTGAAATAAATAGACTTCTAATAACACTAATAAAAGACTTGTAAGAAAACTGAACAAAGATTAATGGAGAAACTGGATAAAGACTTTTTTTTTTTTTTTTTTGCTAGTGAACTGAAAAAAGACTTCTAATAACACTAATAAAAGACTTATAAGAAAACTGAGGACAAAGACTGTTTTTTTTTTTTTTTTTTTTCCCTTGTGAACTGAAAAAATACTTCTAAAAACACGAAGAGTTTGTTTGGTTCATAAGTTTAAACCGTGGTTCATGATTATGATGTTTGAAATTCAAATTATTTATAAAAGAAAGAAATTGTTCCAGAACTAAGAACCATGATTTGAACCATGCTGAACCTTTAAAAAAAATGCACCCTAATTAAAGACTTAACAAAACAAAGATTGATGAAAAACAAAAACAAAGACTTCTTAACAAGATTTCATTTCGGCACCACAATTGTTAGAAATATTTTCTAATGCATAGATGGCCATTTTTGGCATTTTAGCAAATTTTGATGGTCGAATTCAGATCAACTAATAGAAAGCGTGTCTCTATAATTTTATAAATTATGGATGTTTAGTTCATGAATTCAGAATCATTCTTGATTTATATATATTTTTTGTCAAAAAAAATACTGTAATGAATTACAAATTATGATTCGAATCATATCACGAATTTATCAGCCAAACACACCACCGAGATGTTGACGTAATTATTTTTTTGTTAAAGAAGTGTTTTTGTTATTTTGATAAAATACACGGAGTGTGCGGCTCTCCACCATTCCCGGTACGTGAATGCCTGTAGTCAAGATTTCTTGTGGACAGACAATATCGGTCATGCGGGGCCAATAGTGCGCAGGGTTTACGACGAGAAAGTTAGCTCATGTGCCTCTGATCCGCGTGCGGGGCACATGGCAAGCCAAGTTGAGGCCCCGTGGTATGCCACAAGCACACATCGTGCCCAATATTAGTTGGCTTAAGGTTTGGCCACACTCATGGGACACGGAGTTGGGATACGTGGTGCCTAATAATTCGATAGCTCTTCTAAATATATAAAAGAGTAGTAGTCCAAAAGGGTGAGTTACAGGCGCATGCTTTATGTTGTTTTTTTAGAGTGTAATTTAAGTGCAGTTTTTGAATTAAATTTGAGTTATAATTTGAGTTGAAATTAGAACTTAAATAAAGTTGAGTAAAATTGAGTAAAGTTAAAACTTAAAAGAACGTAAACTTGAATAAAATTGAAACTTGAGTTGTTTTTTTTTTAGTTTTATGTGTAAAAGAACATGCCTAGTTTTTTGTTTTTTTGTTTTTTTTTTTTGTTTTTTTTTTTTTTAAGTTCAACTCTTTTTTTCTCATTTTGTTACGTGTACCTACTGATCATTACATGATAGTCTAAAATAGCGTGTTTTAGGTGCTTTAATTTTTTTCCTTTCCTCTTAAAGTTTTAACTCCTTATTGTTTTTTTATTAATATTGTTATTATTCATTCTATGGTAGTCCAAAACAGAGAGTTTTAGATGCTACTACTCATTACATGATAGTCTAAAATAGTGAGTTTTAGGTACTATTTTCCATTTCATGGCAGTACAAAACATCGAGTTTTAGATTTTTTTCCTTTTTTTTCTAAGTTTCAACTCCTTTATTTGTATATTTTATTATTTTATAATTTAGAATGTTTCATGTATCTAATCATAGAAGCTTTTCATTTAGACTACTATATATTTATATATTCTTTTTGAATTTCTGGGTTTTTTTTTCTCCATGTTGTTATGTGTGTTTTATGTTATAAAAATTTCAATTATAATTATAGATACATATATCACACGTATCTAAACTAGTAAATAAAATATCACTTGGTTGTAATTTTTTAATATTATGGGTTTGTAATGAATTTTGATACATGATGGGATACATTTCTGTAAAATGAAAGATACGAAGGCTCTTAAAAAAAAATAAAAAAAATCCTCCCTACAAAACAAAATATCTTAATTAAAAGTTTAAATAGTAAATTGTGAGAGAGTGAATTATCGTAAATTGCGCATTAATTTTCTCTTTTACATATTACATAGTATAAATATAGATTAAATGATCATTTTTTTTAGAAGTTAGAATAAATCTAACAAATCCAGACGTAATTGAGTAGGATCATTGAATATTGTGATATAAAATGGGTTTGTTTGTTTGTTTTTATATTCTTTTTGACAAAGCAGTCAATTCATCAACTCATCACTCAAACGTACACTAAAAATGACATCAGCAAAAACACAAATTTTATTTCTCATATTTACATTGAACATCACACTATCAAAAAAAAAAAAAAAAAAAGACCACCACAGACAAGACATCTTTTATTCTCTATCATTACATTGACGATTAAACACAACACAACTTTTATTTCTCTAATTTCATCGCATTGATCTTCAGTCTTTTCTTCAGCACCATTTTTCAGTTTACTTCAAAAACTTTATCATAATCATCCATATCAACAATATCAACCCGGACTCTGTTGTTGATGACGATCACCATCCTTATACTTCCACAATCTGAAAAAACTTAAAGAGTTTCGCCATTCAAAGTAGAGAAACCCCGGCCAAAATTATCATTCAGCTTCTCCCAATCATTTTGTTGGGAAACATCGTTTATAGACATGCTTCTGCGACCATTCTCAAATATTATATCAAATTCCGCATAACGCTTCAACACAACCAGTTCTTTAAATGGAGCAAACAACTTCTCTTGACCAGCATGAGGAACAACAGCACTACTAAACTTTAAACGCCAATCTTCATCCACAATCATGACTGCCATTCTTTCTGTTCGAGTGCGCTGAAATTCCACTTCAATACCACTGCCACTTTTACCAATTTCACTGTTGTAATCAAGATCTTTACGAGGAGGAATAACAAAATCTTCTGAACTTCTATGATTTTTAACTCTCACCTCCCACGCACTGTCGTTGTATATTGTTTTAGTCCAAACCATGATATATTAATTTGTCAGAAAAACAGGACAAACGAATGAATCCGCTCTACTCAACCAAAAATATTGAAACCACTGTCTGTACTCTTCTAAAGACGAGCACTCCAATAACCTAATTATAGGACTTTGAATTTGATCATATTGAATTTTCACTTCAAATCCGTAATATAATAATCAAACCACATCTCATGAATGACATATATGCATACGAACGCATGGCCAACAGGCCAATATATAATGTGAAATGGCTTCAATTTCTATATTCAAAATTAATTACAACTTGGAATAAAATATCCCATTTCATTTTTTATTGTACCTTAGCATAATTACTCTAAACCAGTACGGTTGTGCTTCCGACTTCATACCACTAATACTAATCTGCAGCCACATTTTGATCACTTTTTCCATGTACATTTCTGTTGTTTGTTTCGCGAATTCAATAACTAATACAATTTTTTTTTTATTACAGTATTTTATCTTATAAAAGATAAGATTTATATTTCAAATTTTGTATTTAAATATATGAACAAAACGAGTACTAAAAGTCTATTTTATTTAGAAAAAGTCAACAAGACCCGATAATAAATAGGATCATTGAATATTACATATAAATAGATTTTGTCTATTTTTATATTCATTTTGACAAAGTTGTCAATTCATCACTCATTTCTATATACAAAAATGACAAACACACAAACACAACTTTTATTTCTCATATTTAATATTACATTCAACATCACTCTTAAAAAAAAAAAAACATACACATGACATTGATAATCAAACACAATACGACTTTTATTTCTTTCATTTCATCGCATTGATCTTCAGTCCTTTCTGATCAACACCATTTTTCAATTTACCTCTAAAACTTTATAAAAACCATCGATACCAACAATATGAACACGAAACCGGACTCTTTGACGATGATGATCAACATCCTTATTATTCAACAATACAATAAAACCGATCATATTCTACGCCATCCAAAGTAGAAATACCTTCGCCAAAAATTTTATTCGTCAGATTGTCCCAAGCACTTGGTTCTGAAACATCTCTTATCAACATGCAATGGCGACCATTCTGAAAAAATATAACCACTTCCGCATAATGCTTCAACACAACCAACTCTTTGAATTGAGCAAAATGACCAGCACGAATAACAGCATAACTAAACTTTAAACGCCAATCTTCATCAACAATCATGACTGCCATTTTTTCATCTGTTGTGCGATGAAATTCCACTTCAATACCACTGCCACTTTTATCAATGTAACGGTGGTAAGGAAGTTCTGTATAAGGAGGAAGTTCTGTATTTTTTTAGTCCAAACCTTGATGAATATTAATTCGGCAGAAAAACGTCACAAACGAATCAATTCGCTATACTCAACCAAAAATGAAACCACTGTCTACACTCTTATAGAGATGTGTTAGGGTCAAAATCAGCACTATGATCATTACCTGGACAACATTTGGAGAAATAAGTCTAACTCTAATGACTGATATCAACTGGAGACTAGATTAACTGGAGAAGACTGACGACAGAAGGTGTGTGAGGACCACAACTAATATTTCGGGAAAGGAAATTTTTTAGAGGCCACGAAGATTATCTCATGTCAAATCATACATTAAAGGCACAAATCTAACCAATATAGAAGAAGAAAGATAATAGAAAGTGAATATGGAAATAAGAAAAAAGTAAAGTCAACACGATAAAAGAAACACTATTCAATCTAAGAGAAAAAGAAAATAGAAGATCTTATCCTATAAATAGGGGATGGAGATCACGAATTAGAGATCTTGAAACCTTTATAATATGTAGAGAATCTCTCTCTAAATTTCCTCCTCCATCATCTCCTCTTTACATTCTTCATTGTAATTGTACTTTTTATAAGAGATAATGAAACTCTCAAGCCCTACAGTAGACGTACCCTGCATTATTAGGGAAACTATTATATACTCGTGTGTTCGTTTATTTTTTTGCACTTTACGTTCTGATTCTAGCACTATATCGACTCAAATCGACACAAATCAACACACCAACGCGATCGCCACTCGAGAGTGGCCATTGACCCTTAAACAAATTTAATTATAGAATCTGACCTCTACAAGATGAGCACGACAATAACCAAATTATAAGACTTTGAATTTGATCATAGTGAATTTTCATTTTAAATCCGTAATATAATAATCAAAACTATGTCATGAATGACGCATACAAGTGGATGGCTAACTGCCCAAGATATAATGTGAAATGGCTTCAAGTTTTATATTCACAATTAATTACAACTTGGAATAAAATATTCCAATTCATTTTTCAATGATATCTAGCTTAATTACCCTAAACCAGTATGGTAATTGTGCTTCGTGTATTTGAGTCCTAATTCAAAAATATTTTTACAGTATTTTATTTTACAAAAATTAAAATTTCTATTCTAATTTTTTTATTTAAACTTATGAACCAAACGGAAGACCTTATCCTAAAAAGATACTAGAAAATGAATCTGGAAATAAGAAAAAAGAAAGTAAACTCAAAAAAAGAAAAACTATTCAATCTAAGAGAAAAAAAAAAGTAGAAGATTTTATCCTATAAACAGGGAAATGGAGATCACGAATTAGACATCTTGAATGTAGAGACTCTCTCTCTAAATTTCATCCTCCTTCTTCTCCTCTTTACATTCTTCATTATAATTGTACTTTTTATAAGAGATTGTTGTAATTGTACTTTTTATAATAGATTGTGAAACCTTCAGAGCCCTACAGTGGACATGCCCTGCATTATTAGGAGAATTATTATATATTCATGTGTTCATTTATTTTTCGCATTTTATGTTCTAGTTCTAGCACTATATCGACTCAAATCGACCGAATCAACTCACCAATGTGATCGCCACCCGGGAGCGGCCATTGGTCCTTAAACAAATTTAATTGTAGAATCTAACCTCTACAAGAAGAGCACAACAATAACCAAATTATAGGATTTTGAATTTGATCATATTGAATTTTCATTTTAAATCCGTAATATAATAATAAAAACTATGTCATTAATGATGCACACAAGTGGATGGCTGATCAAGCTATGTCAAGTCGAGTGGTGCTCGCTGATCAAGCTTCCTAAGGAGATTCTAGGCAACGGCAACATCGTCAAGGAGGAAGTCGTTGAGTGTGTAAGACCGTTCGGTCCCTTGTAATCTTTTGGTCTCAGTGGATTGATCACTGTCTCGGCGTGGCTCCGCAGAGTAGGTGTGCGCACCGAACTACAATATCATTTTTTTGGTGTCCTTTACGTTTCTGCATTATTTTCCTGCATTTCTGGTTTGCTGGTTTAATTTCAGATTTACTGTTAAAAAAACAGTGTTACAGTAAAGTGTTATAATACTCTCTGTGACACCAACAGACCTTACATTGATATTAGTTTCATTTCTTAATTTTCACTTGTTCTTGTTGTTTGGTTGACATCGACATTAGTTTCCGTGGTTTGCATCACTCTGATTCTGGTTTGGTGTTCATTTTTTTCTTAGGTTTTTTTGCATCATATTTTGTCATCACGTTTCATTTATTTTCTTAATTTGGTGTGTATGTTTTTTTTTTTTTTTAGCCACTGTTTGTTCTTCTTCTACTTCTTGTTCTTGTTCTTTTTTCTTTTTTCTTTTTGATTTCTAAACTTGTCATTTTTTATCATTTATGCTGTTGTTTTTCGTGTTATTTCTGTACTATAATTTTGTATTCTTTTTTATAATGATATCATCATTAAAATAATAAAAAAGCGAGATTTTTTATTTGTTGTTTGCTTGTCTATGGCTGATATATCCTTGCCATAATTTTCTTATTCCTTAACAAAGTGAAAATAGATAGACTGTGAACACGTATTTTCGTCCATTCTGATTGTTTCAGATTGATAACAAACTTTATATTCATTCTTTTTCATAATGACCTCGTCATTAAGATAATGAAAATGTGAGAAGCTTTTTATTTGTTGTTTTATTGGCTTGTCTGTGACTTTTTTTATATCATTATCATAATTTTCTCGTTCCTTAACATAATGAAAATAGATAGATTGTAGACTCATATTTTCGTGCATTTTGATTGTTTCAAGTTGCTTGTAAACTTCATATTTATTCTTTTCCATAATAATATCGCTATTAAGATGATGAAATTGTGAGAGGTTTTTTTATTTATAGTTTTGTTTGCTTGTCTATAGCTTGTTTTATATCTTAACTATAATCTTTTCATTCTGTTCATAAAAAATATATATGTAGGCTCTTAAAAAAAAAAAAAAAAAAAAAAAAAAAAAAAAAAAACTCACTACAAGATAAAATAACTTAATTAAAAGTTTAAATAGTAATTTATAAGAGATTTAATAGTAAACAGTATAGTTTCTCTTTTATGTATTGCATAGTATGAATGTAGATTAATAACCCTTTGCTTTAGAAGTTGGAAGAAGTCAACAATTAAACCCAGAAGATGAGTAGGATCATTGAACATATGATGTCACAAAGCTGTCAATTCATCTTTCATACTCACAGACAAAAATAACATAATTAGCACAAACACAACTTTTATTTCTCATATTCATTACATTGAAGATCGTGCTTTCACCCAGGAAAAAAAAAAAAAAAAAAAAAAACATCATAGTTCCCCCACAGGGAAAAAAAAAAGAAAAAGAAAAAGAAAACATCACACACGACATAAGTTTTATTTTTGTAGCATTACAATGATGATTAAACACAAATTTTATTTTTCTAATTTCATCACATCGATCTTCGGTCCTTTCTTCAATACCATTTTTCGATTTATGAATACGCATCACCTTGTGCGAGGAGTCACTTACGATCAAAACCAGTAAAACCACCAGAAGCAATAGTATCGAAAGGGGCTCCTTGTGATGATGACGATGACGATGACGATTGACCTTCCACAATAGTATAAAAGTCAAGAGTATGGCCATCCAAAGTAGAAATACCATTGATTTCATTCCAAATATTTGCTGTGGAAACATCTTTTATAATGAGGCCACTCATATCTTCACATATTATATTCAATTCCGCATAATGCTTCACTATCTTTAACTCTTTGCATGGAGTAAACGACTTACCTTGACCAGCACGAACAACAGCAGAACTAAACTTTAAACGCGAATTTTCATCCACAATCATGACTGCCATTTTTACATCTGCTGCACGGTGAAATATCACTTCCATACCATTGCCGCTTCCGCCAATGATTTCGTTGTAACGAAGTAAACGATGAGGATCAATGACTTTTCCAGCTTCTGAAACATTATGATCAATAAATGTGACCGGGAACCCAGTCATGTTTTCTATTTCGAGAGTCCAAGGCATTATGAATATTTTAATTTTCTGAAAAATGAAACCACCGGTTACGCTCTTTTAAAGAAGAGCGGGCTAACCAATTTATTGGACTTTCAATATTGAATTTTCACTTCAAATCCGTAATATAATATAATCAAATATATATTCCATCCACTGGCCAAGATGTGATGTGGCGGCTTCAAATTTTATATTCAAAATTAATTACAACTTGGAATAAAATATTCCGACTCATTTTTCTTTATACCCAGCTTTAACTCACGAGAAGATTAAAAAAAAAAAAAAAAGAGTTTATTTAGAAGTTAAATTAAAAAAAAAATTTAATCATAAATTATTTTTATATTCTTAAATTTTTTATTTAAATGTTAATGGAGAAAAAAATAATTTAATAATTTTACTCATTTCAATTAGTTATCTTTATTTTTCATTTTATTTTTCACTCACTTATAAAAAAAAAAAAATCTATATGTATTATTTTTTACTTTATTTTTTTTTTCTTTTCTCTGTCACCTAAAATTTCTCCACCTTATTCCTTCTACTTTTCTTTCCTACTTCCTACCAAACAAAGTGTAAAAGTCCATTTTGGTGTACTAAAAGTCCATTTCATTCTGAAGAAACCAACCAACCCAAACCAAACCCTGTTAGTGCGAATATTAGATATAAAATGGGTGGTTATTTTTATTTTCATTTTGACAGAAAATGACAAAAAGTGACAAATACACAAACACAATTTTTTTTTTTTTTTTTATCGTATTCATTACATTGAACATCACACTTTTAAAAAATAAAAATTAAAAATTACTCAAACACACAAGGGTCCGTTTAGTTCGCTAAGTCGAATTTTTAATTCGAGTTAAAATTTGATTTTATGTGAGAGCTTTTTACTGTAGTAAAAAAGTTAGATGTGATTATTTGTGAGAGCTTTTTACTTACTGTAGTAAAACTCGAATTCTAAACTCAAATCAGCGAAATGAACGGAGCCTTTATTTCTCTATGATTACATGGATAATCAAACACAATACGACTTTTATTTCGGGGTACTTGCACTCGTCACCTCGTGCAAGCAGTCGATCTAAGACTGTATCAAAATCGTCCATACCAACAATGTGAACACGAACTTAGACATCAAATGATGATGATGATCACGCCAGTTTTGCATCTGATTTATGATACCAGCCTCTGCCGGAGTCACTACTCGAACACGGCCCCGCCTTCCGCGAGCTATATTGACTACGATAAAGATGATGCAAGATATAGAAAAGGGAAATAAAGGGAAACAATATTTAATTCTCTTCCTGGATCCAATTGTCCTTACAGAACTTATAGAGCATTCAGTGGAAACGTGGGTCCCACCACTCAGTTGGTTACAACTGATTTTGCCAGCCGATACAATTCTAGAAAATAACAAAATAACAAATAGGTAGGAGTAAACTTAAAAACAATAAAAGACTAATATATCCCTGCTCTCACCAGTAGCAAGTGAACTAATAACATAATAGTAAGTGAACTAATAGTATAGACCCGTAACAATTTACGATAAAATTCCACGTCAACACCAATGTAATGGTTAGTAAGGAAGCACAAACGAATGAATTCTCTTTTAAAGACGACAACTCCAATAACCAATTTGTAGAACTTTCAATTCCATTATATTGGATTTTCACTTCAAATCCGTAACATAATAATGGAAAACCGTGTTACGAATCACACACGTGTGGACTGCCTTGATATAACGTGAAATAGTTTCAAATTTTCATATTCAACAATTGGAACAGATTTAATATTCCAATTTTTTTAATCATATAGTAGCTGAACCCAAAACCATATTTTTCGTACTTCGTAGCATG
The DNA here is from genome assembly GCA_012066045.3 of Morus alba. Taxonomy (NCBI): domain Eukaryota; kingdom Viridiplantae; phylum Streptophyta; class Magnoliopsida; order Rosales; family Moraceae; genus Morus; species Morus alba. The sequence continues at coordinate 17,255,120 of CP050229.2, forward strand.
CATAATCTGACACATTTTGACTACTCCAATAATATGCACATTAAAAAGTCCCCTTCATTTGGATCGAATGTTGTGTTCCACCAAAACAAAGAAAATCAAAAGAAACTACTTATATTATGTACGAAATTAATTCTTGTGTCTTCTTTTCCGTGTGTTTTTTCACATCTTTCGAATAATATCATATTATATCAATTAAAATATCACATTAATTAAAATTTTATATTATGTTAGCTAAAAAGTTTTAAAATTAACTAACGTGTCATGATCTTATTTGAGGAACACGATAAAAAACACAAAAATATGACATATGAACTCAATCCATCATATCCAAACTAGTATTGTAGAGGCATCTTGCAAGATTATGAGCTTCATTAAAGACTTAAATCGAGAAAAAGAAAAGTTATTTGTAAGAGAAAATGAAAAAAACAAAGCAAGATGTAAAATTAACTCTCTTAATTAAGGCGATATGATAGTAATTGATTCATGACTTTACAATATATTATGAGCTAAGAAATATCCGAATTGTACACGAGAAACAAAAAAAATAATTAAGCCAAACATTCTTCACTCTAGGTAATAGAGAAAAAAAAAAAAAAAAGGATCATAAACCTTTCAAGTAGTCCTTTTTTTTTTCTTTTGTAATCGTAGTCAAAATTATAGCAATACACACACACACACACACACACACACACACACACACACACACATATATATATATATATATATACATCTATAAATCGATTTCTTCTGGTTGCGAAAAGAAATAAATAAAAAAGAAGAGAGAAAACAAGAAAGATTTTGTGAGAAATTAATTAAGAAGTTATTTGGATGGATTTAAAACAACGAGTAACATTTCCTTCAATGCAAAACCAAATTTTTTTTTTTTTTTTTTTTTTTTTTAAAGACTACTATCATGAAAAAATAAACAAACACTTGTTTTAAAATTAAACAAGACATCTGAAAAACCTAAACAAATATTCTTAAACAAAATAAAAAATAGACTTCTATAAATACTAATCAAAGTTAAGAAAACTAATAAAGATTAATGGAAAAACTAAAAAATCAGACTTTCAAGAAATCTAAACGAAGACTTCTAAAAACACTAATAAAAGAAAATATATGTAAATTATTGCGAATTTTGCAAGATTATGAGCTGCGTATTTGATTATATTGAATTTGACCGTGGACATATTTGGTATTTTATCAACTTGATTCGAAGAAAAAGACAAGTTATTAGTGCAAGAAGTAGAACAATGGAAAAACAAAGCAAGGAAATTGATTCACTTAAATTATAGAGGATAAAGTAGTTACCATGGTTAATGTAATTGATAATTAAACTTAACATATTATATATGAGGCTATGAGCTAAGAAAAATCCCAATTGTTCACGAGGAAAGTTACTATATATCAGTTTGATTACCGACTACTTTCAAATTGTTGCACAATGTTAATATATTATACTGTTTATTATGATCTACAAAATTACACAAAACCGCAACTCTTTAAATAAAATAAAATAATACGATCGACAAAGTCATCACCCACCATTGTTCGACTTTGAGCTGCCGCGCTATTTGAGGTTACTAAGAGAGCGTTTGGTATGGGGTAATTATAAGGGTGGGAATGAAAATCTTTCAGATTCTCATGTTTGGTACAATTATTAGACTTTTTTAAAACCCAGGAAAGTAAAACCCATGGGTTTCACATTACCCCATTTTGGGGTAATCCTAATCCCACCCAATAGGGTGTTATTCAAATTCCCAGGAATCTCAAAATCATGGGAATCTCATAATAATAATAATAATTAATATTAATTATTATTATAATATTAATTATTATAATTATAATAATAATTATTATTATAATTATTCATTAAAAAAAATATTTTTTAATTCACAACATTCTCATGCACAACCAAACACAGAATGTAATATTCCTAGGAATTTGAGAAAGATTCCTGTATATAACCAAACACAATAATATATTATTCCTAGGAATTATATTACCCTCTATCACTTTCCTGGGAATATGATTCCTTATGATTACCTCATACTAAACGCCCTCTAAAAATAATAAATCAATGACAGCATGCAAAATAATTTAAAGCCATTTGCACAAAAGAAAATATATCTATTATCTTATGTAAGAATTATGTGGCCCACTAAATAAAATAAAAGCCTGTTAATATTATTTATTTAATAGTTTAATAATTATCTTAATATTAAAATTTTATTGGCTATGAGGGGTTACAACTCTTAAGAAATGATGCATGTTTTGATAGAAGACACTAATTCATGGTCTATAAAATAAGAGTGTAGTCCTCTCTCTACCTAATAATTGTATATCTTCTCTCCATCAGAAAAAAAAAATACATTAAAGATTCTACTTCTCTTTTAAATTTCCTGTAGAAGTGATATTCTTCAAATTAAATTAGTGAGTCAAGGTATGCTTTTACTTCTAATTCTCTGAGAATTATAATGTTTTAAGATCTTTAGATATTATAAATCTAAAGTCATATATATCCTTCAAAGTCAAGCAGAGATCCACACAGAAGGTCTCAAGAAATCAACTTCAAACAGAGTTTAATCGATTTTCTTGGAGATCAAAAGTTGGCTGACGCTGCGCTTTCATTCGCGATTGAAAGACTTGGAATTAATGTTGTTGAAGCGAAATTCTTGCCTGGAGTCAAAGGTCAAGTTGAGGATGCACAAGCCAAAACTACGTAAAAAGGAGGCGCAGTCTCTTAGAAAAAACACAGATTGCAATTATAAACACAAACACGACTTTTATTTATCTTTGCTTTACATTAAACGTCAAACACAACTATAATATTAACTTTTGTTTCTCATTTATTTATTTATTACATTGAAAACAATGAGTAATATTTCCCGTCAATGCATACCAACAACAAATAAATAAAGACTAAATATGATAAGAAAAATAAACAAAGACTTTGTGGAAAAACTAAACAAGACTTCTAAAAAAACCTAAACAAATTAAGACTTGTGAAACAAAACAAACAAATAGACTTCTAATTAAAAACACTAATCAAAGACTGACAAAACTAAATAAACATCAGGGAGAATATAATAAATTGCAAATTTTTATAATTAAATTAATAAATAGTAGATTTTAAAATTATTTGAAATAAATAGACTTCTAATAACACTAATAAAAGACTTGTAAGAAGACTGAACAAAGATTAATGGAGAAACTGGATAAAGACTTTTTTTTTTTCTAGTGAACTGAAAAAAGACTTCTAATAACACTAATAAAAGACCTATAAGAAAACTGAGGACAAAGACTGTTTTTTTTTTTTTTTCCCTAGTGAACTGAAAAAATACTTCTAAAAACACGAAGAGTTTGTTTGGTTCATAAGTTTAAACCGTGGTTCATGATTATGATGTTTGAAATTTAAATTTTTTATAAAAGAAAAATATTGTTTCAGAACTAAGAACCATGATTTGAACCATGTTAAACCTTTAAAAAAACGCACCCTAATTAAAGACTTAACAAAACAAAGATTGATGAAAAACAAAAACAAAGACTTCTTAACAAGATTGCATTTCGGCACCACAATTGTTAGAAATATTTTCTAACGCATAGATGGCCATTTTTGGCATTTTAGCACATTTTGATGGTCGAATTCAGATCAACTAATAGAAAGCGTGTCTTTATAATTTTATAAATTGTGGATATTTAGTTCATGAATTCAGAACCATTCTTAATTTATATGTATTTTTTATGAGAAAAAATACTATAATAAATTATGAATTATGATTCGAATCATATCATAAATTTATCAGTCAAACACATTACCGAGATGTTGACGTAATTATTTTTTTGTTAAAGAAGTGATTTTGTTATTTTGATAAAATACACGGAGTGTGCGGCTCTCCACCATTCCCGGTACGTGAATGCCTGTAGTCAAGATTTCTTGTGGACAGACAATATCGGTCATGCGGGGCCAATAGTGCGCAGGGTTTACGACGAGAAAGTTAGCTCATGTGCCTCTGATCCGCGTGCGGGGCACATGGCAAGCCAAGTTGAGGCCCCGTGGTATGCCACAAGCACACATCGTGCCCAATATTAGTTGGCTTAAGGTTTGGCCACACTCATGGGACACGGAGTTGGGATACGTGGTGCCTAATAATTCGATAGCTCTTCTAAATATATAAAAGAGTAGTAGTCCAAAAGGGTGAGTTACAGGCGCATGCTTTCATGACATGTTCTTTTACACATAAAATTCAAAAAAAGACAACTCAAGTTTTAACTTTATTTAAGTTTACGTTCTTTTAAGTTTTAACTTCACTCAATTTTACTCAGCTTTATTCAAGTTCTAACTTCAACTCAAGTTATAACTCAAATTTAATTCAAAAACTACACTGAGGCTCCGTTCATTTCGCTAATTTGAGTTTAAAATTCGAGTTTTGTTACAGTAAAAAGCTCTCACAAACAATCACATTTAACTTTTTTACTACAGTAAAAAGCTCTCACATAAAGTCACATCTCAACTCGAATTAAAAACTCGAATCAGCGAACTAAACGGGCCCTCAAATTACACTCCAAAAGAACACCCCTTAGTTTTTTGTTTTTTTGTTTTTTTTTTTTTTAAAGTTCAACTCTTTTTTTTTCTCATTTTGTTACGTGTACCTACTGATCATTACATGATAGTCTAAAATAGCGTGTTTTAGGTGCTTTAATTTTTTTTCCTTTCCTCTTAAAGTTTTAACTCCTTATTGTTTTTTTATTAATATTGTTATTATTCATTCTATGGTAGTCCAAAACAGAGAGTTTTAGATGCTACTACTCATTACATGATAGTCTAAAATAGTGAGTTTTAGGTGCTATTTTCCATTTCATGGCAGTACAAAACATCGAGTTTTAGATATTTTTTCCTTTTTTTTTCTAAGTTTCAACTCCTTTATTTGTATATTTTATTATTTTATAATTTAGAATGTTTCATGTATCTAATCATAGAAGCTTTTCATTTAGACTACTATATATTTATATATTCTTTTTGAATTTCTGGGTTTTTTTTTTCTCCATGTTGTTATGTGTGTTTTATGTTATAAAAATTTCAATTATAATTATAGATACCTAAACTAGTAAATAAAATATCACTTGGTTGTAATTTTTTAATATTATGGGTTTGTAATGAATTTTGATACATGATGGGATACATTTCTGTAAAATGAAAGATACGAAGGCTCTAAAAAAAAAAAAAAAAAAAAAAAAAAAAAAAAAAACTCACTACAAAACAAAATATCTTAATTAAAAGTTTAAATATCTTAATCACATCTCAACTCGAATTAAAAACTCAAATCAGCAAACTAAACGAGCCCATAATAAATTGTGAGAGAGTTAATTATCGTAAATTGCGCATTAATTTTCTCTTTTACATATTACATAGTATAAATACAGATTAAATGATCATTTTTTTAGAAGTTAGAATAAATCTAACAAATCCAGACGTAATTGAGTAGGATCATTGAATATTGTGATATAAAATGGGTTTGTTTGTTTGTTTTTATATTCTTTTTGACAAAGCAGTCAATTCATCAACTCATCACTCATACGTACACACAAAAAAATTAAAAATGACATCAGCAAAAACACAAATTTTATTTCTCATATTTACATTGAACATCACACTTTCAAACAAAAAAAAAAACAAAAAAAAAAAGACCACCACAGACAAGACATCTTTTATTCTCTATCATTACATTGACGATTAAACACAACACAACTTTTATTTCTCTAATTTCATCGCATTGATCTTCAGTCTTTTCTTCAGCACCATTTTTCAGTTTACTTCAAAAACTTTATCATAATCATCCATATCAACAATATCAACCCGGACTCTGTTGATGATGACGATCAACATCCTTATACTTCCACAATATGAAAAAACTTACGAGTTTCGCCATTCAAAGTAGAGAAACCCCAGCCAAAAAAATTATCATTCAGCTTCTCCAAATCATTTGGTTTGGAAACATCGTTTATAGACATGCTTCTGCGACCATTCTCAAATATTATATCAAATTCCGCATAATGCTTCAACACAACCAGTTCTTTAAATGGAGCAAACAACTTCTCCTGACCATGATGAACAACAGCACTACTAAACTTTAAACGCCAATCTTCATCCACAATCATGACTGCCATTCTTTCTGTTCGAGTGCGCTGAAATTCCACTTCAATACCACTGCCACTTTTACCAATTTCACTGTTGTAATCAAGATCTTTACGAGGAGGAATAACAAAATCTTCTGAACTTCTATGATTTTTAACTCTCACCTCCCACGCACTGTCGTTGTATATTGTTTTAGTCCAAACCATGATGAATATTAATTTGTCAGAAAAACAGGACAAACGAATGAATCCGCTCTACTCAACCAAAACATATTGAAACCACTGTCTGTACTCTTCTAAAGACGAGCACTCCAACAACCTGATTATAGGACTTTGAATTTGATCATATTGAATTTTCACTTCAAATCCGTAATATAATAATCAAACCACATCTCATGAATGACATATATGCATACGAACGCATGGCCTACAGGCCAATATATATATAATGTGAAATGGCTTCAATTTCTATATTCAAAATTATTTAAAACTTGGAATAAAATATCCCATTTCATTTTTAATTGTACCTTAGCTTAATTACTCTAAACCAGTATGGTTGTGCTTCCGACTTCATACCACTAATAATAATCTGCAGCCACATTTTGATCACTTTTTCCATGTACATTTCTGTTGTTTGTATCGTCATGAATTCAATAACTAATACAATTTTTTTTACAGCGTTTTATCTTATAAAAATTAAAATTTATATTTCAAATTTTATATCCAAACATATGAACGAAATGAGTACTAAAAGTCCATTTTATTTAGAAAAAGTCAACAAGTCCCGATAATAAATAGGATCATCGAATATTACGATATAAATAGTTTTTGTTTATTTTAAAATTCATTTCGACAAAGTTGTTAATTCATCACTCATATGTATATACAAAAATGACAAACACACAAACACAACTTTTATTTCTCATATTTAATATTACATTCAACATCACTCTTAAAAAAAATACACATGACATTGATAATCAAACACAATACGACTTTTATTTCTTTCATTTCATCACATTAATGATCTTCAGTCTTTTCTGATCAACATCATTTTTCAATTTACTTCTAAAACTTTATAAAAACCATCGATTCCAACAATGTGAACACGAAACCGGACCCTTTGACGATGATGATCAACATCCTTATTATTCAACAATACAATAAAACCCATCATCTTCTACGCCATCCAAAGTAGAAATACCTTCGCCAAAAAGTTTATTCGTCAGATTGTCCCAAGCACTTGGTTCTGAAACGTCTCTTATCAACATGCAATGGCGACCATTCTGAAAAATTATATCCACTTCCGCATAATGCTTCAACACAACCAACTCTTTGAATGGAGCAAACGACTTCTCATGACCAGCACGAATAACAGTATAACTAAACTTTAAACGCCAATCTTCATCAACAATCATGACTGCCATTTTTTCATCTGTTGTGCGATGAAATTCCACTTCAATACCACTGCTACTGTTACCAATATAACGGTGGTAAGGAAGTTCTGTATAAGGAGGAATAACTAAAGCACCTTCTGAACTTCCATGATCTTTGACTCTCACCTCCCACTCACTGTCGTTGTGTATTTTTTTAGTCCAAACCATGATGAATATTAATTTGTCAGAAAAACATCACAAACGAATGAATTCGCTGTACTCAACCAAAAATATTGAAACCACTGTCTGTATTCTTCTAAAGACGAGCACTCCAATAACCTAATTATAGGACTTTGAATTTGATCATGTTGAATTTTCACTTCAAATCCGTAATATAATAATCAAACCACATCTCATGAATGGCGCATATACGAACGGATGGCCTACAGGCCAATATATATATAATGTGAAATGGCTTCAATTTCTATATTCAAAATTAATTACAACTTGGAATAAAATATCCCATTTCATTTTTAATTGTACCTTATCTTAATTACTCTAAACCAGTATGGTTGTGCTTCCGACTTCATACCACTAATAATAATCTGCAGCCACATTTTGATCACTTTTTCCATGTACATTGCTGTTGTTTGTTTCGCGAATTCAATAACTAATACAGTTTTTTTTTTTTTTTTTTTTATAGCATTTTATCTAATAAAAATTAAAATTTATATTTCAAATTTTGTATCCAAACATATGAACGAAATGAGTACTAAAAGTCCATTTTATTTAGAAAAAGTCAACAAGTCCCGATAATAAATAGGATCATTGAATTTTACGATATAAATAGATTTTGTTTATTTTTATATTCATTTCGACACTCATATGTATATACAAAAATGAGAAACACACAAACACAACTTTTATTTCTCATATTTAATATTACATTCAACATCACTCTTAAAAAAAAAAAAAAAAAATACACATGACATGGATAATCAAACACAATATGACTTTTATTTCTTTCATTTCATTACATTGATCTTCAGTCTTTTCTGATCAACATCATTTTTCAATTTACTTCTAAAACTCTATAAAAACAATATGAAAACGAAACCGGACTCTTTGACGATGATGATCAACATCCTTATTATTCAACAATACAATAAAACCCATCATATTCTACGCCATCCAAAGTAGAAATACCTTCGCCATAAATTTTATTCGTCAGCTTGTCCCAAGCACTTGGTTCTGAAACATATCTTATAGACATGCAATGGCGACCATTCTGAAAAAATATATCCACTTCCGCATAATGCTTGAACACAACCAACTCTTTGAATGGAGTAAACGACTTCTCATGACCAGCACGAATAACAGCATAACTAAACTTTAAACGCCAATCTTCATCAACAATCATGACTGCCATTTTTTCATCTGTTGTACTATGAAATTCCACTTCAATACCACTGTTACTTTTATCAATGTAACGGTTGTAAGGAAGTTCTGTATAAGGAGGAATAACTAAAGCACCTTCTGAACTTCCATGATCTTTAACTCTCACCTCCCACGCACTGTCGTTGTGTATTTTTTTAGTCCAAACCACGATGAATATTAATTCGGCAGAAAAACGTCACAAACGAATCAATTCGCTATACTCAACCAAAAATGAAACCACTGTCTACACTCTTGTAGAGATGTGTTAGGATCAAAATCAGAACCATGATCATCATTGTACACGTAGACAACATTTGGAGAAATAGGTCTAACTCTAATCGACTGATATCAACTGGAGAAGACTGACGACAGAAGAAGTGTGGAGACTACAACTAATATTTTGGGAAATGAGATTCTTTAGAGGCCACGAAAATTATCTCAGTCAAATCTTACATTAAAGGCACGACTCTGGTCAATATAAAAGAAGAAAGATACTAGAAAGTGAATATGGAAATAAGAAAAAGAAAAGTCAACTCAACAAAAGAAAAAATATTCAATCTAAGAGAAAAAGAAAGTAGAAGACCTTATCCTATAAATAGGTGATGGAGATCACGAATTAGACATCTTGAAACCTTCATAATACATAGAGACTCTCTCTCTCTCTCTCTCTAAATTTCCTCCTCCATCTTCTCCTCTTTACATTCTTCATTGTAATTGTACTTTATATAAGAGATAGTGAAACCTTCATATCCTTACAGTGAACGTACCCTGCATTATTAGGAGAATTATTATATTCGTGTGTTTGTTTATTTTTTTGCACTTTACGTTCTAATTCTAACACTATATCGACTCAAATCGACCCGAATTTACTCACTAACGTGATCGCTATCCGAGAGTGGCTATTGACCCTTAAACAAATTTAATTGTAGAATTTGACCTCCACAAGATGAGCACAACAATAACCAAATTACAATTTTCATTTTAAATCCGTAATATAATAATCAAAACTATGTCATGAATGACGCACACAAGTGGATGGCTAACTGCCCAAGATATAATGTGAGATGGCTTCAAGTTTTTTATTCACAATTAATTACAACTTGGAATAAAATATTACAATTCATTTTTTTTATTGTACCTAGCTTAATTACCCTAAACCAGTATGGTAACTTGTGCTTCGCGTATTTGAGTCCTAATTCAATTTTTTTTTTTTCAGTATTTTATTTTACAAAAATTAAAATTTTTGTTCTAATTTTTTATTAAAATTTATGAACTAAATGAACACTAAAAGTCCATTTTATTTAAAAGAAGTCAACAAACCCAGATGAGATAAGTAAGATCATTGAATATTAACCATATAAAATAGGTTGGTTTGTTATTTTTGTCTTCATTTTCACAAACCTTTCAATTCATCACTCATACGTAAAAACAAAAATGACGAACACAACTTTTATTTCTCATATTTTTATATATATTGAACATTTTCAAAAAAAAGTAAAATAAAATAAAATAACATCACACAGTACAACAAAACTTTTATTTCTCTGTCATCACATTGATAATCAAACACATGCAACACAACTTTTATTTCTCTAATTTCATCACATTTTGATCTTCAATATTTTATTCAACACTATTTTTCCGGGTCCTTGTACGGGTCGTGCAAGCAATTATTCTAAAACATTGTAAAAATGATCCATACCAACAATGTGAACAAGAACCTGATTCTTTTTATGATGATGATCAGCATCTTTATATATTCACGTTATAGATCCTAAACTTTTCGCCATCAAGAGCAGATAAACCGTAACCCCATCTTCTGGTAGCGAAACATCTTTTATAGCTATTTCACCGTTCCCCATAATGTTATAGACATGTTCTGATCGTTATAGACATCTTTTATTGGTAATTACTACTATCCAATTCCCTATAATGTTTCACAATAATTAATGAAACGTTTGGTAACCATGGTTCATGATTTTAATTTTAAAAATTTAAATTTTTTATGAGAGAAAAATACTGTAACGAATTAAGAATCATAATCTAAAATCAGGTCAGAATTCTCAAAACAAAGGGAGGAGTAAATGACTTAGGTTAACCATCACGAACAACAGCACAACTAAGCTTTAAACACCAATCTTCATCCACAACCATGAATGCCCATTTTTCATCTGAGTTTCGATAAAATTCCACTTCAATACCACAGCCACTTCCACCAATGTCATGGTTGTAGGCAAGAACTTCATAACGATCAACAAATACAGAAGTTTCTGAACTTCCATAATGATTAATAACTTTCACACTCCACTCACTCATGTCTTCTATGGCCTTGGTCCAAGGCATAATCAATATTAATTTGTCAGAAAAAATATCGCAAATTACCAAATGAATTCTCAAATGCTCAACCAAAAATGAAACCGATGTCTACACTCTTCTAAATTCGAGCACTCCAATAACCAATTTATAGGACTTTCAATTTGACTATATTATATTGAATTTATCATTTCAAATCCGTAATATAGTATAACCAAAACTGTGTCAAAATGACATATACGAGTGGATGGTCATGAATTGGCCCGGATATAATGTGAAATGGCTTCAAATTTTATATTCAAAATTAATTACAGCTTGGAATAAAATATTCCAATTCATTTTTTATTATATACCTAGCTTAACCTTAAACCATGGCCGTACTCGTATTTCCAATTTAAGGAGAGACTCTGAAAATTTATTTTGGAGTTGGGATGATTTGAGTTTAGACTTGCTAAATACTTCGGAAAATTTTTGGATACTAATACTATAATGTATATATTTTACTTACACAAAATGTCTATTTAAAAAACCTTCTATCTAAAAATGTCTAGTTTTGTACAATATTATAAATATATTTATTTTAGAAAATATATAAGTGTGATGCCGATTGTACCTTTTTTTTTTTTTTTTTGTATCTTTTGGATTAACTCCTTACATAATTATTTCTATAAAGGTTTTTTTTTTCTGACTTGCCTATTTTTTTCGATAATTAATGTTGCAATCAACTGGTAATTAATACAAATAGATTTTGAAACCAGCTGGACTTATACAAAGGGGCACAACATCAGTAAAAATGAGATTACAAAGATGAAGACTGGCAAATAAAGCCAATTGATGGGCAACCTGATTTCCGACTGTTGAAGTGGCCAACAAATTCTGGTCAATATTGCCCACAATTTTTTTTGGTGATTTTCATGTTTTGCTTATTCCGGTTTGGTGATTTCCTTTTGAAACTTATTTCGTGCATCACATGGTTCTTCTGATGATCTATTTTGACAAAGTAAGAGCAGTTTTATTTCTCCTCAGATGGATTCCAGATTAATTCAGAAAACACAGAGCTTAAAGAAAATTACAAGAACAAAAATAAATGAGACAAACGAAGAGAAAAAGCAAAATAATAATAATAATAATAAAAATAAATAAAATAAAATAAAATTGAGCATTAGATGGAGCTAACTTTGTAAAACCGTCGAATTTAATCCAACCACTACAAACGTGTGCCTCATCAGAAAATGGTATTATTATGTTACCGCTCGGTAGACGTCTCCTAAAATTTTATTTCTCATATATGTAGTTACATTGAATATCACACTTGAAAAAAAAAAAAAAAAACATCATACGTACTTCCTCTCAAAAAAAAAAAAAAAACATACAAACAGAACTTTTCATTTCTCTATCATTACATTGATGATCAAACACAACAGCAATTTTATTTTCTCTAATTTCATCACATTAATTGAGGATGATGAACAATATGATGATCAACATCCTTCATTTAATTTCCACTTTATAAAACCTAAAACTTGTCATGTCATCATTACCTGGAATAGAAAAACCGAAACCAGGATCACCGGTAAGTTTCTCCGTAACATTAGGTTTCGAAAATCTATATATATATATATATATATATATATATATATATATATGTTACCATCAACACAAACTATCACCAATTCTGCATAAGGCTTCAACACAACCAACTCTCCGCATGGTTTAAACGACTTCTGTTGACCGTCATGAACAACGACATAACTAAACTTTAAAATACCATTGCCACGAAAAAATTCCACTTCAATACCTTTGCCACTTCCACCGATGTAAATGGTTGTAAGCAAGCTCGTCAAGAGGCATCTTCTGAATTTCCGTCATGATTAATAAGTTTTATCTCCCTCCGAGTCATATTTTCTGCTGAAACTGTCCAGACCATGATGATTAATTTCTAAGAAAAATATCACAAACGAATGAATTCTCTATATATACTCAACCAAAAATGAAACCCACCGTGAACACTCTTCTAAAGACGAGCACTCCAACAACATGACATACACGAGTGGGCAAGAAATATATAATGTGAAATGGTTTCAATTTTATTCAAAATTAATTGGAACTTGGAATTAATAATTCCAATTCATTTTTTATCATACCTAGCTTAACCATAAACCATGGTCGTACTTACCATTTATAATCCGTCACATTTTGATTACTATTTTGTCCATTTACAATAATAATAATGCGTTGTTTGTTTTGCGGGACTAAACTTCAATTTAGAAAATTTTGTAGTATTTTCTTTCATAAAAATTAAATTTTTATTCAAACTTTTTGTTCAAATTTATGCACCAATTAGGCACTAAAAAGCTAAGCAAGGTACAAAATAGATTTCCCTTAAATTAAGGAAATAAAGTAGTTGCCAGTTTTTTTTTTATTTTTTTTTTTTTTTTTTTTACTATGCAAAAAGTATTTATAAATAGATACAATCCATGGTGAAAGGAAATCCAACCATATAATGTCTTTTTTTATATAAAGAGTAAGCACAAATCATTTGAGGTTAGAGAACAACACAAAATTATTTATCTAACTGTCTGGAAGAAGAAATAAGACATACCGTGAGATTAAAAGACGAAAATGGTTGTTGAAGATATCAAGCTGGACTTGAAAAATATACAAAGTATAAATAAAAAATAGAACTCGTAATAAAAAAAAAAAAAAAAAAGAGTAAGAAGGATGGACTTATCTTAGAAAAGAATGAAATTCCAACAAATCTATGTTAGTGATTAAACATACACAATCTCAAAGCGTTGAAATGGTGTATTCAAACGAATTAAATACCGTTCAGTTGAGGGAAAAAGTAAAGGAAGGTTTGAAAAACCTCTCCTTTCAAACCTCTATAACTCCTAATTCGGGAAATACAAAATCATTAGCTATAAAAATCATTAACCAATCCAATATATAAACACACTCCTTTATTTTGAGATGTACATATATGTTACATACATTCTTGGAATAACTAAAGGAATATTGACTCAAAGAACAAGATTTAAGATGTAAATACAAACATTAGACAAAAATATATATTATAGATAGAGAGAATGTGTGATATAAATAGGCCTGGTTGTATAGAAATTTTAACCGTTATTAAATTTTGAAACTCAAAACATATGTCTGAAAATAACTGAATATAGACAATCATAAATGAATCATTTACATGATAAATGATTCATTTACTATGGTTATTTATTTTAAATAATTTTAAAATATATTATCTATTTATTTTAATTTTAAAAATATATTATTTACTACTATTTCTCTCTGTCATATTAGTAGTAAGGAATAAGTACAAAACTACCACTCATAACCACCACCTTTCTAGTAGCCCTACATAATCAGAACTGTCCTTTTTGAAGGAGCTGTCAAAGGACATAATACATGAAAAGGGGCATTTGCAATTTTTATTTTACATCTTTTAAAGGTTCTGTTAGGTTTTTGTTAATTGATTGTGTTGGCAAAATCAGTTTTTAGGTGTACAGATTTAAAAACTAAGTTTTAGAAGGTATTGTCTAGATGGCTGTTTTTTGGAGGAGAAGAAAGTGTTGTCGTTTGAATTTGAAATTGGATTTTGAGCAGAAAAATCAGATTTGTTGATTTGAAGATCAGCTTGTAGTAAATTGGATAAGTCTAACACCCGTGATCAGTTGTTGGTTTATCTTCTGAGGAGATGTGATTTATTGAATTTTAAAAAGGTGAATCCGTGAGTTTTGGAACAGAAAAAATAAAAAATGTGAGATGCTGTAGATATGGTTGAGAGGATTTTTTTAGTAACTAACACAGGTTCAAAAGTTGAAGATACGTGGAATGGTTTTATAAGGAAATAGACTCAGAAAGTGGGAGGGTTGTTGGCCACAGAAAAGTCAAGTGATAGAGAGACAGTGATTAAGGAGAACAATCTGTGGCTTTGTGTTTTTATGTTGAAAGTTTGATTTGCAAGTCTTTTTATTTTTGTAATTCTTGAAACATTGTGAAAATTGTTTACTATCTGAGTGTGGCCTCGCAGAGTAGGTGTGTACATTGAACTGTAATATCATATTGCGTGTTCATTTATTTTCTGCATTATTATTTTTCCTGTGGTGTTTAATTTAATCGGTAGAGTAATCTGATTAACTAATGTCCCAGACAGTATTCCAATATCATCTAGGACATCAGGCGTAACATTAAGATCTATTAGGTTCAATTCTGGAAAGATTTCTAAGATATAAATAAAGTTTTTACAAGTCTGTCCGTCATTTTCTCTACTTTCAAACCATTTTTTTCGTTGAAATGCCGAATTCTTTTTTCGTCTGATTTTAGTAGGGGGCAAACTGAAAAAACAGAGAGTAAAACGAGATTTTTTCAAATTTAAACAAACTGAAAATGAATATAAAGTTTGAGGGCACCAGTAAGATTAACCAAAAGTCCAGAGTAGGAACTGAAATAGCAAAAAAGCACGTGAGGACAGCATTGTCATTGGAGTTATATACAAGGCCTAAAATCACAAATGACAAAGAGTTTAACCAGAAAGAAGATCACCCATTCCCCGAGCTTCCCTTCTGTGGATAGTCATCACTGGAAGGTAATCACTTTTTAATACCCATTCACGTTCTTCTCTTCATCTGTTCTCATAAAACAAATCCTCTAATTTGCATTCGATTTCCATGGCTTACTCTTCAATCACAACCACTTTTTCACGCCTCTCCCTTCTCCGCTTCGCCTCAAAATCATCATCATTTTCTTCTTCTTTTCCTTCTCTCCCATTCCTCGGTGCAAACTCAAACCCAAAGGTCTATCCAGGAAATCATTCTTCGAATTCCCAATTCAGTTCGTTCTCGACGGCTTTTCTCATCTGGGTTTTCGTGCTTTTGCTTGGCTTTTCAGGTTTTGAATCGATTCCGAGTCTTCTCAATGGCCTCCGAACCCAAAGAATTGCCGGCCAATAACCCAGGACTCCACACTACTCCAGATGAAGCCACCAAGGGTTACTTCATGCAACAAACAGTAAGCCAATTTGGGTTTTTTTTTTTTTTTTTCATAACATAGTTTCTTTTATCTAAAATTTATTTATTTTATAATGTTAATTTCGATTTCAGATGTTTCGAATTAAAGATCCGAAAGTCAGTCTTGACTTCTATTCTCGTGTTCTGGGCATGTCGTAAGTTTTATGTTTTTCTATCTATTTTCCTTCTGCAATGTGTCTTGCAATTGGAACTCCATCCCTATTGATTTGGTCTTGGAATTAATTGGTTTATTGGTTGATTAGTTTTGTATGGGACTGTAATCTCTATTTTGAATGAGAATTTGCTTTCGGGTTAATGGGTGAGGAATTTCTTGGTGCGTAAGAAGGACTGCATCTTTACAGGGTTTAGACAAAATGAAACATTGACTCACATTTGGCCTTCCGTTTTGTAAGATAATTTGTAAATTCAATTGTATTAACTAATTTTTATATACTGCATTGAACCTATAATTTGTAAATTCAATTGTATTAATTAAATTTTTATATACTGCATTGAACCTCTTCACTTTTTTATAATTGGTCATTTCACTAGGTTGGCTTTACTGATTAGAACTTATAAGTTAATTTTAGAAGAACAGCTTACCTGCAAAAGAGAAAAAGAACAGTTGGACAAATCGTGTTCTTTCAGGCTCTGTTACCTTCTTTTTTTTTTTTTTTTTTTTTTTTTTCCATTTTCTTCTATTTGTTGTTGAATTGCTGATGATTTTTGGAAATTTCAGGTTACTAAAGAGGCTGGACTTTCCAGAAATGAAGTTTAGTTTGTACTTTTTGGGCTATGAGGTAAAATCTGTAACACCAGTTTTTACTAAACTTAATTTTTTTTTTTTTTTTGAAGTGCCTAAGCGATTTGAACGGTTCAATATTAGGTCAATTGTGTCAAGTTTTCTATCTTGCCCTGTCTGCAATATAATTTATGTTGTGTTAAGCCTCTTAACTGTATGTGGAGTTTTCTATCCTGCCCTATCTGCAATGTCATTTATGCTGTATTAAGCCTCTTATTAATGTAATGTTTGTTTTTCAACTTTTGGTTTTAAGTTTCTAGAAGGTTGTTTTTCTTTTGGTTCCTTAGATTTATGAGATCTAAATTTTATCTGTTGCAGGACCCTGCATCAGCTCCAGCTAATGCTGTTGATAGAACAGCTTGGACCTTTGGTCAGAAAGCTACTATTGAGTTAACACAGTAAGATTTGTAATGTTCAAAATTTTAGTTTACTTTTAAGCTTGTAGTTTGAGGTTCTTGGTTTTTTTAATAACGCATCAGGATCTAATGCTTGTGGCAGTAATTGGGGTACTGAAAGCGATCCAGAATTCAAAGGATACCACAATGGGAATTCCGATCCTCGTGGCTTCGGTAATTCTAAACATTAGTGGTTATTTCGTGCATATGTGGTTTTGTCGTAGTAAGTACATAAAGCAGTAGAAACACAAACACATAAATAGTACACATTGTTTACACGTATATTTGATGAAATATGGGCCACTGATCAAGTGAATTCTGAAACCTTCAAATTCACCCCGGTACATGAATTTTATACATAGAATAACTAAATACTTGAAAATTTTTTACCTAGACGTCTTTAGGGCAATGTTTCTTTAATGGATAAGCAAGAATGCAAAGAGAATGCCCTTATTTGGTTAAGGATAGTGGGTCTTATAGTCACATTGATGTCTCAAAATTATTTGATATACTTTCGTGATGCCACCACCATGTCCGGGATCTGTGCAACAAATCAGGTGCTTTACTGAAGTTGTTTAGTTATGGGTATTTCCTAGTATTTTGAGTGTATTTTAGCAGTATGTTACAAGCTTACTGTTTAGATGACATATTAGAGTGCAGTAGAGGTCCACGTAACCTAGACTTGGACCTTCCTCTTATGCCCTTTGGGTTAAATATGGTGTTTTACTGGTATGTTTCTTTCAGGACATATTGGCATCACCGTTGATGACACATACAAGGCATGTGAGAGGTTTGAACGGCTAGGGGTGGAATTTGTAAAAAAGCCAGACGATGGTGAGTCTTATCTTTTTCAGTTTGTGAGACTAAATAAGCATCATAAGCTGTTCCTTGAACATCATTCCTTCTTCTTCTTATTCTTCTTCTCTCTCTTTGGGCCAGTTTGACATTGCTGTGTTGTTGAAAATTTTCTGTCGTTGCTATGTTATTAGTTAGAAGTTGCTGTGACTAAAAACATGTAGTTGTTTGGTAAATTTTTTTCAAAGTTGCTGTGAATACCATAAGTAAAAATTTAGGTGTTTGGTAAACTATGTATAAAATTGATGTGAAGATGTAAAATGACTAAAATAGACATACTTTAAAACACATACTTATAATAATTAATTTTATTTCTATTTTTATAGTCAATATTTATAATATTTATACACCAAAATACTAAAAAAATTTAATTTTTAGTTTATTAATTAAGATATCTCTAAAAAATAAATTGGTTTTATTCAAGGAGATAAATTATATATTTATAAAAAAATTAAATAACGTAAAGTACTGAAGGTAAATTATTTTTCAAACTTGTAATAAAAATATATTATTAAAATATAATGTAAGATATTTATTAAAGGTTTCTAATTTTTAAATAAACATTTAAAATAAAATGAGTTGTTTTGGGAATTAAGATTTATTATTATTGTCATTTTAGTAAATTTAGATAATGACAGTAGAAGCTGTTGTAGAAAACTAACTTCTGACTTGCTTCTCAAATTCTGTTGTGGGACAGCAGTTTTTAGAATCTGTTGGATAAAAACAGCTTTTTTTAAACACCATGACCTGCTGTAGCTTCTTAAAAAAAGTTAAAAGCAGCCCCAAAAGCAAGGCCAAACATGCCCTTTCTCTCTCTCAGTGTAAATCATATCATATGCTTCTTGTTTTATTACCGTTTAATACTTTAGGTGTCGTTGGCTTTGTTGTCGCTTTTAGCTTATTGTCATTTATGATTTTGTGTATTTTTCATCTTTGTTTCATCTTTTTCAAATATCGAACCTAATCTGTTCTCGTATCTTTTGTTGCCGTCTTTGTTTTTTTTTTTTTTTTTTTGTTTTGTTTTTTTTTTTTTTTTTTTTTTTTTTTTTATGCTGGAAACCGTCTATTCTTTTTTATTGTTGTGTTCATTGCTTTAGCGATCATTCTATTTTGTCTTTTTCTTTTTGTCCTTGTTCTTTGTCGTTTGGTGAGGTTTCTTTCCACGAAAAAAGGGTAAGGTTATTTCTCTTTGTTGTCGTTTTTCTTTGTGTCAATTACATGTTTTTGATTTAGGGAAATTGAAAGGAATAGCATTTATCAAGGATCCTGATGGCTACTGGATTGAGATTTTTGATCTTAAAACTATTGGACAAATCACTGCTAGTGCTTCTTAAGTCATCCATTCCCACCAAATCTTCTAGTAAGTTTTTATTTTTAATTCTTTTCTGCTTAATAATTCTTATCGTAGTTGCTTAGCAAGCATTAAGCCTATTTCACATTGCTTTCTGGAAGTTACTTTTTGGCTTTCGGGATCCAAAAGCTACTTTTCAAAGTGTTTGGATAACTTTTCAAAAGAGCTTACACTCAGAACTATATTGGTATGGCTTATCAAAAAATCTCTCCTCTAATGAAACTTTGAAATTTGTACTAGAGTTTAATTAAGACTTTACTTTATAACATGTTTAATACAGAATATTCAAATGTTGTTTCATTTCATTAAGCTCTTTTAAAAACATGATTCTAAACACTAAAACTCACAAGTTTTTTTTCTTGTTTTATATGGCCTAGAAGCAAAAGCAATGATAAAGCGGGCGCAAAACATCGAAATCGTTTAATAGGCGGTTATTACTGAATATAAAGTTATCACATACATGTTTGAGCTTTAATCTAAGACTTTAAGTTCAATCCTTGTCGTTGTTTTGGTACTGAACGTACATTTTGTATTTAGTGCAGGGAATAGGATATTGCACTCGTAAAAACAAATATGTAGCATGCTTCCTCTGTTGCTGATACGCAGCAGACACTGATCTGAGGGCTTTGGATTGTGTTTTGACACTTTCTACTTCAATGCACCACCACCACCACTACTACTACTAGTAGCCTATTGCCTATTGAGATGACTGTTTTGTGAGCTTGAGCAAGTAACCTTAGATTTTATTTTCACAGAAAATCTTTTGTCTACTTTTCTTCACTTGGACCGTGCATGTTTCTTAAATAGAAACTTGGTGGGCTATCTTCTCTGACGCCTCAAATGTGATCTGATTATGGTTATTACTAACTGGTTTAAGGAAAGACAGGGAACAAACAACACTCGCTTGGGAAACGTAGGCCCTGCCTTGGGTCTGGTCTCTCTTGAGGATTCATTTCTTTGTAAATATTCATCCCCATACGGGGTAAAATTCTGTCTCTTAACAAAATGTGGATCCTACTTGGTTGTGTCTCGCTTGAATCCATATCTCATGTGAGCAGTGAGGTTTTAACCCATGGGATAAATAGAAAGGCTCGTTTTATTTTATAAAAATATATCATTTCATTTCAAAAGTGATATTCATCCCATTTCATTAGAAATTGATGATCTTTTTAACAATACCTTCTAAGGGATGGTTAGTGTTAATTTTAGAAAAACACCATCATGTACACGCGGTAAAAAAATTACGACAATCTATTGAGATATGGTATGTTACAAGTGAATTTTTGTGATATCCTAATTTTCGGATTACTGATCCTTTTAATCCAGTCCATTTGTAACAAAATAGTGGATCTCACTGGGTTAGGTGTTATTCATTTAGTGGGATTCATCTCATGTGAGTAGGGAGAGGTTTTAATCCATAGATAAATATAAAAGGGGTCATTTTCAATTTACAGAAGTGTACAACTTTTTCTATTAACCACCAATTTCCCAGCCTAACCTGTCTTGGGCTTGTAGATGGGGTGATATCAACATGCCTTGAACTGGAAACAGTGAATATTTGACTTTAGTTATAGGTCTTAGACTCTTAAGCGTGGTGTAGCGAGGAAGTTCTTTCTTTTTCCCAAAAAAAAAAAAAAAAAAAAAAAAAAAAAAGCATAGAAAAAGAAATAGGAGAAAAGTAAGGATAGTTTTCAAGTAGACAAATGCAGCCATGGAAATAAAGTTGAAGAAGAAACAACTAATCCATTATAAACAAATCATGTCTAAAAGAGTACTGTTTATATTCAACATTACACATTTAAGGTCAAGTCTATGTATGTTTTAAGTTAATTGTTAATATTAAGGAGCTGATTAATGGGTCACAGACAATGGTCAAATTGAACAAATTGGACGGCTTTCAGCTTAGAATTAGATTAGATTATCTTGAAAGAGGTCTGATATTAGTATTAATTTGCATTTGGTTTTTCTCCCCAAGTTGACAAAAACTACCAGGGATTCCAATATTCAATGTAAATTTAGAAAAATAATAATAAAATGAAATGAAAGGCTGAGAATCGATCTACAAGTTAACCCGTCTGTTTTTCTTGTGTGTTGACAACAGATCATCATCTAAACAATTATAATTTTAAAAAAATAAAAAAAAGAGAATAAAAAAAGAGAAACAATTCAGAAAACTGAGTTAAAATATTTGTTCAGTCAGACTGACAATAGGTTCCACACAGCTTTTGACTTTAGTTCTATAGAAAAGACATTCCTAGAAGAGCTTTCCAGCGTTTTCAATACAAAAACCCACTCGATTAGCAAATATATATATATATATATATATATATATATATACATATAAAAACCCACTTATAAGAAAAACTTAATTTATTAATAGATAATATAACATAGCTGGCACCTCAACTAAATTTACTCTTTTTCTCTCCCCTTAAGATAAGAAATCAATAATTGTTCTATACTATCAATCATCATATTCCCTTAAATTTATTGGGTGTTTCTAAAATATTTTTCTTCCCCCCCTAGAAAATTTAAACACAATAATAAAAAAAATAGAGGTGTGTAATAAATGATGAAGAGTTTGGAGATGAGAGGAAGGCATAGCCGTAGGGTTGACAGAGATATTGCTGGGTGTGCAGTGAATCATGAAAATTTGGAGGCAACCGGGAGTCATTCCCGACGGGGATTCCCTGTCACTTCAATAAAATATTTGGCTTTGGCCATTCCTTTCTTCTGTTTAAGCCACGGCACAAATAACGCCTCCTTTTGACACCTGTTAATGCTTCTATCTCCTTTTACTTTCATCCTCAATCCTCATAATCATACGTCCAATGTTATCACTCACATTTTTCTGATTTCTTAACTCAAAACCCAGTCCCAGACCTTTCTTTTCTTCAACTTGCTCAAACTGTACTTGTTTTGTGAACACCTCTTCATTACTTATATTATATACTTTTCCCGCTCAAAAAAACACCTTGGGATTGAAAAGAAAATGAGAAATGTGTTTGGTTAGTAGATTCGTGTCATAATTTAAATAAAATTTGTGATTCATTACAGTATTTTTTTCTCATAAAAAACACACGTAAATCAAAAATAATTTTAAATTATGATTTTAAATTTATAAACCAAACGTCCACTATTGTTTACTAAACGTGTTTTGATGATCTCATATTTCTTTTGAATCATACATGTGTTCACATTCACACTCGGACGATTATAATGTGATTACAGCAAACGTAACAAGGGTTTTATAAAACCATGACTTGATACATATGGCCGGGTGAGAGTTTGAGACAAAGTTAAGATCACTTTTTGGGTTTCAAAGATAATATGTCACAGTTACATAAATTACAAATTAGTCTGAAGGTGCTTTCTTTCTACCTGTCATGTGGTAGTTGAAAATATATAACTTTATCAGAATTCAGTACACGGAATTAATATACCTTTAAACTACAATTCTCGATTAAATATTTTGACGATCATAAGATATTTCTTTGTTATTATTATTATTATTTTTTTTTTTTGCCAACAACTTTTTTAATTATTAATGATTTTCTAATATTTCCCAACATTATAACTTGCTCTTAGCGTGGCATTAAGAATTCATACATATATTATAAGCCAAAAATTCAATTCTTTAAAAGCATATCAAATAATTAACTTAAATTTTACATGTTTCCTCTTCTTTAATGTAAACTTCCTTGCATATATATCAAGTTTTCAATCTGTTCTATGTTATATATGAAGTCTTCTAAACATTAGTTGTTTTCACTTGACAAAGAGGAGAGTTATTTAAAGAACAAAATTATAGCAGTAGTTTCTTTCATAACCTATTTATTATTTACTCAAACTTGAGATTAACTCAGTACTACTGCTTATAATATTCACAAGGTCATGCGGTATTGGCTATTTGATTAAAAATAAGTGAATTAATTTTGTAATTTGTCCAATATTGTCGATCATTATCGTCAGACAAAGAAATATGCGCTTCAAACACACTTCATGGGTCTCTAGGG